>OX376697.1:28432998-29032998 GCA_947389925.1 Coelopa pilipes
CAGCACGAGCAGCGGCTGCGACAGCAACTCGACCTCGTCGTCAGCGTCGTCGTCGTCCTCACTGAAGGAGAACCGATGCCATGGGCCGGAGGCTCCACAGCAGCACCAGGCGATCACGCCGCAGCAGCTGGACCAGATCCGTCACTTCCAGCGCTTGCAGCAGCAGCAGTTGCAATTGCTGCAGCAGCAACTGTTGCAGCGCCGTCGCCTACAGCAACAGCTGCGGAACGAAGGCATCATCGGCACCGGCACGGGGGGCGCTGCGTCGACGCCAACGGCGGCGGCGAGGAAGGCGCCAGCGGCAGCTCCGAGAGCAGCAACAACAACCACGAATGTGTTGACTTGTAATCAGCAATACTTACTGCAGCAGCGTCAGCAGCATCAGCAGTTGCTGCACAATGACAACAACAATTTCATGCAATTGCATCATCACAACATCAACAACAACAAGAACTCTAATAGATTCAATATCAATAATAACAACAATAATTATATATATAAAAACAACAACAACAATGTTGACAACTTTCTTTATGCATACTGGATTCGCAAAAGGTCGGTTTTGAAATTATCTTATCATTTCATATGTCTTGAGTTTTTCCAGTATTTGTCTATTTTTAATTCATATTAAGTCTTTTTAATATTATTTAATGTGTTTTGAGTTCTTTAAGATTTTTAATTCAAATTTTTGCTTTTCGCTCTTTAACTTTTTTGATTTAATGCTTGTTTTATGTCACCATTTGCAATCTCCCTCGTTGCCAAATTTCATTAACTAGCAGCATGTGTTCTCTGCAGTCCCCAATTTTCGGCCCTCGTCTTCTCCAACCTTGACTGAAAATTTATTCTTTCTATTTCGCTAGATTTTTTGGCAAAAGTAACGTTCGCTTTTCATTTTCTCTGTATTTAATTGCCAAATAACACAATCGTGCATAGATGTATATATGTGTGTAGATATACATGTAGGTCGGTATACGAAGTACTCTTATGTATAATTCTTTCGAATGGCTGAATATTTATTTTCGCCTCATTTATTGCATCATTCTTCTGCCTCTTAATTGATTCCGACTCTTTAAATTTTAATGAGAATAATTTTCTTTTACTTCATATTTTTATTTTCGTACATAAGTATTAAATTTAGTCAATCTATAATTAAAGGAAAATCTCTAATTGAGTTATTTTATTTAGAGAGGTAAAGTTAAATAAATTAATAGGTAAATTGTAGGTAATAAAAACACACTTCAGAGTGGTACACTCTTGATCCCGTACGGCGCTGTGACCCGGTCTTCCTCTTTAATGTCAACTTTAGTATTCTCTGGGTTATAACTCCTAATGTTTATGGTCATTATGTGTGTTCTGACTCCCTGTTATGCCTCCTGTCTTCCCTCTTCTGTCCGCTATTCCGTGCTTTTGGGATATTAAAACTTAATTGTATTTGTCTTCCGATCCCTTAATTACGTAGAATGATGAAAACTATCAGCTCGTCGGTCAATAAAATCCTGATACCCGCCCTCCTGACACTGCCCTGGTCTGCACTTGGAAAGTCACGTGTGTTAATCTTGACACTTTTCTCTAATAAATCGCAATAAAAAAGAACATTTTATTGCATAGTTTTTTACAGTTTCCCCTCGGTTTGATCCTTCGCCTCCAGCATTGCCGGAGGGATAAAATGAAATTCCATTCCCCAATCGACTTCAGAGCCCAGGCTTCCCAGAATGCATTAGGTTCTATTTTATTGTGTTTTTTAATTGTAGTCTAATTTTTATGAACGCCCCATCGGGCGACTTATCGCTTTTTTCCCATGTAAGAAAATAATATTTGCTTTGTGTTGTTACAATCTATATATAACGCTATCAGTTTCTGGTTTATTTTCTTCATTGTACCGGTATTGTTATCTTAGCAAAATTGTAAATATTTTGAACTAGTAGATATTTTTACCAAATGTAATTTTGTAGTGGGAACAAGTTTTTTCCCGGAGAATTTTTTTTTTACTACATTGTAACATGCATGCTACGAAACTATGCCTTGAGACCCAGATCACCCCAGTGCCTCCAACTTAGAGAACCATGCACCGTATTCTATGGGAAAGAAAATTACACGAAATAATTGGTTGCCGCCTCCGGCCGTCCCCCATTGTATAAGCTATAACTTGTCTCCGATCCGCCCTTCCTGGTGACGGTTTTCCTTTCTTCACTTTCGATATTCCCAAAAGAATTTAGTTGGTGACAAGTGTCATGATCCACATCTTGATTCTAACCAGCCCCTCGACTGCCTCCCCATTTCAAATCCCAACATATACAGTTAAATAAATTACCAAATCCAATCGTCGGGGGACTTGGACCTCTCTCTTTCTCATCTATTTCTCAATCTCCTCATTCCCAGGCGTATTATTTGTGATGATTTATAATTAACTTGCTCCATTTCACGTCACTCACTCGGTATAACTACAAAAACGCAAAGGCACAAGTGAGGCTCCAGTATTTTTGAGGTTCTCTAAATGATTCCCTCTCTCACTCCAGCTTTGTCCATGTTCTAATAGTGTGAAAAACCGTTCTCCCTCTCTTGTCGGGAAGGTGGCGGGGGAGAGGCGTGAATGTGTGTGCACTGATGTTTTTAATCTGTTTCGGTTGACAAGTGCTTTACTATCAGAAAGGGGGCGCTCGTGTAGCACAGGCTAAGTCTTAAAAAAATATGTTGAACATGTGTTGTACTTCAGTGACACACACGAACACACTTGCCGCCGCGTATAATTTATTCCGTAGCAGCTTCCAATTGAAAAGGAACTCCTTTAGATATCAACAAAAAACTCTTTGGCTTTAATCTTCATTCCTTACTCTCTCGGTCTCCTTCTCTGAATCTCACGATTCACGGTTTCTCTGGGGTGACGGTTGATTTGTCGGTTTTAAAAATGTATGTGTATAAGAGATTTTATAATTTACTGTGTTTTTAATTAAGTGTTTATTGCTTTGTTTTCCAAAGCTATTTTCACCGACGATCCCTGCTGCACAGATAAGCGCTACAAGCGTTATGAGCCCCGCACATTCCGTAATCCCTGCAGCATTCATATTGCTCCGCCCTCGTACATCCCCCCCATCCCGCGGACTGTCGCATCGAATTGAGTTTCTTTTAATTTAAGTGAATTAAGAGAATGTCTACAAATATTCATACCGCAACCTCCCACCCACATCTGTACTCCGCATGGGCTGGCTCCGTATGGGTAGTTCCTCAACTGCTTTTGCCCGATTGCACTTGTAGGCGACGCCTCTGGTTCGCTCAATGATTTCAATTCGAATTCTCGAGAGTTTCTTGATTCGTCTCCGGCCGAATATGCTCAAGTGGATCTTGTTTGTGTGTATGTCGTGTGTGTTCATCCCCAATGCAGGCACAATTCGGTATTGCACGAATAGCGGTTACACATTCTTGAATTGAAGGCATTTATCTTTATTGATTGATGGATGGCGCACTCAATTTCCACACGAGGCATTCACTGAAGGGCTTCGGCTCATCCTCCCCTACCGATTCGTGCCTTCTTTGTGTAGTGTTTGAGGACAGTACTTCGGGGTTCCCTTGGCATTCTCTTTGTCGAGCGAGGGTGAGCCCACATTTGCTCTCCCATGACTCGGAGAGAGATTGGGTGATAAGAAGAAAATATCAATTATTCCACAATTATTGATATTTATTATTATTATTATTTTTTCACAATACTGTTATTAAGACATTAAGGTACGAAGAACGTGTTTGCAGTGTATTAATTGTATCGTGTTTCTTTTCATTGCAGGACAAAAATCCCGACGTGGCATGACAGAATTCTCAACAAACAACGACATCAGCAACAACTCGCATCACTCACAACCACTACAAAATTCTCCTCATCATCAGCGACATCATTATCCGCAGCAGCAGCAACAAAAACACCACAACTCCCCACAATTTCACCCCCATCAACCGCTTCTGCATCACCACCAGAACCATCATAACAATCATTTAACCTTTAAGCAAAATCACAACTACAATCACAAAATCAACCAACAATCGCTTCCTTTGAATTCTTCTGCAAATATTAACCACTGTGCGTCAGCAATAACAACAACAACGCCATCACCCACATCGACAACACATTCCCCATTGCATTACAAGAAGCCCTTGAACAGTCCCAACAACTCGCCCTTCGCCTACGCCTACTACGGCGCGAATCATCAACATCAGCAGCAGCAGCAGCAGCAGCCGGGCCTAGTGACAACACCCAGTGGGGGCATCGCAACAGCAGCCACGGCCCAGCAACAGCAACAACTACGTCTGCTGCACAACAAATTGTCGCAAACAAACTATCAGCAACATTTGAATGACTTGCTGCTGCAGCACCAACACCTACAGCAACAGCAGCAGCAATTGCTCTCGGCGGCCGGGAACGTCAACAAGGACGAGAACGGCACCAACGGCAGCAACGGGGATGATCTCAGCGATGAGTGTCTGAAGAAGAACGTGGCCATCGTCCTGAACAATTTGGACCGCTACAACAACGCCTTGCGCAGCATCATCCTGAATGAGCAAGTGAGCAATAGTTTGTTCGACGACAGTTTGCTCGACTTCAGCAGCATCAGCAGCAGCAACAGTAACAACAATTTCCTGCTGAACAGCAATCAGAACAGCAAGATGGCTACCCCAGAGTCGGACTACAACAGCAATGCCACGACTCCTGGGTCGCGCGTTGGCAGCAACATCTTGCCAATGCAGCAGCAGCCGCATCATGACAACGTGGTAGGTTTTGCTGCTTGTGGCGGCGGTGTTGGTGGTGGTAGTAGTGGTGGTGGTGGCTTTTTCTCAAACGTTGCCGGCGGCGTTGGCAACAACCTCAATTGCTCGCTGGCCTCGTCGCACGATTTCACTCATGACAACTCTGATTACCAGTGGTTCCTGGACTACGGCTACCGAGATGGCTGTGGCATGCAGCGCAGCGTCCTGTCCTCACTCTCCGCCTCCTACAACGGCATCGGCGAGCTGCTCTACTACGAGGACCTCGCGAAGAACATCGACGCCAATCTGGCCGAGGTGGACATGGAGAGTTTTCGCGCCGAAGACATCCATTCGCTGCTCTCGCAGTTGCCCTCGTACTGCAAGGGGCTGGGCGGCGGTGCCAATGGCAGGTTGCAGCAGTCGCTGATGCAGCAACACATGATGCCCGCCCACAACATGTCGCAGACATCGACCAGTTCGACCAACGAGCTGATCGACAACTCCATCTGCAAATCGGAGTTGCTCTTCTCGCCGGTAAAGGAGTCGCACATCTCGGTCGACTCGCTGGATCTGGACGCGTACCCCGACGATGGCGACATCATCCTGACGTGCAAGGCCAACAAGGACAACTACACGATCGCCTTCGAGGGCAGCGTTCTCTACTCGGACGAGAGTTTCTATGGTGAGTTGACTGGATTCTTCTTCTTCCTCTGGAAATTCTAAAAGCCCTTCAATTTTCAGCAGAACCAAGTGAAATCTCGCTGAAGAACAAACAAAATTGCATAAATTTGCACAGCAATTTGGACGACATCGTGAAGCGGAAGTCGTTGGAGGTTTCCATGTCGCGCTCCGAGCACCAGCAGACAACATGGAGCAAGCTGAGGAAGGGCAGCGCAGCGCAGTTGCAAAGGTTAGCCGCGAATTACCGAAGCCTGAGGTTAAGTTGTAGTCCATCAGTCTATGACCATCAGCATTTCGGGTCTTCCCTTTGAGTTGAACTCATTGCATATGCTCATAATGACGGCAAATGAATGAATTAAGCGACAAAGACAGTCGGACGCAATGCACGACAGAGACAGAAATATACAGAACGGACATATTCTCGTTTGGGGTCATTTCAATTGAATCAATTTAGGTTCGTTACAGCATATGAATGGTAATTGTAGAGAATGGAAATGAACGTTCTCTTTCACTTAGACAGTACCCAGTTCATCGGCACATATTCCACAACTGACGTACCATAGTATATGTAGACTCTACCTTGGAGGGTGTCCAAATTTGATTTGAATTCCTCTATTATCGATCTCCGTATTAATATGCAACCCCATACAACATAGAGTCCATTTGCATGACTCCTGTTTGTCTCGTCCCGTCCTCAGGTACCCGTCGGGCAACAACAACACGTCGGAAACGTTGCCTCAGCTGCTGCATGCGGCCCATTGCACGGTGAGGAAGAGCACCAGTCTGCCTAACCTGCGCACGAAAAAGGATTCCACATGCAGTCGTCAGAAGCTGAATGTATCCCATGTAAGCACCTCGACGGTGAGTTTAAGGAACATTCGCACAAGGTTAAATTCAAATGATTTTTCTCCTTTTGTATAGATCGACTCTAGCCGATCCCGAAATCTTCTTCCAATGTGCCAGATACCCATCTCGTGCAGTTCCACAACGGTCTCAACTTCCGAACGTCTGACACCGAACAGCCAACAACAACCACAACAATCACAGCGCAAAGTGCAACAACAGCAACGTCACCACCATCATCATCAGAAACAGCCTGGACATGGCTCCTGTTGTAGTGTCGCCTCTGCGTCCTCTGCCACGCTACAGAAACAACAAAGCTCCGGCGGTAACACATCCTCCGGCTCTTCGGGCACATCCTCCAATCAGCCAGCATTCAATCTAGTCAAACTATTCATTAAGCAGAAGAGCACCAGCTGCTCGAGCGAGGATCATCCCAGCGCACACACGTGCATGGACGTCTCTTCTGGCTGCTGGCCATCGAGCGATGCTGCAGGCTCTAGCAGCAGCTCGTCGCTGGAACAGCGCTTACGGAAGAAGAGCATGAATGACTCTGGAAAAGGATCCGCACTCAGTCGTCATGATGAGGAGGAGTTGATGCGAGGTGTCCAGCAGGAAGACAGTTTCCAAATGGATAGCTTGGAGGTGTGCGAACAGGAACAAAAGGTGTTAGCCTCCAACTCGACTCCGAAGAAGCATTCGCATCGCAACAATGACGTCTTCTATGATGAGGAGAGTACCGTGACTGGATCGCCGGCTCATCGTCGACGCAGCCTGCCGATTCGACATCCACAGGTGTGTCAATTGGCGTTGCAGCATCAACACAACAACAATGGTTCGTCTTCGGGAAGCTTGCACTCATCGGATGGGACAAGTCGGAGCAATTCGGAACAACTTACACAAGTCTATCTGTCCGGAGGCAACTCTTCCGATGGTACCATGGAGCGAAGAAAGTCGCGCAGGCGAGAGGTGAACATCCGCACGTCCTCCACTTCGGAAATGATAACGCGTTCGATGCAGACATCATGTGGATCGATCTCGACGCGAAGCAGTCTCAGTGACCGATTCCGATTTGTGCCTCCATCGTTCCTCGCGAAGCTCAATAACCTGGGCGAGGAAAAGCAAGCACCCATCTACGTTATCTACCCGAACTATGCGCTCCCTGACTTGGGCTTCGTGAAGACCAACACAACCGACGTCATCTTCTCGCCATTCAACTACACCACGACTTTGGATGGTGTTTCCAGCGCAAACCTAAAGAATCGCTATGGAGGCGTAAGCGAAGACGAGATTCTCAAGAATATCGATTATAAGCATGTAGTAGACTGGAAATCGTTGGCGACCTTGTTGCCGGCCGAGTACCGCAAACGATTACAACACATTCCAGAGGTTGGCAACCTCAATCTGGAAGGAGACCTATCGCAGAAGCCGTTGTTCTGTATGACGCCACCGATCCGACCCCCGAATCGGGCGCACATCTGCGACTGCGCACAGTTCTTCCAACAGACGGCACAAACACATCAACATCAGGAGGGTTCTTCGAGCTCAGGTTCTAGTCAGCAGCCAAGTTCGGGTTACCGTGGCTCATCGACCCTGCTTACTGATTCGGAACTGGACACAGCAGCCGCTGCTCCCGATCCATTGAAGCAAATGTATGTTTATCAGTATGAACAGCAGCGCATGGATTCGGGCGTGGACATGATGGCCAGTCCAGCAAGCAAGGTACCGCCTACGCCGCAGCCGCGTGGCATTCTGCGGAAGGCCGCTAGTCAGGGTGTACGCAACAAACGTAACTCCATGATCGAGGAGCAGAACTCGAAGTTGACAAAGTTGGAGAAGCGACGCAGTCTCCAGGAGCCACCGTACAATCATAACCAATACTTGGGTGGCGGCTCTTCGGAGGAGTTGTATGGTGCTTTAGTCGAGGAGGAAGGATTCGAGGAGCAAATCGAGGCCTACTATGTTGGCTTGCAGACGAATCAGCGGCTCTCGCGTAAAGATTTGGATGCTCGTGCGCGGGCAGAGAACTTCCTTTCATCCCTGCCGCGATCGGAACTTAAGTATTACGCAGAAATTGCATCCATTCTGGAGTCTTCCGAGGATCAAAAGAACGCCGCGGATGTGCCGTACGACGCCGCTGCTCTGAAGAAAGAAGTCAGTCGGGCGCTGAGTCAGCAGAAGAAGGTTTCGTTCAACGAGGAGGATCATCATCGACAGGAGCAACAACAACATCAGCATCAACTGCAACAACAGCAGCAGTTCTTGCACCCAGAGACACGTCAGAAGCGATTTTCTACACCGCCCAATTCGCCCAACATTTCCATTGCTGGAGGACTGCGCATGCCGCCGAGCAGCCACACAGTTCCCCGTCGTTGCTCTCAGCAAGATTCGCTGGCGGGCAAGAAGGCAGCCGGTATGGAGAGTAAGGAGCAGCTTAAGATATCTAACAATCGCTTCAAACGCTTGCAAATCCAATGGGAGTTGTTGAGCAAGGACTCGAGCATGATTCTGAAGGATTTGGCCAGCGAGAAGGAGACCAAGAGCGGCGGGTCCACACCGACAGCAGCACAAGCAGCCGCTGCAGCAGCGGCGGCTCAACGTTCACGCATTCCACGTCCTGTGAGCTACCCGGCGGGAAAGTGAGTCTCCAATGTCCCATAGAACTTGTAGTGTCCTCTTTAGTATAACTTTATTTCATTTATTTTGTATTTCTTTTTCTTTTCCTTTTTGGGTTTCTTCATTCTGTCCTGCACTCTTGCTTTCAATCTAAATTCCAAATTGGTTTCATACGTTTGTCGATGCACTCTTACGTTCCTTAATTTACGTTGTTGAGTAGACATCCTGAAAAGTCGAAGTCGGAAGTGAAAAGCATTGCGAAAATTGTAAAACCCATTGTTGTTTCCCCTCAAATTGCTAGGATAACGAGTCACGATGGGACAAAGGCCACGACACGTTCTCCTAGTCGGATTGTGCCACCGAAACGCTACAGCATGATGTCACCATCAACGGTCACAGCTCCCTCCAACGTTTCTGCAACCACGCCAACCACGGGTGCGACACGCGCACGCACACCCACCAGTCGAGCCGCTGCAACGGTTCCCAACACGCCAAAGCGCAGAGTGCAGTCACCCAGGTAAGAGACTGGACATGGACGGCGGTGTTAACGGCATACAAGTAATTTCGTTTTCTCCACAGGACCACCCCGAGGGTACGATAATGTGTGCAAATGAAGGCGATTCCCATGAACAAACCATAAAACTGATATTTGTTCTGAGACACCAGCACGAGTCAGATGGTCGATAATGAGGACAACAGCAAATACAACATACATATATACATATAAATATATAATATATTTATTAACGCAGTATTGCATTAAAGAAATATACAACAACAAAATAAGCAACTAAGTAAATCAACAACAATAAGCAAGTTGCATTGTAATCTAGCATAGGCATCAACAACTACCACAACAAATATAACTATAGCAAAATATACGCTCTAATCATGAAAATTTAAAAGGAAACATAAACAATATAGTATATATATATTCTTATTTTGCTATTGTATCTAAAATACCAGTACCAGTACCAACAACAATAAGAACAACAATAATTATAACAGCATTTGTAAATCCTGCTTGTGATGTACTCCTGCTGCATGCATTGTATTTGAGTTGCTCAACCGCTGTATCAATAGTAATTGTAATTTATTTAATTGATTCTCATCGGAAGAATAACCATGTGGGTTATAAATGAAGCGAGAATACCCATGCATAATATGTAAAATAATAGATTTGTGAATTAAAGATAGATAATTTAAGGCTAAGTTGCGATATTAAACTGAGAGTTTATTTATTGAAAAATATTGGAGACTTCCTCCCATCTACATCAGATTAAAATATAATTCAACAATCAAATGCATACAACGCTGTGCTTACATACATATAAAAATAGACGAACGGACTCTATGTATAAAATGCTCCTGTGAATTTTTGATGGCAGAGGTTATTGGAAGGACGACATTGAAATGGTATATTGAAAGATGGAGAAAGGAAATATTGTACGAGTATTCCAAGTATTGAAAATTGGGAAAATTCATGCATTTTTTATTCACGAAATAATCACAGCAACGTAAAACAATTATCGTTACGACGATATGATAAGTTTAAAATTTTATTTGAAATCATTGATATCCTACGGGTTGTTTAAAGAGAATATTTCATTTTGCTGATGCATGAAATGCCTTGATATGTGAATCTTTTTATAGCTTCTTTGCAAGTGAATATTATTATAGCAAATAGATCATAAACCTCGATTGCAAAGTGACGACCAGAGGTTCATTAGAGTGTACAGATATAGTTTGAACCACATGCTTTGTATTTTATAATTTCTACAGAGCTTGAGTTTGCTTTCGTTAAGCATAATAACTTGTATTTATCTTGAATTATTTGTATAACTATTCGTATTTATGGAGTAAATATAGAAAAAAGAAACACTTAATCGCTGTGTTAAAATATTGAAAGCCCGTTGCGTGTGCTTCTTGAACAAGTGATTTATAATTTAATTGTATTTTCTAGAAATTTTATTTAAAACTGTTCATTTGCTATTTTTACTTAAGTACATTGTTTTTTTTTTTTATAATTTCATTCCTTATGATTTTATGAGTTTTTTCTTTTGAATATTACAAGACATTAGTTTAACCATTTTATGTACATCTATCCTTATATATCCTTTACTGTATACTGATCCTTGATAAATTAATATTTGCAGAAGAATTTATTATCACAAACTACAAAAACAAAGAATTAAACAAAAAAATTAAAAAAAAACATCAATCTAAAATATGTAAAAAAACATTTTAATTTATAAAATATATAAAACAATAAAAACGGTATTAAAACAAAAATAGTTGACTTTGTTTTATTGTGGTACTTAAGTTGTAATAGCAGTCATTAAGGATTAAAGATCTCGTTTGCACAGATGGTTAGATTGAAAAGCAGGATTTAATAGTCGCATTACTAAGGAATTGTAAGAGACAGACATCTATAGTGTTGCATATTCATGCATATTTAACAAAGATAACTCATAGTATATGCAATATACCTACTTATGTAAGACGATGTGAGATATTGATGGCCTTAATTTGAATGGAATAACACCAGATTAATGCAATAACTTGATGGGATTTCTTCATGGGATATTTCTCAAGACTTGTCTATATAGAGTAGATAAAGAATATTTGCTATTTACCATGGCATATATAAGGAGATTGCTCTGTTGGCATTTGTTAATTGAAAAGTATCAGCAAACTGAAATTCACCTTTAACGTACTACGGGAAAGCATCAGGCGCAATGCTGGAAGGAACAGCTAATATAATTGTCACTCCTGCCAAGTGCTCTGGTTCTCGTGATGATCCTCTGGCCCCAGACTCAATGCAGCGTTTTACTCAGCAGAAGAATACTTACAACTACGATTTCGGTATCAGGAGAGGAAGTGGGTATTTTTCAATAGATCACACACGTCATTTGTTCTACTCCACTCGAATACTTGTATACAATTGGTAATTTTACAGATGACAAGCAAGTTTCCCACATGATCGATTCGTATCAATGGTCGCTGCCTCAAGATGTAGACCTCGTTTTGTCACTGCCCCTGGAGTCGGGGAAAATGTTAACCTACATCGAGATAAAAATCGAACAGGGTTCGACGGGGAGCGATTGCAAAATTATAAAGGGTTGCACGGGACAAGACCATGTCAAGTTGTTGGTCAGGGCTCGAAAAACCCCTTGGTTAAAGTATGATGCCCGATTTTATGGCAAGAATCGGCATTCATGAAATTCTAAGCCGTGATTGATCTTCAAAAATATGGGAATGAAATTGAAATGATCTAATAAACCCCTAAACTCCAAAAAGGTTTTGGTTTTATTCCCCCTAGTGTCATCATCAATTTTGTGGAAATGTTCACCGATAATGTCAACATAACAAGTTAATTGGCACCGTTGTCGTGTCGTTGATAAACTAAGAAGTTCTTCAGTCTGCTGGTAAGAGAAATGAAGTTTCGAGTTCGGATTCAGTCAACGGCGGTAATTGATTGGGTGAAGTCGACTAAGAATAACTTCGATTCGGAAAGTCGGAGTCAAAAACAAGAACGACAACAACGATGAGGTTCCTCTTTCGAGACCCACCGTTATTTACCACGTGTTTAACTATTCTCGTGCTGTGGTATTGCAATGGGTCTGTGGTTGGTGGCGAGAAAGTGAAAGTGGTGGAGTTGAACAGTGGTTGGCGTCTGCGAAACCAAAACGGAAGTGAGTTCAGCAAAAGGAAGCGATTTATGTGTTGGTGAATATATTATGGTGGCCATTTGGAACTTTCCGAAAATAAAAGACGAGCAGTGGCTGTGTATACAGAATTCTATATCAGTGTTCCTTCACTTTGTTTGAAGTGAAGATGAGTTAGGAAAGCGTAACGAAGCACTAATTAATTCCGATGGATAGATATAATAAATCGGCGTACTTGGCATGATCCTGCTACTCCGTGACGGAGGCTTGAAGAGGTTTCCAAGAGCCAGTTGTTCCCTCTTCAACAGACCTCACTTCGTGGTGAACCTGCGCTGGGCAGCCGAGTAGCGTCTGAAACGATAGTGGAGCAATCAATAACAGCAACTGAAGTTTATCATTGATAAACAGCGTTGGAGATCGGCATCGATAAGTAGTGTAAACAATGCAGTATGTCCACGTAGATGGTGGCGTTGTGTAAAGGGCGGGAATGTGCAATTTAGAGGGAGCTTCATAAATCAGCCAATTGCTCAATTCGCAGCGAACAGAAGTGGGAATCAACACAAACACGAAGCCACTCAGTTGTGAAACAATCCGAATTAGAATCACTCGAACGAGGACAAGATGAGTAGGATTCGGAATAGGCTACTACGAATGCGTTTTTGAGACTGATCGATGCCTGGGTCCCTAGTGGGTCGTCGGTGGAAGAGATAATTCTTATCGCCGTTTCGCATGATTGCCATTGTTTTGTCAGCGCACTCGCTCACCATCTCACCTCTCTTTCTCTTCTGTCCATGTCTTGCTCTCCAGGCATTGATCTGGCGGTGGCCAGCATTCCTTCGGGGGTCTACAGTGCCCTCGGCGGCCTCTACGGCGACGTGCTGGCGTCCTACAACGATGCGGCCCTGCGATGGATTGCGCTGGACAACTGGACCTACACCAACAGCTTCAACGGTGAGTGGGGGTGGGAGAGCGGGCGCTCTGGGTTGTCCCTTGGTAATCGCACCTTGCACCTGCTCCGCCAGTCACCAGATCCGACTACCTGTACGTGCGCTCGGTGAACCTCACGCTGCACGGCGTCGACACCGTGGCCGTGGTGCGGCTGAACGGCGCGGTCGTCGGCGAGACGGACAACATGTTCGTGCGCTACTCGTACGACGTGAAGCGGCTCCTGCGGGACGAGAACGTCCTCGCGATCGAGATCAAGTCCCCCATCTACGCGGCCTCGGAGCTATCGGAGGATCTGCGCCAGACGGAGGCAGTCGAGCCGCGCCCCAGCTGCGAATCGGACGCAGATCGTGTCGTATGCCATCGCAACATGCTGCGGAAGATGCAGTTGAGCTTCGGCGGCCCGAGTTCGCCGGCCGTGCCGTCGATGGGCATCTGGAAGCCCGTCACCCTGGAGTACTACGACGTGGCCCTGCTGCGGGACCTCGAGGTGGCCACGCGGAAGAACGCGACCCACTGGACGCTGAACGTGCGGGCGCATCTCAGCACGGGACTGCAGGAGCCGTACAATGCCGAGTTGACTCTGTATGCGGCGTACGTTCTTCTTTCTCTGTCGCTCGCGGGTCGCTCTTTTTAACGTTCTCGAAGTTTCCAGTGACCTCCTGGCGAATCCCATCAACATCAGCCGGCGCGTGGAGGAGGACTTCGAGCAGGCCGTGATCGAGTTCCAGCACGGTATCCCGGTGGTGAGCATCCCCCTTCCTTGCTCGCAGGCAAGAGCAGCTTCCCTTATGCCTTTGTCGTTCCAGAACCAAGTGCAGCTCTGGTGGCCGAACGGCTATGGCGTCCAGAAGCTCTACCCGCTGCACTTCACCATCAACTGCTGGTTGGACGCCGACGGCGTGCGCATGCGCACCAAGACCCTGTCCCATAAATCCCTCAAGGTCGGCTTTCGCACCGTGGAGCTGCTGGAGGAGTCCGTCGGTAGGCTGGCGGTGGCCTCGGCCTCTGCCACAGCTCTGATACTGAAGTTTTCCTTTTGTTCTAGACTCCGGCCGCACGTTCCTCTTCAAGGTGAACGGCGTGGAGGTCTTCATGAAGGGCGGCGTCTACTTGCCAGCTCACATTCTGCCGGAGCTCTCGGAGGACCAGGACCGGAGTGGGTGACCCGAGTCCAACTAGTAGGCGGCTAATAACAGTTCCCTTGCAGTCCACCACATCCTGCGCTCGGCCAAGGACGCCCACATGAACATGCTGCGGGTCTGGGGAGGCGGTCTTTACGAGTCCGACTACTTCTACAGCCTGGCCGACTACTACGGACTCCTGGTGTGGCAGGACATGGCCTTCACCTCGGCCACGTATCCCGTCACGGCCTCCTTTCTGGCGTGAGTGGTCGTCGGACCCCAATTCGTTAATACGGCGTGGTGATAATTTCATTGCAGGTCGGTGCGATTGGAAACCGCTCAGATGGTCAAGCGCCTAGCGTATCATCCCAGTCTGGCGCTGATCGTGGCCAACGACGAGGTGGAGCTGGCTCTGGCCAAGAATCTCTTCAACACGCAGGACAACTACGAGAACTATTGGCGCGAATATTCCGAGCTCTTTGCGGAGACCATTGAGCGGGAGTTGAATGTGACGTCACGCAGCGGCTTCCGTCCGGGACCAGTTCCTCTCCGGTCGACCCCTTCGAATGGCGCCTCGGCTCCGAACGCGAGCATCGTCGTGGACAATCCACAGGATCCCAATTACGGCGACGGTCTGTTCGAATCGTTCGCTATTCCCTCGAAGGATTAGTAGAATTTCAAATATCGGTCATTTCCTCGCCGCTTTCAGTGCACATCGAGGCAACTGGCAACTCAATCTGGAACCCCACCAGCTATCCCCGGGCCCGCTTCGTGTCTGCCTATGGGTTTCCCAGTCTGCCCATCACGCCGTCCTGGAATCGGTCGCTCGGCGCCAACGACGTGCTCATCGATGTGATGAAGCACCGCAAGCGCATCGACAGCGGATACGGATCGGTGGAACACCTCATAGAGACGTACTTGCCGTTGCTGGATCCCGACGCGGAGGACTACGCCGAGGCCTTGATCTACTTCAGCCAAATATGCCAGGCCCTGGCCGCCAAGGTGGCCACCGAGCTGTTCCGCAGCCTGCGCACCACCGAGGCCAAGACCATGGGCGCCCTGTACTGGCACCTGAACGACGTCTGGGTAGCGCCCACCTCCTCCAGCATCGATTTCTACGGCAACTACAAGGTAGGTGTGGCGGGGTAGGCGAAGCCGCTGGTTGGGACCTATCCATAGAACGGTCTTTACCGCAGATGCTGTACTACTGGTCCCGCGATTTCTTGGCGCCCACCGCGATCTTCGCTCTATACGATTCGCGGCTGAACGCGATCAACGTCACGCTGGTGCGCGACGAGGTCAACGTCGACCCCGAGGTGTACAACGTGACCATGAACATGTACTTGTGGTCGCACCTGTACCCGCGGAAGACCATCTCCTGGCAGGCAATATTGGTGAGTAGCAAATGCGCGCTCCATGAAAAGATCCGCCGTATGAAATGATCCGGCTTGTTTTTCTCCCGGCCAATGGCCAATAGCGTCAAAATGACACCCAGTCGAAGCAGCTGGACCTGCGTGCGATCTACAACCAGCTCCTGACCCGGACCAACTCCTTGCTGGAGTTCACCCTGAACAAGGGTGAACAGATCGTCTCGCGCACCTTCGTCTACCCGGGCTCCATCGCCCGGGCGAGTGGCGTGGCGGACCCCGAGATTAGTGTGAGTACCCTTGGGGGTCCTTCCGATGACTCTGGTCTACTTTGGTCTCGCCCCCAGTTCGCCATCTCCTGGAAGTTCTGCAACAACGACATCGCCTTCGCCTTCAAGATGGTCAGCTACAGCCTGACGATCCGAGTGCGTCGCCCCGCCCTCTTCGTCTACATCGAGGTCCACCACCCGGACGTGCGGCGCTACCGCCTCTCGCACAACGGCTTCATCCAGGTGGAGCCGGTGAAGACGGTGCATCTGGAGATCGAGCAGGTGACCGAGTGCATCGCGGTGATGCGGGAGCACATCAAGTTGATGGCCGTCAACCAGTTCATGGTGCCGACCAGTGGAGAAGTCGGCGACGATGGCACCTTCACCACCGCCAACGTCGAGGACACCACAACCGTCACTGAAGACGGGGTCGATGTCGGAGTCGGAGTCGGTGCCGCTGACATGAACGACCCGATATAATCTGCCATTAGAGATTAGATTTTCTCTGGATCCATGTTCAAATAAAGCGATTTTTGCTATGCTAAGCGGGCGAAATAAATGAACTAATCACCCTGTTCACGTGCGTTTCGTTGATAACGGTAATTTAATCAATACACAAATCGGAAGTTTAATCATCGGCGGCAATCGTCATCGCACGCCCATTGGGGAGAGAAGTTCTGGTTGGGACTCCAGTTATCGTCGGGCATTCGTTTGGATCGCATTCGCAACCCACTGTGTTTTTATATTTTTGGCGAAAAAGAAACTACCGACAAACATCCCGTCGCAGCTCAGTAGGAATCAGTGATTGAGGACTCCGGCTATGCTGGTGTGGGGATGATGTGCTCTGCGGTGAAGTTATCTGCGGCCCTTGTGGCCCTGTGGATCCTCTTGGGTCTGACGGACCCAGTGTGCGGTGACAAAGTTCGTGTGGTGGAACTGGCCAACGGTTGGTCCTTGAGGAATCAAAACGGATGTAAGTTGGGTTGGCTGGTAGTGGCAAGGACTAAGAAGGTCCAACGAAATGCGGTTTTGGGAAATTATTTTCCATCTGCAATCAATAATCAATAGCACTCAATGTCTCTGTCTCTGTCGCCCACCGACGGCTATTTCCTCTTGCATACACGATCATATTGTACAGCTATGTTATCAGCGGCAATATTGTCCAATAGCCACTTGCAGGCGACAACTACGATGATTGAGAGGCCATAGCGGAGATGTCTATCGGAGAAAGTGTCGCATGCCGGTGCTGCCAGCCCGAGCCAAATCGGCTCGTAGTCCGCTCGATGAACTTCCGCCAATTCCGCCAATTCATCGTAGTTTTCTCACTAACCAGGAGATTTCTCACTTCAGCAGGGGTGGTAAAGGGGTTTATGGCGCTGCGAAACGCCGCTTGTCTGTGACGTCATGGGGGAAATGGGTGGCAGCACTGGTGTCATTATCGACTCGACAGCGCAAGGAATCTCTGCTAATCTTCTGCTTGATCTAATGATAGCTGATAAGTGTACGCAATGGCCAAAGGGAGCGAGTGGAATCGGGAGAATCGAGTTCCACGATGTCTGCGGACGTCGGTGTTTTTATTTCACACACACCCGTGGGGAGTAATATGTATTCGAATGACACAGTTGGGGAATCCAAACAAAACGTGTGAATTCGTGTGCACATCGAACCCAACTCATGAATGCCTGGTAGAGCCATTTACTTGTGTTTACCTCCAGTCACGTAACAGAACAAGGTTGTTGTGCCATCTCACGCGTCCTCTCTTCTGCAGCCATCGACCTGTTCGTGGGTAAGATTCCCTCCGGCGTGTACAACGCGCTCAGCGGTACGTACGGCAATGTGCTGAACTCCTACAACGACGTGAATCTCCGCTGGATCGCCTACGACAATTGGACCTACTCGAAAACCTTCGACGGTAACGCGATGGTCTTTTCACGACTACCAACTGAATGAAAACACCCTACCTCTTCTCTGTTTCTCCCCGGCGCAGTGAACGCCGAGGACTTCCAGCATGTGCGATCGGTGAACCTGACGCTGCACGGCGTGGACACCGTCTCCGTGGTCCGCCTCAACGACTTGGTCATCGGCTACACGTACAACATGTTCGCCCGCTACACCTTCAACGTGCTGCCCTACCTGCGGACGAGCAACCTCCTGGAGATCGAGATCATCAGCCCCGTGCACTTCGCCCACTACCGAGCGAACCAGCTGAACTCGAAGAACATCTCGACGCCGCACGATTGCCCCGAGGAACTGCGGCGTGGCGAGTGCGACCGCAACATGCTGCGGAAGATGCAGGCGAGCTACGGCGGGGACTTCAACCTGGCCGCGCCCTCGATGGGCATATGGTAAGCGCGTAGGTAGCTGGCTTCGAAGAGATTGTAATGGCGGTGCTTCGTCCAGGAAAACGGTCACCTTGGAGTACTACGACGTGGCCATCATGCGCAACATCGATGTGGCCGTGCGCAAGAACGACACCCACTGGATCATGGACATGCGGGTCTTCCTCAGCACCTATCTCAGGGAGGACTTCTACGCCGAGCTGACCTTCTTCGCGCCGTACGTCCGAAATCCATTCGAGCTCCCGACCCTACTCAAGTCACGTCTAATTTCAGCGATCTTCTTGAGAACCCGGTCAACGTGGGCCCTCAGAAGGTTAGCTACGCCTCCGCATTCATAGAGTTCAAGCAGGAGATACTCAAAGTAAGTACCGGCTCCCTCTGCTCGCCCGCAGCCTCTTGAGCGCTTCTTGTTGCAGGAGAGAGTGCAGCTGTGGTGGCCCAACGGCTACGGCGATCAGAAGCTGTATCCCCTGTACTTCTCCGTGAACTGCTGGCTGGGCGAAGATGGTCCCCAGTTGCGTGCGAAGACCAAGTCAGAGAAGTCGCTCAACATAGGCTTTCGCACGGTGGAGTTGGTGGAGGAAGTGGCCGATGCCACCGATCGGAAGGACAGTGGGTTGGCCAGGAAGTGGGAAAGTATCACGTTTGCGCTAATCCGAGTTGATACCGATTTCAGGCAGCTCTCGGACCTTTCTCTTCAAAGTGAACGATGTGGAGATGTTCATGAAGGGAGCCAACTACCTGCCGTCGTCCATATTGCCGGAGTTCGCGGACGACCAGACCAGAGGTGAGTCCATCGACAGCAATCAATGCGGCCAATGCTCGCTGTCTCTCTTCCTAGTGCGTCACATCCTGAAGTCAGCCAAGGACGCCCACATGAACATGATACGAGTCTGGGGCGGCGGCCTCTACGAGTCGGACTTCTTCTACAGCATGACGGACCTCTACGGGCTGCTGGTGCTGCAGGACATGGCATTCACGTCTGCCACGTACCCCATCACGGACGAGTTTGTCGAGTGAGTTCCCGATTGAGTTTGCGGCACAAAACAATATCATTCTCGTTCGCTTCGCACGCAGAGCCGTTCGAATGGAGATCGTGCAGAATGCCAAGAGGCTGGCCTATCACCCCAGCCTGGCTATGTTCATAACGAACGATGAAATCGAGCTGGACCTGGTCAAGAACAAGTACAACACCGACATGGAGTACAGTCGCTTCGTGGCCGAGTACCGGCAGCTGTTCGTGGGCACCGTGACGCATGAACTGAATATAATATCGCGCGGCGACTTCAGTCCTCGTCCCGGTCCACTCAGGTCGACGCCGTCGAATGGCATCGAGGTGGACCGCAAGGACCTGCCCTCGAATCCTCAGGATCCAAACATGGGCGATGGTAACTATGTGTCGGCGAGTGGATCGAACAATACTAACAATTGACATGACCCCTCTTCGACAGTCCACTTCTGGGAGGACACCAAGGATGGGTGGGATCCGAACATATACCCCAGGCCGCGTTTCGTCACCAAGTACGGCTTCCAAAGTCTGCCCATCACTGCCTCGTGGCTACGCACCATGGGCGAGAACGACACCCTGATCGATCTGATCAACCATCGTCAACACGATCCGAAGGGATCGATCCCAATGACGCAGTTGATCATGCGCCATCTGCCGCTGCCTTCGTTGGACCTGGAGAACTACGTGGAGGCCCTGATCTACTTCAGCCAAATCGCGCAGGCCATGGCTACCAAAGTGGCCACGGAGCTGTTCCGCAGCCAGAGCAAGACCGACCACAGGACGATGGGCGCTCTCTTTTGGCACCTGAACGACGTTTGGGTGGCGCCCTCTTGGTCCAGCATCGACTACTACGGTAACTTCAAGGTACTAGTGGCCGGAATACGTGCTCCATCGCATATATACATATTAACATAGGAATGCTTTGAGTAGCTGCTGCACTATTGGTCGAAGGAGTTCTTGGCACCGACAGCCGTCTTCTCCCTCTACGATTCCCAAAACGATGCCATCAATGTTACGCTGGTACGCGAGGAAATCAATGGGGATCCGGAGGTTTTCTGCCTGACCATCAATAGGTATTTGTGGACGGAAGTATATTCGAAAAAGACCTCAGAGTCGGACATCATATTGGTAGGATATTCGTATTAGATGTCTGCGAAATAATTTGACCTTCTTGACAGCGTACGAATGATGTTAAACTGCTGGTGTTTCCGATGGACTCGATTTTCTATGATCAATTCACCATCTATAATTGTTTCTTGGAATTGTCATTGAGCCTTAACGGGAAGATATTGTCACGTACCTTCTTCTTCCCGGTTGAGTTCTACGATGCTGTCGGCATTTCGGATCCTGAGCTAACGGTAAGTTCTCGCACCTGGCAGATGCCTTAGACTAGTTAACTGTCCGCCTTCTTGTAAATAGTACGAAATATCCTGGAAGTACTGCAACGAGGAGGCCCTGACGAGCGCCAAGGACATCAGCTATAGTCTGACTATACGGGTCACCCGCCCCGCCCTCTTCGTCTACATCGAGCTGGTGCACCCCGATGTCGAGAAGTACCAGTTGTCGAACAATGGCTTCGTAATGACGGATCCGGTGAAGATCGTTCACTTGGAGTTCGAACACAAGTCGGAATGTTTGAGTCTCTCCTTGGAGCACATCAAGGTGCAGACTCTCAATGAGTACATGCTCGGTGTGTGGTCACAGGTACCATTGAATCGGAACAGTACTAAATAGTCCGATAAACCAAGATTTTTTATGCATTATATCATATTAATGAAATATATATTTGTAGAGATCGTATGTTATCCTAATAAATTATTGACCCTTATTGCAATCTCTCTGTGAATCAGTTATTATTAATGTAATTTCGAAAATAATAACATAACATTTCAAAATTGCTAGAGTCTAGTCTAGTCTAGTCTAGAGTCGTTTATTATGAAGAGTACCCGTTCTCCAAACCAATCAAAAAATTATTTTTCAGCATGGTTTATTCAACACACGGTATTGTAATATGTGCGCGAGAGCGTGAGCGAGACGGACCGAATTTCGCAGTTCGAGAGGGAAACTAGGGTGAGGTTTTGGATTGAATTTGCAATGGCAATTGATTACCCGTAGCAAATAGTGAGAGAGAGAGAGAGAGAGAGAGAGACAGAGAGAGTGTGAGCTCCAAACTTCGTGGGAGAGGCGCTACCGATGTGATAAGAAAATCCGATCGAGATAATTCAGAATAACTGCGAGTATCAGCTGTTCAGCAGTGGCTGAGAGCGGCGTTAGCGGAGGCACTCGCAGCACTCCCGCTCTCTGGATCGAGGCACCGCTCTATCGCTCCATGACGCTCACGATCGCTCGGCATTCGCACGCGCACTCCCGCTCCAGCTCCAGCACCAGCTCCAGTTGCGTTCTCGCTCCTTTCATGGGCGACAGTAGCGATCGGGTCTCCAGAGAGTGTGGGAGAGTCTCCCAGTAGTAGAGAAGGTTGACAGTCAGTAAAGAAACGATCGAACTTAAACGGTGAAAACCTTTGAAAATGAAGTGAAATTTCCATCATTTGCGAATATGAAATTATTATTTAAAAGCATTTTCTCTGCCTGGTGGATTGTGTACTTAGTTCTGTTCGCAGGCCAGGAGGTAGAGGTCGAGGCCGATGCGGTGCGAGTCGTGGAGTTGACCACCAGCTGGAAGCTGACAAATCAAAATGGATGTGAGTCCGTAAATTCGTCCACCAGATGCTCCTCCCATTCATTCGGCTCGATAAATCAACAATTTCAAATTTTTATTTAAGACCTCATTGATTCCATTATCGATATATTTAAATATTGATTAATTATTGCTTATCGCCGTGACGAACGAGGTTCACACAGAGGCAACGTCAAGTGCTCACATTAGATAAACAACAGCCCAACTTTAATTATGTTGCTTTCTTTTACTTGTTGTCGACATTTTTGAAAATTCTTAAATGTAAACAATTCTCCCGTAAACATTGGATTACTTTATTCTGCTCAGACCAAATGTAAATGGAGTTAAATGCAGTTGTGATACTTATATTTTCTTGATAATCAAAGACTCTACGTCATTTAATTCGAAGTCTCGAGATTCTTAAGTGCCCCTAATTAACATTTCGCCTACGAAAAAACTACCGGCTCTAACCTTGCTTATCTTGGAATTTTCCCTTTGTTGTTTGCATTCTCACGAGCAGGTCATAAAGAAATGGTGCTTATAAGCGGGCCTCAAATGAGCCTCTCTCTGGTGGATGGTGGTACTTACCAGAGTGAGTTCGCATTTAATTAAGTCCTCACCTCACCATCGTTCCAATAGTGGATCATCTGCTGAAGCTAATCAATTGTGGTTCGTTATCGCACTGATAACTCTCCTTAATAAGACCACGCTGTGTGCTCCACACGTACTTTGTACAATGGTAACTACTTTCCTGGTCATCGGATATTTGTCCAATGTCTTGTGTTGTCGTATTGCAGAAGTTCAATACAGAGGAAGTTCCAAGTTTCAAACAGAGGACGAGTTATCAAGCTTGGCCTGTAGTCGGTGAGGAGTTCCGATAATCTTACTTTCTAAGAACGCCAATATTTCACTGCGCATTGAACAAATCGCCTTTCGTCTGAACGATATTGACCGATGGGTATCTATCTCTCATTATCTGCCTCGCCATTGCGAAATCAAGATTAACTCATTATTTTCAACTTTAAAATGAATTATATACGAAGGCAGTCGTATATTCGTCGTATAGGAAGTCCGATTATTTTTGCCACGAATTCGTTGTTCTTCCACCACTTGCTTATGACCTCATATCAGTCCGCTACATCGTACTTAGTGCAATTTTGGCAAATAAATACCATAAATAGCTTCCCCGGAAAGTCCCTTGAAAATCACTCGAGCGCGGACTGAAATTGTGAGCCATCATGTACCGTAGTTCCATCATATTATGGCTTAATTATCAGATTTAACCACTATTCGCATGCTCTTCCTCCCTCGCAGCCATAACCAGAACCAACCTGAAGATACCCACGGGCGTGTACAGTGCGCTGGGTGGAGAGGAGGTGCTGTTCGGGAAGAACGATGTGGACCTGCGGTGGATTGCGTACGATAATTGGACCTACACGAGAACCTTTGCATGTATGCATCGCCAGCGCCTCTACTCGAATGTGTCTGATTTTGTTCCCTTCCTATGTACCCGTTACCATTCGCTCTACCATTGGCGCTACAGTCAACAAGGCCGACTTCAACAACGTGCGCGCGGTGAATCTGACGTTCAGCGGCATCGACACGGTGGCCGAAATCCGGCTGAACCACTACCTGGTGGGGCGGACAGACAACATGTTCGTGCGCTACTCCTACGACGTGTACAAGTACCTGGAGGAGGACAACCTCTTGGAGGTGGAGATCACGTCGCCAGTCTACGCGGCCAAGGCGCGGGCGGACGCTCTGTTGGAGCGCAACGTGACGGTGCCGCCGAACTGTCCCAACGCCCGGTACCACGGCGAATGCCACATGAACATGCTGCGGAAGATGCAGGCCAGCTTCGCCTGGGACTGGGGCCTGGCCGCGCCGTCGATGGGCATCTGGAAGTCGGTCGCCCTCGAGTACTACGAGGTGGCGGTGATTCGCGACGTGGACGTGGTCGTGAGTAAGAACAGCTCGCACTGGACCATGTCGATACGCGTGTTCATGGACACCGGCCTCCAGCAGGACTTCTACGCCGATCTGACCTTCTACGCGGTGTAAGTCTCGACGATCCGTTCCGGTCGTACTGTGCCGGGTCGACTGGGAGTCAACTAATTATGCGTCTGCCCAATTTACAGCGAACTGCTGTCGGACCCGGTCAATATCAGTTGGCATCGCAACTCGTCAATTAGCTACCGAGCCGCCTTCATTGAGTTCCAGCAGGCGATACCAATTGTGAGTAATTGAGCGCCCAAGGGCGGCGTCACAGCGTCAATTATTGCATATTGTGTTTTGATCGTCTGCAGGCGAACGTCGTCGAGTGGTGGCCGAACGGGTACGGGGAGCAGAAGCTGTACCCGCTGCACTTCACCTTGAACGCCTGGCTGGACAAGAGCGGTCCGAACTTCCGCGCCAAGTCCGTCTCCCAGAAGTCGATTCGCATTGGATTCCGCACGGTGGAACTCGTTCAGGATGCGTTGGGTAAGGCTCGTGAATGAGTGCATCGATTCTCCATCATCTTCATCTGGGTCTCCCCTCGCCAGGCGACGGAAACTCGTTCTACTTCAGAGTCAACGGCGTGCCCGTGTTCATGAAGGGCACCAACTACATCCCCTCGCACATCCTGCCGGAGCTGGGGGCCGACACCGATCGCAGTACGTAGGAAACATGATTTCTCTCTATCGCCTTGCTTTCACCTCGCCCTGTCTCCCACGCTCACAGTCAAGCACCTGCTGCAGTCGGCCAAGGACGCCCACATGAACATGCTGCGCGTCTGGGGAGGCGGCATCTACGAGTCCGACTACTTCTACGACCTGGCCGACACGCTGGGCATCTTCATCTGGCAGGACATGATGTTCGCCTGCGCCATGTACCCGGTCACCGAGGACTTCCTGGCCTCCGTGCGGCTGGAGACCGTCCAGAACGCGAAGCGCATCGGACACCACCCGAGCATCGCGATCTTCGCCACGAACAACGAGAACGAGGTGGCGCTGGCCCAGAACTGGTACAGCACCTTCTACGAGCAGGAGCGCTTCGCCGCCGAGTACCGCGAGTTGTACGTGGGCAACGTGCTGCACGAGCTGAAGCTCCTCGAGAGCAGTGCGCGCCCCGACCCGCTGGTCTCGTCGCCGTCGAACGGGGTGCGGGGGGCGCAGGACAACTACCTCTCGGCCGACCCACAGGACCCCAACTACGGCGACAGTGAGTTCCCTTCGCTTGCCCTCCACTCCGCGCTCTGGCTCACTAAGGGTCGCTCCCTTCGCACTCGTTCCAGTTCACTTCTACGACATCTTCAAGGACGGCTGGGACCCCAGCATCTACCCGCGTCCTCGCTTCGCCTCCGAGTACGGGTTCCAAAGTCTGCCGATGATGACGTCGTGGCTCCGCAGCATGAACGCCTCGGACAGCCTGATCGACATGATGAGCCATCGCCAGCACCACCCCATGGCGATGCTGCCCATCACGCTCCTCGTGCAGCGCCACCTGCCGCTGCCGCTGTCCGAGGACGAGAACTACGCCGAGGCCCTGATCTACTTCAGCCAGATCGGGCAGGCCATGGCCACCAAGGTGGAGACGGAGCTCTACCGCAGTCTGCGCGACACGGAGCACCAGACCATGGGCGCCCTCTACTGGCAGCTGAACGACGTCTGGGTGGCTCCCTCCTGGTCCAGCATCGACTTCTATGGCAACTACAAGGTGAGTAGGGCGGACCGATTGGACCGTGTTTGGCTAAATGGAGGCTTTCCTACAGCTCCTCCACTACTGGGCCAAGGACTTCCTCGCGCCGACCGCGATCGTGGCTCTCTACGACAAGTCCCTGAAGACGGTCAACGTGTCGTTGATCTGCGACGAGCTGAACCCGAACACCACCAACCTGGCGGTCACGCGGCACATCTATTTGTGGTCCTCGTTGTACCCACAGAACAGCACCACGTGGCCTGTGACGTTGGTTCGTGAGACCCCCTGCTCGGCATGGCAGATTCGCTTTGATGTTCGCTCTCCCTGTCTCCACCCCGCAGGTCCCCAACGGGGTGCAGTATGACAAGGTGATCCCCCTCGACGAGGTCCTCACGGAGCCGTTCACCCAGTACAACTGCTTCATGGAGTTCGTCCTGCACCGCGACTCGACCGTCCTCTCGCGCACGCACTACTTCCCCAACTCCATCAACCGGGCCGTGGGCATGGGAGACCCGGAACTGAAGGTACTGTGAGCCCACTGAGTCCCGGACCGGGTCTGATCTCAACCCTCCTCTCTCCCCGCGCCAGGTGGACATTTCGTGGCAGTACTGCATCTCGTCCAACAGCCTCAAGATGAACGCCTACAGTCTGACCATCACGGTGAAGCGGCCCGCGGTGTTCGTCTTCCTCGAGGTGGTGCACGAGAGCGTGACCCAGTACAAGCTCTCGCGGAACGGCTACGTGCAGGTGCTGCCGGTGCAGGTGGTGCACCTGGAGATCGAGCTGGACGAGTGCGTCGACCTCGGGGCGGAGCACATCAAGGTGCTGACCGTGAACCAGTTCATGAAGAACTACGACAGCTAGTGTTGCAGTGGGCAGCGGGCGCCTGGACGCCGACGGGGACGGGGAGGCCGACGTTCTGTACGTTTAGTTACACATTTTATTCGTAAATATAATTTACAACGTTCGCTGTAGAGAACTGCGCAATACAACACATTATTTAATAAATATTAGAAAATAACTTAAGCCCGCTAGGACGCAAATAAATTCTCACTATAAACTAGAGTTACAACTAGCATTAGCATCTACGTGTGACCGGTCAGCCCCTATCTGTCGAAGGTCTGGATTTCCACCTTGGGCGGGGTGTAGCCCTTGGGGTATGGCACGAGTTGATTGTTCAACACGCGCGCGTTGCGCCACGTCTTCACCTTGTCCTCGGGGGAGTCGGGCTCGCGGACCCCCTCGATGACTGTCACCGCCGGGCCGTCGACGATGGCGGTCTCCGCCGGACTCGCCTGCACGACGGGCGTCAGCTTCGGCGACGTGATGTACTTGCTCTTGGTGATCAGGGTGACCGGCTTGGGTCTGCCCGCCACTTGGATGGGTGTCTCCACCGGCCTCGCATGTCCGACGGTCGAGAGCTGGGGAGACACGACGTACTTGCTCTTGGTGATCAGCATGACGGGCTTCGTCCTGCCGGCGTAGTATCTGGAATTCCTGTAGAAACTGTCCAGACCTTGCCAGGCCTCGTTCAGGTTGACGTCCACGGGGAACGTCACGGGCACCATTTGCTGCTGCACCTGCTGCAGGTCCCGCGTCCTCAGCTCGCGCACGGCCTCCGGGCTCCACTGGCGGCTTTGGGCCGTCTGCTGGGGCGCGGCGGAGGACGACGGCGCCTCGGTGGGGAACGAGAAGTTGTTTCGCTCCAACGGGATGAAGTGCGGCCGGTACGTGGAGGCCGCCTGCTGCTCCGGCTGCTGGACTCTGGCCACCGGGCTGTTCTGGAAGTACATGTCCTCGCTGTACTGCGGCTGGACGTAGGGTGCACTGGCTGCGCTCGCCTGCCATGAGGACGCCGCCAGCTCGGGTTCGGCGCTCTGGAACCTCAGTTTCCTGGCGTACTGGCTGCGGCCAGCCCGCGTCCCCTGCTGCACCGCGTCCTGGACGGCCCGGAACTGGCGCTCTTCGAGCAGGCGCTGGCGCTCCTCGGCGTCGGCCTTGCGCTGGTTGTACTCCTTGGTCTGGCGCACCAGCTCCACCTGCTTGAGCAGCAGTGGCGAGTGCTGGAACGCGATCGCCGCGCCGTCGGCGGGCGTCTGTCGCAGGGTGCGCTCCGTCGAGGTCGGCTTGCGCACGTCGGAGCTCCGCACGAAGAAGCTGCTCTCCTCGGCGCGTCCCTTGCGGCTGTCCCGACCCACGAGGATCTCGACGTCGTCGCCCGAGTTCGACTTGACGTTGACCACGCGCACCTTCTCCGGGTCCAGGTTCCGTCCGAAGCGCAGCTCGGTGCGAATGAGGGCCGGCTTGAAGATGCGCGGCGGCTCCACGCGCCGCTCCTCACTTTGCGGGCCCGCCTGCGCGCGACTCGGCGCGACGGCCGCGGCCGTGCAGAGGAGCAGCAGGAGCGCGGCGGGGGTGGGGAGGGCGGCTGTGTTCCGTCGTGCCATTATGTGGAGCAGGCGCGTTCAAGCGTAGGAACTGGAGAGTTAAACCATGCAAAGAGAAAAGTGTGATAATTGAGTGTGGAAGTGAAATCGTTGACAATTAATAGGTGCTTAATTTTCCGAAATTTTCTTTTCCCAACATATCGGAAATAGGAACATAGGAATGTATGCATTCGGAAGTGGAGTAAATCGAACTTCCTATGAAACCCACACAGCAACACTGTCACGGAAAGTGGCCTCCGATCTTTTTCTTCCGTTTCCGCTCGCACATTTTCGAAATGTAAATTAATTGGAGATGAAAATTGTATTTCGTAGCGTTTGTTTTCGCATATTGTGTAATTTGCGAATGGTGAAACAAATGAAATTGAACAAAATTCATATCGAATCACGAAATGAATGAAAAAATATTGAAATAATTTGAAAAGAAGAAATGAAAGCTAGCTCTCGTGTTCGTTCGCCCTGCTGGGTAGAAAGTGGGAGCAGAGAGCGAGATGGAAAGAGACGGCGAGCGTTTCCGCGGTGTGTGTGCGTTTGTGGGCAGAGGTGGTGAGTGCAAGTGTGGTGGCTTCAGAACATGCAGCGAACGGGATGAATCGAAACAGTCGAAGGTGGCCAAATGGGTGGTTGAGGTAGGTCTTGAAATTACCAATAATTGTTCGTCGAAACTATTCATGCAATTTATATTATTTTTACGCCTCCGGATGCATGAAAAATGTTTCTGCGTCAATATTTGAACGAATTAAAGCTAATTATTATGACTGTATTTGCGTAACATATCAATTGCTGTTTTATGTTAGCCCAATTTCCTTTCAGATGACGGAGTAAATGCGACGATAGTAATTAACTCAATTTGAATTATGCTATTGCAGTAGCGCACAATTCAGCCGCGAATAAAACCATAAACAAACATCGTAAAACAAACACGACCAAAACAACAGCACGTGCAACTCCAATCAGTGAAACGCACTCAGCACGAGCCGCTCGCTCACACATGCACACATCGAAGACACACACGCCCTCTCTCTCTCTCTCTCTCTCGGTCTTGTGGCCGCCGGATAAAAGAGTTAATTTATGGATTGCGAAAATAGTGACGTAGGTAATGGTTGCCAGTTCGATCGCCAGCCTCGCGTCCGCGCCCCCCGCTCGGCACCCCGGTTGGTTTCTTTTTCCGATCCGCTTTGATTCGTGTTCATTCAATGCAAATGAGGCTCAAACCGCATTGTGCTGGCTCCGATTTCGTTAATTGTTGTATGTGTGCATGTGTGCATGTGTGTTCGTGTGTGTGTGGCTCGAGGAGTTGCCACTTCTCTCTACTTAACGTCTTCCATCCGATCGTAAATGTGTTTTCATTTTTATGATTAGGAAAGCGAGATGATCATCAGCACGAGTGGAAGCAGAAAATCAATTCGAATGCGCCACGAGGCCCATTTCACGACTCGCCTCTGGGAAAATGATTTTATTCATTAGCCATTACTTTGATGAAACGTAATCTCGGCGCCTTCCGGAACTCTTTGCTCGTTTCGTACAGCCTGTCCGTGTCTGCCATATTTTGACTCCGGATTTGTCCGGATGAGGGTCCAAAATCATGGAAAAAGCTCGGTTCGCCGGCATCAGGAAAATCCGCAGTGTGTTCCGTGAAACAGTCCACAGTGGTTTTCCTCATACTTTTCGTAGTCCCGCCAGCGAGGCGTGTCTTCGTTCCGTTTCGCCTCTTCTCCTCCCCTCTCCTCTCTCTTGGTCGTCTTGTCTCGCGGCTGCAGCGCCCAGACGTCTACGACAACGTCTTCCCCGAACACTCCCGACACATTCGCTGAGAGACCAACAGCTCTCAGTTTCCACTCGGTGACTTCAGTGACTTTCACAACTTTCACTTTCCGGCGGTCGTCCGCTCATTCGTTCCTACCACGGGCGCTCAGTGCTCGGCGTCGGGGTTGCGCGACTCGGCCTCGGCCTAGGCCTGGGCCTGGGCTCCGGCGTCGACTTCGACTTCGACTTCTGGCTGGCGAGGTGATTTCGTTGCTGAGGCTTTGCTGCCCACTGATGTTACGAAACCGTAGGCCGAGATGCCATCTGCACGTCCATCCATCAACCAAAACTCTGCCGCTGTTGCTGCTGTTGCTGCCGCTTCTGCTGATGTCGTTGCGCTGCAGATAAGCTGCGATGACAACCACATCGCAAGCGTTGCACAAAATCCGGTTTTCCTCCGAGCGGTCGTTTAAAAGTCATTGAATGTTGGTTTTTTGGCCATTTACCGCATTCGTTGCCTGTTGTGGTTGTTGTTGGTGCCGGCCCTCGTTCAGTTCGTGTTTTTTGTAGGCCGCCGGACAGACCAGACCACGTCGGGCTCCGTCCACCGTCCACCGTCGCTCGTTTGCCAACTGTGGCAATAATGGGATGAGTCAACCGACTCAATGTCACGGCTATTGATGGCGGCTTTTGTATTTGTAAGTTTAAACGGCCGGTTTATTTTGATGCTGTTGCTGTTGCTGTTGTTGTTATCTCGATATGATGCAATACGTTTATGTACCATGAACACATCGCTGGCAGAGCGGAAAGTTGAAAATGTTGTGGCTGGGCCGGCGCTGGCGAGGGCGAGGCGGGGCGAGGTTGGCGGAGGCGTCGGCCAGCGTTCAGTAACCAGGCTAATTCCATTGGACGCGTGCATTCGATTCGTGCCGAAATGTCTGCTCGCATCTTCCGGCGTTTTGAAATGGTTGTCGTTGCATTTCCTACGCAATTCGGCAGGGCCTGTCCGTCCGCCGGGGCCACCAAGCGGCTGCGGAACCCAAGTGGGCGTGAAGAATCGTCCCCGCATTGTCGGACTCGTCGGTCAAGCCTCGCACTCCAGTGTCACGGCCCTCGAGTGCCACGGCGAGTGTGATTTCGTGTCGCATGTCGCCGCTCTGAACAACACAACAGCACAGTAACACAACTGGGTACAGTGACAAAACTCTATGGGCCCGAGTGCATGAAGGAGGTTAACAACCAGCACTTGAGGTTTTCTCCCAAAATGCATTAATCTTGACGCCGATTGTGCTCGAAATGCGTCACTTTTTGACATTTGTCTCCGGCGTCGGTTGAGATGAGGTTGAAATGCAAATGACTGGCTCCAACGTGTGGTGATGAATTGTTTTCACTTTTGCTTTTAGCTCTATGTGTTATTTTTGTTTATCCCATTGTTGCTGTTGTTGTTGCTGCCATCCACCTTTCTTCTGGCCACTTCTGCTCGGCTCCAGCCACTGATCTCTTAAGCGTAAGCTTCACACCAACATAGCAACACGGCAATGCTGTACTTGTAGTTAGTTAAAAGTCTTCGGTTCTGTTCGTACTCGGCGTGAGATTCGGTGGGGTTTTCAATCCTTTTATCACTCGTACTTAAAGGCGGCATTAAGCAGTATGATTAAACGCCGCCTGACTGAAATTAAACTCTGCGCTTACCAGCGGCTCCGGTACGGAAGTAGCTGCCGTTTTCGCCAGATATTCCATTATTTCATGAAAACTTGTTCAGCTGTATCGCTAATTATGAAGATTCGATAATGAATTTCACCTTTCCCAACTTAACGGAAATCCGCTCCAGCCCAAGTGTACGCGCGTGGCTAACTTAAGGTCAGGCGATTAAATTAGATCTGCGCCGTTCGAATGCGGAGGGCATGAACGCGTTATGCTGTTTCCGCCAGTCCTTTTCACTTTTTCTCTCCCTTCTCTTCTTCTAATTACGAAATCGCGAAAATATAATTTATGAAAAATCGAAATTATTCTCCTCGCTTCTCTTCAATCCACATTCGGCCAAAAGCAATTATCGTCGTTATGCAATACCATTCGATTGCAACCATTATCATTATGTTTAATATGCTATGATTGGGGAGAAGGCTGTTATTATCAGACTTTGTTGGTTTATTTACTGCTACTACGGTTGATAGCCATCTCGATATCTTCCCATAATTATATTAGTTTTTGGACAATAATGTTTAACTTTAACCTGAAAACTGTATAGTTATTAACTGAAGGTTTCGTCTTCGCTAGCATTCTATTTTTAGCTTGTCTATTTGGCCAACTACCTCAGATAAGAGTTTGTTTACATTCGATATTTTAAAGAATGGTTTGATTTGCAACTCGGAGACACGTCTTGACATTTTTTATGCATTAACTTTAATAAGCATGGAGGACAATCAGCTTGATTTTAATGACAGGAGTACAAGGATGACGACGTTTAGAATATTAATTCTATCTACCTGAAATGAGCTACGTATCGCAATTCATTCAAAAGATTTTCCAAAATATTTTCTGTGGGTGTACAGGATATATACATATATGCCCGATCTCCTCACCTCTGAAAAGCTACTGAGCATCTCTGTGGTACAAATCGTGAAAACCTTTTGAGATAATAATAGAAATGCTTAAACTGACTGTTGATGAGATGCATTCAAAAAGCGAAATGATGTCTAGAGGACTTAAGGATCATGGTTGATGCAGCACGATGGAAATAGACGTGTTTTACAACAGCCAGGTATCAAAACACACCGATCTACCTCACTTCATTTTATCTGTGCCCATTGAATAATTCCTTCAACTATTGTTAAATTCGGTGGAGTCAGGAAAAGTTGTTCCAAGAATACAAGAGCAGATTAAAGTATTTATGGACAGGGATTATTTTAAATATTTACAGTATCCATTATGTATTATTCAAGTTTTTCGTCCTAGCCAAAAACAACATTTTTGCAAGCAATACGCATTTTCTTATACAAAGTTAATAGAACCCCTCAGTGCGTTTGGTTTGCCTGTTGTGGATGCTGAAATATCCCAGCGAATAATCCAATAATCCTCAAACAGTCGGAAGGCACAACACACAGGCGTCGAAGAAAAATTATGAAAGCACTCGATATGGATGGAAAACTACGTCGAGCTCAGTTTTCCTGAGATTCTACTAACTGGACGAAAACTCACATTGTAGACGACAAAAGAACGAGAAAAGTTGTGGAAATCGGTGGCGGTGTGAATTTTACTTATGTTTTTGAGATTGGGAACGACCGACTGGAGAGCGGCAGATCGCTTCACGAACCGAAAAGCAACTGAAGAAATTGAAAAACTTTTGCTGGAAGGTAAAAAATTACATGTAGCGAAACAGTTAGGCTGCGACTCAAAGCTGCCGACGTCGTAGCCGTGGTCGCAGTCGTCGTCGGCGTCGCCGATACAAGATGCAGACACTCACCAACACTGAGACGACCCACACAGCCACGCGGCGGCGGCGGAGAGTGAGCGAGCGAGTGAAAAACACGACGCACGAAAGACTATATCCGATCTGATCCGAAACGAAACGAAATGTGTCTGAGGCGAGCGCCAAACCCGGCCGCCGCCGCAGTCATGAATGCAAAACGCACGAAGCCAGCCGCAGCGAGCTGGCGGGCTGTCGACGACGGAGAGAGACAGCCTGCTTATTGCGCAATTGCGACTTTAACGACTCCACATGTTCGCGATCGAACACAGCTCACGGACCAAATTCACAACATCAACAGAAATGTGCCGTGAATGCGCACACATCGCCGACTCAGAGAAACGATAAAAATCCGGCGCAAGAGGCCTTCGATCAACGGCGCGGACAAAGAAACCTCGCCCGCCATCGATTGTTGGTGAGCTGTGATGCATCGATGGGGCCAACGTCGAAGCTGTTGTCACCTCCGCATCCCAGCACGCAATCGGCACGGGCGAAAATCTCTTCGAGCAGTTTTCAGTTTCAATTTCACTCTTAATTTATTGCACGTGCCTTGCATGGCAGACCCACCTCCCCGATTCCCCCCAACCGCAACCCTTCACTCCCTCGTTGGCACACCGGGCGTGGTTCGCACCCGGCCCTTGCGGAAGAAGCCCTCCGGAGCCGACTCGGTCGCCTCCACCGAGATGCCGCTGTAGTTCTCCTCCAGCCGGACGTCTTGGCGCTGCTGGAACTCGTACCCACCGACAGCTCCTCCGGCGTCGCCGGCGCCACCAAAGCCTCCAGCGCCACCGTACTCGTTCGAGAGCCCCTCCGCCTCCGGCTGCGTCGCCTTGACCAACTGCACGCCGTTGGCGCCGAGGCGCACGCAGTCCAGCTGCAGCTCGAACAGCGGGTTCGACATGAACGTCAGGCCCAGCGAGGCGCAGACCTGGAGGTTGGCGCCCAGGGCTCGGATGTTGTACACCCGCAGGCAGGTGAAGACCGGCAAGGGCAGCAGGATCGGGATGCAGTAGTTGGGCGGATTCCGGGCCGAGAAATCGAAGTTCGCGATCGTGCGTCCGTTGTGCGTGATCCGCAGGTCGATGGCCAAGCGGGCGGCGTCGAAGCCAATCGAGGTGCACACTGCGGACGAAGGGACACAAGTCCATTGAAGTAGGAATTTGGCATAAAGCACAGGCTACGTGGATACCTCTTTGGTTGAAGCTCTCGCCCAGCCGCAGCCCGAGGCAGCAGATGCAGACGAAGTCCTCGCAGGAGCACGGGTTCCACAGCGGCGGCAACTCGACCACGTTCCCCGCGGCCTTCAGGGGCCTCCTCTTGTTGCCCCTCAGAATGGGCAGCAGCTGCATGGGGTTCATTTGCCGGCCGGTCTTCGGGTCGTAGACGATCAGTTGATTGGCGCCTTGGGAATTCCCCGTCACCTTGGCACACAATGGGTTAACCCAGAGAATCAGGTTCAAGAGAACACAAGTAACGAGATGCATTTGCCTTTCAACTTGTCGAAGTAAATATAAGCCAGGCAAATATTGCGATAACAAACACGACCTAGGTGTTCTCGTCGAACTTCGGGCGGCGTTATTTGTTAGTTCTGTTTTAGTTCTGCCGTGGAATCTATTTAGTTTATCACTGAAATGAATTCGAAGTGAGCGCGACCACAAATGGTGCTGAAATGTGTCAATGCTGATGGCTTGCACTTGTGTCCCAGTCCAACTCCTACTGGCTTTTGTTGTTGATTCCGCGATAGTTATGGTTAACACTTTCGATACGGATGTTAGACGGTTGTACTTGTGCTATAGCTTTGCGGCTGGCCATACATTTTTACGCTTTGCTTAAATGCGAAACATTATAAGACATTAAAACTAATTGCTTTTCTGTTCGAAATCTAATTTCGACTCATTGCTTTGGGTTTCATCTCATTTAACAAACGACACAGCGTGTGTGTTATAAAAGGCTTCCAATTTTGAGCTATAGTGCGGAGTTTCAGGGTTCTCGAACCTAAGAACAGCCCACTGGGTCAAGGCTGCTGAAATCGAGTCAACACCAGCAGAAGAGTATTCTATAACTAATGCACTACTATGGAAAAATCATTCCATTCACATGGTCATCGAATTGAGGAAACCCCTCCGGGGAGATAAGAGATTATCCAGAGAGATGGATGACTTAATGTGGGAATGCCAGTAATGATGAAGTGAGAAACCGAAGAAAGAGAAAGTGCAGGAGTGGCTGAAGACTCACTTCGGTAATAAGCCACTTCACCTCTTCCACCATTGCCCTGTGAGTGCGCTCTTCTTTCCCACCGGCAGTGAAAGAAATGACAAGTTTCGCGAGTCTCTTCAAAGAACTGCTGAAATGACTATTCGGATTTGCTAATAGCCGCGTAGATTGTGGCTATTCATTTACCATTACCGTAACAATAGACACACATCCATCCACAAGCGACTCGTTTAATTTTGGTTGACACAGAGGCGGATCGCTGCAAATCCCGCCGCTGTGAATACCGCCTAAATTGGGTGGCTTTTGATAGTGTTATTTTAAATATTCCCCTTTGCGGTTTAATGCTACAGAAAGCGGTGTGAGCGTTTTCCATATCTATGCGAATTAACCCAGTATTGTTGTTGTTACTGTCGTTTTCCGGAGGTAAATGTAAATTTGGCCGATAGGGTTAGGCTTTTGAATAATTTGGGGCTTTTAACCGCAATAATTTGAAATATTTACGCATTTATGAAGACTTGGATAAACTTAATTCAATTCAGCGAATTAAGTGCGTGCGTTGTCATTAAATAGATAGGAATATCTGTATTTATGCAAGAGGCTTTTGAATTATAGCAAGGACTTCCTGCGCGCAGTTCGTTGCTGTCGTTGTTGGTAGTTTCTGCTATGGTACCGGCTGTTTGGCCACAGAAGTGCGGTCATTGTCTTGGCCATTATTATGCCTCCACCCAATTGGTGGTTTTGATGGAACAGCGGGATTCAGGATATCACGGGTATCACTTACGACGACTTCTTTCAATAGCGGGCGAATTGTCCTGTCCGTGATTTTTTCGCCATCTGAACCGAATTAACCGTTATTCAACTCTATGACGCAAGCAGCTCTTGGCGAGAGGGCCAAAACAAACAATTGGTAAAAGTGTCAAAACTCACGTCCGTTATGTCAGTTGACATATTAAACTGGAACTTAAATATTTTAGGACTTTTTTTATGAATTTCGACTTCGGTTTTCGTGCTGCCGCTTTAACGCACTTTTGTTGTATTGTATTGACATCAGGTCGTCGCCGATTTTCTGTTGTTGTTATTGTTTTTGTTTTTGTCATTATTACTATTATGAACATTTTACAAATTACACGCTTTACGAAATCGCAATTAAATTTTATTTTTCGTATTCCTCTTCCACTGCTATGCGTCGGCTTTAGTGTTGACGCTTTTCCAACAATTGATTGAATTGGCAGCATGTGTCGCTACCGGCCTTTGTCATTTGGCTATATCTGAAACCGTTAAATCAAAGGCATGTCTTCACTTCCAGTCATTATATTTCCGTCACATCCCCATCGCCGCCACTCCATCATCTTCATCTTCATCGTCATTATCGCCATCATCAGTGGCGGCAACACTCATTACATATGTGGAATACGAGATCACTGATTACAGAACTTGCCTCAAGGTGAATTTCATCTTGTGGGGTTTTCCTTTCTTCATTACGTGACGGGCAAATTCAAATCAGAATACGAGATTCTCCTGCTCCACGAGTTGGGGTGATTTGCACAAACCAAGGTTTCCTATGAAAATCCAGCCATTTCACCCACTTCCTCCAATCATGCAGGCCACGATGACTGCGATATTTGCAATATTAACTAGAGAGCCAGTGGATGAAGAGAACTAAAGGTGAGAGATCGTGGGGTTCTTCGGAAATTCCGAAAAATGACGGATCCGGCGTGAGTGGCCTCATTCGGCAGCAGTCATTGCCATCTGTTGCCAAGTAGAGGTAACCTCGCGGCGGCCTCAGCGAATCTAAGCACCCTGCACCGCAGAACTCGCCCGTACCTCGAGCTGCGAAAGCTCCGAGTCCGCGTGAGCTTGCACTGGGCCCAAGGAGCCGCTCTCCCGGCGCATGATCCGCAGAGCGCACGCAACCAGTTTGACAGTCGCCCGAGGTTCGGCCGAATAACAAACACATCAGCTGAGTATCCTGCGAGCCGCCGAGCGCCATTTAACTCGTCCTGTGCGAGGCGCGAGTCGCCAGTCGAATTCGGCTCTTCGATGCAAACGGTCATCTCTCGCAGCGGCAGCGAGTGCCCAACGGTCCACGGGTCGGAAGCAACACAGTGCATCATTTTTGGCCCACTCTCGGACGCCGTCGCTCACTCCGCTTGAGGTGTGCAAATTCGGACGCGCTTCGAATCGAACCCGTGCGAAGGGCTGGCAACTCTGGTCGCTGCAGGACCCCCGCGGACGGGCGAACAGTGGATCGCAGTGTGTTCGATTCTGTGCGCGGCGGTCGGGCTCCGTCGCTCGGTCCGTGCGATTAGATTCGCTATTAGAGTGATTGTGAGGCAGCAGGATATTCGATTTCCTGCTCCTACCCGTGCTGTGTATGTGTGTGTGCGTCTGTGTGGGGGAGCATGCCAAATATATATCTACATATTACTCCATACATCTCATTTTTGGCTTCTTCTTTTTCTCGCGAATTCCAAAGTTTTGTAAAATTCAATATCCGCCTTCTTTCCTCCCCGCCTCCCCGCCTGCCGTCGAGAGTTCGTAACAACGACATCATTTAGTCAACTGAGCAACAATAACAAGTCGGAAACTGGAGCAGAAATTATTATTCCGCACACTTCTGCTGCCATTACGTTATTTTCATTCGAATTACTTGGCCGCCTGGTCCCCATTCGAGGCAACGGCGGGCGAATATCGTCGTTGCTGCCGGCGCCCGCCTCCGTCCCTGGCTCCACACAACAATTCGAAGTGTGAATTTGAATAATGATGCCTAATAGCCGTCCAACATTCGCGCTGCACTCGCCTCGAAACCGCGGCCCACCGTCGTCTGCACCTCGCCGCCGACCCCCAGCCACCGGCTCCTTGCGCCCGGGAACCCACCTACTGTGCTGTCGGGGCGTCTCTTTCCGATTTGTATGCAAACACGGGGATGAGCTTCGTGTGCTGCCATCAATCTAAGCGGCCTCTAATGAATGCAACTGAAGCTAACTGGCCGCCACTTAGCGTATTTAAATGGAGCCATTTTTGGTTCGAAATCACGCCAACAATAATCCACTACAAACAACCAGACAAACAAACTCTTTCCACTCCTGTAGCGCTCGCAACGTTACGTTTCGCCGTTGGTCGTGGCCGTTTATTTGCAGCCACTCTTTATGACATGTTTGCCTTGGATACTTGATGGTTCGTACTCGTTGCAGCATGGTTTTAGGGGCTCTGAAAGAGTCTGAAAGAAAGAAGACCTGCGTTGGTTACTACGGATAGAGCTGTCACATAAATCAGATTAGGTTAGGATTCAGAATACAGCGTGTATGTTTTGTACGCCGAAATAGTTGAGAAGGACTTTCCCACCTCGAATAGCCATCTGCCCATCCACTAAAGGAGAAAAGGCGTCAAAGAAATTCTCTGCAATGGTACATGGTTTCATTTCCAATACTGCCTTCTAGGAGTCCTGCCGCCGTTGGTTCTTGGAGCACAACGTTTTTCGCAACTAATTACGAAAGTTGCAAATTGGTGTTCACTTTCTGGCGGTCGGCGGGTGGTGCGAGCCCTGTGGAAGAGCTACTGAGAATGAAACAAAACCGGAAGCTGAACTTCAAATGAAATTGCCTTCCCACACAATCTCCGCTGACCCTCCGTCCCTCCATCCCGTCCCGCTGTCCGAGCCCTGGCCCGATCCCTTCCTCGCCGTGTCTTTACGACGGCAGGTCAACGGACAGTGAAAATGTGGGGAAGTTTTTGATTTACACGCATCTCCGACATCCACCTCGACGGCGGCGGCGGCAGCAGCAGCAGCAGCAACAATAACGATAATGACGAGAACTACAACAACAACCACGATACGGACGAAACGCAGACGAAAGCGAAGGCGAAGGCGAAGGCTCAGGCAAGTGGCGGAGAATATCAACAACAAAGTAAATGACAACACACCTTAACGACAACAACTCTGAGAACCTGTACCAACAACAGAAATGAGCGGGAGAGGCAGCAGCAGCAGCAGCAACAGCGTTGTAAAAATCGATTTTGCTGAAAACGAGAAATAAAATTTAAACACTTTGCAAGAGGGGCGACGGCGACGGCCAAGGAAAATCCGGGTTGCCAGGCGAAAACAGAAACGTGCACGACTCGTGAGGGACCCCAGCACGCCGTGGGGTGGTTGGACAGCCGGAGGGACGACCGGCAGAATAAAGTCCTAATTCGCAGCGTCGCCTGATGCAGTCCGGGCCGCCGAGGTCCCCAGACAGCCCGGTGGCGGTCCCTCGGGTTGGTCCTCCTAATGCGACCCCAGCACCGTGGTTTTCCTTTTCCCCTTACATTTTCGCTCGCTCTTTCACTCTGTCCGTCCCTCTGTTTAACGTCGCCACCATCAGCAACTTAGCCCGGTTCTGCTGTTCGTCGGGATGTGTTCGGTGCATGTTGCATGTGCGAACCGTAAATTTTCATTAGCTCGCACCCCTCCCGCCCCGGTGTCGCGTCATCCTTGCCCACATACTCCACCAGACGGTGGCTCGGAGGAGAAAGCTCAAGGCTCGGCCTTTCTTGCCGTGGCTGTTGTTATTATTATCGTTATTACTGTTGGTATTGTTGTTGGTGTTGGCGCCGATCGCAAAAACATCTTTGGCATAACTTGTGTGGCGTGTGATTTATTTTTTAAAGTTCCTACAATGCCTTTCCGCCTTCCTTTGCCTCCCTCGCCAGAGGAACGATTGCTCCGCATGCAATCCGTCCGTCCGCCCGCTCGCTGGGCCGTCCGCGGTTTTGCATGTGTTCCGAAAAGGGTTTTGCATTCGAGCGATATGGAGGTGCATCATAATTTAAAATGTATGTTTTACCTGCACGCAGCCGAAGTTTCGCGGCGTCGCGTGGAGGAACAGGGAAGGGCTGGGAAGGTTGGCTATGGTAGCTTGCCGTTGGTGGCGGTACCTTGCGAGCCTGGTCCTTGAACACCATTCCCGGGCGAATTTACGTTGACAATCGGGGTTAGTGTGTCGATTAAATTCCAATGGAAGTGCATTTCATTTAGTGCTAAACGCTGTAGTTTTATTCAGAATAAATATACTTGTTCAATTCAGTTTTTGTGCCGTACGTAAATAAAGGGGCTTCTTAGACTGAATTAAATTTATTGATTGATTTCATCTCGTTTTGTCCATGCCAGATGTCCGGGGCGAGTAATTTGATCCCCTCCACAAAGTTTTCCGCTTCTCTCACACGGAGCGAAAACCAAAAACAACAAGGAGCCATAGACTGGCAATGGAATGTGGCAAATGAGTGGAAAAGCGGATTTGAATTTAAAATTGCATGGCAAATTCAAAACATTTTTGTCCTGGTTCGAAGTTTTTCCTTTTGTTCGAAACTTATTGTTGTTGTTGTAGTACTTAGTACTGTGCTATGTGTGCTTCCTTTTGTGATTGCTTCTTACATTTCCCTTTATCCAGGGTCACCCGTCGGCTCTAGAAAATCAACAGAGTGAAGTGAGAAAATTAACATAACTTGCGAAGTCTAGCAACGGTAATAAAGAGGCAGCGATTTGTGAGTTTCAATTGTGAGAGAATTGTGAAATATAATCCAATTGATAAAGTGCAAGAAAAAGCAAGAAAAAGAGTGATACAAGTTTCTCCAAAGTTGAAATCAGCAAGATCTATCAATGGTCACCCAGCTATTAAGTATTAATCAATTAAAATTGTTAATATAATTGAACTAACCCTGATTGTGGAAGCTGCTGTAGATTATATTTGAAGTTCTGACGGTCATTAAACGCAGTCAAGATGGTGAGTTTGAGGTTTAAAGAGTATTGAAATGTATTTCTTTTAGCAATAAAGTATGTGGGGATTTATATGAGTAATGCTATAGATGTAAAGCCCCTTGAAGATTGCAGCTTTCAAGAACGAAATTCTCATATGTACGATTCCCAGACACAGTCGAAACTTGTCTACTTTTTCCAACTCAAGTGCAATAAGTAATAAGCTTTTCGAGGAAAAGAATGAGACGTGAAAGGTGGGGAAGTGAAAAAATGAAATAAAATCGAAAGTCATATCTCGTTAAAGGAAATCATGCAAATATTTCAAAAATACGCCGTAACGCGTCCTCTCGACACACACGCCCCACCGGGAGTGGGAGAGGGAGACAGGGAGACAGGGAGACGACAGCTCTTCTGCCGGATGTGCTGATAACAAATCTTTCAAAATGTCTCCGAGCGCCGAAAGGAAGTCGGGGTGCAAGAAAGTAAAATCGGGCGAAGGACCTGCTACTTGCACGTTGAAGGTGGGTGAAGTTACGTCAAAAAGGACGCCAACGTTCTGTCTTAGGTTCCCTCCTGACTCGCCGGTTCTGTGAATTGAAATGTTTCATCGGCTGAATCGGCGAGAATTTACATTTTTTTACATTTGAGAGATCATGCGTTCCTGCGAGGGCCGCCCAATCCTGCACCCATCCGGGGGACACATCGGGCACCCGGAGGAATGCGAAATTCGAGCCCAATGAACGACTGAATGGCGCACTGGATTGGTGTTGGCAAATCTTATTCGACTGGCACGCCAACGGCCGATTCCATTTCTTCTCTCCTCGGCGCCTGGTCGCCACTCGCTCCTGTAGTGCCCTTGGTCCCTTTGTTGCTGGGTTATGTTACTCAATTTTCCGTCTGTGGAATTCAATTACATTAGAATACACTAGAAATGTCGGAGCGGTGGGTTCGAAATTCCGCAGCCGACGAGTGGCGGATGCCGATTGAGAGCGACTGAGAGGGGCTGGCTTGGACTTGAATAGGAATTGATTTGTTGGCGCAGGAACAGTCCATATTTGGAGGTGGTCCATTGTATTCCTGGCAACTCGGGGGTCTGTCGGCGGTTGACGGGCTCACTTTGGCGATATTTGTCAGCGCCAACAAAGGGAGCTATCGGGAATCGTCAACGCAGTCATCGCAATGAATAATAATAATAACAGACACTGCTCCGTAAGAGGATCGCAATCATTTCGCACGCGGCAAGGGAAATTCTGGAAATTCGCAAGATATTCAATTACAAACAGGAAGCCTTTTTATGCGAGATAATATTAAGCGTATGTGAGAGTAACAACGAAATCCGACGAAAATATCAGACATTTTGTGGAGGGCTCGCCTTGCATTAAGAATCCATTACACCGAATTTCGGATCCAACCAGACCTCTCTTCAGCCTCACAACTTTGCCGGTATTGCGAAACTTTGCTCCCAGTCCCCAGTTACTCTCGAGGTCCTCTGGAGAAACACCAGTCATTAGTCATCATTAAAAGCGGGAGCTGCTGTTGGTGCTGCTTCGGGTCCGTTGCTGGAGCATGTCATAAAATTGGAAGTGGTGTTAAATTTCTTTCTACTCGATTACATATGGATGTACGTAAAATAAAAAGCATCCACGTTCCATCACACACACCCACACAAACACAGAGATATACAGCCATCCACACCACAGCGCAACCACACACATACAGGGACTAAATCGACACACAAATCCTGATAAACGATTCTCTCGCGCCAGCTGAGCAACTTTTCGCATCATAAATATTCACTCATTCTCGGATAGCTGGGCGTTGCCGGGGGCTTCCGAAGTTTATCGCGCTCTTCCGCCACGACGCGCTGGCTCCTTGTCCACGGGCTGGGGTCACCGGGGCCGCGGACCCTGGGTGGCTGCACACATTGCTGATTCACAAGTCACTCCAATTAAATTATTTCCCCACTGCCCGTTGAGGAAATCAAGCTAATGTCTGTCTTCATATCCGTCTGCCTGCCTGTCTGTCTGTCTGCCTTCCCCTTTCGCTCGTCGGCGAACGGGAATATCGAATTACCCTCGTTGGGACTCATGTGTGTCCAAAGGATTGGGGGCCCCGGGAGGAAGTCGTAAGGAAATCGGCGTGTAGAAGCGTGTGAAAATGGAGTGTGTGTGTAATTTGTGCTTGCGACTCGTGCGAGGACGAACAGACGAACATTGATATTGATTTGGATGGGTTGAGAGGACTTCCGTAGGCCGTTGCGTTATTTAAGGCGCCATAAATAATAAAAATGTAGTAGCCATATTTTTACAATATTTACAATGCGGCATGAATTACGTCTCATTCTGTCGTGAACATAATAAATATCATTCGACGGCGGTTCGGTAGTGATGGGAATGGATAATTTATACGGTTCGGAGTGATAAATTGCTTCGATTCAAACCCAGAATATAAACCAATTTCCACCTACCTCTGTGGCCTTTGTTTGTTTCAGTAAATTAATAAATAACTGTTCTTCTCAAGAACACCTTGTACTGCAATACGCGTCCCTTTGTTTTTCCGCCTTCCTGTTCTTGCTCTGAGTGGAGGGCGAAAATATTGATGACCATAAATCTACGCCTTTTATCCACCTAATTGTCTATTGTTTACTCACTGGCCTACATTCGAGTTGCCATCATCAGAATATTAACGTTGTTTGCACACAAATACGAGCTTAATTTCGTCCCTCTGAGCCATTAACTCCTTTTCCGTCTTCTTCTTCCGTGTCGAAGGCCACACGAGCACCCACACATATACAGATCCCGTGCACTCTCACTCACCGTTCGTCGGGTGTTTGCTTTCGTTTTGTTCTTCGGGATATAATTGAAATAAACTGCACAGTGTTCTTCATTTCAAAGTCAATGCAGGGTGTTGAATATTTACGTTTCCCCTGTAATTTCCTTGCGGCAATTATTATCATTGAAAGTCAAACTCGGGTAACCTGCAGTTAGGCGACAGAACTCGAATAGGGACGAAACTCCTCGCGGTTTCCTGGAAGAGAGTTAAGGAGAAAGTTATTTACCGGAGCAGAAACGGTGTTGCTCTGTTGTCTTTGTTCTCCCCATCGTTCGCTTTGTAGTTCACTCGATTTGTATTTGCTTTAAGCAATGAGCAACGCTGCCCGCAAACCTTGACCGTTGAGTTGGGTGGGAAATCGATACCGGCATTTGAATACCAACAAAAGTGCAATATCTCCAGAAGTAGAAAATAATTAAAAGTTGGGCTTCCTTGATGAACCAGATACATGCGAAATTCACAAAGGGTTCTCTATGGTTCTCCAGTTGTTCAATTCCATTTTTTCTTCTCGAGGTTGGTTTGACCAAGCGGTTCTAAAAAGGCCACGAAGTCCGTTTTTGCACACCTAATTTTAATTCCTCCCTTCTTAGAAGATCCTTGTACTGTTGATAATGAAACATTATTATGACTAACACTTTTAACTCAATTTCTCTTCTCTCTCTTTGCAGTACGGATTCGTTAATTACGCCCTGGAGCTGCTGGTGCTGAAACACTTCGGCGAGGAGATCTGGGAGCAAATAAAGTGAGTCGTCGTCATTAGGGTTCAATTCAGATCGCGAAATCGCCGGACGGCAACCAACCCACCACCGCCACTCATTGATGTCTCGAGATCAGGGCCATTTGCGGGCTCCGCCCGGACCCCAGCTAATCTGGGTGCCAATTACAAAGTGCGAATCGGTGTCCATTCCGGATCAATGTTTATTTCTTTGAGTCCTGCGCTGCCTTGTCTCCCTTTATTGCCCCGCTCGCTGTCTGTCTGTCCAGCTCAGTGCATATATCTGCCTAATGGCAGTTATCTTCTGCAACGTCGCCTTTCAACTAATGAAAAATTAATGTCTGTCTGCGTTGACGCCCGTCGTAACGCCGGGATCGCTCTAAATTTATTCATCTTATTTGCCTACTTGTGCGCCAACCGCTGCCTCTGCTGTTGGCGGCATCTGGCGAGCGTCCTTTGCCTCCGTCGTGTCGTGGAGCGTCGGACAGACATCCGATTGGCGAGGTCCAGGGTGTCGAAGGTTGGCCCGGGGTAAAGAGATAATGATTGTTGGCAGTACCTTTTGTCTGGGTGACAGTGACCTGTTATGAAGGCATCCTCGCCGAGGTGAGAATGAAACGCTCCGAGGGTCCTCCTATGCGGTGCTGCCTATGCCTGCGTAGAATAGTCTAAACGGGTGTGCAGCATTACTTTAATGGCACGTCGGGTGGGAAACAAATTGCTGGCTGTCTCCTCGATGTGGTCGACGATAATGTCGCAGGACCTCGATCCTCGTTGATTCAAAATTTATGATGGTGGGATCCCTCGTCCTGAGGTGAACACCAAATGTGGTTTGTTGGGGCTGTGAATATTACAGCTCATGAGATGTCCCGGAGAAAGGTGTGTGATAATGTCCTGGATCCCACCTTGTCAGATTGGAATTTATTAGTTTGGGGTCTCCGCAGGCGGAGGTGAATCGCAATTTCATTTGGGCCAAAGTTCGTACCGAGTGTAACCTTCTCTGGAATGGAACCTGCACGGCCTCGCTCCTTCCTTCCCCGAGGTAAGCAGCTGACGGCGGACTCCTACGCTGAAATTCATTTGAGCATTGCGACTGCCGCTCGGCTCGTTTGTAGCAGCGTAATTACAGACAAAATTATTTGGCAAGATTACCCTGGGGTCACAGCTGCCCACGACGATTGACAAGGAAATGTGAGGAATCCCTCAGCAGAGCGAGAACGATACTTTTTCACACCGCGTCATAATCAAAGGAGGCGAAACGAAAGGGGAAAAGGGGTTTTGATATTCTTAGCTAATTAATGGTTTATTTTGAGAAAGGCAAGCTCGAGAATTGTTTATGCGTCCATGACCCGTGCGATTGGAAGAAGGTAGCGACAGGGAAACTCGGTAAGAGCGAGGCAGTGCGTGAGAGAGATGGAATCGCAGATACGGACCAACGGCAAAGAACCGGGGCGAGAAGCCGTCTGAAGAAGGAGACGGCTTCATCGGAGCTTTAATTCACTTAATTGCCACACGTGATGGTCGGCGCTGTTTGCGGCTGCAACAAATACTGCCCAACCATTGTCTGCCGCCATCTCGCTCATTTTCGTCCGCGCACACACTTACACACTTATACAGCGAATGAACACTCATTTGTTTGTGTTTGTAATTAAATATTTATTTGCACCCGAAAAGCAAACGACGCAACACAAACAGAGATCACGCCCCCGCCCCGCGGCCCTCCTTCGGCGCCCACGAACAAAGCCAACAAACGCCATGCATTGATGGCATTTCCATACACGATGAGCTAGAAGGAGAGAGGTAGAGTGACGTGGACAACGGAGGAGGCAGAGGGAGGCGAAAGGAGGTGTGAAGTCGTGTCCGGAAGAGGAGGCGAGAATGGAAGAGAGCCCGAGAAGCGCGCCCGCCGGAAAAACGGAAACGGAAGCGCCTTTGACAAGCGGTGCGAACGAAATCAAAGCAACACGGGCCAAGTGTAGAGTAGACGAGGCAGAGCCGAATGCATGATAAATACACACGGACGTAGCCGTGCATGAGGAAATATTTAATAAACATCTCCCAGTCAGCGCCTACATAAACGTTCGTCTGTGTCTTCGTCGTCCCTGCCCTCTTCCCGGCTTTCGTGTTTGTGCCTGTTCCTGTGTCACTCTGATTCTCCTCGCTGCCAATCAAGGCCAAAGGAGTTTTTCGCTCTCACTCGTGTCTCCCTATTCCAGTCGTCCTTGCAGGGAGTCGGGGAAACACATTTGCACGTCCGATTCCCGCCGCTTGTTGCCCCGGCCCCGACTCAGGTGGGAGTGTCTGCGAGTGGCAGGCATTTAAGTGGAAACCCACGCACCTCGGCTCCCCATTTTTTGCTCCGCATATACGCAGATTCCGCTTATTATTCCACCAACACACTAGCGCCGAATCCTCAACTCTTCACAAACAAATTGCCAAACTGAGCCATTCTCAGGAGTCGTTTTTCATCCGAGTCTTGCCATCGGCTGCGATAAATTTGTGAACCTGCCTCCCTCCTCCTTCCTTGTCATCCTCCACACAGAAAGGCTTTATGCGCTCCTTGCTACTCGTTTCGTTTAATTTTCTCCCATTTCCGTCCTTCTGCTGAAATAGGCCATGGCCCGGTGCGACGTTTGATCCATTGGTTAATTAACTAATTTTCATTCCCCACTCTAGTGCGCATCAACATCTCACACCACACACAAACACACTTTCGCACACGCAAACATAAGACGACGGAGAGCGAGAATTGCGTGCAAAGGGAGACGGCCGAAACTAAATGAACGCAAACAAGACCATTTAAAGGATTTCCGGCCAGTGTTTGACTGCTGGCAATATTGATATCGCTCCTTGTAGTTGTTGTTCGCCCGCCTCTTTTTGTTGGCATTGCCGTTGTCATTGTCGTGTTGCTGTCATTGTCGATGTTGTTGCTGTTGTTGCTCTTGTCCGCTTGGCTGCCGCTCGTGGCTAAAACTATACGAGGGCCCATTAATCTTAATTAAGTTATTGATATTTGAGTTCGATCTTTTTGCGCATATTCTCGCTCTCCCTCTGGTCTCCGCGCTCTTTCTGCTTTAGTTCGGTTCTGTCATTTCCGATTCCTTTCCATTCATTCGCATAGCCATCGGAATCTGTTCCGCTCGGGGGATTCCCTGTTGTTTTCGTCCGGATTTTTTGGGCACATCCTTGCGCATACGAGCCCCAAGCCCTGAGTCTCGTACGCCGCGCCGCTGCCCCGAGAGACTCCACCAATATTAATAATATTAAGGCATCAATTCGTGTAGGCGTGTAGACCTACGTCTACGCATGATTAATGAAGCCTACGCCCCAGCGAACCACAGCATCATCCCTGCCCTTCCCCATGGGCCACGGCTCCACGCCGGGCGACAGGATGCGGCTCTGAATCACGAATGACTGTTTGGTTATGATTATTTACTCCCAGCTCTTGTTGACTCCATTAATTCTTCAGCTCTGCACCGGCTCGCGCCACTGTGGGGAGCGGTCGGCTTTTTAATGACATCATCAGCAACACAGGGGAGTTCGATTCCAATGCGGAAATTCACTGATTGGGCACTGAGACCGCCAAAGGAATATGAAGTTCTTCTGGTATCTTTGGACGCCTCAGACTTCGGTTTGACCCTAGATTGAAATTTCTTTATAAGAATTACTCCCATTAGTCTCTTTAAGATGCGGACCACGCTCTGGGTTTTGGTTCCTGGGTCCTCGAGTCGAGCTCATTTATTCCGATTGGATGCCCTTCGGCGATTTGCGATCATGCCACATGGTTCGGCAACCTAGGGCCAGTGTCGCCACCCCCGGTCACATGGCAACCACTTAGACCTACTCAGCACTCAGCTCGCACGTCGAGCTGCACGTCGCATAAATTCCGCGCTTTATTTCCCGAATAAGAAAATGTGTATTTTGTAGTCAAGTGCACTGCATTTGCTGCATTTCCAAAGCTCACATTGCCCGCAATCCGAGTGGACTGCTCTAGACCTAAGTGGAGTTGGAATGTTGTTGAATGCTCTCCCGGCGGATGTTTTTATTCCCCCTGTTCAAGTGCTCGTACTCCGCCTTACATCTCGTTTCCCGAAGCTTCTCTGTGGCGTTGCATCTAAAATTGCAAATGCAGCGCCGTACGGCGAACTAGTTAACAATTTCGCGCGATGAAAATTATGTTCGCAATAACACGCGAATTCGTTCGCGCTTTCCGGGAAGCCGACGCGTTCCTAATACGTATTGCGTAATTATGAAAAAATTACGGAGAGCGTGTTTTTACAATCGGCAATCAATTAACTGGCATCTGCCACCTCACAGTATTAAGCATATAATTGAATACAAAAAGAATAATTTTATTATTTAGTATGTTATTCCAGTGAATATCAGCTTTGGTGTTAGCTCTGTCGAACAAAGCGAACCCCAACCACATCGACATTTCATCATCCAATTAGCAGGTTTATGGGGAGAATAATCAAGTGGTTTTGCCCAGAAAACAGTTCGTTTGTGTCTCATTAAAATTTAAAAACCACGGCTGCTCCGTGGCTCAATCGCGCCCCTCTGGTGCATTCAGGCGTTGATATTTCCTCATCCAATTAAGTCGCCGGTCTGAAATTATGCCACAAACGACAGTCACAAATTAAAAAGAAACACTTTGCGCGACATCCGCTTCCCTCTCAGGCTCGCCGCCAACATCTCGTCGGATAATTCGCATTTCTTGTGAACAACTTTGTTTTAGCGGGTCCCACCTCACATCGCCCCGCTCTTCTTTGTCTGTCGCCCAGCAACCCAGGCTGCTAATGTCAGCGCGGAAACTGCAAACGCGTTACTTACATCGTTTTCTCACTCTTCTTACCGCTCTCCCCACCTCCTCTTACGGCGATTCCGGGCCCCCTAACTCAATCTTTTCGCACTTCACCGCGCCTTTATTTATCAAATTGTTCTTTTCCATCTGCTTCATTTTCGTCTCCCGTGTCGTTGAGAGATTTGCTAATTGTTTCGGCTTTTGTCAAACGCCGGTAGCGCGAATTAAACGACCCGCGCCTAGGCTGCTGTCTGCAGTCCGGCGATGGCTGAAATGCAAGACGGCAACTCTGGCTGCGGGGGGTCGCTGGAGGGGAGGGCTGGCAGTGTGGGTGTCGGTGGGGCTCGGCGCGTGCAGGCGCCGCTCGCTGGAATCGCTGGTGTATTATTTGAAAGTGCAGCGCAAAATGCGAGCAACGAAATATGGAGGGAAGCGAAAGTCAAGAGCGACTGCAATACCTGGAGGGGAAAGATTGTTCGCCTCCGTCCCTTCCTCGCCTTCCTTACCAGCTCCTACCGCATGCCGTGCCCTTCGCTCGCAGTTTGTGCGCACTTTGTCGTAGGTTAACTTTAATCTCACGAAAGTGACTTTTTGCAACGAGCTGCGAAGAAGTTATTCTTCTCCCCCTCGTCCTCGCCCTCGCGCCCAGTGCAGCCCTTCTGCGGCAGGTGAGCCGCAGCCCACCAGGGTGTGGTTGTTCTGGATTGCAGGACGGGTTAATTTTCGCGCGAATAGCTTCGGGCGGCTCAAGCTAAAGGCGCGTGTTCACCCCGTTTTACTCCTTTCCACCCGCACCATTGTGTGACCGTCGCAAAAATACCCTGTTGGTTTTCCGCCCAGTGCATGGAAATCGTCGGTAATTGGAACATGGGGAGATCCCTTGCCGAACTGCTGCCAGCTGAAGGAATCCAAGAATATGCATTTCAAAAGATTCGACAAATGCTGTTCAGTGAAACGAATTGTACTATAATGCAACAAGTTCTTATAATTTAATTTAAACTCCTTTATGAAGACATTGCGAAGAAGAATAATTCCACATTCTCACCCTCTTGAATGTCTTCAACTTCCACTGTTTCTGAAGAATGAATTACGACGATCCAATTGTGAATTCCTAGGCCAAAACCGTGGCCAAACCCAGCACAGAGGTGGAAAAGCTCCCTCGGCTACCAAGAAATAAATCTCTATTGCAAGGCTCCCATGCAAGTGGATGTTGCCAGTGGGCGTGATTTATGAGATGGCGATTAGGGACGAGGCCGAAGACCCGGGGCGAAGGCGAGGGCAGCAACCGCGATGGGTTAAGGATCCGCAGGAGGCCGCATAAATCTGTAATTAAACACGCGAGGCGCCAGAACCAAGCGAGACAGAGAAGAAAGAGTCAGAAGCAGAAGTGAAATAGTGTGCGACAGCAAGGGATGTGAATATTTGTGAAATATTTTGAAAATAAATTATGGCGCTATTTTTAATTAAATATAGTCTTCTCTCCGGCGCCAACATGCTGTTTCCAGAATCCAGAAGTAATTCCTCCGTCCTTCCGTCCGTCCGTCCGTCTATCCTTCCATCTATCTACTCGATCAGGAGACATGATTAATTAGCTCAGAAATTTGCTTCTGCTAGAGAGACAGAGACAGGAACAAAACGGAGACAGACGAGGTGGAAGCAAAATTATGAAAGGGTACCTAGGAGGAGAAATGGTGAATGGCTCGGAGAAGTTTCCAATTAATTGTTTCCTGCCTCCCTCTCTCTCTCTCTCTCTAGATCGCCCTCTCTTTCTCTGTGGAAATGAAAAATGTGGAATCGTAGCATTAGAAACATTGAAGCCAAGCCGTAGAATAAGAGAAAATCCGCTCAGAACAGAAAACCTTACAGCTGTGATTGTCCTCTCTCGTACAGACACGCAGTCACGGCCGGTCTGTCTATCCGTCCGTCCGTCCGTCGACGGCGCAGACGGTTTACGTGCACATTTGTCCGTGCATACGCCCCGGTGTCCGCACGTGTCTCTATGCAGGGTTTATTATGATTTCCCTCCTGTCAGACGCACACGTATCTCGGTGCAAACGTCTGTCTGGCCGTCAGGCCGTCAGGGGGCCCGGGTCTGGAACGGACACAACACGTTAAGGACAGCACAGGCGTGGGAGGTGAGGTGGTGTGGTGATGGATGCAGACAGACCGAGTTCTCGTCAGACTGTTATCAGATTTAGCATTTGCCATTAGTTTGCCCCAAATAAAACTTTGCTGTAGTATTGCTGTAAAAATCAGGGTACATGAACGGAGAATCGCATTAGGCCGGGCAGGGGAATTCAGCTAAGGGCTCCACTAACAGGGGCACGTGGAGTACAAGGTGTTCTTTAGGCAATGCGAACAACACCCATGCTGAAGGAGAAGATTTATGAATTTCAAACTAATACGGAAAACACGAATTGCTTGCTCCAACTAAAGTACGAGCCACGTGGAACAAATGCGTCCATCAATTCCCTGTGCCCATGAAAGCTCAAAATTCTCGACCCAAGGCGGGAGAGGTCGTGGGATGCAATAAATTCGTATGAGAGCTGTCGGCAGGAAACGAACCAGCAACAACAACGGCGATACCGAGATAAATTAAAAATCGCAGCGCCCCATCCCGAGGCTTCTTCGCACCCCGGCGAGAAACAAACCGGAGCAACACAAGGACAGGAGAAATCGTAATTGCTGGATGCCAACCAATGGTGGCTTCGACTTTCCGTCAATGTCGTCGGCGTCCTTGGCAGTCGGGTCCTGCGGCCACCGCCCGCGTACAAACACACACTCACCCCTCCCACGCGCACGTCGATTCGGAGAAAGGACAGAGGGAGACGGGGATATTGACATTTCCAGGGCAGACGTGAGTTGAGTGCAATGAGCTGGAGGGAGTGGGCGCGAGGTGGGTGGTGCGAGGAGGGGGTGAGAGTGTCCGGAAATGAAATTCCTTGGCCTACAATGAACGAGAACGGATGATTCATGGCGCGCTCTTTCGCTCTCTCGATCTCTTTCTCTCCGTCTTGTTGGTGCGAGTCGTTGTACAAATGTTTATTACAACAACGCGGAGAACAACAATGAACTCGCCAGATTATGATTTCAGAACCCACTGGCAGTGAGCAAGTTGGTGGCCGTAACAACAACAATAGCAGCAGCAGCACCGCAACCACCGACAATAATGACAACAACAACGGCAACAATGATTCCGAAAGCAGCTTCAACAACAGCAGACACAACCACATCACCCGACACAAGGAACTGCCAAACAACTACAGTAACAACGAGACAACAACAACGATCATCGAGAATGATAATAAGAGCAGGAACAACAACGTGACTGGATTTAAAGCCACCTCCAAGGATGCAGAAGCAATAACAACAACATTGCAATAACAACAACAGAGCCAGCAGCGGAGCGGGAGCAAAAACAGATTTTCGCAGAATTAAAGCAATACGAGCGGAAACCATTTCACGAACCACCGACCGACTGATGGTCAGACAGAGAGACTGACAGAGAGACGGACAGACGAAAGGACAAATAGACGGAAGGATGGATGGAAGAGGCGAGTTTTTCCACTCTGGAAAGGCGATTTGCGAGGAGCGAAGGCGGAGCAAAAGGATTTCACTGCGGCTTTGGCTGCTACTCTGTCCATTGTCGGGGCCATAACACTGTTGTTGTTGTTGTTTGGCGCTCTATTGTTGCCGTAGATGCGATCTTCGTTTCCTCCCGCACCTCAGTGACCCCACCCACCGCAGTCTACTCTACCGAATTCAATTTAGAGCAGACGCAACTCGTCGTCGACGCCTCGGGCTCCTGGGCGGAATCGACCACGTGGCCAATAGAAAATTATGAAATTTTACATGTTTTGGAAGGCCACAGAGAATGAGATATGACTCGTGTTTCCATTTTACTATCTCTGGCCTCGGCCTGCTTCTGTCAACAACATCCGAGCTCGTCCCGTGGATAACCTTTGCCTAACATCATACGTTTTTGGTTGTTTACTCTGTTCACTTTGAATATGGTTGTCGAATTTCGTCGTCGCCCAGTTGTTGTCCTTGCTCTCATTGCCGGTTGCTGTGTTAAAATGAATTCTAAGAATAGCACGTACTGGATGCGGATATTTCTGATCAGGTTGGTATTGAGTATTGAGCTCGTGTCGTTGAAAATAAAGAGGAGACAGCAGAGAGGACAGCAACAATTGTGAAAGAGGGAGACACAAAGAATGAGTTGAAGAGCATTTCCTTAGAACTCAGTAATTGGCTGAATTGTGTTCCACTATATACACAATGTGAAAAATATCCATGAAGACTCGATATTCCAAAGGGAGGAAAAATTATATTGGAATTCCTTTCAATTCCGCAAAAGTATGTGCACATGTGAAACTCTGTTAAATTTTAATGTTGTACTAAGAAAGCCCATAACAAAGGCTAAGACCAACAAAGCCCATTAGATTTCGAATTACTCGACGTTATTATTCTTCGGAAATTCCTAATTCGTTGTGATTGGCTTTGGTGAAGCTTAATATTAGTAAATGTGTGAGATCGTAATTGAGCAATAGGGATTTGAATTTAATCTTGCTTAAAAATAACAAAGATTTCACCAACATTGTTCTTGTGTTCCTTCAACGCGCCCTTTCGAAAACCCCTGAAATGATCCACTGATTCCTGGATCACTTTGGCAGCGAGATTGCAATCTGTTAAATTTTATGTTTGATTGATTATTTATGTTGAAAAAATTGCCAATATCTCCCTTGAGGCCCTGGCTGGATTCCATTCCGCCACGTAGCATCGGAGCCATCGATTTCTGCCACAAGCAACCATCACCATTACCGCGGAATTAGGTCAGAGGAATTTTTCGCTGCTTCCGTCTCTGCCTGCCTTAAAATCGGCTGGCGGATGGAACCTTGCATCGTCTCCGCCCCACCTCCGCCTCCGTCATTTGCCCCCGCGGCCCTCCACCGACCGCGAGATCTCATCGCCGTAGACCGGCGCTGATGTCCTTCGGTCGCACACAAAGTAATTGAATAGTTATCAGGCAGCGGAGGCTCGCAGCAGCCGCGGCAGCTCCAACGTGGGACTCAGCAACAAGGGAAAAGATAACAATAACAATAAGAACAACCGCAACAACAACACTTTGAAGAAAACATCGGTACCGTTTCTCAGCTCATGCAACGAGCGGGAAAATGAGAAGCGTTCAGAAAGCAATCAAGCGCTTGTAATCGAGAAGCTGACGACGCTGTAGACGACGACGTGGACGGGGCTGATGGATATGAACAGGGCGATAGAGAGAGAGAGAGAGAGAGAGAGAGAGAGAGAGAGAGAGAGAGTGCGAGAGGGAGGGTGGCGAGGTGGACGATAATGCTGAGCTGAAGATGATGATGCTGGAGATAATGACGGATTCCCCGACGACTATTGCTGCGATGGGGTTGCTGACGGTGATGTTGGATTTGGTGAGAACGGGTGGTCGAACGATGATGTTCGGAAAGGCGGTCGGGGACTGGTGTTGGAACCATGATGACCCTCATCATCATTATCGAGAGACGCGGAGATGGATCCAAGGCGCAAAATAGCTCAAGATTATGATGAAGGGGACGATCCATCCCCACCCTCACACTGCATCGTTGCTGCTGCGATATCCCTGCAGTTTTCTCGTTTCCATGTTTTTGCACATTGGATTTTTCGTCTCGTTCTCTGTCCCCGTCGATGGCTCTTCTTCCACCACATGAACACACGTTTCACACCGAGTCCTCGCCCCGGTACCACTAGCCCTACTGTAGAAATGCAGTTGTTGTGGTTGTCCTTGTGCTCTGGTTAATGCGGTGAATGCCTTGCAGCGGCTCCTGCCCGTGCTCGTGTTGCGGTTGCGGCGGGCTTCAGGCGGTGGAATGTATTAGGGGAATGCATTCGATCTGACTACAACGAAATAGTTCGCACAATAATACAATAACTTCATTTGAAATGCGACCGGAATGCAAGTCGTAAAAATCCCATGGCTGCCTGAATAAACACTCCCAATAGCAGCTGTGAATATAGCTCGAGCTCCTCCAGCCCGCCAACCCTCGGCGGCGTCGTGCCCGTCGTTTATTATTTTTTTATTCGCGGCCGAAACGGCTTCATGCCGCCGGAAAATGTGCCAGAAACATTACAAGCGGCCGCGTTATTTCGGCCCGACCTCGCCCTCCCCTGCCTCGTTTATCGACCGACGGCGAGGGCGATTAAATAAATTATTTACCCTCGCTAACACCCACTGCCCCGGTCCAGCTCGCGTCCTCCCACACATGGCCAGACATGACCGCGAGCACAAACACAGCAAATGTGGGTCGTTCCAAAGGGTCAAAACAATGTCTTCATCATCATCGACGTGACCATCGCCGTTGTCGGCTCCCTGGGCCATGACAACCATCTCTCTCACGCGGACATCTCGACACGCGTCCTTCACTCGCCTCGGCACAAAATCAATTTTTTATTTGGCCCGAAAATCGATTTGCATGCAAAAGTTGAATGGGCCGGGCGGCGGAGGAAATGGGTGGAGTGGAACGGACCATTGCCTTGTTACCCTCATTGTTGTTTCCACCGCCCTCTCACCGTTCAGTTGATGACCGCCTGTCGTCCATCGGTCTTTCGTACGCTCGCTAGATTTATTTATTTTGACACTGCGACTTGCCAAATTGTTGCTGTGCGCCTCACATGTTGGCTCGAGCTCATCTCATCTGCTCTCAGCCCGTGTTTCATCATTCCATACTCGGGCTTCTTCTCTGGACCCCGCGTCGTCGTCGACCTTCGCTTTTTATTATCCTCTTCTCTAGCCTTCTCTACACGAGCCTCGCCTCCATCCGACTCTTCTCCAACCTACTCCTTCAGCGCATCCTTGAAACGGACCGAATCGATGAAAGCGAGATGGACAGAGACTGGCGGGTAGGAGAGGGCTGGCGAAGGATGACGCAGACACAATTGCTGCTGATCCACGCGGGTCAGATGGTCCGGAGGAAGCCGTTGCTGCTCGTGTTTAAAAATGTTTAATATGGAATTTGGGTCAAATTTCGGGTTATGTGGACGGCGACGAGGGTTGCTGCAGATATTGTTATACCTCAGGCGCAGGGAAGTATTTTTAGGCATTTCCCCTTTTTTGGGCAGTCCCTTATTTTGGATGAGGTTCTACTTATTGAACTGGGGACTTAATTGTACGATCGAAATTTACATCGTACACATAGTACACATATAAACGTTTTCTCTTCCTCATCGCCGTTCTCTAAACGTTGCCAATATTTCCGTAACTCATCTCCCTATCGAATCTACGCCAGAAGAACCGAAGTCTCGCATTCCAGAAGCGACTTCCGGGCTCCTTCTTCCACTTCTCCCCTTACTTCTTGACTGGTTTTTCGCTTGTTTTCCTTCTGCTGTGTCTCAATGCGCTTTACCACGGACCAACACAAACGTAGGTCGCACACACCCGTACCTACATGTGTCAATTGGTGGGAAATCAAATATTTACTTGGTGTGAATGCGAAAATCGATCGATTTGTCGGCAGTTTTTATGGAAATCAAATCCTTTGCCTGCCATCTGGGGAGGACGACGACGAGGATAGAGTGGTCTCAGGACGTCGTCGAGAGAGGCGGAGAAGTCGAAAGGGAGGCTGGCAGAGATGGGTCAGGGACGTTAATGGCACGCCTGAAGGGGTTGAGGAGCAGAAGTTTGGAGGAGTCTGCTAAACCCGGTAAGTGTTCGTGGAGAAGGGACTTAAGAGCGACTGAAGGCGAGTCAGAAGGAGAAGAGCGAGTGGTTCGCAAGGCAAGGCAAGGCAGGGTGGGGTAATTGAAGGAGAGAGTAGGCGAGAGTTAAAGTTGTTCCTGGCAGATGGATGTTCGACCATTCCCTCGATCTCTCCACTCCGCTCAACCTCCACGGAATTCGAGTGTAGCGAATTCGAAGAGGAAATCGCTCTGAAGTCGAGTGAAAATCGAATTTTTCAATCATTTCCTGCTCGTGAATATCTCTCTCGACAAACGCCGATGGATCAGAAAATCGCTAAATTTATCAAGAAAGAGAGAGGGAGAAGGAGGAGAGAGCGCGGGAGGTTTTCGGCTAAATAAAGAAACTGTTTCACGCCTAGTCGACCATCGGCGCCGCCGGGGCAAGTAAAGGCTTTCTTCGGAAGTCTTCTCTCGACCCAATTCTTTTTGGCAGTTCGTCGTTCCCCGTGCCCGTGAGCGTTCGCGCCCATGTCACGCCCCACGCCTCATCCCCTACCGCCCCTCGAGCGATTAGTCCTGCAGACGAAATCCGTTCTGTAGCATACGAAAAAATCAGAACAAAAACGGAGTCTGTCTGTCCACGGCATACATCCGTGCATGTGTCATGTGTATGTGGCCGTGCTCGTGTCTGCGTGGAATTTTTCTTATCTCTCCAATTCGCCCCCAGTCACTGGGTCGCAACAAAGAGATGGCGTCGGCGCTCCTGTCGCCTTGTGGTGGTGGGTGTGAGCTGCGTATGTGTATATTTATTGCTTCTACTGTTTGTTGCTTGATGATAATTTCGTATTGACTGCAGCAACCGACGAGGAAATAAGAAGAAATATAAGGTCGTGCCAGAGACAAAAGACCCTCGTTCTCCACAGCTAAGCAAACCGGAGCACCGACTAATAATACGGCAGACTAACACCACTACCAACAACAACTGCTTTATGACAACAACTTCCACAATACCCGTAAAATCAGAAACAACCGAGGCAAAACCCGTCAAGCATATGTGACAGATTGCAACCGAGATGGCGGCAAGCACGGCGTCTGCCCCTGACTTTCCGTCCTTCGCCGTCGCCGTCGCCGTCGTCGTCCTCTTCTCCTCTCGCCCACCCCCACTCCCCTGGTGCTTCCTCGCTGCCTCGCTGCCTCGCGCCACCGGCTTCCCTTTATTGCGCTTTGATTGCGATTGTGTCGGGCTGAGTCGCCGCCCCATGCCAGAGAGCGACTGTGGCGTAAGTGTCTATAAGTGGGTGTGTGCGTTGGGCCGTGTGAGCGTGGTGTGGGCTGGTGCGTGTATTTGTATTGACAATTGCGTCTCGCGACACGCGTTTGGGCTGGATTTGTCAGCGATTTTTCGATACCTTCCCTGCTGGAGCCGGCTCCGATGTTTTATTCTCCTCTTATTGCTTGTTTATCGAGCTCCCCCTGGCGGTGCGTGTGCGCGGGTTTGTGGGGATTTCTAATGATTGTCGCTAAGACGCTGCATGTGGCACCAATTGTCTTCAGCCAAGGAGAAAGATTTCCGCTCAAGATTGCGATGACGGGCTTCAGCGACGCCGCCCTGAAGAGACTTCAGTGGGAGACTTTGTGAGATTTCCAGAAATTTTGAGATTTTAATTATCGGATTTGCAATCCATTCAGAGCATGTGCCATTGAAATTTTCTATTGCCAATAAAGGAATGAGCTTCGGGATGGTGGGGGAACTTTGGACTCTAGCTTTGATAGCAGCGAGGAGCGCTGAAGTCTTCAGATGTGTTTGGCTTCCCCGAGCTGTTCCATGAAATTCTTTAGCCAATGAGGGCAAGACCCCGAAGGTTCCTCTAGGAAGGAAATCAGTTCCCATCTCGGAAAGCTTTTCGAACACGATGCCTCCAACCGCTTAAGTCCATAACCCTCAATTGACTTCCTTGTTTTCTCTAATCTGCGATTTATTTCCCAATAAAAACACTGTTTCCGACATTTGAGGGAAATAAAAAGCAATCGGTGGAGGTGGAGCTGAAGATGGCGAGGGGAAAACTTTATTTAATGGTTTCTTGAAGAAGAAAAACAAACAGAACCAAATCAAAACCCAGCGATAGAAAAACGAATGCAGAGGAGCAAACAGAGAGAAGAGACAACTAGAAGAAGTGAAATGCGAGGAAGCACTCAAAGTGAATGGCATAAAAGGGACATAAGGACATCCCACGCATACACAAATAACAAACCCTGACAAACACGCACACATACACAGCGCAGTGTCTGCTCTGACAAATATTTACGAAGCATCGGATAAAGCAGAGCGACCGACAATGGAGAGTGTAAAACACAAGACACGAAAATAAAAATAGCGACAGACACATCAACTTCAACACATTCATATCCATCCATCCAGCAACAACAACAACAGCACTCCCAAATGACATGTTAAAGCACAGCGATGGGAGCGGATGAAAGAGATCGAGAGAAACATGCTGAGGGCATCACCGCGAGAGGCGAAACAGGGAGAGAAGAGAACACACGATGCTACTGCCGATGGTTCACAAGCGGAAGCGGAAGCGGAAGCGGAAACTAAGCGTTGACTCCATTTGGCTCTCGCTTTCGTTTACGATTGGTTTTACTTCTCTCAAATTTCAATAAAATTTATTTCCACAGACGACGACGACGGAGGAAGCGCGTCGATGGACAGGGTGATGAATGGCGACCCGTCGGAGCGCAATCAATAAAACTCGGAGGCCTCCTGGAGAGAGCAGCCCAGCTGGTCGAGCAGTCAAATCGTGGTTGGGCCCAAAAAAAGAAGTGGCGTCTGTGGACCCCTCGTTTTCCAAAAATATTTCCATCGTTTTATATACAAAAATTGGGTCATGAAATGGAAAGGAATGGAATAATTGCAAATAGCCTGCTCTCGTCAAATTGAAATCGGTATTTGCAATTATACTTTGACTGAAACTGATGCAACACATGTGCTTGCTTTGAAAGTAATCCTTTCGAAAACCAGTTTTGACTACTTCATCAACTCAAAGCCTAATTTCATGGCTGTCAACACCACATCATTTCATTTGACTGCGAAATACATTCGGAATGTGATTATAAATTACGCTCAGCCGGATATTGATTTTCGGTGAATTCGAAAGTGATCCTGAGGGGCGATAATTAAAATAGCATTCGTCATGTCTCCGCATGTGATTGGAAATTCATCAGTTGCAACCGACGCACCAGGTCACAATGATTCGGCGACGTTTTTGGCGATGATTTCACCGATTGATTGATGGGACTCGGCTGCATGCCGGGAGGTAGGGTTGCTCATTGCTCGACTTATTAAATTCCACTTTGTTGAAGCTAAACGAATTCGGAATACAGTCACTTTCTATTGAGCAAGTGCATTATATTGCAGCAAACAACACGGGCCCATGGAAGCAGTGAAAACCCCCCACACCTGAACAACAGGGAGGGCAGGAGCAACGCGCCAACATCCTCAAGAACAGCAGACAAAGTCGGAGACATTGAGAACACCGAAGCCATCACAACTTCAATACTTCAGAATTACAGCCAACAACCCGACAACAAGCCAAACATCGCCGATAAGTCCAACACCTTCCGTAACATATACAACGAGCCAGATAATCGTTATTTGCAGACGAGCAGCAGCCAGAAAGAAAACATTAAGAAAAATAATAGAACAACTTGAACCACAAGACAAACTGAAGGAAAACATTGAGAAAACACCTGCAAAATCAACACTAATCGAGGCAACGATAACAGCACAAACATCGACGAACACAGTCTTTGATAGGGAGCAGTTTCGAAGAGAACAATATGATATGATGTGGGAATAACACAAAGAAATATAACAAGGAAAACAAGATCAAGATCAATATCGAGAGCGAATTCCAACTTCCAGAGCAGCAGCAGCAACTGCAAACATGGTTTAAACCCCGACTCGCAGCGACATCAAAACCCACACCATCGGTGCGAACAGCGACAGCCAGCAATACCAACAGCAACACCATCCTGCTGCTAATTTCCAAGTTAACCCTCGTAGAGGGAGCCACGGAAGCACGAAGAGCTAATCGAAGCTCCGCAGCAGCCACAACAACAGCGGCACCAGGAACAAAACGAGACCAGGGCGTCGGAGGAACTTAGAAGCGGAAAAATATTGAACTTCAAAATGCCACCTCCTCCTCCTTCACACGCCCACCCTGGAAGCCCAGCGAATGGTTGAACGCTCCGGTCGAGGATCCGCGTCCTGCGACACGTTCCTCGTTACGTACGTTACGTTGCGTTGCGTTACGCTGTGATTGTAATTAGCTCAATGGGGAGAAGCGCATGAAGTGCGATGTTTGTTGCTGCTTTCGTAGATTGTTGTTGTTGTTCGCCTGATGGTGGCGATGATATTGTTCTAGCTCCTCTGGTTGTTGTTCTTGTTGCTGCTGCTGCCGATAATGTTGATGATGAGGTGCGAAACGTAACGAATAAGAACGAGTTCGCGATCTCGGGTTGCGAGGGCGGGACTCTAGACAGGAAGGGAAGAGAGCAAGGTTGGGTACGCGAGGAGGGCGCAAGTGAGCGAAGAGCAGGAGGTTGATTTTTGCTCCCGCTGTCAATTGTACAGAACCATTTATCTCTCTCCCACTCGTTCTGTTTTCACTCTCTCTTCCTTTTTCGGTGCGTGAGTTGGTGATTTCAATTTCAACCCAGTTCGGGATGATCCCACCACCAGGCTCCTTCTCAAATCCCGCAGCTCAACTGTTGAAGCGCCACTCGTTCACTCCGGACCGCCTTTGCCCCTTCGCCCCTCCCTCTTTCCATCCTCCTGGAATCTCTTGCTCAACGCTTCTAATTTATTTATTTATTTATTCGACCCCCCCCCCCCCTTTTTCATTGGCTGAGTTCGTTTTTGCCCACGTTTCGCTCTTTCAGCTTCACTGATTTCACTTTTAATTTCACAGTCATCCCCGCCTCCTGCCCTGCCCCCCTGCCCTGCTCCTTTGTTTCGCACCCGATCCGAGAGTTTTTCTGAGCCGTCGTCGAGTGCTCAACGCGATTTGATTGCGTGCTCAGCTGAAGGGTTCATGTAATTAATTAACTTCACTGCGGATTTAGAAGAAACGAGAGGCACGTTTTCGCCACCCACCCACTCGCTCTCTCTCCCTTTCACCTCTCTTCTATCACTCGCCACTCGCCGTGAAAGGTGCAGTGGGATTTCGTTAAAGTCTGTCTTTCTACCTCCACTCTGCCCGCCCTGCAGCCGAGCATTGATTTAATTACGAGGAGAAGCAGGCATCTGCGGACAGGACATTGGATAAGGAGATGACGCTCTCAGTCGTCTTACACAAAGAAGGAAGACAAAGCCCTCCCTACCTCGTCCCTGTGAGTGAGTGATGGTAATTCTGGCGAACAGCCTTCAGTTGAATTTTAAGGCACTTGATTTTCAAGTCTGCGGATCAGTCTTCAGTACTTCGTCCTCCTTGTTCACCTCCCTCTTTTCGCTGTGAGAGCACTTCGTGCGAAACCTCATGCCTACTGCTGACAATTAAGAGCCAGGACTGTGAGTGTTCGATAAATAATAGCTTGAGCCGCGACCCCCAACCCGACAGCCCAGCGGAGGCCGTCCTTCGCTCCACTACTCGGCGGCATTAGACTGCATCGGCCTGAGCCCCTCATTAACTTCCGATTCAAGGAGCCCCCAGGGGCTTCGGCGGAAGCTCGAAAAGCGACGCCGAGTCCAGCCGTGGGCAGGAGGGGACGGCGTTGGGCAGTCGGCAGTCGGCAGGAGAGCAATAGCGAGTGCGAGAACAACAACAAGTCGCAAGCATTACAATTTACATTATAGCCGTAAGAAGCCGTATTGAATGCAAAGCAGGGACCAAATTACGAGCAACGTTAATCAACGCTGAGTGAGAGGACGCAGGGCGGACAGAGAGGGAGGGAGGTAGTGTGAGGGCGGAGATGGCGAGCGGCGGAAGAGTTTCTCTTCCGGAAAATCGCCCATTGATTAGGCTTGTCAAACGACAACCCCTTCGCGCGACTCCAGTCCGCAGCGCGGTCGGAGGCTCCCTTTCAGCCGCTTTGATGAATGGAAATCGATTGTGATGGCGATGCCGGTGGCGTTGGCGACTGTTCGGGGGAGGGGCGGGGGAGGCCCAGTCATTCAGGCCGTCGGAATACTCTTCGCGGAAGGCCGGCCATTGTTTTTGCAAAAGCTAATGGAGGCTCGCGGTATCTCAGCGCAGCCGGCCGCCCCCCCTACCGACTGCCCCGGTCCATTGTTGGCTGCCTCCGCAACTGGCTGCCCTCCTCCTGTCCCTCTGCACTGCCGACACTTTCCACTGCCTCGGCCCACCCCGCCTCCTCAAGGCCCTGACGACCGATGCAGCCTCGATTCGGTGGCGCTTTGAAGGCTGATGGCAACAGCCATCGAAGCAACAACAATTGCTGCGAGAGTAATTTATTTTTAGCTTAATTTTATGAAAAAAATGCACTGCTCGGACGTTTGAAATAATTACGAAAAGCTTTTAAACCGCGTTGCATGCATTTAGTTGCCAGGGCGTCGTAAACGAGGGCGGTCAGAGGGGGCTGCGGGGCGCGAAGGTGCGAGGCCAGCGTGCTGCATGTGTGTGGCGGGCGTGGGAGGTCCCTCGGCCCACTTCCGCCTCCCGCGGCGCAACAGCGCCCACGTCATTCCCAATTGACCGCAAAACATTTACTACTCTTCTTAATGCCTCGGCTTACACAATTACGAAATGCACTTTTCATACTGCATGCCACCGACAACCGGCTACCGGCAACGGCAACGAACCAGACCAGTGTAACAGGAAAAATCGCTGCACTTCCTGCGACGCTCTGGGGGCCAGAAGTCATGTCGGCTCTCCAGGGAAATGCGACGATTTTCTTCTCTAAATGCAACGCTTTCCTCAAGGCGACTCTACAGAGTCCGTGAAAATAAAATCGTATCTTTAATAACATTGTGTTGGAGGGTATTGGCAAATTTGGCAATAAAATCGTGTGTCCACGATTTTCGCGACCATTGTGGTTCCATTCAATCTTCCTGGGTCTCGACTGTCGTGAAGCCCGGGAGATCGGCAAATTTCTCTCCAAATTGTTGCGTGAAATTTCGTTAATTTCTTTGGGGATTTCGGTCTTCGCGAACAACCGGAATAAAAATAAAATCACTTCCATTCCTCGTTGTCGTCGGGGCGAAAGATATATAGTGACTGACGGATAGGGAGAACGAGAGAGCGGGCGAGTGAAATAATCCTTCCTTCCCTTTCTCCCTTCCCTTGTGAGAAAAAGAAATGCTCGGCTTCGCGTGCCATGGGGCGATTTGCGAAAGAGCAAATGGTGAAGACCGGGTCTGGCGCTGACCACAAGGAGGTGAAAATGACAGTTCAGGGAAGCAGGGAGCCGAGAGGATGGACTCAAAGGTCCTTCAGGATGAAATGGGCCAGCCACAGTTGAATAGGGAGAAATGCGAAAAGGCGTTGTGTGGGCGGCAGGCAGAAGACAGGAGCGAAGCAGGAAATATAAATCTTCGAAATTATTCCAGTTGAATTCTTTCGAAAAATCAACTGCTTTAATGCCTCGTGCACGTACACACATACACACGAACACACACACACTCACATGCACCGAGCGCCCCAGTATGTTGCGGCCAATACGAGCGCCATTAAATAAAATTCATGCATTTCCGCTGAACGATCGCGAAAACAGACTGCCGGAAGGGCAGGGCGCGGAGAGGCGGCAACCACATGGAGGGGAAAGAAGGACTTGAGGTCTCGCGTGAGGGCGGCGAGGCAGCCAAGAGACAGCCGTGCACGTGTACGTGCGGAGCCGAGGGATCCCAGTTGAACGCAACTATCAGCAGTCCTGGCTCGTTCTCCCTCCCTCGCGCTCCACACACATCTCTATCCACGTCTGTCATCGTCTCCTCAGTCCTCCGCCCTCGTCCCTTGGCCCTTCTCCCCCTCCACCCTCGGCTGCGTTCTGTCGTTGTGGCTGCCTGCATGCGCTTCGTCTCTCGTTCGAAGGCTTCATTCGACAGGCTGCACTGCAGTCAATGCAACAATCGCACGACACAGCAACATCAACCCAGCTCCAGGGCTACGACAACAACACCTACAACAACGGGAACAAATGCGTCCAAATAGAATTTTGAGCAAATTGAAATATTTGGTTTAACATTGCGGCAGCACGGAACGAGCAACAGCAGCGGAAGCGGAAGCAACCACAGCAACATCCTCTGGTCACGGCGTACCCAGGGCGGAGCTGCTCGAGCTCGGTTCCCACATGGCCAACTCGCTGCTCTGCCGCCCGCCAGCAGCGACTCCTGAGCCAGACGTCTTGAAGACCGCACAAGTCTCATGCATGCTTGGCCATCGGCTGCGTAGCTGTGACTACCGTTGTTGTTGCTGCAGGCTCGTTGCCGCCGCAGGGCGTGGGTCGTTGCGACATTGTTGTTCCTGTTGACGTCGTCCTTGCTGTCACTCGCGCAGCCAATATATTGACATTTTGTCATTGCTGAATCTTGCCATCTCGACGACTCTCCTGCCCCGCCTCCCCCTCGCGCCCGCTCGCCCGCCTGTCCACACCACAGCGAACGAAATGCAATAAAAAATTGATTTTATTCCTCTTTCATGCGCCACATCTCAATTTCCCTCCATTTTCCTCGCGAGAAGGAACAGCAGCGAGATGGCGAGGTGGGGGCATGACAGCATATAGCATGGAGCAGACATCGGTGCTTCTGCGGCATCAGGATGGATGCGCCCCAGGAGAGACGCAGCGGCGTAAGAGGTAGTGCGAAGGGGTGCAGAATGAGGACCGTCCGTGTTTTCGCAGTGAATCCTAAGCACTGTCGTTCCATTCGGTTCCTCGGCCCCTCCCTGCCCCTATTTGGTGAAATTATGCAGTATTTCCTCTTAACATCGAATGCATATTGCGACTGAGTCCAGGTTCAGCTTCGAATGAGATCGGAATTCGTTAAAGCCGTTTGCATTGTTCTTTGAATTTTGGGCGGCAGGTCGTGGAACTACGAAGGGGTATTAGGGAGGGATTAAAGGACGAGTCCTCGACTGGATGGAACGTGGTGTGACAAGCCAGCAGAGCGAGGGGTTGTGGGATGCAATGGGAATGGTTCCGTATACCTTATTCCAAATATTTTCAAATTTATTTGTTTGCGAGCCAACACGGTTTTTCTCGTAATATGCATCCCATAAATCACAAATCTCACAACGCAGATGAGACTGGGGCATCATAAGCTCATGCGAAGCTCATTCCTTAAACATGTCACTCAGAGAGAGGATTAAAGAGGCTCATAAAGCAATTCGGTTGGAGAAGCACGGCATTTGCATACACCGGGGCGGGGGCCACCAGCACACGAACACAACATCACAACAACAATGAACCGGGCTGTGGCTATGGCTGTGGCTCGGATTACAAACACCTCGCCTCCTGCCTCACGTTTCACCCGTTGCCTTCATTCGAGCCTCTGAAAAAGGCCCTTTTAATTGCAACTGCGCCTCGCCTGCCATCGACCCGTTGACACCAGCTCCAACCCACACACTCTCGCAAATACACTCGCCAGCATGTGTACGTTCGCACGTCCAGGCTGGGAACGCACACAGACGCACGCACCCAACTCGGGACGCAGCTCCGGTGACCGGAAGTGCTGTTTTGTATAAGTTTTGGTGTGATGGACCGCCATGTTGAGCACCAGTTATGGTCAAAGGACACGAGATGTGGTTGTTATTGTTGCTTTTATTGTTCCTGATGCTGCCCGGGTGAGGCGATAGGAATAGCAATGAAATTGTCAACCGGTCGGACCTGCCTCATACAACAAAACAAGAGAACCACCACATCAACAACGCCACAGCGTCCCGAAACAACACGCATCAAAGTCGAATATGAAACGAGGAAAGTGAAAACCGTCGGCCACTCGCTTTGAATCCTTAATTAACTGTCGCACCCAACAAGGGACGAGGACGACGGGCGTGCGAGAGGGTACGGGCGGCGGTGGTGGGGCGTGGCTGCAAAAGCGAAAAAGTTATTGGACTGAATTATCAAAAACACTGCCAACCGCAAACCATTTGTCACTCGAACGCACGCTCAGCGTTTTTCATTGTTGCCATTCGCCTCACGCCGACCAACCGGCGCCCCACCTCCCGCCGCAATCGGCAACTCCGCAACCACAGACCTCCCCCAGACCATCAATCACTCGCCTTCTCCCCAGACAACGCCGCCGCCGCCAGCCCCCGTCGCCGCATCGACAGTCGCTAATGATTCCTTAATTCCAGCTGCCTGTTACACTGCCAGAGACAAGACAGCCCCGTGGCCCGAGGCTCGAAGCGGAGGCGGTGTAGGGGCATCAAAGCGAAACCGTTTCCTTCGCCGCCCCGCCTCTGGCTAAAAAATGTATGCGACGGAGCTCGCAGGGGTCCGGTGTTTCCATTGTTGCCGCTTTGTTTCAATTCGCAGCAACGCCAGTTCGTTCAACCGCTGCCCACAACGCCATTGTGTTCTGGCCGGGAGGGGGGTCGCTGGTTCTGGTGCCCAACATATGCTCGCCCCGCTGTCCGAGTTAATGTGCGTTTATTGATGGTTTTCCCCCCAATAATGACTGCGGCTGTCGCCCTGGGACGCGCTGGGGGCACGAGGACCCAAACAACTGGAGAACAGGAGGAGAAGGCCGGGCCCAACCGACTGGGCAGCTCGTGGAAGACGATTAAGGACGGCAGTCAGAGTATGTGGGAAGCCAGCCAAGGAAGGCAGGAAGAAACTTGTGGCGGCAAAACACAACGACGCAGCATTTAATTTTATTGGGTTCATAAAATTTTATATGACTTCGTTGTACAGCAATAAAAGCTGTGCTGAACAAAAACAACAACATGTAGATATACCACAAATGGCCATTGGGAAAAACTACGACTATCTTTACGAAGCGAAGTCCTCGACACACTGACAGCAGCCAGCGAAGAAGTCGTCAAGCCACAATTTGAATCACATCCTCGACTGGAAACGTCTTCATTCAATGAGTCATTAATAAAACATTTACAAGGACATCGGTTTGTGCAGTCGAGACGATGTCGAAGTCTACTGGTTTGTCTGTGGCATTTGGATATTCGGTATTTATAAAAGAGAACGGAGAAAATGATTCATTTCACTCATGCGTAACGGTTTCTGAAAGCTGGCTTAAAATTTTAAAGCAATTTTTCCCCTTCTACGATATGTTTGTTCTTTGTTTTTGTTGTCAACCTTTGGAAATCCCCGCAACTATTAATGGAACCTCCAACTTTTCACCTTTGCTTTTCATACTTTCTTTTCTTTTACACACTTTTGATGAAATCAATTCTTAGAACTTTCCTCTTCCACGCTGAGAAACTTTTTCTCTCAATTGCCATGAGAAACGGGCCCTCAAAGTTTCATAACTATGATGAACCGTTGACTTATACACTCTCCATGCATGTGCATGCATGTACGTGATTTGGTGTGTGTGAGTCGGGTGTGGGTGTGTCACGCACACAACTCCATATTGGGCCAAACATGTGCGCTCCATTTTCACTCTCAATGCCATAACCGCCAACTAATGACTCCATAGAAGACGGGCACGGCCAGGACGCGCGGTTGGTCGACTTGGGGCGGCCTGGAGGGAGGCTGGTGGAAAGACGTCGACTGGGATGTCGAGCACTGGGCGGACGAAACCGACCACGTAGCAAGCGTAGATATGGTTTCTTAAAATGCTCCGATGGCGCTGGAATTCGAAATGAACGCGTCTGAAAAGTTTCGTCATGTAAAAGAGAGGGAAAATAAAATTCACACAACACATATAACTGTACCTATATATCCGAGGGTTTACAGAAAATATATTCATTCCACATATAACTAGGTAGTATATATTCCGGATAATGTAGGTAATGTTGACACTCCTTCCACTACTACCTTCCCACTACTACCTGCCCACTACTACCCACTCCTTCTCCTATGATCTGACTTCTACGCTCAGAGCTTGGTCCGGAAGTTCGTGAAATAAAAATAATTTGCATACGGAACCCGCACATGAGATCGATGCTAATTAAATGTGGTCTCCCGCCGGGTCCGATCCCTTGGAGCTCTCTCCTGTGGACTTGCACAACCTCAGCTGTCTTGTTGTGGTCTCGTTGGGATGCAGGAATCGAATCCTGTATTCAAATCAGTTTTTCTCTCAGGGTATTTTGTGAGTATGTAAACGACTCTTAGTGATTGTTTGCAGCAATGGCCAACTGTGTGGTAATACAGGATATTGATTTGGGATCTGATTCCGTTGCCTTTAAAAATGTTAGGTAATAGAATCTTCACAGCGAATTACTTGAATACTGCTCTATGATAATCCCTCCCTTTTAAGTTAATGGAACAAAGTCCGCACCTTCCGAACCATTAGGAGCCCATAATTAAAAAGAATCTCGATAATGAAATCCAATTTGATAGAGTGGACGTTATGGCTACTTCATTAGTAAGTGGCACAAAATACCAACGTCATATTTATTCATATATTCCCAGAGATCTCATCGCAACTTGTATGGGTCGATATAAGAAGCCACTTGTAGTCTTAGGGACTCCACGTAGAATCCTCCTCTTGTCGAAGTTCCAGTGCTGAGGCGAAGAAACCGCTCATCCCCCTCTAGATTCAACACACTCAGCCTGAAATCCGAACAATTGATGAACTTGAAAGAGCTACCCACAAATCCTAGTCAGTACTAGATCTAGTGGCCATCATCGGCATCACCATTACCATCAACATCACCAGCACCGCCTCGGACAAGGCGATCATCGCCATGTCGAAATGCCAACGCACACAGATACGCCCCCAACCCCCTGGCGACTCAACCGGCCATGCCCATGCCCCTGCCATTGAGCCAAGTTTATTGTAATCGCATGCGGGTTAATTACGCTTCCAGCTGCAGCAAGGATCATCGTCTTGCCGTACGAGGCCCTTGGCGTGGCCAGTGAGGAATGTGGTCGAGTCGTACGTGCGTTGGGCGTGGGGTGTTGAATGTCCATTAATGAAGAACTAATTGCGTTGCGTACCAGGCATGCACATAGAGAAGAACAGGGCGGCGACTTCCTGGAATTCCTGTTCCGTTCTCCGCGCGTCTTAGAGCCATTATCTATCTGGCTGTCTGTCCATCTCGCTCTCTCCCTTATATGGCTGCCAGTCATCTTCTCTCTTGTCTCGCTGTCTGTCGTTCTCCTCCTTTTTATCTCGTCTGCTTCGACCTCTCTGTCTGTCTTGATAAGTTTTCCCCATTCTTGTTCAATGTCCACCCGACCGTCTGTCTGTCGGATTCGTTCGTCCGCTCTGTTCATTATTTTTCTAAGCAGCTTGATATGCTCGGTCGGATGGCCTGTAGTTTGAACTTTTCCATCTCGATCGCTCCCTTCGCCCAACCCTTCGCTCTTCAGGTCTACCCGTACAAATACAGCATACCAGAATACGATTTCTGCCAATATCTATATGTCTCTGTGGAGAGGCTTCTGACTTTACGGAGGCTTCGAAGGCACACGCATACGGGACGCTGTTGTTGTAGTCGTAAGCTATCCTGGTAAGTAGCTTTTAACTGCAACAAGTGCTTCAGCGATATAGAGTTTCCTGCTGCCTCTTCTCGCCGACTCCACTTTCTGCATACACATGGCGCTTGTATGACGTTGTGTTGGTGTTTGGGTCGATGCGTTGTGTCGAGGCGGCTTCTTAAGACGTCGCTGTGAGTCGACAGGCGACAGTCGACAGACGACAGTCGCCACTTGTTTTTAATGAGGATGCGGCCCTGTTGTCGACATGCCTAATGAGAGGGCAGCCAATTGAGGGGAGGCCTCTTAATTAGTTCATTGATTTATGGCCACAAGTTTGGACTTCCACGATGTTGAGCGAGAGTATCGGATTGCAATTGACATTTCATTTATCCGTTGTCATCCAGGCTTGAGGAAAGACAATTGATTGTGATCTGATTTGCAAATTATAGCAAATTAGTTGTATCGTCAGGAATGTATCGCAGGGTGTGTTGTAGAAGCCGGAGTCTCAAGTGGAGTGCACAGATCAAAGAGCCAACAGTCTGCTCCAATATACTACATGTGATTTCAAATATTCAAAGATATCTTATTTTTTTTTTGGAGAAAATGGGCGATAGGGAGCAAACTGCTTAAGAGGAGACCACAACAACTGCAGAGACGATGCCATAAACAGATGCAAAATGAACAAAAATATGCCAACGGCAACCACAGCATCACTAACGACCATAATCTTGAGAGCAACAACGATATCAAAGAACAACACAATGGAGCCAGCAAAAATTTCGTATGAAGTGGAGTCAAGTTTTTCATATGCCTACGGAATAAAAATGACTTCCAGGCAGTTTTTGGGAGAGACTACGAAATGTAGGAAAGTAAACTCAACCACAAAAACGCAAAAAGGAAGGATGTCTGTACAAACACGCGTGTGTTGCGAAAGAGAGAGACAAAAAGAGGCGCAAAATACATTGAAAGGCCGATTGTGGAGCACTTTTTGTACGAAAACGAGCCACAAGTTGTTCAAGACCTCAATCCTGTGTGGGGATGGATCCCATCAAACACACACTCGCTCTCCTTCTGCCTCTCGCGCCCGCGGTCGCTGTTTTTCGCTTTCTGCCTCTGTCTGTGCCGGAAGAATGTGCGAGTGAATATTCATGGGAAGTGAGCGAGCACATTAAATAATGAAATTTATGGCTAGAATTCGAGTTCTGGGCCTATTTGCGGTGTGCTTCGGGTGGAGCTGCCGAAGGAGCCGGCAACGACGGAAGTTGACGGAAGCGACTGGCTGATGGCGACACTAATGGTAAGGAGGTAGGTTGCAGGTGGAGCCCAGAGGGTAACGTGATCCAGCGAAGAGCAGACATCGCTCGCGTAGGAGTCGCCTAGTGGTTGCGTGTCGTCGAACAGTGTTTTGTACGCTTTGACTTTGGCTAAGAATACAGCAAACCGCAGCCGACAAATCCCTCTGCACTGACGGCAACGACGACAGGGAACAGGATCCTAGGATCTGTACGAGGACATTCTGACATCCTCGAAGTCTCGCTGCCGGCTACTCGAGCCTCACAGCGAGGCGGATAATTTATGCAAAAGTAGTAAAGCTCAGGCAAGCGGATTGCGGGGAGTACTCGAGCACGGGGAAGAGCAGCCCCTTGGCGGAGGGGACCCCGAAGGAGGGAGGCAGACCGTGCTCCGGTGGAAGATGGAGGGGAGTCCAGCGAAGCCACGTTAAGTAAACAATATTTAAATGCGGTTGCGAAAAATCCTTGTTTGTTGATGGGAAATTGAATTACTAATGACACCGACATCCCGAACCAGAACGAGATAGAGACGCAGGAGCGAAGACGGAAAAGAGAGACGGAAAGAGCGAAGGACACACAGCCGGAGAGACTGGGAGAGGGAGAACGCACTGATGCACGGGGAAGCCCGGTCGAAGCCAGGCAACCGAGAGCTCGGTTCACGCCCTCCTCCTCCCAACGGACGGCGAAGGCTGAAGGGAGCCGTCCGTTCTGCGGGTCAGGATGCATCGTCCTGTGTACGGCTAATAAATGCGTAATGGTTCGCAATCTTGAGGGGTTTCGATTTAATTACATTTTAATTTTAAATTAGTCCTCTCGAGCGATGGAGACGCAGCGCGCCCAGGGGGAGCCAAGTGGCGAGGTCGGGGATCGTCATCGGAGCGAATGTATTGGATATAATGCTATCAAAAATTGAAATTTATCGCATTTCAGGATTTACGAGATTACCACAAAATTGATTTCATTAGCATCGGAGGGGACTCGTCCGAGATGGGGATTTGGAATGCGATGGTGAGGATAATTTCGAATTTGCAATTGAGAGGGGGGCAGAATTATGGGAAATGTCGTCGCGTCGCGTCGAGGATGCCATGATTTTGTGTGATTTGAGGACGATAGGGTGATGATGGTGGAATGGCGATGATGACTCGCCATCCATAAGCATAACGAAAACGGGAATTTAAATATCGATTTCCAATGAAAAGCCTGGTGCAGCTGGTGCTTAATAATATTGATATTTTGGCCAACTCGCGGGATTATCCTCACTCAGCCACCCTCGGTCACGCCGCATTCCGCGGACAGCCCTCAGTCGAGTTTTGGAAATTATTTAAATTCCCCTGGATTTAAGTCCGCTGAGTGCGGGCGAGAGTCAAATAGAGAGGTCGAACGCGAGCGGCGTAGCGGAAGAGATCCGCAGAGTTGGGGCAGGAGCGGAAGCGGTGAGAACGCGACCTACATTTACATAATTATGGCTTAATGCTCTTCCGCCCGAGCAAAGGAGACAGACAAAGCGGAATAGGAGAAAAATAATAATAATAAAAGACGATGTCGACGACGACTACTACGACGAACGCACAGCGGCTGACAAACGTCCTTAGCAGCATCCTTCTCGTAGTCGAGGTCCTCGAGGGAACCTCACTCGCTACTCATTGCCATGTCAAGGGGTCGGAGGGTGGGAGAAGCCCGGGTGAGCGTGTGAGAGGGTGAGGGTGGCGGGGCTGCGGGCTGAGGACGGCGGTCGGTGGGCGCAGAGCGGTGCACCAAGGTCAAAGTTCGCGACAACTTGCACTGGCTCAGAGATAGAGCGCAAGGAAGGACGGATGGCCGGGGTGGCGGGAGGGCCTTGGAGAGCCGTAAGCAGATTTGCAGCTGCTTTAGCAGAGGATGCGCGGCGACTTTGGCGACGACGTCGACGCAGGCCGCGTCCAAAGTTCGGCTGGAGGCCGCCTGCAAGTGAGAAGACCGCAAGTATAAAAGTCACTTACATGCATGTCCGCCAAGCCGGAGAGGACGGCGGCTTGGGAGAGGTGGGGGTTTCTCGGCCCTGGCCCCGACGACGGGTGGCCCGCAGCCTACTTGTCGTGTGGCACAATGTCAGAGTTTGAGTGGCGCATGGAGCGGAATCGGATGCATTGTGCGCGTGGAGGGCGAGGGTCGCGGCCGGTGGCTCCGAGGACTCGCTGAAGTGACTGATGTCCTTCCCGCGATCCGGCGTTCCTCTGGCCCGTTGTCTGCGTCGTTATAATTTTACGGTTATCCCTGTCGAATGAGAGGAAAATAAGACGACTGGGAGCGATGATGGCGGTCGTGGCGAGGGCAGGACGTCGCCAGGGCCCTCCTCGACCTTCCGTCCCTGTCTCCATGGGGCGTGACCCGCCCCGCCGTACAAATCGTGCGGTTCCCCTCGAATGCCCAATACATGTCCGCGCATATCCTCGCTCGCCCGCTCGCCCGCTCGCATGGCTGCCGCAGCGCGTAATAACGTAACCTTTTGATGGCGCCATAAAAGCCCCCATAACATGTGCAAGTGCCGCGCCCCGCGCGAGAACCACGCTAATTATATGCAATTTATATTAAAATTAAAATTGTACTCCAACATGCCCATAGGGCTGAAGCGGGGAGCTTCTTCCACTGGCCACAAACATTTTTATGTTGCGCTGTGCCCGTTGTTAAAGTTGTTTATTTCCCTTGTTCTTGGGGGCAATTAGATCGTGTGCTGTGGGTGGCTTTCGGAGGAGCGCCTGCAAGTATTTGCATTAAACAACGACTGTTTATGTGCATAATTGGGCATGTAATCAGCTCTTTTCAATATGCATTCGGAATTCGGACTCATTTGGTTACCACGCAACCTCGACGTATGCAGTCCTTGACCACTCCCTACTCGGTCCCTGGGTCTGCTCGGCGACCTTCGGGGGCTGCCACTGCGGCATTTTCGCCGCCAGTGTCGCCCCGCACTCGCCGCCCAAGGACCCAAGTGGCTTTTAACCTTCTGCGCTTCGACCCGAGGGCGGGGGAAATGGTTCTAAGCAATTTGCGAACTAAGGAGCAAGCCGGGAGGCGAAGCGAAGAAGGGGATACGGCAGCGCGAAGGAGACGTTGGTGCAACATCGAACTTCAAGTGAATTTTCCGTAGACGTTTTGCAATTATTCTCTTATCAACTTGAAGGGGTTTCTTTGTAAAACTGTCGTGTTCGAGATCGAAAAAGTTTCCACCCGGAAATGACAGCGGAAATGGAAATCTTGCGATCATTTTTCCTCACTTATTTATTCACTTACTCTCCATTCACTCTTATCGTCCTGCTCTGATCCTGTCCCAACCAACGCTTCATATCGGGACAACTGACAGCGAGGGAAAATAACGGAAAAATACGACTGTCAACCGCCTCGCAGAAGACGAACGGACGGACGGACGGACGGATGGTGGGGCAGAACTTTCGAAGAGCAAGAGCAAAAATGTAATTTCTCTCTAAATGCATGTCACGCTGTTTACAACGAGGGCTCCACACCTCCTGCCCTCCGCCCCCACAACCACGTTCCGCCGTCGTCTTCCGCCGTGCACCTTTCGCTTCCCGCCACGTTGTTGTTGTTGCAGAATAGATCAGATCTTCTCCGTTGCCATCGCACGTTTCGCATCCCCCCACCGAGGACGTCGACCAACAACATCACGGGCACAACGTCATCCGCTGCATCGGCGTGCGTAACTCAATTCCGTGGCAACTTCATTTCCGCCCCAACGCACCTTTTCACGAACCCTCCTGCAACACCCCCTTGATCGTCATCCCCGGCACCGCGTCCGCCCGACGATTTCGGCACAAATTGCAAGTTTCGCCCTGGTTTTTGCTCCCGTCCTCCGAAAATCCCACTTTGCCGCGACTCCTCGGCGGTTCTGCCGCGCTCAAAGTGGAGCATGCATTTTTCGCTGTCGCAGCCTTCGTCGGCCCCGTTGCTCCATCGGAATGCGCGCGTCGCCGGCCGCGCCGTCAGATTTCACGTGGCTCGAGTTGAGTGAAAATGGGAAAACTTTTCACGTATTTCTGGCGTTTGCTACGGTTCCATTGTTTCCAGCACTGTTGTGGGTGGCTCTTGTTGTTGCCTTCATCGCTGGTTGCGACGCTGCGGCTGAGAAACAGGAGAAAAAATGAGCGAAAGTTCAAAAAGTCCTCTAAACAAAATATTTCGGAAAAACACTCGCAACCTTTATTAAATTCCTCCCCCTCCTCCTCCCATCTGCAGCTCGACCTCAGCCGTGCGACGGTGTCCTAAGCTGTCGTCGCTGACGTCCACCCACCGCCGGCAGGCCCACGCAATGTCAGCGTTTTTTGGTCGTGCTCACAAACAAACACATCTACATCTAGCATTTCCCTTTGTTGTGCTTTGTTGTTTTGGTTGTTGGTTGCTGGTTGTTGGTGCAACGTGCAAATACAGGCAACTGCAAACTTTTCTTCATCGGACTTTTATTTACTCCACGAGTTAAGTAGTTCGGGAAGTCCAGTGTTTGCTCAAAATCCCGTGGCCGTGGTCCTCTCTGTCTCTCTCTCTCCCTTGCACTCTCTATCTGGCCTGGTGCTAGCAAAGCTTGAAGACGAAAGTATGGAATAATATATATTTATTGTACTTGCACATATTTACTTTGGTGGGAGGAGTAGAATAGAACAGAAAAAATAAATAGAGAGAGAGGAAACTTTAACAAAGTTAAATATTTGCCGACTGTGGGAAAATCGCCAAAAAGGAAAGGATGGGAGACTTCACTGGGCGAGAAAACGAGACGGCGAGAGCGAGGGATGGTCTCGCCATAGAAAACATAGATATTGGAAAGGGCAACAAGGCAAGGCGAAGGCGAGAGAGGATTTTCCAATTTTCACATCCAATATTAATTTCGATTTCATCTTCTTAATGCCATCCAAATATTTAATTGCAACTTCACCCAGTTCAAACAGTACACCTCGTTCTCGATACTTCAGCTTCCTTATCTGGTTCCACTCGACTGGTTTCGGACGGGACGACTGTGGAAGTTTCGCCAATTATCCAGCATTTCTCACCGGACGGAAGGCAAACGCCTGCCGCCCGCCGCATTGACTCCTGACTTCCGGAGCCTGGAGCTCGAGCCCCGTCGCTTTAAATGAAACGTAGCAAAGCGTGAATTTCTCCGGCCCGCGTTGAATTTCGTGGCTCATTTCACTTAATGAAAAGTTTAATCAAACTCCCAAACTCGACGAGAGCAGAGCCCGCATCCTCCACGCACCGTCAATGAACCGCCATGAACCGTGCAACCACGGGCGAGATGGGGGAACACGGAGGAAGGATGTTTATTGCCAAAGTCATTGGTAGTAAGGCGGCGCCTAATGCAACAACAGGTCAGTGTCACCCGGGCGCCCTCCCATCGCGCCCCAGTCTCAAGGCGCCCACGAACAACCCATGATTGATTTAGTTAATTTCTACGTGCGCGCATTACGTCACTTGGCTCTGATTCCGTGCACCTGAGCATGTGTGGGTGTGTGCCGAGATGTGTTCGCCTCGTGTGCTCGCTGTCTCGCTGTGTACGAGATGCCATGGGTTTGGGTCGGAGAGCAGTTCGCCCTTCCTTCTTCCCCTGTTGGCAATTTCAATTTCCACGTTAATTGAAAAAGTTTCACTCAAACCTACCTTGTTGCTGTTTTTGTCTCCTCTCGCCTGTCCTCTCTGGCTCTCCCTTGCTCTCTCCCGATTCTCCTCGATTTATGTAATCTATCCCTAGAATCTCTTTCTTCGCTCTTCTTTTCGCGGAATTCGCCAAATTTTTCATCGAAATCATGTCGGAGCGACTCCGCCTAATTGCCACGAATGATGTGTGCCGCGGCCGGCCTGACACGGCCAAGGGAGTGGGGGCGCGACTGCCGCAGGCTCCCCTCCATTTGCGGCACGGATCATGTTCGTAGGCTGAGGCCGACGTCTCCGCGGAGTGCGAGGAGGTGGTAAATGTTTAATTTGTAATTAGGATCTGCTGGAGGAGGGCAGGCGGCCCTGGGGAGAGCCGTGTGGAATCTGCGGAGCTCAATTTACGAAGGGGTCTTCTGTATTCGTGTGTTCGCAGAATATTTTACTCGCCGGAAACCCCTTTATAATAAGGCTTATCCACGCTGGCCCTTCTGTCCTTGCCTGCTTCAGTCGGCCTGGTTTTAATTGCTTTCGCATTTCGCCTACTTCGGGGCCTTGCCGTACGCTCCGCCCGAGCCCGAGCTACGACAATCCCCTGAATTTATGTGCGCCCTCCCCCGCCTCTTCTTCTCCCACGCCCTCTCTAACGCTCTGTCTCTCTCTCTCTCTCTCTCTCGTTTGGCGCTGTGCTTGCAGAAAGAAGGCCATGGTCAGCATGGAGGGCCAGTTCCTGGTGCGGCAAATCTACGACGACGAAATCACATACAATCTCATCGGAGCTGCGGTCGAAATACTGAGTGAGTAGAGCCGAATATTTCAAATGCCTGCTAACAGGGCATTCGGCCGAATTGGCCGGATTTTCGTGTTTGCATTTGTTGTAGTCTTTCCTCTCTTTCTCTCTCACACCCCTTTTCCTCTTTTCCATTTTTCATCGTGATGGCAACTTTGCGAAATCCCCTGCAGACATTCCGGCCGACGATATACTGGAGCTCTTTGGCAAGACGTTCTTCGAGTTCTGCCAGGACTCCGGCTACGACAAGATCCTGCAAGTGCTGGGCGCCACGCCGAGGGACTTTCTGCAAGTGAGTGCATTTCGTTGGCCAGGCGACCTCTTCGGGCCACGAAATATGACCGTGCTAGAGCCTAATGGATTCGAGTCTGCGAAAGGCCAGTTGGTGGCGTTTTCCAGGACTTCCTACCCGCACACTATTATACACATTTCCCCACATTTGATTGTACCGTTCACCAATTTATTTGACTCCATATTTGCACCTTTCACCTGCAAAATCCCTCGCTCTCCAGCAATTTTCTTCCTATATTTGTCCTGATGTTAATCATTAATATTTTCCATCCGACTCTACCAATTTCATTTTTCTCCTCTTTGTCGTTTTTACTGGCATTCCCTCGACATTCTTGAGAATACGATTTTATTTACACGCCCAATAGTTTTTCCCTTTACGATCAATTGTTGCACACGCCGCAAACCTTTTCGAATCTTTTTCTCTCTTAATTCATTGCATTTTCCCCCTCGTTCCTTTTCATCCCAATTCGATTTATTTGCAATTCCGCCCATTCTTCCTGCACCCTTGGCACGACAAAAGCGTCGACCAACCCACACGAGGCAGCTGCCAAAACACCGACCAAACCCAATCCAACCCAACCCAGCCCATCCCAGCCCCCTCCATCCAGCGTGCCTCACCTTCGACGCCCCTTGCTCGTTTATCATCTCATCGGAAATGAAATTGAATTTTCTGCATTGCATTCAATTGAATTTCGTCCTTTCCTTTCCTTTCGACCCTCTGCCGCTGCTCGCCGCCCACCGCCCACCGACATCGGCGTTGGAAAATATGAAACCGGATTGCGCCGGCCCCCGCAGAACCTGGACGCCCTCCACGACCACCTGGGCACCCTGTACCCCGGCATGCGCGCGCCCTCCTTCCGCTGCACCGAGAAGGACGGCTCCCTCCTCCTCCACTACTACTCGGAGCGGCCGGGCCTCGAGCACATCGTCATTGGAATCGTCAAGGTATGCATCACTGTCACGGGGGTGTTTGGGTGTCGTCCGCCTGTGTGCGTGGGTGCTGAGTATCGGAGTGCTTTCAACCCCACACCACCAAGGCGATTTTTATTCATTTGATGTTTTTTAATATTAAAAATACGGTTCCATTCATTTTACACGGCATCGGCGTAAATTGCGCTGTTATTTCCCAGAATGCATTAAAGCATTTATTGTTCCTCGGGAAGCTCCTTTTATCTGAACTTGGGACCGGACCGGACCATTTTCTCCGGAGGGCCGACGGTCGCCGGTCGATGCTGCACTTGACGTGGTCCATCGAGTCAAGCTCTGTTCGTGGGAAGTCCACCTGCTTCCGTGGGGAACTCTCGGAAGAGAAGGAAATAAAGTCGAAATGCCTGCAGCAGGACTTCCTCTTCCGCCTGGCGATGCCCTCCGGTTCATGATTTATGTTTTCCTCTCAATAGATTCCTTCTCCCTCAATACTTCCTCTGTTCGGCGTACTCGTCCGACCCTCTTACATGCTCTCACCTGTCTCTCTGTGCGTTCTTCTTCTCGTGTCCCTGCGCTCTTCCGGTTGCGCTGTTGCCCTGCAGGCGGTGGCGTCCAAGCTCCACGGCGTCGAGGTCGAGATTGAGATTGTGAAAAGAAAGGGCGATCCGATTGACGAGCACGAGAAGGGCGAGGAGTTCGCAGTGTCTGCGGCAACAGCAGCAGCAGCGACAGCAGCAGAAAGCACATCATCATCGGGAGAGAATGCAACGACAGCGGCTGCTGGGGGCGAAGAGAACAACAATCTCACTGGCGGCAACTGCAGCGCCGCGAACAGCAGCATCAGTAGCAACAACAACAATAACAACAACAACAACGAACAAACTGCAGCAAATCGCCCACAAGAGCGACTGAACCAAGACGAAGACCTCACGAACGGCGCGGCCAACGGCGTCAGCGGAGACGGCGATCGAGGTGAGTTCCGTCGATGACATGAAGGCCAGAAAACCCGGCAGCTCAAATCTCGTCCTCACTTAGACCAGCAACAACAAGACGAACAGCCGCAGGCAGCCGCCGCCTGCCCTTTCCGCCTCCGGAACAAGTCGTCCTCGTCGTCCTCCATGAGCGCCGTCCAGGCCGACAGCTTCGACGGGGACCCGAACAAGGAGCAGAAGTGCCTGCGTCTGCTGAAGAACAAGAGCGACGACATCGAGCGCTCGGACCACGTCCAGTTCCTGATACGCGAGATATCGGTGGGCGCCCGGACCGCCCAGTCGATACCGGCCGACGAGGCCAAGGAGCCCCCAGATGACAATCAGTACCTCTGCGACGGTAGGTCGTCGTCGCCCCGGGTCGAGGCAACTGCCATGTTCACCAATCTCTCCTCCTCCCTCGCTGCGTGTTTCCTTGCTATCTCTATCTCTTTTTCCTTTCAGCCCCTCTGATCTCGCCGGCGACCTTCTGCAAGGTGTTTCCGTTCCACCTGATGTTCGACAGGCAGATGAAAATCGTCCAGGCCGGAAAGTCCGTGTCCCGAGTCATACCCAGGTGAGCCACCGCAGCCGCGCCTCCGTTGTAATCCTCGCCATCTCTAATCACCTCTCCCGTTTCGACAGGGTGGCCGACGAGAACTGCTCGTTGCTGGAGGTCCTCGAGGCGATCCGGCCCCACCTGCACCTCACGTTCGACAACGTCCTGGCCCACATCAACACCATCTACGTGCTGCAGACGCGGCAGGGGGCCATGGGCAAGCACGAGCGCTACCTGCGGCTCAAGGTGAGTGGCGGGCCGGGGTGTGGGCTGTGGGTTGCGTAGAGAGTGCGCCGAGGGCCTCGCATTCGGCTGTTCGATCGCCACCGAACTCTCACCCGCAGCCCACAGCGCACACCTACTCCTTCCTCCGGGAAGGCTCTACCGCGAGTAATCGTTCCGCTTTCGCATTTCGGCTGCGATAAAGGCCAAATTGAATCGTTTTCGATTCGGCGAATCGTTTGCGACGCTTCCGGGCGTCGAAGGGCCTCCGCAGCAGTTTCACCTCCCATCTTCATCAAGGATAATGAAGGCAGCGGCGTTGCCACCTCGGGGCTCGCGCGAGCTCCAGGCCTCGGCTGTCGTACCGTGGACATTGAGGCCTGCAGCGTCGGCGAACAACGCGTTATTGGGGCCCAATAAAGCATCATATGAAGGGACTGTAACAATCACAACAGCAACAAAAGCACAACCACATCGACAACAACCGACCATATCAATAGCAACAACAACACATTGCATAACAGACAATATATTGTGCCTCTGCTTTTGTTTCTTCATTTGCTTTTGTCTTATTAATGCCGTGTTGCTCTACGTATTGCTGTAATTGGGATTTTTTGTTGTACCTTTTTTGGTCCTTAGAATATTATAGTCCTTGAAATGGTCATTCCAGTTGTTGGAATTGTTACTGTTGTTATCACATGATGGTCGTCGGCATTGGGTTGTTGTTGTTGTTGTTGCCATTATTGTTGTAATTTTGTTAAATATGTCCATAAAATTTAACGTGACGTTTTGATGACGCTGCCAACTGCTCAACACATTTCGCATCCTTCCTTCGTCACTCTCCCTCCCACTTCCACTCCTCGCACTCCCTCCCTGCCTCCCTCGATCACTCATCCGCCCAGCCCGTCGCGATGGATCGAATGCGAACGGAATAAAACCGAACAGAGGGACGGACGGACGGAGCTTCGTCGTTCTCCACCACACCCAAATGGGTCTCTCGAATGGATGGCACGTGATGCGTGTCCTGCACGGTGTCCCACCCGCTCGTCCGACCGCATCTGTCTCGCTCCCTCTGGCGCACTGGCCCCCCTGAGCACCTAGAGAGATAGCCGAAGATGGAAGAAGATGAAACGGTTCACGCGCTTTTATTGTCGGAGTTAATCAAATGCAAATTTGACAGAGATTTTGATTTTATTGTTATTAACTTTATCGATGCTTTTATCGGGTTTTCGCGATGCGGAGCAGCGAAAAGTGTTTTTTCGCATGGATCGTAAAAGGAAAATCTTTTCCACGGGGAAGAAAACGATAAAGAAAACGAATTTTTCTTAACGAAGTGACGCACACTAGAACCGCCTAACTCGGTGGTAGCGAGATATCGAGAAATCCTTGTCTTTAATTTCCGACTTTGTTGCTCCGAACTTCTTCTGCTCTCATCACCTGCTTCATCTCTTTCTAGGGTCAAATGATTTACATCGCCGAGTCGGACCGAATACTCTTCCAGTGCTACCCGAGTGTGATGAATTTGGACGACCTGACGAAGTGAGTATTGCACATATCCCCGATCCCTAGTCGATCGATCGCGATTGTTCGTCCACTGTTGACCCCACTGGGCTCCTGAGAGCTGACTCCTCGCCGCTAATCCCATGGCGTGGAGTGCAGTTGATGCCACAGTGTCGGGAGCATGTGTTCCGCTGTCGTCGCCGCATCGCAATAAACTCTGCGGTCTCACCTCCTCTTGCCTCAGCTGCTCATCCTCTCGTCCCCGCGCCATGACATTTGCCGTCATTTCCTTTCAATTTTGCTCGCGCGGCTGCATAGCCCCCTCTCTGTCGCACACATCACCGCCGCCCGCCACGCCCTTCATCCTGCCATACCCAACGTCCCACAGTCCTCCGACTTGTTGTCAACCCAACGTCGCGTCACTTGAGTTGAGCGCGAGCGAAAATTAATGCGTTTTCTTTTGGCGTCGTTCAATTTGCTCCGTGCGGTTCACAATGGTTTTTGTTGCAGGCGTCCTTCGCCCGTAATGTTATTGTAGCTGTCCTTGTCGTGCTTCCTCCTGGCAATTTATACGCCATCGGATGTGGGTCGTGTGTGGCCAAGGGAAGGAGAGTCCAAGGACGAGTTCATCTCTCATTCATCTCAACTCTAGTCAGGGTTTCTTTTCCCCTCGTCGAGCTGAAAGCGAATTAACAGCGACAAATTAGTGGAAGTCCTTCGTCTATCGAGTCGATGTGGTTTTTCCTATAGACTCCTTTAATCGGCGAACAAGTAATAATGTCGACATTGTGCTTCATTTGAAGAATTGGAACGCCTACTCTTGGCGAAGAATTTCCCGCGACGACTGCCTTGTTGTGGGCAAAAATATCCTCAGTTCAAAAGTCGGACCCAGCGACGCAACCGTCATCGTTTCCTCTTTATAATCCTACTTGTGTTGGATTTAATTTCCCATTGAAAAATCTGTTTTACTGCGAAATTTTCCACTCGACATTCGCTTTGTTCGCAGCTCCCCGGCGTGATTTCGCCGCCGACTCCAAGGGACCCAAGCAGCGCCCTACAGGACTCCACTCTGAGCCACGCGAAATTGCTGACCGTTAAAATAAATCGCGTTTCGCGTGCGGATTCAGATTCGGATTCGTATTGCGTTCCGAGGAAACTTTATTTAATTTTCCGAATTACTTCTGCGCCATGCGAAAGGAGCGGGAGCTCATAAATCCAACTTCCACACCGCGCTCCACCACTCCAGCGGGTCCTTCACGGTGTCCTCCGTTCGCACCGGCGATCATTCGAGTTCAGAGTTCTCCTGTTATTACGCCAATTATCCTTCGGCCTGCCTTCGTCTCAATGAGGGCGTAGGTCCGCGCGGGAAGGTCAATAAGCGGTTTAGGTGGCGAACGTCTGTTTCGCGATTGGAGTCGGCATGGCTGGCAGCGCCACGAGGAAGTCATTTCGGCCACGATTTGCATGAGTTCTCTTCCGGTCGGCGGGCGAAGTGCCCAGGACGAGGGCTCGCGGCTGTTCGAGTTGAATTTGAATTTTAATATTTCCGCCTCTCGTCCGTGTCTTGCAGAAAAGGACTCTACATCCCCGACGTTCCGCTGCACGACGCGACCCGCGACCTGGTCCTGCTCTCCGAGAAGTTCGAGGCCGAGTACAAGCTGACCAAGAACCTGGAGATGTTGACGGACAAGTTGCAGCAGACCTACCGCGATCTCGAGAGCGAGAAGCAGAAGACCGACAGGTGAGCGGGAATCGTTTTGCGATCCACATTATTACCATTGCGACCAGTCGAAGTGACTGACGTTGGATGAACTCTTTGGCAGGCTGCTGTACTCGGTGCTGCCCCAGACGGTGGCCAACGAGCTGCGCCACCAGCGCCCAGTGGCGCCAAAGCGGTAAGTTTTCCCCATCACCCCATCTCCCTCAGGGATTTTGACCCTCCTGGCCTGACCCTCCCGTTGCAGCTACGACTCGGTGACCCTCATGTTCTCGGGCATCGTGGGCTTCGGCCAGTACTGCGCGGCCAACACCGACCCCGAGGGCGCCATGAAAATCGTGAAAATGTTGAACGAGCTTTACACCGTATTCGATGCCTTAACCGATTCCAAACGCAATCCAAATATTTACAAGGTGAGCCGAATCCCCCACTCTCCCTCTCTCACCATCTGTCTCCTTTCAACTCCACCTCTTTTCCCCTCCATCGGTGAACACCGCGAGCAAATAGAGGTGTAAATAGAGCTGGTCCGGTCGCCGTTTTAAAGCCTCGAGCCTCACTAGAGAGTTTAATGAATGCTGCAGCCACCGAAGCGCAAAATGTGCAATGAACAAGGACTTTCGAGTGGAGTCGGTCGTTGTCTCCCTCTTTCACGCGCTTTCAAATATACGCGGCCGTTCCATTGTGATCGCTTTATTGGCAGGCATTGTAATCGTCATTGCCAAAGTGATGTCATTATTATTGCTGCGTGTTGTGCTGTGCAAAAAGGCATCAATTAACTTGTATTTTCCCTCGAGCGTCGAGTGCGGACTCACTCAAAAGCCCACACCCTTGAGCCTATTTTAATTACTTCATACAACGCATGGACTCTGAATAATATCATGAAAACATTGCCTTTAAATATATTTGCTTTGTGTGATTCCCCAATTGCAATTTCACTATATGCAAATATTTTCAAATACCTTCCGGCTTCAGCTCTTCCCATGAGTTGATATTTGATCATGTATTCCATTGACCTGTGAATTTTATGGACTTATGCTAACGGAAATGTCTAAAAACAAGTATACTAATTTTCCATTTTCTCCTTTCCGCAGGTGGAAACAGTGGGCGACAAGTACATGGCCGTATCCGGTCTGCCGGATCACTGTGAAGACCACGCCAAGTGCATCGCCCGTCTGGCCCTGGACATGATGGACATGGCCAAGAACGTCAAAATGGGTCCAAATCCAATGGTACGTACTGCACTCGCCCTTTCGCCCACAAGCCTTGAACGGAACCACCGTCGACAAATCGCTTCTCTCGAAAATGCGCAATTATTCATTTTTAAAGACAACGCTTTCTTGCGAAACTTTCCCAAATCAACTCAAGTGATTTTGCACACCCCCGCTGAGTGGCCGACAGGACGTCGCAGAAGTTCAGCAGGAAAAACGACCCCTTCCAATTTAGTTATAATATTAAAAGTTTCGCTGCAATCAGCCAGAACCTTGCAGCGGGTCCCTCGTCTTCGCTCGGTTGATATGCAAAATCTCGGAAAGTTCTCTTTCCCTCCTTCTCTCCGGTTCCCACTCGCTCCTCCCACGGTGGCGACCACAAGTTTGGCCCGAGAGAAATCGGGAGTTTCTTCCGAAACGCAGCGCCACCAGGAAACCCCGCAGCAAGAGTGAGCAGTGAAGAGCACCGAGTGAACCTAAGGAGTGGGCAGAGGAGCCAAAGCGACACTTGGCCGTTACTAGCCTGCTCCATCCGTGACCACGACCCATTTCCCCAGGTTCCCTGTCCAAGCCGTGGCCTGCTTTCCACAGGGACATTACGATAGCTCTGGCCTCCAGCCGGCCTTTCCATTCGACTTGTCCCGCTCTGGGTTCCTCCTCGCCCCGACCTTTCTTTAATTAGGGCTCACGTTATTTAGAAGTTCTGTAATCGTTGTCGTTAGTATTATTACTTTTTTATTTATCGTAATTAGTTTTAGATCCAATTTCTAAGTTTTAGTAATGTACATTTAATGTGTTTGATGTCGCCTCCGATATGTTTTATTCAATTACTTTGCAGAAGCGACCCTGATGAATGAAAGACAAATTCCCACGATCTCTTTCTATTTTTACTTTTATTTGATTACGCATCAAATGTTTTTCTAAGTTCTCAAGTGTCTTTCGAACTTTCTAATTCTGGTTTTGCACTTTTCGCTCTGTTTGCTTCCTCTTCCCCCTCCGATCCGCCTGTGGCTGCCGAAGTTTTCCGCTCACAGTTTTATATAATTTTATGCGAATCCACCCAGAGACGGGCAACTAATTCGAACCGACAATGGCAGCGAACCTCGGTTGGGTGATCGGTGCGATGGGCCAGGTGGAGTCGGGATTCTCGGGGGCGAGAGCGCTCATAATGGAATTAAACGACGCCGGGGAATTCCAGCTCTATGGCTTACAGAGAGCTTTGCACATTTCGCCCTGACTACTGACTGGGCCGAATGAGAGGAAGAGCGAGGAAGTGTGGGAGGAGGGAGAAAACTGAGAGAGGGAGATAGAGGGACCCTCTCCAAATGCTTCCGAACAATTGGAAGATGATAGAAAAGAAGCGAATCGGGGCCAGAGTGGGAGCGGGTCCACCAATGGGCGACAGGGAGATGGCCGAGAGTCGAAATTTGTCGTATATAAGCATCGGGCATTACCGTTAAATAGTTTGAATGGTTCGCTCGAAAACTTCGCCAAGAACAAAGGGAAGCTTTGCAAGTTTTCACCGAAGCTTAATTCAATTTGAAGCTGGAGTTTCAGACAAGAAATTGAACCGATGGGAACGTAAGTCGAGGGAAACTCGTGCTCTATTGTATTGATAGTGGTGAAAGGAATTCGGGGTCTGGGGGACCGAGTAAAACTTATGAAGCAACAGATCATAACAATAACAGATTTTGTTCTTAATCTGTGGAAACTTATTGCTTGATGAATCCGAAGCTACTTACTCAAGCTACTACTCAAGTGCCTTAGGGAATCATTGCATGTCCAACAGCAACCAAGGAGTCCTGCAGGGAAAACGGCCTCCATCCTCGCTCCCACTCTAAATAAATTTCTCTCAAACATTTCCATAGGGCTATTTCCACACTATTTCATAAGGCTATTCCTCGAACAATCTTTCCTTTGTTTATGTTCTCGGTGTTGCTGCTTGAACTGTTGCATTCGCTGTTGCTTCATTTGCTCCTGCGCCACCCAATCGGTCACGAGTGGGGTCCATTGGAAAATAATGAAACCATTCCATTGCAATTTTGAATATTGAAGCCCTTGTCAGAAAGAGATGGGAAAGGGGAAACAAAAATTAAGGGAAAGGACGGAGAAGTCATTGAAAACTCGTAATAGGAAGGAAAGGCGGAGGGAATCAGGAAAGCGAAATTAAATCGCGCAAAGAGCGGCGGAGAGACAAATTCAAATGGAATCGCTTCCAATCGAGTAATGCCTCGAACTTCGAAAGTTTGCCTCTGCAATCAAATCGGAAGAAGTCCGTGCTTAGGGCAGGCAATGATGCAGTCTGTGCTGGCCGTCCAGATACCCCTGGAACAAGTGGGCCGATTGAGAGCAAGTGAAGTCAAGGAAGTAGGGCTACAAGACTGCACAAGGAACCAGCTTCCAGGAGCGAAACTTTCAGACCTTGGGGGAAGATTACAGAAGAACGTCTCCGTGCCAGGGGCGTGCGGATGAACTGGGACTGCGAAGTACGTGGAGCCGCCCCACGAGTCGTCCCCGCACTCGCAGCCGATCAGTCAAAAATTCCGACAGCCAAGGGATGCGCCACGCCAGGATGCAGCTGGCAGCAGCCAGGGAGGAGAGAGACAGATGAAAAGCCCGAAGGACAGATCGTGGCGTGGCAGGGAGGCAGAAGAAAGTGCGGTGGCGTCTAATGTGCGAGTCGTGCGCACACCATTAGACAAAGCCACACGGACACGACACGGCTCTCGCTCACACCTAGGGCTCGGAGACACACGGACACGGGGACGAGGAAGGGACGGCGCAGGAGACAAAGAGACAGACGAGCAAGGATAAGTGCTCAAGTACAAATTGAGTAGTAATTGTGAAGGATGATATCAAGTGATGGGCTTGCGTCAAGTTCGGGGCCGATTTGCACTGTGAGGAGACGGAGGAACAAGGACAAGGGTAGCGGCGGGCGACAGGGACAGACAGACTAGGATTTGGAAAGTCATCAAAAAGTGTGTCTGATGGTCAAGTGTTGCGAAAACGAGAACGAGATCGTGCTGATGAGGAAGGAAGAGCGGACTACGCCAACCCCCACACATCAAGTCCTCGGCAGATGTGTGTGTAAGTGTGTGCATGTATGCATGAGCGGTTGTCTGTGCTCGTCCTCTGGCGCTGTGCGGAGCCCACTGAAGGGTGCTGCTCTTCGAACACTGATTTGAACAAATTGCAAAAGTTCAGCAAATATTGAACTTATCTGCAACGCAATCAGACGGAACGAGTGAAAGGGAATGACACGGAGAGAGAGAGAGAGAGAGAGAGAGCGAGAGCAGACGTCCATGTATTAGTGTAATGAAATCTTGTAACCGACACTTGTCGAGAACTTGTAGCTCGGTCGTGATGCCTTCGCCTCGCCTCGCCTCGCCGGTCCGTCTCCTTCCACGCCTCTCTCTCTATCGCTATCTCTGCTTCTGCGTCGGTCGTTCGCTGTTAATCGATGCGGAAGCAGATGCCGTCACCGCATGTCCTTCGGCTTGTTAAATATTCTAATTACAAATTAAAAAGTTCGCCCTCTTCTCTCGCTCACTTTCTCTCCCTCTCTCTCTCTCACTCGCGCCATCTAAAGGCTTCGTCGGGCGCCGACAGAGCTGTGCGAGCGGAACGAGCGATGAGAGGCGGCTCCGACGCCGCCTGCAGGACCTCGGGAGCCTCCGTTTAAGTAGAATGAAGTCCTCCTCTCGATCGATCGATCGGGTCGTTAACTGCGTGAAATCTTTTCTGTCTCGTTTCGAGGGCCAGGGGCCGCGAAGGGTACGTAATTTGCAGCTAAGGTTAGACATCATCACACGGTCCACGGTGATGAATTGGCGACATCAATCACGGCCGTGACATCATCGTGGCCGGAGCAAAGCAAAAACAGCATATTCGGGTAGTTCGAGTCCTCGTCTTCTTTCTTTCGTTCTTTTCGTGCGCCGTAGTCGTAGAACCGATGATGTAGATGTAGATGCAGTGGTCGTGGTTTTTGTAATTGTATTTGTTTGCCCTTGCCGTCCCTGCTTCCGTTGGACGTCCTCTCGGGAAGTTCTTGGAAAATTACCAAAGTTTATCTGTTTTTTCTCATCTTTTATTTGAGGTCCAACACCTTGCATGGGATTTCCGGCGAATCAACTACTGCGCAACAACATCAATTGATAAGTGTACAAATTTGAGATTGTTTTCTCCGAAATCGATTATCGAAAGTTATCCATCGGGCAGCACAAACTCCCCCCTGCTTCGAAGCTGCGAATATCCTTGCGGATTTATCAACTGTGCAAATACAGTACAGTACGGTGTTTGGGAATTTACGGACCCAAAGGTTGCTTCTGGTTCATACACAACCTACCCAGAGAATCTGAATCGCCAAAGAAAATACTCTTTACTTCATTGTATCAATTATTTATTTCTTATTCATGGCTCTTTACACATATTAAACTTCAATAATACACGACATAACAGTGCGCGAATCTTACTAATATAATACTTATAGTGAAAAACAATCTCCAATAACGGTGAATACACTAAATTCCTCTATTTTTTCAAAGAATACGTTCTTTAGATGGGTCTGCTTTTTGTCTACATATACTGGTCGCAATAAAAAACCAGTAAATTTCAAAAATTCTTACAATTAAAATTCTTCTTCGTTTGATGTCTCTGCAGCAAATCACAATCGGAATCCACTCGGGCGAGGTCGTCACCGGCGTCATCGGGAATCGAGTGCCGCGGTACTGCTTGTTTGGCAACACGGTGAACCTCACCAGTCGCACCGAGACAACAGGTGTTCCGGGCCGCATCAACGTCAGCGAGGAGACATACAAGTGAGTAGCAAACACACGACCCACGCAGACAGTAGTGGCGGTAGTCCGAAGACGTCGTAGAATCCTTGCCAACCAGGCGCCGACGGTGCACATTTCATTACCCTAAGTGAGTCGCACAGTGGAGCGAAGTGGAGTGGCGTGAAGAGGAGTTTGGAGGGACTCCGAAGAAGGGAAAAGACGAGGGGGAAACGGGACGAGTGGGTTCCTGACGGCCCTCCGACCCGACACGGCTAGGGGAGATCCTTGATTATGGCACCGCTTCGGCGTCGGCTTTGGCTCTGGCCCTGGCCCTGGCAGTCGGGCTCCGACTTCCGTCGCTGCGTGTGGGCCTCCGGGCTGGGCTTGGCTCCGTGTGCGCCATCATCGCTTCCGGCCACCTTCTCCCTCCCGCCGCAGGGCCTGCCTTTGCCCTTGTCCGCCTCGTCCTTGCCGTCGACGCCCTCGATCTCCTCCATTAGGTCGATGTAGCGCTGGAGGCGCTTCGGCAGGCGCAGGGTGTCGATGCCTTCGGGCAGCTGGCCATTGTTGCGCATCAGGTCACGTATGCGGCACCTGGAAGAGGCAGAGGGGAAAGCGATGGTTTAAGAATGGTCGAAACTCTCGGAGCCCCCGCCCCATAGGCGCATCCATCAACCTCGCCCTGCCAACTTTCGCCAAGTGCTCGAACGGATTTAAATTTCAGTCTGCGGCAAACCCTCGCGAAAGGTTTATTGAATCTTCGCCGCGGATGGAAAGGAAGTCGTGGGCGAGGAAGAAGAAGCTTTGCCGAGGAGAATGCAAAAGTTTGGAGCTAAATAAATTTTTCACAAACCCAGAAGGCCGCAGAGGAAGGAGCGCAAACTTTTCAGACTATTTTATGCAGCTTTCAAATCGATACCATCTTCTTCTGCCACGAAGAGGGAGCGAGAAAATAGTCACTTGACTGAAAACTCTATAATTTGTCATCGACCATAGGGCGGCTGACAGCGCACACCGTGCTCGCCCCTCGCTTTCTGGCCTCACTCCCCCAGTTGCCCTTCCACGGCGGTTCTTTTCGACTCTTTTCAACTGACCCTCGGCCCAGGGACTGCGAAATGTACCAACAAATACACGCGCATTTTACATGTGAGGGACCACAATTTACTCTCCATCACTCAAAGGTCACCAGGGTGCAGAGAGGGGGAGTGCGAGGGAGGCTCGCCACACGCCCCCGAACTCCCAGCGGGTGCCGCTCCCCCCCCCCCCCCCCTACATTACACACTTTTCTGCTGAATAAGACAAATTATTGAGCTTAATGTGGGGAACATAAATCATCGATACATATAGAATCCGGAGCCGATGGCCGGGACAGGGATGGGGATGGGGAAGGGGAAGGGGAAGGGGATGAGGTCATTTGTCATGTGGAGGAGGGACAAAAGACACAACGCGCCCAAGTGAGAGGAGGACGTTCGTCTGTCGCCATCTTAAAATTGGGGGCGGGCGGAAGCGAAAAAAGCTCCGAAAAAGAAGAAAAAGAAGACACAAGACTGGGAGCGAACACCGTGGGAGTTTTTAGCAGATGGTACTTTGGGTGTGAATCCTCCGAGATGTCGGGACAATACGTCAGCACCGCGTAGGAGAAGAAGTAGACAAGAAGGATGAGAGCACTTGATTTCTTCGGAATTTCGCAGCTCCTTCCCCGATTTCGAGAGAGCTTCGGCCTAATCCGCATTATTTAAACTTGTTCGGAACACCGAAATACCATGAATAGACATTGGCCAAGAAGGGAGGTAGCAGGAATTGAGGCAAACGCAAATATAGAAGATATGCAAAAATTCATAACCGCATCTTGACCGCACAATTTGAATGGTTTGGGGGCCTGTGGTCGGAGGGACGGAGGGCATTTCAGAGATCGTAACAAAACAAACACCATCACAAAGCGAAACGAACTGAACCGAATCGGAGCGAAATGAAACCTAATGAAATCGCGTAATTCACAAAGTAAGTTCGAAAGCACATCATCACGGAGGGTGGAGGAGGGGCGATGGTGTAGGTAGTGTTGGGACTTCTCTGGAAACGGGAATCTAATCAAACTGCCGCCAGAAATTACAGCCTCTGAATGGCAGCAGACATGACGACAACAACAGCAGCAACTCTCGGCAGCAGGTGAATTATAAACGAAATTAAATTTTCGCCCAACCCTCGAGCGATGCCCACGGCTCCGTCCGCTCACACACACCTCCTCACCATGCCAACGTCCTGACGTCAATCACCGCCCGGTCCCGCAACCTCCACCGCCACGAGGGGCTCTGAGTCCCTTAATGATTGTCATTATCGTCGCAGGATATCATTAATAATACGGGGAAGTTTTTCTCCGGCCCGTCGACCCTCCCGTCCCCCGGCCGCCAGCGACATCGGAATTCGCATCTTCTCTCGCCTTGTTCGTCATGGCCGTGTCTCTCTCTCAATCGTAACCTTCCTTCCTTCCTTCCTTCCTTCCCTACCGCCATCCCTCCCTCATCCCGGGTTGTTTTTCACGCTAAAATATAACTAATCGCATTTGACGCAGTGACATTCAGAACTACCACAGCAACAACAACAAAAACGTGAACAATAAAATCAACCGGCGGAACAACAACGACAACAACGACAACGTAGACAACAACAACGAAATCTCCATTGATCCTCTTCTGGTCCAGAGGCGCTTGTTCGACTTCGAGATAAAATTATGACAGCGACAGCCTTCGTTGCATCACCAACACCATCATCATCAGCATCAGCCCCATTCTCTCCCTCATCAATCGGTCCGCCCCACCTCGCCCCTCCCCTTCGCCGACGACCCCAAGATCCCACCGTGCCTTTGTCTCCGTCGTCTTGACGATGTCTTCCTTATCGCTTCTGACAGCCTCGAAACAAAGGCCCTTTCATGCTGTTGTTGCTTCCGCCTGGTCACCATTGTTGTTGCTGCAATCGTCCCTGCCATCGTTGCCCTCGTTGTGGACTCTGTCGCTGCGTCGCTCCAGCGTCGTCGAATTCGCTTTGAAGTTCTGGCGTCGTACGAAACGAAACCAGAAGAATTTTCATAATTGCCGCTGTTGTTGGCGAACCAAAGAACTGGGGATCTCATTAATCCGAATACTCCGGACTGCATGCTACATTAATCAAGGAAACAAAGACAAAGACCCCCAACTCCTGCTAATCACTGCCTAACCAGAAAGTGTAGCCGCAAATGGGGTTCGGTAGTAAATTTTACTGCGGGTCCATCAAAAACTTTCGGCGCCCACACCCTTGAATCAATTCCAGTCCCAGTCCAGTTGAGGACTCGTTTTCGATACTCACCGACAGAGATGACGCAACGACATGACCCCGAAGACCTGCTCCTTCTGGAGTATCTTGTCTTTGAGCAGACGTCCGTACCTCCCGAAGAACATCTCGCGGCGCGTGTCGTACGGGGCGGGCTGTGGAGACAGAAGAAGGGCAATCATTAGCTACGGAAGGTTCTTCGTTTGTAGAGAGAAAGCATAAATGTAGAAACTCGAGCTCCCCAGCGACTCAACTCGAGACTCCGTTCCGCATTGACAGACGCGATGGCTCTTCACGACGGCCTGGGGACACATTCACCATTGCTTCCAATTTCAGGCCAATAACTCGTGAGTCAACAAATGTTCCCTTCGTCGCCGTCCAACCGCGCGGAACTCTTTCATGTCAATTCCTACACTTCTGCACCTGGTACCACGCGCTGTCACAGAATCCCATTCATATGCCGTCTACCCGCCGTCCCCGGCCTCCCAATCACCATTATCAACATAAACACCATCACGTCGTCGTGGCGGGCCCTCAATAAAGTGCGGCACTTTATTAGACCGATTCCGGGACCCCTTTGGCCGAGCCCTCGACGACCGGCCGCCATTGGCAACTGGGCGTCTGGGGCAACGTGGACTGGGGACTTCGTGTTTGGGCCCCTTTCTGACTTACCTTGTAGGGCATCTCGATCAGCGGGATGTTCCGGAGCAGGATCTGCAGGCAGGAGACGTTCTGGAAGACGTAGTTGCGGCCGTTCTCCGTGAGTTTGTCGAGCAGCGACAGCACCACCGACGTCCCGCCGTCGGGGGGGTTCGGGTCGGCGCCATATCTGCAGGACACGGCGGTGCCAGTCCGCGGATGGGGTTGATGGCATGGAAGGAAGAGGAAAGCCGAGGCGAATTAAACTTGAAAATATGACGGAGAGGGGGGGACGGAGGAATCCGGAAAATAGAACGACTCTCAGGACATGCAGGAGAAGGACGCACAGACGAAGGGGAGGACGAGGTGAGTGGGCGTCGGGGCGCTGGTGGCAGAGCCGGATGAAGGATGATGAGTGCATGAGACGGAGGCAACTTGATGTATGTGAATCCGTCCGTCCGTCCGTCCGCCTGTCTGCGCGGGCGATGGAAAGGGTGGCAACACACAATGTGTGTGCGAAGAGTTTAAATTGAAATCCGCCGACGAAACGTCGAGTGCTGCATGTTTTATTATTGATAAATGTTGACAGCGTCACGTGAACGCGGCCGGGAAGACACTAATGGAGCGAATAATGAGCCGCCGGCGGTGTCTGCCGGTCGCTGCATGTGTGCGAGTGCGGGCGGATTGTTTGATGTGCGGGTGTCGTGGCGCCGTCGTAATCGTCATTGTGTCGATATGCGTGTGTCTGCGTGTGGGTGGAATCCTGTTCAATTTGCCAAATTGACAGCTACTTGAATATATTATTTGTTAATGGCAGTTGCTTTGATGTCCCCACCTCCACACATCCACCTCTCTCTCTCTCTCTCTCTGTCTATCTTCTCGTAGCTCGCCTTCCCCCACAAAGCCAACGAAAGCGCATCAAAGCGGGCGAAGGATGGGGAAAGCGGCGGGAAGTCAGATGGAGAGAGAGAGAGCGAGTGGGAGATGAAGATAGAGATTGATTTCCTTGAAATCCTAGTACCGAGAACATGGGCATTAAATCTGAGCAATTGATTGAAATTGCGCGACAACAGCGCCGGCAACAAATTGTTCCTATTGGAACGAATAAAATGTAGTAAACTCTACGAGAGAGCCATATTTCTCGAGGAGCGACCGCAAACACCATAAAGAACCATTAAAACCCCGGCTATAAAATTTCAATTATAGCGAGCAACTCCGCGATTATAATCATCGAAATGGAGTGACAGCAGTGGACAGAGGGGGAGGGCTGGGGGTGTCGGGTGCCTTGGCGGCAATAGGCGATCAATTTAATGGAATTGCTAGCGCAAGGTCGCCGAGGGAGGCACATGCCAGGAGAGCGCCATTCGCCGTTTTTTAAGCACAATTTATGGCGCCCGGAAATCCTCCCGAAATCATAAAAACACACACATACACGCACGATAGGGCGGCGAGAGGCGGTGAATTACACATCGGACGAGGTGGCGGCAGGAGACAAACGTTGTCACTTCCCAACAGGAGTTGCCAAGCGCTCGAAAAAAGTCCTTCGCGGTGGCCGCAAGCGCGAGTGAGGGCAACGACGGAAAAACAAACATATGGAAAAGTCGTAAATGATGGCAGAGGAGCCAGGAGGAGAGGGGGCGGGGGCTGAGGAGAAAAAGCACATTAGCAAATTTATGCGGCAAAGCACGGCGAAGGGCAGCGGCAAAAATAGTATTAAAAACTTTATTGCCCACTGCACGAGGAGCGGGAAGGCAGGGAGAGAGTGAGGGAGAGAGAGTGTGTGTGTTGGGAATTCGTGCTTATGTGTGTTCGACAAGTTTGAACGCCTCTCGTCCCCCCTTGCTGTGCGGTTTATCGTCCCCCCTGCCGTTCTCGAGTTCTTTTTATCGGCGTTCGCCGTTGCTGCCCACTTGGTCTCCGCCGCAATTGGCGAGAGTCGATCGAATTTCAATAATCGCCCCAACCGGACGACGCCACGCCCGGCGACGATCCGTATGCAAATTGTTTGCAGAAAACTTTTACTTTCGCCCTTCCTCGACTCCCTCTCGGCGCTCGCGAGCCATCTTCATCGGGCGATGCCACACTTTATTGCTGCACATGCAAATTTCCTGGCATACTTTTTGGCTTCGCCCCAAGCTGCTCGCGTGTAACAAGCCGGGCGTGCCAGATCAGCGCGAGAGGAGGGAGAGAGAGCGAGCGGGAAGGCGAGGACACTTGTTTTCGGATAAAGAAGCTGTTGGCGCAAGTCAAATATTTTCGTTATTATTCTTCCTCCTCGTCCGCCGCATCCGATTGCTCTGTCGCTCGCCGCCCAGTCACCTCTCCCTCCTTGTCCCCACCCGTGGCCCCTGTCAAATAATGGAAATGAGTTCGCGCTTCCCTCGCCAACTGCGGAACACTTTCATCTCGCCGAGTGCTCATGGGTGGCGCTGGTCCCGTGCCAGGACCTCCCACGCCGCGGTGCTGCGACGCCACCTCCCGGCAGCCCAACCGACAGAGGTGCAGATGCGGACATGTGGCGAGACCCTGAGACCGTCCGGAGTCGGCCGAACACATCTGTGTAATTGTTTGCTATCGAAAACAATCTCAGGAAATGCTCGGCAAGCGGAAAACAAACGGCCCCGGGACACGGTCGTAGACAACGAATCATTGAAATATTCACATGGCGATCAAGGACACGGCGTACCTCAGGAGAATCAGCAGCAGGTCCGGGGCGCTCGCCTGCAGGGCCACGCGCAGCGGGGACGACCGGCCGCACGACTCGATGGGGATGTCGATGAATCTGCGGGAGAGAGAAGAAAAGGAGGGGGATCAATAAAAATTAGTGCCTGCGAGTCAAGGGGATTCGAGATAAGAATGATCTTTACATTTTCAAGATTCACCCATTCTTAAGACATCAAGTCTTCCCGCGTATTTCCCCTGTCGCTCTCAGATTCTGTTTGAGCGGGGAGCGCGATCAAAAATGCATGGCGAATCCAATAATATGTGAGTCAACCCGATTTCACCACGAGACACGGGGCGCACGTAATTTAATTAAACACGCCGCGGGCGCGGGAGGAACGCGTTATGAGAACCCAACAACAACAACACCAACACCAACAACAAATACATCAATGCGAATCGAGGCAACAACACAGGAAAAACTCACGCAGCAGCAACAACAAAACAAAGAAGGGCTTTTAAAGCATAATTAATGGAATTAATTATTTGGGGGCGGCGAGGGGAGCGAAGGAAGGGCAGGAAGGTTTGCTGCACGACATGAAGCCCCATATGAGAAGGGGCGGAGGCAGAAATTGTACATTAATCACCAAAGGAAGCAAAGAAGAAGATAGAGATAGAATGAAGAGCAAATGAAAATTTAAAGACTGCTCGCCTGTCTTTCGATCTTCCTTGGGGCGGGTGAGAATGTTGGGGAGGTGAGAGAGGAGGAAGAGGGCATATGGGTGTATGTGTGTTATTATGCCTTGGTGAGGGTGAGTGGGTCCCGCGGGACCGGGCTGAAATGCGTGTAACGCGCTCTCGTACACAACGGCAACAACAACATTAGTGTCAGATGAAATTGCACAACAACAGAGCAAAATGGCAAAAACAGCCAGCGCCAGTGACAACGACATTTGTAACGAATGGAACCACGACAACAATCACAAGAACAGGAACGAAACAACAACAACGCGTGCAAGAACAACACACTTGCGACCGACTTCAAGACGACAACAGCTCCGACGACATAAACATTAGCCTAAAGTAAGAAATATACGCCTTGTTATGGGGCGTAAACTTAAAGGGTGTGCAGGGAAATTGAAAACATCTTCCGCCACCCCTCGCCCCCCCCGTCTTCGCCGCCGTCCACGATACGCCACCCTTGTGCAACTTGCGAGCGCGAGACACGTTTTTATCGGCGTCAATAAAGTGCGAGTCGAGGCGAATAAAAAACGAAACGGAAAACATTTCGCAGGCGCAAAATGTTGATGCTCTTATCTCCGGGTTGAGCAACAGCTTCTTCTCCTTCTCCTTCTTCTTGGCCTCCTCCTCTGCCCCGGCTTCGGCTTTTCGTTTTATTGCTTTCATTTTTCTGCATTGTTGCCTTCCGCTCGCGCTTCTTGCACGAGCACAACAACGGGCAATAATAGGAATAGCAACAACAACAACAATAAAGACTACTAAGTGAACGAGGATGTAGCGTGGATCACGAACCAGCGTCCTTGACTCAAAACATCACGTAGTCCCACGCGCTCGTGTCCGTCCGGCCCGGAGCCCTGCCCAGACGTGGACTTCGGAAGAGCTTCGGACAACCCGGGCTTGCGTTTATGAAAATATTAACAGAGTTTGCCACGCCCCTTCGGCATTCCGGTCCTCGCACTTGTCAAGGCACCGAACAAAGAGCGATATATCGAGAAGGGCGAGCGGTCAACACGGCGTATGAGCGATTTAATTGCAGCGGCTTTCGATTTTAATTAAAAACCGTTCGACCCCGATGCGGTTTCTGCCAGCCCCGCCCCTGCCCACTCACTTGATCATCCGCTCCTGCTCGTAGCGCGCGATGAACACCGGCAGCTCCATCCCGAGGCTCGTGGCGTGGTGCAGGAAGTAGACCATGGCGCGCGTGTTCTCGTCCTGGCAGCGACGGCGGACATGCACAAAATAATATTTCAATTAAGTCGCTCGAAGCATGGGTCGGCAGTCGCTTACCTGGTCACGGAAGTCGCTGCGCCAGCCGGCGATGAAGTGCGGCGCGTTCGGCCCGAAGAGGGCGCCCAGGAAGATCCGCTCGAAGGTCTTCTCGCACGAGTAGATCTCCTCTGCGAAGTAAAAAACGATGAGTAAGCATAGAAGAGCCGGAGACGATATCGAGGGCAAATCCGAGACGAATCGGCGGCGCTGGCCGGCGAAACTGACTCGGGCTAATTGCGAAATGCACTTGTTGCGCAGACAAAACGTCGCTGATTCCCGGCCACGCACACGTGGTCGCACACACCGGCGAAATCACTGGCGGCCGCTTATTTACGGTCACTTCGGAGGCGCCAGAGCCGCGCCGCCTGACGCACACGACGCGTCGCAGGGAGGACGGCGGGGGCAGAAGAAGCGGGGACGGCGATGGCGACAGTGGGGCAAGAACTGCAGCAGCTGCTCCTTCGCTCCCACCGTCGAGTGGCGAGCCGCGCTTGGGCTGGCGCACACGTATGTGATTGAATGCGAGTGGGTGTGACTGTGTGAGTGTCTTGGCTCGTGTGTCGTTGGCGACTTTGCATTTTAATGAGCCTCCTGAAGGAGAAGTTTGAGCTTCATGTTCGTCGCCGTCTTCGGGCGCTTGCGGTGAACTCTTTCGCAATCACTGTGGCGACAACTTGCTCGCCGTCCCCTGAAACGCCCTCGCCTCCACCCACGGTCCCGCCTCCCTCCTCCCGTCCTCCTTCGCTCCCCCTCTGCGCACCTCTGAGAGGCCCCTCGGTGGCCATTTCCGAGCCCCAGCTAGAGCCGAGCCGAGCTACTTTTCATGTTTCTCATTGTTCGTCGCACGTTTCTTCGGAGCGACCGAGCGAGTGGGCGCGAGGGAGAGAACGATTGCAAAGTCAGTGGGTGGGAGGGCGACAGAGGGAGGGGTGGAGGCGCGCATTTCTTTGACATACAATTTTAATTAGAGACGCCCAAAAGTATGCACACAAATTATGGCTCACCTAGGAGGACGACCACGACCGCGGAGTCCCGCACGCCCCAGTCCCAGCAGGTGCGGAGGGCGATGTAGAGAATGTTGTGGAATTTCCCCATCAGACACACCTGCAAAGAGGGGAGAGCGAGGCGGGGGAAGTTTGAAAGTGGAATAGAAAAGGAGAAGATTCATAAATTTAGCTGGAGTCGAACCAAGGTCGTCGGGTGTCGGCGCGGACTCCTCGAGCCTCGCCCCCGGCCCGGGTGCAGACGCATGAACACGGCGCAACTTCCGGCGCTCGACCGGAAGCAGCGCCTTGTTCGCATTCAAATGCAAGCCAACGTCCTCGTCCTCGTTGGTGTCGGTGGAACTCACGTCGCCGTTGGCGTCCTTCTTGTCCCGATGATAGCGCACGGCCGCCAGGACCGCCATCCGGGCCACTTCCTCCGTGTGCATGTTTTGTCCTGCAAAGAACGAGACTCCATGAGAGAGCAGCAGTGAGAGGGGGGATGGGGGTGCTGGTGGAGCTCGAGGGCAAACATAAACGGAGCAATACAAATTAAACCGTGATCTGGATTTCGCAAATTCGCTTCCGACCCAGGTTCGACTGCCGAAGTTTCTCCTTAATTGGAATTTTTATTACCGTCAGAAGCGAAGAAAAATTCAATCATACGAAATCGAAACTTTTCCTCCGTTCCTTGTCTCCGCGATCTGGGGGAATTTGCGAATTCAATGTATTTTCAATTTGTAATTGAATTTCCGAAATATTCAACGGACGGCCCTCGGTTCATAAAGCAAAGAAAATTTACGACTTCTAACAATAACAAAGGACATCTTCTTCCCTTGACCGTCTTTCGGTAGCCCGGTGCTGGGGAGGGGATGGGGAGGAAGCTCCTCGGAGGCTGCTGGATAATTGCTCTCCTCGAGGTGCTTCTGGTTTACGGGCGAACGCAAAACTGAACACCCCATCGTTAATTGGGGAAAATTCGAGGAATTCTGCAGGGGAACAGTTGCTTGTTTGGAGAAGGTGTCGTTTGGAAATGTAGGGAATTTCAATTTATTGAAGCCGAGAGTAATGGCCGCAGGTACAGCTTCGATAAAATTCGGCAAAATGTAATTGGGAATAAATGAATTCATTTGCAATTCTACTCAAATACACTAAACATAACGAGACCTGAGACAATATGAGTAAATGAAGTTCTCAAATGACCACCCACCATCGCTGCAGCCGCCGATGACCGCGTTCAGGTGGTCCAGGACATCGCGCCGGGACGAGCGATCCTGCAGGCCGTTGCGTGTGATTTTCTCGAACGTGTCCTCGAAGAAGCACTCGAAAATGAACTCCATTTGGACCCACTCACTCTCTCACTCGAGCAACAACCAGACTCTCAAACCACTGTGGGACTCGGGCGAAGCAACAGTGGGCAGCGACTCGAGTCGGCGGCGCTCATCGAATGGTGGCGGACGAAGGCGAGGCAGTCGGAGAAGCCATAGAAACAATTCGTGTGCACAATTTCGATATGCTGTGATAATATTTATTTTCTTGGTCACATTAATTGTGTTCCACTCCTTCTTCACTTCTCGCCACCCTCTGTTTGAGGAAACTGGAACAGAATCGAAATTGATGTGCCCGCCCTCTCTCACTCTCTCTCTCTCTCTCTCTTTCACTTGCACTGTCGCTTCTCCCCCCAAGGACCTTGTGGATGCCGTCCTTTTCACCCGTTGAATGCAAACGCGCGCGCTGCTCTCCGACAACCGTATTTATTTTCCGAAAATTGAAACGAAACTGAACACGAGTTGACGACGGCTCGTGCTCTTCGGGCAAAAGCCCCCCAGCGCCGTGAGAGCGAGGGAGAGCGCGCGTGTGTTGCTCGCCGAGAGAGCCCGTCCTGAGAGCCACCGGGTGGCGAATAGAGCCGGCTCCGACTGCGCGTCGATGGGCCGCGCTCCACCGACGCACCCTGTTTATCGATTTTCCCCGGCACTGGGCTCTCTCTGAGCTGCCGCGAGTGCTCTCCTCTCACAATCTACGACTGGTTTCGCGAGCTGGCAACACTCGGCGGGAAGTCGTACAAAGCCAGCGATAAACAACTGCGTGGGGGGACTTATGCTCCAATTATTTGTCGAGAACGATTGTTGCGTGTTGTTTGTTGTTCCTGATTTCAAATTTTTCCAAATCAGATGTTTAATTTTCCACAAATGCATAGGTGGCCGCATGCAAGAATGAGAGGGCGAGACTGAGGAGGGAGCACGGACAGGTAGACACTGAATTAAGCAACAGCCAGAAGTGTAAACATTGGGAAGGAGCGAATCCAAAGGCTGAGCTGCTTCGCCAGCAGAAATTACGTATTTTATCGCCTCAAAACTAATCACGTTACTATTGCACACGTGCTGCGAGTCTAAAAATAAAAAATATTCGAACGTATTGATTCACTTTCATTGATGATTCTTCACTTAAAACTTCGTACTCTTTCTGGCCGGGTTTGTACCAGGTCTTCTCTACCCTGGTAACAAACGTAAACACTTGTTATGATCGCTTTTTTAAACAATCACTAAGATTTTGCATTTTCTTTTTGCAAATTTACATTAAAAAATATTATTTGCAGTAAAAGTCTGGAAAACTCTCGGAAACCTCGCACTTGCAACGGAATTACAATAAAACTGAGTTCGGTTGTCAAAATCAGCCCGCTATGTGTCAGAAATGCGGAGAGTGAAATTGAAAGAGCAGCTACGCTAGGAAGCAAAGAGCAAAGAGAGAAAAGCGCCTGTCAAAGAGATAGATATTTTCCGCTCTTGAACTTTCACACAGCACGATTATCAGTCATAATCGGCTCAGCAGAGAGGGGATTGCTTTCCTCGACTTCTGAATTTTAAAATAAAAAAAAATATTAATACTATTCATCGCAGCTTTTTTAGAACCGTCGTCAGTGCTCTTCGTTTCAATTGAAATATTAATTATTTTCTCCAATATTTCTGTTTGGTTGCCAAAAATCCAGAAAGATATGACAGTTTAATTGTTCCAATGTCTCGCATCAACATGATCCAAATTCGGTCGATTCCCCCACAGTCAATCACTCTAGTTTCCATCAATAATCGAGGCAACGTCATGAGATATGAACTTATATTTTAATTGAACGTTGCTAAACATCGAAGGCTTTGGAAACCAACCAGTAATCTGGATAAAGAGGAGGACGGCGGGTGAAATCCGAACCGGTCGGGACACGGCAGGGTCAAAATGTTATCGGTGTGATTTGCTGACAGTTCAATTAAAAGCCTGTCGTATCGGTCCGTGGCGATGGCACCAGCCGCAGGATTAAATTGTTTGATGCCCGTGCATAAATTTAGCCGCAGTTCGTTTTGTTTTTGGCTCATAACTACAGCTCCACTTAGTAATGAACTCCTCGTCCCAAGGATTAGCGCTCAAAATCACATGAACAGAGGGATTTGTAATATTGAATTCAATGAACAAACATGAACGTGGGCTTAATCAATATTGCAGAAAAAAGTAAATCGCACTATAAACGATTTACGTAGATTATAATGATCAGAAATCGAACACCCTGTGGATGAGGGGTGGGGTGAGAAGGGGAGAAATGGTAAATAATCGATTTACACGCATGCCCTAGGTGTGAACGAACGCAAAAGCGAATGAATGAATGTGTAATGGAGTAAAAATTGACAATATTGATACGACAAAGTTCATTTCGATCCAAATTAACGAAATTCATCACTTTCGATCTGAGTTTTTATTTCTCCCATTCATTTTGGTTGATTTTCCACACGCTTCACCTTCTGAATATCGTGCAAAACCCCATTATGTACATTAATGGAGTTTTTGATTTTAGATTAAATGAAAAAGGATCTAATTACCTATTCGGTATTGGGTGTTTGTAACTATTTTTGCTGAGAACCTCTGAAACGGCAGCCCTGATTCCCTGATTTTCACCTCAATTTTCACATGCATTTTTCTACCAATTTTAACCTAAATGTTCACCTCAATTTTTACCCCAATTTTCACCTCAGTTTGAACCTCAGTTTCACCTCTGCAATGAATTCCCCAATCAACTGGCCTCGACGAAAGAGTTCGCATTTGTCTCGAAGCTACGCAGGGACCCGTAATCTGCTGTTGAGGGCCGAGGGTTTATGGTTTATTATCTTTTCATCCCCCACCCCACCACTCTGTAAGTTGATTCATCCACTGCCTGCTGCTGCTCCCCAATGCAATTTCCCATCCCGCCGAGGACACCTCGAGATAATTAAAACAATAATTGCATTTTTGTCCGGGACTTCACATGAAACGGATGAAAATCCATTCATGTTCTTTTGTCGCTCATTATCCTTGTGTCGGGCGAAACGAAACGGAAGCAAAGAAACCCAAACGAAACGAAGTGAGCGGAAGGAGATGGAAATAATTAATATGTGGAATTTACGAGACGCAACGGCGGACAGAACAGCAGCAACAACGACTGCAGTTAACGCAATTTGAGTTCAGGCCCTCGGCCGCCCCGCGAACGTCGCACGCGGCTCGCTTGCAGCGGAAGCGCGATTCAACGACATCCGGAAGCTACAAGTGCTCTCGAAATCGTGCGTGTTGCGAGGTTGAGTGGGTGTGAGTGTGTGCGTGTGCGCGTGTGTTCATCTGTGCAGGCAAAGGCTTCGCAATTTAACTTGCAAATAAATTCAAAATACTCCGTACTTTAATTTAGACAAATGCGCTTTGCCTGGCCTTCTTATCGCACTCTCGCCTCTCGCGGTCGGCCGCCTCTCTCGCTCTTCAGTTGTTTGGCTCCTTCCGAGGACCTAATCCTCCTTTCACTCACTGCTCAAGAGTTCTGTGGAAAATCGTTCAAATTATCCTCGCTGCAAATGCGATTGCGACGAGTGGGGCCAGAGCGAGGCGGCCTGATCGGGATCGGGGACGGCGGGAGCGAGAGGGGTGGAGTGCGGGCGAGATGGAGCAGGGCTGGAAATAAATCTGCTTATCATCAGTCAACATACTTCATCCATTAGTCGCCCGAGGCACTGCAGCCGCTGACGATTGCACAACAAAGGGGCTTGGGACGGGATTTTGGATGTGGAGGACGAGGGGAAGAGGAAGGGCACAACTCAGCGGAGCACGAGGAGGCGAGACTGGCGCAAGAGCCGGCGGGGAAGAATCACAGGCACTCGGTCTGACACTGTGGCTTCTGGCTCGAGTCCGATTTCCCCGTGTTTGGGGAATCAGTTGCCCCAGTTTCCCCAGTTGCCCCAGGAACCTGAACATCTGCCTCATTCTCGTATCCCCCGCTGAACCTGCGGACCCGGTGCCGATCGATGCCGGGAGGTCCGTGGCTCCCCCTCCCCGGGCTCCTCATTAACGTTTGCCCACAAGTCCACCAACAGCCGCCGTCGCTCAGCAGACCGCAACGTGTTTCCCCGGCTCCGCCTCCGTTGGTTCCGCTGGCAAACGAAGCTTAGACGATCGACCTGTATTTAACACATCGCCCTCTCTCCCTCTCCCTCTCCCTCTGTGCCGGACTGACTCGGACTCTCGTCTTTCTGACTGCGGGCCAGGAAATGGGGAGGCGGAGAAAGCCACAAGACCGTTTGCACAGTTGTGGGAATTTAAGAGCCACCGCCCAAGCAAGAGCACCAGGCGGAAGAAGGAGGAGAAGGAGAAGGAGAAGATGAAGAACAACCACTGCATTGTAATCGATAAAATATGTCCTCTTATTCCATTTACAGATTGCTCTGTCAGGAGATCAACCAGGACGATTCGTTCCACCTCGAGTACCGCGGCCCCGTCGTAATGAAGGGCAAGCCGACGCCCATGGACTGCTGGTTCCTGACGCGCAGCTCCAGCTCGTCCGCCATCGACTCGCTGCCCCCGCCGCCCACGCCCACGGCCGCCGCGCCGCCCGTCCCCGCGCTGCGTTCGAAGTCGCTCCATCTGACTTCGGCGGCTGGGCCGGCGACGTCGACGTGTGCATCGCGCGCGTCCTCGTCCTCCTCGACGACCTCCTCGTCCTCGTCGTCGTCGTCGGTCGCCACTGTGACAACAGCCGGCGGCCCCGGAGTCGGTGCCGGTGCCGGTGCCGGCGTCGGTGTTGGAGTTGGAGTCGGCGGACCGTCGAATGCAAATGCGTCGTCGGCGTCGGCTCCGCCTGCTGCGTCGTCGCCGCACACATAGAAGCCGTGCAAGGACTCGTCGTGTTGCTGCTGAAACATGCTCTAAGGATCAAATGGATGAGGCGGATTTTCACGGCCACGACTGCGTCTGCGACGAGCCTGACTACGACGGATGGTAGCGAAGTTCGCGTGTGCAATGTGAGTATCACTCGAGCCCCGTATGCGAGTGTGTGTGTGTGGGACAGTGCGTGATGTTGTTGCAGGTGAATCGTGTAAAATCCATCTACTTTGCGCGATTGTGTTTCAACGAGGATGTGGTGGAAGAGAAGGGAGCAAGACAAAGGACCTCGCTACAAATGAGGGCGAATAAATTGCGCTAAAGAGCTGCAGCCTTAGACAGATAAAGGGAGGATTGCTAGGGATTCGGGAGAAGAGTTTCGTGGGCCAGCGCCAAGTTCGGCTTCGCTTTGATTCCCCAAACACTTGCGGCAACTCGCGACGAGGCTTCCGGCAAATTAATGCAATTAAACGAAATCGTTTGCTTAATCACAGTTTGTTGCCTGCCCACGGGAGGCAACACCGCAGCCACAGCTGCTCTTCAGTCGGCGCCACTCGCCGCACCACTTCTGACAACTGGATTACAGGAGCCACCAACGCCCCCCCCCCCACTCGCCCCCGCCGCTGCAACATGAATTTGCATTCGAGGAATAACTGCGAATCCGAATACGTGGAGACCTCCCTCGCAGCACGGATTAAGGCAGCCGCTTGCCGAGCTGCAGCCGTTCCAAGAGCAGTTGGCAACGCGTGTCGATGCCCGCCTCCCGGAAGCAGGGCGAAATGTATCGCTTTTTCTCGCCGATGTGTGCGCAAATATTTCGTGAGCAAACGTTCGCGCCAACATATGGCCGTCCCGCTCCCCCGAACGCCCGCCTGCCCTCCCTCTCTGGCCGCTCCGTTTGTGTTTCGCTCTTCCGGCCCGTGGACCACATCCGCTGGTCTGGCCGCCTTTGTGTCCCTCTCTCGTCCCTCCCTCTATTTGGCTCGCGCCCGCCTGTCTGTTTATCTGTTTGCTTTTATGCACATTTCAATATCTCGTTTCTCTTCCGTCCGCCTTTCCGCAGTCGCGCCTCCGCCCGCAGTCGCCCCGGCCCAGTCGCGGGCACTCGATGCACACGGGTCGAGTGAACGCTTCACGGAGCACAAATTGCATGCCCGCATTCGGGCAAATCTTCCTGACACCGGGGCGAATCACGACGGCCCAGGTGGAGGCCGGGCGCCGAACCTCCGACATCCTTCTTGCGACCAGTCGCTTCCGACTTCGTCCGTCTGCGACTCTTCAATTTGCTATTGTTCTGAGAAGGCGCGCCGATTCTGACGCCCTCCCTGCCTCGATTAACGAGGTCGTGCCAACCTTTTCGCAGCCTTCGCTCTCCTTCGGCCACGGGACCCCGGCCCATATTTAATATTCATAAGCCTCTCCGCACCAACGACTTTCAAATCGACCGCAAGAAGAAGGCAAATACCGATTTCGAAAACACAACAACACCGGTGTCAAAGCGCCGGTCAACCCAGCACCGGCGCCAACAACTACTAGACTCCTTCCGAAATTTCGACCTCATTTAAATTCATGACCCGCCGCGGAGAAATCCTCCCAGCAAAAACAATAGCGAGCGCCGAAAGCATAACCGGTTGTTGTTGCCTCTGATTCCCTCGCCTGTCCTTCCACCAGGATATTTTAGGCTTGGCGGCTAGCGCTGCGTCCACGCCGAGGCCCCCCTTCGGCGCGAACATTGATTTCCTTAAGCCTGCCCCTAGAGCGGCCCGACTTCCACCTGGTCCTGCAATGTCCTCTTTGTCACCAGAAGCAAGGATTTCGGCGGAGCCTCCATTTTCGTGCTCCGTTTTCCAGTATTTTCAGGACTGAAAATACTAAAGTTTCAACAGCAACAGCAACGGCTACGGCTACAGCCACAACAACAACAACCTCCCGCTCACCTCACTCATCTCCACAATGGCAACAACAACTGCAACGACTGCCCTCGGGCCAGCCGTCGTCGTCAAGTGTTGGCAACTCTGTCTCGCTGGCGTCGCTCCGTCGGCGACTTTAATTAAAACTGGTCGCCAGGTTGTTCAGTAGTTCCACACAATAAATTGTCCTTGTTATTTCGCTAGGTGTTAAAGTCCTCGTGAGCAGATTTCGTCCGGTTCCTTTAAATTTCTACCTGGATTCGGTGCAGCGGCGAGTCTCGGAAATTGGGCAAACGGAGCTGGAGGAAATTCTCTTCACTCTCCTACGGGCTAGGGCAGATACCTTACCATCGAGATTCTCAGGAGCTGAAGATGATGGATTTCATCACTCCCACGACGTGGCGCCTTCAGCCGGCAGACTCGGTGCTTGTCTTCGCTCCACGTGCTGAGGGCTGGGAGCAACGATTTGCATGATCAGGTATTGTGGGCCGAGCGAGGGGCGGAAGGAGCGCGGATGAATAACTCGAATAAACGACGTGTCCGCGAAGATGACACGGAAAACATTGCGTTTCTCGAAATTTGCATAGCGTCGACGGACGGACGACGGTTGGACAGGGAGAGGGAGACAGACAGGAGGAACGAGGAAGCGAACGGTTGGACAGGCAGGCTATCGGGGCATCAGAAGGACGGACAGACAGACAGGCGAACGACGGGCAAAGTATAATTATTCCGGAAGGAAGAGGTAGGAGATAACAATTACAATAAATAAGAGGGCCGCAGTGAGAATGGCAGAATGTTGCCAACAATGGGACCAACGACAACAACTGCATCAACGATGCCCATGTCGAGAACAACAACAACGGCAGGTAGAACCAGAACAAGTCGAAGGCGACCGCCGGAAAAATGTTGGGCGATACAACTCACTGCAGTTGCCCAGGAACCGATTTCAGAAGACGACGACGATGGAAGCCGCGTGACAGGCGGACGGCAGGAAATGCGGATAGCTGGCAGATGACGAGGGGAGAAGGAGAGCGGGACGGCAACGGCCATTATGACGACGTTGATGACGACGGCCGTCGCTGACGTTGATCACGAGCACAACGATGACCGCAGAGACTGCGGGATGAGGACGGTGGAAAATTAAAATTTATGAGAGAGAAAACAGGGTGAAAGAGGAAAAAACAACATCACACCATTAATGAAAGGAGGAAACACAGCTCCTCCCTCTCCCTCGCACCACCGCCCACTCTCCCTCCTCCTCACTCTGCTTCAGTCTCGTCTCGCCCGAGAAAAAGTAGACTTTAAACCTGAATCAACAATGAGGGAGGCCCTGGCCTGACCCTGACCCAAAGGCGGTCCCTGGTGCGGCTGAAAAAAGCGAACGGACTGCGGCGACAGGAGAGAGGGAATCGGGACAGGGGTCGCTGGTGGGTTCTCTCGCATATGCTCCAGGGAATCGACGTCGGCAGGCTCAGCTCGACAACCGCAAACGAAGCCGGGCCAAGTCCGAATCATTCGCTCGAAGTTTGGCGACGTGTGCGAAGTCATGAGTCGGAAAGTTTTCGCCGACCGCCGACCGCTGACCGCCGACCCTGTGACTCCAAGAACGTCTGCCATGCGAAGAGAAGGCGGGTGTGGCCAGATGCAGAGGCGGACGCAGGTGGCGCCTCTGCCAGTGCTTCGCCTAATTCGGTTGCTATTAATAAATGATTTAGCGACTGAGAGTCCGGAAGAGCCCAAACGGGTCCAACTCAACTGCGGGTCCAGAACTGCTCGATCGGGAGGCGCCCGCGCGTCTGGGGACGTGGCTTCTATTTTCGACCTTGCTTTCGATCTGCCTCCCGCCTCCCATTCGGTCTTCCGAGATTTGGCGCTCCCACCTCCGCTTTTCTAGCAGCTTTGTTTCCTTTTTCCACTTTCTGCTTTTTGCGGCTGCTGTCTCTGCAGTGTTATCCCCCTAGGTATTGTCGATATTGTTGTTGTTGGTGGTGTTTCCGCTGACATTGCTGTGCCAAAGAGTTTCCAACATCATCATTCAAATATTCACTTATCTCCCTCTGCATTATTCATGGGGCTCAGCCGAGTCCAGGGCTCGCAGGAGATCGGCCGTTGATAACCAAATTTGTTTCTGCAATTTTCAAGGACAGCTGCAGGTAGCCATTGTTGTTGCTTCTTGTGTACAGCGAATACCATGTCAGACGTCGAAAGGCGAAATGACAAAGGAACCTGACAAATTAATTAATATTCAGGAGAGATTGCGAAGAGCACGAAAGAGAGAAGTTTAGGACTCCTACGGTTCCGGGATGTCTTGAAAAAAAGCAATAAATGTTCGGGGACACGGAGGATTTTGATGAAAAATATATACAGATTTATGCCGAGTCCGTGCGTTTTTTCAAGGCATTATGAGCCATGAAAATGAATTTATTAGAAATATTGATCGATTTATAAAGCCATCAAATCGCTGTCTAATTTATTCATAACCGTTAAACATCCTGGATGCCTCAACACTAACGGTGCAACTAGGGATATAAAGTACTTCAGTCGAGTTCCGAATAAACATGCCAACTAATTAAATCGCACAACAGACCCTAGGATCCGACGCAAACACAAACACTTCTGTTGCAACATATTTGCGGCGGCTGTGGGCGTCGAATTGCGAAACTCACACCCGACCGCATTCACGCACACACCCGCGATGTATCGATGTAATTGTGGGAACCCCTCGCAATGCGGCAGCGCTGTGTTGATCATTCTTTCATTTGCCTCTGCGCCAGGAGACGAATTTCGACCCAGTTCCGCACAGCACTCGGGCACAGAACAACTGTAACTGTACGCATATGCGTCGTGTGTGTGGGTGGGGATGCGAGTGTGGGTATGAGTGAGTGATGTTAAATACTGTGTGCGGCTTCCGCAGACAAGGCCGCAGCAATTCAATTTAATTAAGCTTTACAATAAATTACTTTGCATAATCGAAACACGAATTGGCTGCCGTGTCGAGTGTGCGTGCGTGCGTGTGTGTGGGGCTCAAGGACATGCAAGCGAGACTTGGACGTCGGCGGCGGGTCTGTTTGGAATGACAAAATTGGGCCTCGAGGACATCCGATCACTTCATTAGCTGCGCATGACGTCGCCGCACAGACTTCCGAAGCCGAGCCGAAACTCGGGTCCATTCTCTTCCCTACTCCTCCCCCTCACGCGCAAGAGCTGCGTGGCACCGGCCTCGAGAGAATGATCAATTAGAGAGCCAGCGAAGCGCGAAATCCTTAAGAGCAGCCACTTTGCTTCAGTCGGTCCGTCGTCCTGTCAGCCGTCGCTCGTGCGTGAATCTAAAATTTTAATTCAATTTCAGAAAGAAGAAACTGCAGACACTCAATCAATAAATTTGAACCGCTTCTGCCCACCTCCACCTCGACATTGACCTCTGGATCCTTCTTCACTTCTCTTCTGGGCGTCTTGTGTTTCGTTGTGATCCGTCCTTGTTGTGTCCACTTCCCCCACTCCGGCGCCCTTCGTCCTCATTGGCGAGGACGAGTGTGCTGCTAAATTGTCTGTAAAATTGCAAATTGTTCCGAGTGCCACCGACTGCAAGGATAGGACCGGACAGCGCGAAGTAGGACAAATTTTTCAAGAGTTTTTCGATGTCAACTTTCTCTCCTGCCTCTTTCGACTGCGGCCAATTCGGCCCTGGTCACCCATGAGCCTCACAAATTATGCTCCTCATAAATATTTATACCCTGACGACTATCCGTCCACGGTCCATGCTCCCGCTGTCTTCGTCTTATTCGTCAACTGCTTCTGTCGAAGGACTGCGGCGAAGTTTGGCTCTTCTGCACCGAGGGAGCTCGCCCTGCGTCTCCTGCAGCAATTAACCTTCCTCCTGCGAGCACAATTCCTGGCCTCTTTTTGATGCTCCACGGGGACGCAGATTTTCCAGGGCGATCACTTAACGAGGAGTCGTCCTGCGGTTGCTGGGATACCGTCTCCAAGGAACCACTCCCGTAGCTCGTCTCACGAAACGACTTTTCGAAATCCCACAAAATCCACGACTCCAACAGAGCACTTTGGCCTTCCGAACATCTGCAGAAGTTACAGTTTTCATCAAAAATTCCTCCATCGCACCACTGTGCGTCGGACGGAATCTAATGCTGAGCTGGCGGGGAGGGGAGCCTGTGATAGGAGAAGCCACAGCAACAGCAGCATCGAATTCAATGCCGGACCATGTCTGGGAGTTGCTGCTCACTTTTAGGCGCCTGTCGAGACATCTTCCAGCCAACCCATTTGATTACGTGACGAAACTTCGGAACGATTCCGACAGTTGAACCAATGGAGCGAGAAGGGATGTGGTGGGGAGAACGAGGTCCGTCGCCCACGTTCTCCCCCGTCGAAGGACAGACCGATTGTTGCCAAAAGAAGCCACCTCTCCCAAGTCGGGAGCCTCAACCAGTCCCCTCGGCACCTCGAAGTTTTCAGTGCTTCCTTCCGCCTAGTTACAGAGTCGTTTTGTGACTAGGGCTCCCTCGTTCTCCTCTCTTTCCATTCCTTGCCACCGGACACACAACTTCCTGCTAGACTGTTGGCCCCTTGTGCTCGTGACACTTGTTGGCTGCAGTCCAGCTTATCGAATGTCTGCAGAAATGCGCCAGAATTGACTCAATTAAAAGCGGTTGAGAGGGGTGCTTGTCCCTGTAGGGAGGGGAGTTCTGAAGTCGGCCTGAAGTCGAGGTAATCGAGCAAGAGAGATGGCATAGTCATTCAATAAAGCATCGCTTCCGATTGAAGAATTCCGTCCCAAGTCTGTATTGCCCTCGAGTTTCCCTACCCAATACTTCCCCGAGCTCGTCTAATACCGAACACTCTTTAATTCCAGGGAGTACGACGTGAATGGCCCGCGGCTTCTTTAGGATTAAGGACACAGCACAGCATGATCGACGACCGCATTGATTTCGCATTTCAAATTTCCGTTTCGAGACTTCTAGCGCCGAGACCAACCCTGCACATGGACGAACTGCCTTCTAGAAGCCCCCCCCCCCCCCACTTCTTCTGTCCGGCGTCATCAAGAGATCGCTTTTCCCTGGAACCACTTAACGTTTGTATATTCGTAGATATATTATGGAAAATATACATGTTTAAGAAGACAACAAGTACGTAGCCATAAGGAAAAATCTAATCAAGGATTCCATTCGAGCTTGAAAACTTCTATCATAGAGAGCTCCATTTGCAGTGAGTCTTATCAACTCATCAACTTAGGTCTACAACTTCTCACGATCTCAAGTGTCGATAGGTTTCCTGTAGAAGGTATTTCCATGCTTTCGTTCTTCTTTAGCAAAAAATCTAGTAAATAATTTAATTGACAAGTTCACTAAAATGAATTTTGTAAAACAAAGTTTCCGTTTCTTGTGAATTTCACTGAGGACCTGTATAAATGTAGCAAATTATAAAAGAATAAAAGCAAATATTCTAATGTTCAATCTATTCGTACTTCTATTATATAAAGCTAAAAACAATAAAAAACAAATAATGTGCAAATAGATTTTATTGAAAATATGAATATGTTATATATGAAATCTCAGATTCAATATGTAGAATCCATATAAATGTGAAAGGAAAACTGGAAATTGTAATCTAAAACAGCACCAACTTAAATGTAAAAAAAGTAGGAAACTCTCTTAAAGGAGCACGATAACACACAAGTAAATTGCAATTCAATGGAACAAAATATTTATAAAATAAACCCTCACACAAAACTATTCAAATATAATTCTACTTACACATAAGACTATATGACTATATATAGAGCGATATATACAGATATACAGATATTGAACTTAACTGAAAATAGCTTTATAGTGTTTTAAGAATCTATCTTTTACTAAATATAAGAATAAATGATGTTGAAGATTTCTTCGCTGATCGGACAAAAAGAGGAATGAAGCTTGGATTTGATTTGATATTTTTTTTTTTTCATTTTATTACGTTATTTTCTTTTAAAAGTAAGTATTTCACCTTAGCAAGAAATTATTAAACAAAGCCAGAAGAAACAACTCAAACTGCAGAGTCCAATTGTAACAGAGAACAAGTTCTACAAAATATATAACTATATATACACGTGCATATATGTAACAATTGTAACAGAGAACAAGTTCTACAAAATATATAACTATATATACACGTGCATATATGTGAAACAATACAACATCTCTTAAAAAAACTCAAAGTATATTGACTAAAGCTAGAAGAACTAGTCTAATAACTAGATTCAAATTCTATAAAATTCATAAAAGTAAAGAAAACTATTAAAGTATTGAAGATACGTCGAAAAGAAATTTTTGAACACATGGCAAGAGAAAAATCTAACATTTGTTTAGTATTCAAGAACACTAAAATGATAAAAAAAAACACGTAATGAATGGACATACAAATAATTCAATAAAAATAAATAAAACTCAACCAAACAAAACAATTATATAAATTTACTTTTTCCCATTTTTTTTTTTTTTGTTTTTTGTTTGTTTTTTTGATTTTGATTTCACTTACTTTTTAATATACTGCAAAAAATGTGTGTATTCTAATATGATATACATAGGACACTTTCGGTAATATTCTGAACAGTAACAGGTAAGTCCTTTCTCATGGTAAATTTATACTCTTGGATGTTGACCATTGCCCTGATTTGAAGTCTGGTAAAAATATGAATGTTTTTAGAAGGACTCGTAATAACTCAACCATGACATCCAAATCGTGAATTAGAGTGTACTCACTCCTATAAGAATGATCGAAGCCTCTACCAGCCAAACATAAACGAGTTTCAGATCAAATAATTGGAAATTGAACTCAACCTCGGCAGTTTGGTATATTGCCACGATCCATGAATCAGAAATAACAAAAGAATGTTTAACGGATAAAAATACATTTAACCCACCAAAATCAAACTTCCATAGCATTAGTAACTCCATCTTCAATAAATGATCCTATTAGGTAATGTTCTTTTTTAGGTAATCAAACGAATGAGACCGATATTCCCAAAATCTTACAACTTATAGGTTTTACTTTCAATTCCACGACAGATGAAAATCAAAATAATGTAAGATCAAAATAATTGTGCATTTTCATGGTCCTGGATTTAAAGTAATCATTTGGTAGGAGTCAAACATAGTGCGAAGCAAAAAATCCAATTTAAGTAATTGTAAAGAAGAACTTGAGGCTCGATCTCGGTACGTTGTAGGCGAAGAAGGTGCAGAAAATGCCGAAGTCGCCCTTGGGCATGGGCAGCATGTTGATGAATGACTTTTCGCCCTGATGCGAGGGTAAATTCTCAATGTATAGTTCGTGCTGCGGAAGATTACAGAGGGGAAGTTCGTTCAAATGGCTCTGAATGAATTGAGATTAAGTTACATCGTAAGGACAGGTGTGGTTCATATTCGTATAGTCGGCGATCAAGCTGTAGAGGAACCTCACAATCGGATTCCTCCGTTGTCTGAAGAAGCTGCAGGCGTCGAATGTGACGTTGTAGAGGAAGGGTTTGTAGCCGCTGGCTCGCTTCCTCATATCCAAATTGACCTAGGGAGAAACAGTCTGTATGACTTTTGGTGGAAAGGAACGCCTTCGGCGAGTTTCACTCATGCCCACCGATATGTTGGTGACGGGTGTCTGCAGTAGCTTCGCCCGTATCGAGACAAGGTTCGTAGTTCGGTTGAATGCCTTCAATGAGCATTTGGTGAAGTCACAAAAACTCCTATCGATAACTTCGCACTTTAAATTCGTGAACTTCACATTCGATTGCTGCAATATTCATCTGTACTTTAGACTTGATAACTCCAGCATTGTCACAACTCACGGCCTTCGACGAAAGAAACTCGAGCAGAAGAAGTAGCAAAGCATGTTTTACGCACATATTGTGAGTCAGTTAGTTTGAGACTGGACCACAGCCAAAAAATATAAATAAAAACAAGAAGTAAGTGAAACTGAAAAATCCTTATCGATTAAAAGAGCAACTGGTCGAACTCCTGAAGCAAGTCAAGTACTAAAAATTATATTACCCGAACAGTTTTACAACACCATGGGTCGTCGTGGTTCAGTGGCTAAGTTCTTCGCTTCAATGGCTCCGACTCCACAGAGCATTGTAATGGGAGCTGAGCTGAGCTTAGCATAATTCGTGAAAAAAATAAATTGGCGACCGGTTTTTAATTACTTCTATATGGCCTTAGTGAATATATTCCATAAACTCGCCTGGTACAGAGTATGAAAGGTGCGGTCCGAAATAAATGATATCTGTGTATCATCACCAACAACATTTTAAATTGCAAAATTGTAATTTCGATTTCTTATAATTTGTTTACGATTTTTTAAATTCGGTTTTATTCGATGTGTAGTTAATTCGATACCGCATCTATGCTACGAGTTAATCACACATGGATAATGACATGTTTATCAAGATATCCATTAACGATTGAATTTCTGTGAATTTCCTGTATAACAGGAACAGGCAAGAGCAATAATGTTTGAAATAGGTGCTAAGCGGATATTATTTTTAATGTAAAGCTTGGCCCATGAAGTGTCGTTTCTAGCTAGAGGAAAAAAAAAAAATAAGGGGCGAATGAACAAAATTCGAACGAATATCATGAGTTTCGTTTGTATGCGTTTTATCAAGGTTGGTAGGAAAATGACAGCAATATATACTTGGTGGAACCTGACCGTCAAATGAAACACTGCAAATATATTCAAATTAAAAATTAGCATTATTGAGCTGTATAATATAAACTGTCCGCTCCGTTTGCGATCTGGGTCTGTTCTGTCTTTCGTTCGTTGCAAATCATGTCGTTGGCGGACAACATTTGTTCATATTCTCTTCTATTGATATCGTTCTCCATGGACCCTCACATTCACCAACCTTCTCAACATCGAATCGACTATGGTTGAGTTTCATTACAACTCTGCAGGGACTATGGCTTCAACTTTAGTCCCGTGTCATACTGAGTACGTTTTATTGCTACAAGTTCATTAACGTTCTTATTCGTTTCTTCTCTCGTTTTCATTCAAAACGCTTCTTTATAATATTATCTTCCTACTTGTTCTTAAAACTGGCAATAGGTCTAAGATATTAAGATCTAAACAATACATATTGAATTTTTGAACATTTTGAAGGCTTATAGTATATGTGCTACAGTATTTCAACTACAGTATTTCAACACCTCTTCTCAATATATGCTTGAAGTTTATATCAAATTTAAACCAATTCGAAATTAATTTGAACATTGGTAAAAATATCTACAGGCATTTTTTCAGTAGGATAATATGTATTTTTAAACAGGCCATTTTGATTCTGTTCTGATTCTGTATGAATCCACTCGGTGGTTTTCTTGATATTCAGTATCGGAATAGACCAATAGAATATCTGATTTCTGCTCAGCAGTACCTAGATGTAATTTAAATAAATATTAAAAATTTTTAGTGTATTGGACTCTACAAAATACGTTGTTGTTGGACAGTTTTCTTTGCGAATCAATATCGAGACTGCCACTACCATATCCGGTCTAGTATAAACTGAAAGATGTAATAATGATCCAAAAATCTGCCTTTACTCTTCGTTAACAATGATTACTTCATTTGATTTATCTAATCGTTTTAAATTATTCATACATCTGGATATTTTGATCCTTTACATTCTTTTAATCCACGTATTTTCATTATAATTTATTTGACATATATTATAATTACCTCTATCATCTCGCTCTAATTTAATTCTTGTGTCATGTCTAAATACCCCCTTGAAGTATGTGATGGAAATTTTACTATATTGTTGATATTTAATTAGACCTTTAAAGATTAAAATAACTATCCATAATCCAAACTAACTGTAATTGTTTTATCTGTGAATTATATATGAGTTATTGGTGTCTCTTTAATTTTAATAATTGATTTCTGGATAGGCTGGTAGATGGTGTTTGTGATGTCAACGGGATCACTACATAGCCATATGCATAAGTCACCCTGTCATTATTGTGGCTTTTTGCGAACATTTGTGGATTACAGAAGAAAATAAACTAAAATTACTTACAATTTTTAATCCATGGCAGATAAAAATCAAAATAAGGAAAAAGAATTGTGCAGTTTCATTTCCTCGGATTTAATGTAGTAATTTTGTAGGACTTAAATATATTGTAATATAAATTATGAAATTTAATTAATCGCGAAGTTGGTGCTCGGTCTCGGAACGTTGTTGACGAAGAAAGTGCAGAAGATACCGTAATGACCCTGGGGCATGGGCAGCATGGCTAGAAATTGCTTTTCGCCCTGATTCGAGTATAAGTTCTCAATGCAGAATAAGTGGCGCGGAAGATTGCAAGGAGAATTTCGTACAGATGTCTGTAAATGAATTAAATACCATTACATCGTAGGGACAGGTGTGGTAAATATTCGTGTAGTTGGCGATCAGGCTGTAGAGGAACCTCGCAATTGTATTCCTTCGTTGTCTGAGGAAGCGGCAGGCGTCGAATGTGATTTTGTAAAGGAGGGCTTTATAGCCGTTGGCTCACTTTCTCATATTCATATTCACCTATGGGGAAACAGACCGCATGACTTTTGGTGTAAAAGAATGACTACAGCGAGCTTCACCATTACGTTGGTGACGGGTGTCTACAGGAGCTTCAGCCGCAGGTTCATGGTTCGGTTAACGGCCCTAATGGAGCACTTGGTGGATGCGCAGAAACTCTTGTCGATGACTTCGCACTTAATATTCGTGAACTTCAACACTCGCAAGCTGAAATACTGGTACAGAAGACTTGTAAGACTTGTCAACTCCCAGAATATTACAACTCACGGCCTTCGCCGATAGAAACCCTAGCAGAAGTAGAAATGTATATTTTATTTTACACATCTCGTAAATCAGTGAACACGTCAGCGATTTTATGACTGAAAAATAATTCTCTGAAAAATATTTTCACTAAAAATACTTTCGACCTGTCGAGGCTCATCAAAAAATAAAATTACTATTACGTAAATGGCCACTAAACTCTGCTTACATTGACTTAGTTTTACATTAGCCGCCGTAGTTCAGTGGACAAGAGCGTCGTTTCCAAGGCTCCAGTTACCTCTCCGACAACACAGAGCTTGATAATGGGAGTTGATCGTAGCCTAATGCAAGCCAAAAAGTCGATTAACGGTTTTTAATAACATTATTACACAGTCTTAGTAAATACATTTATTTAATCAATATTCCTGACATAAACTTTATCTAATTATGCATCACAAAAAGAAAAATGTTCATCCACTATTTACAATTTTCTGAGGTCTGATAGAAATTTGTGTATTCATTAATGCATCTATGTGAGTTCACGCATGAATAATGACAAATTATCCATGCATTAAATGATATGCATTAATTGCATTTTCAATTTATTTCAAATATTGTTATTGTGAAGCATGGCCAAAGTTCACCAGAAGTTTTCGTAGAGTCGCCGTTGATTCGAGAACATGTTAAATCTATGAGAGTATATATTTTTCTTCAAAGGAAGTCAGGATTATTAAACTTCAGTTCAGTTTAAAATCCGCGTTACACAGTTAGCAACACAAGTTACATGGTGAAAAATAATACTTTATTCCATGAAACGCTGTCTACATGATTTACGATGTTTACACGTGTTGACTCGTTTAATTTTAACATACTGATATGCATTGAAATAATATTATGAAATAATATATGAATATGAAAGTGAAACTAATTAAATATTACATACGAATCCTGGCTAGAAATACAAATATTCTATATCGTTTTAAACGGGGTTTAAAGCTTTTATCGAAGAGATTTTTCATAGTAATTTAGTAAATATTTGCTAAACGTTGTTCGTTGAATATCATCATTTGTGTTGGTGTGCCGAAGATAACTCCGCACTCACTCTCCTGCTGCCGCTGTCTCCCTCGCTCGCTGAGGATGATGTTAGTCTCTCCTTAATCCGTCTCCGTCTCTCCTCTAGTGCCGGCAACCACAAACGACACTAATTAAACTCGAACCGGATGCTGAGCCGAGGATTTGCTCCGAAATCTCTCATTCGAAGAACTGCTGCTGCCAGGAGATGGCGACGGCGACCAGGTTGACACGGGCGGAGGCGCGACGGCGATAACAACGAGGAGTGGATGCGAAAGCCACTCCCATTAATGTGGCTCTGGAGATTTGCCCGACGAATGCAACAGGAGCTTGGACTTCGCCTTGGCGGCGGCCGCGATGGCGCCTGCGGCTTCCTCCTGGACAATTTTCTCGCGGATCCAGTAATGGGCGGCGCACACCAGGAGCAGGAGGCTGGGGATTAAAATGAGCAGCACCATGCCGAGCGAGACGCTGGCCACCCGAGCCCGGTGTTCCTCGTATCCTGTGCGTGTGAGGTTTGTGTGCATGTGATGACACCGCAAACACATGGCCGGGTGTTGGGGCGAGGTCGCATTATGTTGTCGTTCGTCACAGATCCCAGTGGGGTAGGGGAGAAGAGAGCATTAAGATAAATGATGCGAGTAAATCATGAATTTAAAACACAGCCAAACATAGACCGCGTGCTCCCCGCGATGTGGGAAATCTACTCTGAACTATGATATGGAGTATGAGGCTAAACGTTCCCTAAAGTTCGGGTGTGATTCCAAATTCAAATAGGAACACAGCGTCTGAGATGCTTCTCTCAGTAGCTCAGACACCTCTTCCCTGCCCTCTCAGCTTCCCAAACCAATTCCCTTATTTTATTTTTATTTAGCCACCCTTCTCATCGTCTTCTAAGTGAATTAACCCACACAATCCGGCAGAAACCCCTCTTCTAAGTATGGGGTATACCACTATCGGTCCCCACTCAAGCAACCTACCGATTAGTGTAGACCCGGTTGCCACATTGCCACGCAAAAGCGCAAATGAATCAACGAATCGCGGATCAATCGACGATCAGAAAGAAAGTATACTATTTTAAAAGCTATGGGGAGACGGGAAGACCGGGAGACACGACGCGTGCGCTTTTGGTGCAACAGTGGCAACTGAAACGAGACAACATCCATTATCCATTAGAACATATAAGAGACAGTGTGTATATCCTTACAGTTAATTTTTATTTGTATTTATATGGTACAAAAACACATAAAATGTTAAAATGTCAGTACTGAATACAGAGCAATTGTTAAAATTAAATTTGGTAAATAGGTGAAAATAGTGTAGTAATTAAGAACATGTTTTCGAGGGGAAGCAGCAAAGGAACCCAGCCAATCGTGAATAGTACAGCATTAATTAGGTGTTAGTTTCGCGTAATTACAATTAGCTTGACAGTAGTTCGAGCTTTGTGAAGTTCACAAGATGCTTAAAATCAATTCGATATGTGAGTGGATTAGTAGTTTGAACCAAGCGTGATATTCACAATGAGGTCATGGCATGTGGCTGTGGTAGTCTGTGTATATTGGAGAGTGTGAGTGGTCAAAGTCGCTCAGCGGACATCCTTTTGACATGGTGGATGCTCGCCGAGGACCTCGCCTTCAGTGCTATTCAAGTTACTGTTACAATTGGTTGCAAGGACATTTAATGTTAGATACGAGGTGGCGACCACGAAAAACTACAAGTAAAACTTAAAATTAGAACGACGAAAATACAGATAATAATAAAATTTATAAACAATTCTATCGATTTGAACTCTGAAGCTTGGTGTGTGCGCTTGTGGTGTCGAGGCCGGTGGGCGTTGGAGTGTTAGGTGGGTGTGGCACGACGACTCTCTGGATGCTCCGAGCGCCGCGGGTCGTTATTTAGCATGAGGTGGGCGGCGGTGTGGCGATCTGCCGCTGCGTTTTATCGGAGTTCTATTTCTGGTTCGGCTTGGATGGGATTGTTGCCGGATGTGCGCGGCGATGGGCGACTGCGACGGCGACGGCGACGACTCCTACACCTCGGTGGACTTCTGCACGGACGGCGTGGGCGAGGCCGCCTGCGGGGGCGACGGTAGCCCGGAGTCCTGCGACAGGGGGGCTGCGCGGACCTGCGCGGCGCCCGAGGGCGTCTGGTTGAAGTACTGCGTGTTGTTGGGCAGCACCTGGACGCCGCCGAACCGGTTCTGCGGCACCGCGTTCGCCGGGTAGCTCATCGAGCTGGCCCTGCTGTCGACCCCGCTGAAGGTCGGGCTGTACTGTTGCTGCCGCAGCGCCTGCGTCTGCACCTGCTGCTGCTGGTGGGCGGCGGGCAGCGCGTCGTGGTCGTGTTCGTGGTCGTCGAGCTCGGGAGTGGGCGGACGCGCGTCCTCGTCCTGCTCGTCGATGGGCGTGCCGCTGAGGTCCTCGTGGTCGGTGGAGCGCAGCGAGCGACGGCCCATCTGCTTCGGTTTCTCACCTGCGTTTTGTGTATTAACGTATTCAATATCCCTAGCTACTTTTGTATCTTTATTCTCACTACCTTCCGAAGAGGTCACGTCCTCGTCGTCCAGGTCCCACTTCTTGGCTGGAAAGTCAATGCGGGGTTTGCCCGGTAGTGGTTCATTCGTGCGATAGACTTTATCATAGGACCTACTTTTTTTCAGCGTCCCCGTCCCGACCGTGTCGCCGTCGCTGTCGTCGTCGTCGTCGGGGCCGCGGCTCAGCTGGCGCAGGTTCGTGCGCGAGGAGGCGCGCGAGCGCGGCAGGACCGGCATCTGCCAGTGCGGGTCCTCCTTCAGCTGCTTCTGGCGGTAGCGGTAGACGCCGCAGACGATGCAGAGCATCAGGGGCAGGATCACCAGGATTATGATGCCGATGGCGATGAACGCGACGCGTCGTGTGTAGTAGACCTCGCCTGTGGGCGCGACCGCGTGGGGAGGAAGGAAGGAAGGAAGGGGTTAATTGACTCGCGATTCATCGATTCATTCGGGTTGGGCTGTGGGCCCTGTGGACGGGCGCAGCAACAGGGTGGCGGAGGGAGGTTGGGAGGTAGGCAGGGCTGAGAATACTTACGTAGACACTCGGTGTAGCCGTACTCGGGCACGTTCCACAGCCCGTTGGCCATGCACTCGCGCCGCTGGTCGCCGCGCAGCACGAAGCCCTCGTTGCACTCGAAGGACACCTTGCAGCCGGGCATGAAGCAGAAGCTCAGCTTGCGTCCGAACCGGGGCGTCTCCAGCACGCCGCAGGACAGCACGCGCCTGAGTGAAAGAGAGAGAGACAGAGAGCGTTAGTGGATAACCGAAGGTGGGCGACGAGCGACGGGCGCGAACTCACTGGGAGTTGAGGGTGCGGATGTTGATCAGGCTGTCGTAGTAGTTCTTGGTGAAGTGGGCCAGGTCCCGGTTCAGCGTCATGCCGTAGTCGTAGCGGCACTGGTAACTCTCGCCGCAGAGCTCCTCGGCGCGCTGCACGTCGTAGGAGCGGTTCGCGGGCAGGAAGTCCGACGGCTCGGTGATGTAGTTGGGCACGAAGCTCGCGTTCGAGAAGTAGCTGGCCGTCCGGCCGAACTCGCGCGTGAAGAGCGCCGCGCCGATGCCCGGCTGGTCGCGGTCGGCCAGCATCCACTTCATGCCGAACTTGGTGGCGATGTCCTGCATGTTGTTCAGGTTCACCTGGGCCACCGTCAGGTCGGGCAGCACGAAGTCGTCGAGCGGGTTAAAGCTCCAGTTGCCGAACAGCCCGACCGTCTTGTTCTGCAGCGAGAAGAAACAGACAACAGTCGATTAGAGTCCTGGCAGTCGTAGGTGGTGCCGGTCGACGGCTGCTTACGATGAATCCCCACGGGAGGTAGACGCGTCCTGTCATGTAGCCATCGTTCTCGACCACCTCGACGCCGACGCCCGAGTCGAACATGACGATCACCTGGGACTGATTGAGCAGGTAGGTGGGCGTGTAGACGGTCACGCCGTCGAAGTGCTGGAACTTGAGGCTCTCGCGGTCGAAGTAGATGCGCCGCCCGTCGGCCAGGACGTCGAGGCGGTAGCGCCAGCGCGCGTGCAGCGGCCGGGTGCGCACCTCGATTGTGGTGGTCGTGTTGCCGCGCATCGCCATCGCCGTCAGCTGGGTGGCTGCGACGGCGCCGTACTGGTTCTTCGGCATCTGCTGGAAGCGGCCCTGCACCTCGAACTGGTGCTCGGCGTCGACGCTGCGCGCCAGGACGAACTCGCCGAGCCCGTTGAACGTGTACTGGCTGCCGTCGAAGGTGATGAAGTGCGGGTCGCCGAACACGCCGGCCACGCCGGGCGCCTGGTACGCGACGCAGTCCTGCGAGGGCCGCCGCTCGAAGCGGTAGGTCTCGCAGCCGACCGCCTGCTCCTGCTGCCAGAAGCAGCACGAGTAGAAGGGGCGCATGTCGTGGAACCACGAGGACAGCGTCGGCACCTTGCTCGCCTCGTTCCAGGGCATCTTGCCCAGGTTGTGGTTGCGCCGCGGCCGCGAGCCCCACATCTGGTCGTACGAGAGCATCAGGAAGCCGTACCGGTCGTAGCAGCACTGCTGCTCAGCCCCCTGGGCCCTGCAACCGACGGAGGGAGAGGTGAGAGGCAGTCTGTGGACGGAGGGTCGGGCGACTTACGTGGGCGTCCCGCTCACGACGCAGTGGATGGCGCCCTTGTGCCGCAGACACGTCGGGTTCGAGTCCTTGTCGCAGTCGCGGTCCGGCATGTAGCGGCCCTTGTCGTAGACGGCCTGCTCCAGCGTGCAGGGGCAGAGGGGCAGGTCGGCGGCGAAGTTGCGCAGGTAGCGGTCGGTGCGCAGCCAGTTGTCGCAGAGCGCGCGCGGCCAGTTGATGCCGTGCTTGCGCTCCCACTGGGGAGCGAAGTACCAGGCCAGCGGGATGGGCTTCGACCAGAGAATCCTGAGGAAGAGAACGGAGAAACGGCCAAATGCCAGTTAAAGCCACGCGTTTCCACCACCTTTAAAGGGCAACGGACAAGGGTCGCTCCTTTTATGGTCGAAACGAGCCCCCGGAATTGCCACGCGAGCCCCGTCCCGAGCCACCGGAGAAGGGAAATTCATCAGTCGTTACGCGAATCTCGCCACAATAAATTCCGAACTCCTTCGTCAACCTCCCTCCGCCCTGCGCCCCCTCCGAACAATGGGCTATTTCGTTGACCGGGCCGCGCCCTGTCGAGACCCTCGGAGCGTGACTCAATAAACGACCGCCAGGGGACTCATTTTGAGAGAGCCTCACGGAGCATGTGGGGACGGGAGGGTGCGAAAGTGGGCGGGAGGAGGTGAGTGCGAGCGAGGGAGGACTATAGGCCAGCGAGGGAACGGGTGGCCGAGTTCATTCGATGTTCAAGAGCACAGGACGAGCGAACAACAGCAAGAACACGTTGGCAACGAGGGGAAAATAATTAGCCACAGATAATATTCGCAGCAACATGAGGGACGATAATAGAAACAGCAGTAGCTTAAAAATATACTTTTATGCGAAGTGTGCATAAAAGAATTCCCTGTAACACAGTGAGTTGCGAGCACAAAGGATCAACTAATGGCGACTGCGAACACACACACACACCCACTAAATCCTGTGACAGGGACATCACTAATAGCAGCAACAACAACAGCATTTGCACTAACTACATTCACAACTACCACCACAGGAACAACGACCAGTCCAAAGCAGAGAATTACAAGTTACACACACAAGCCAAGTCCAACCGTCCGTCGAGTCCGCTTTCAATTTTGAAAAGTCGGATTAGCCAGGATGAAGGATGCTAAGGACGAGGGTACGGTCGAGGAGCGGACGAGGGTCCTTCATGTCCAGCACACGTCGTTGTCTGCGGACGCATTTGTAATGTTGTGTAATTGCCACAATTGTGGAGTCACCGTGTCAGGAGTCAGGGACGACCACATTGAATTTCCTCATTTTTCCAATCTCATTCGCTCCCGCTCCCCCTTCTCGATGCTCGAGCCGGAATCCTCTATCTTCCTCCATCTTTTCCTAGCGGTTCCCCTTGGGCTTTCTCTCTCTCTCTCTCTCAGTACCGTGATTAATCGCCTGCTCATCTTTCAGACTCACGTCCTTTGAAGTCCTCGACCCAGGTGGCGATGCATCATCCTCGCCGCGGGAACCCGCCGACCCCCTACCGATGCCCGTGACTCTTGTTGTTGTTGGGTCATAAATAATTGCCGACCAAAGTGAATTTAGCGTGCATTCGGATATTTATTGAATTCGGCGAAACACTGCACACAAGTAGACAAGGACAAGGACGATGAGATGTGCATACATCAACCATATTAATGTGCAACGTTCCGTAGATATGTGCATAGAAATCTTCCCGCGGTGGCGCACCGGGGATTCCGAGTAGTACTGTCGAAGGCAGCAACAAACCATCACCATAGGATTTATTGTTGCCTCATTTTTCCATCCTGTCAACTCAACTCAACTCCTCTCCCCCACGTCGCTGCCACTCTTCATCTGGCCCATCCACATTTTCTCCCTCGCTCGCTTCCCGAGGAGCACGAGGTGCCGTTTGAATATTTAGATTCCACTTGCACTACGATGAGGAGTGGTAAAGCAAAAACGAGAAACTCTGGTGACGATTGAATTGAAGCTGTAGGGAAGTCGAGCCATCCGAGGGCGACAAGGGGACCAACGAGATTAGAGGGGGGAGGAGTGCTTTTGAGAGCGTTTGAGAGAGGGAGATAGAAAGAGCGGGGGAGTTGAGGAGGGCGACGTCGCACTTCGGCCGCAGTCGCCCAAGGACTCGTCCGACACTCGACTGGCGCACGGAGCGAAGTGTTTCCCTGCGCTTTAAAATCATTTACTTCATTTAATGCTCTTCCCGCACCGGGAAGAGCGAGAGCGAGAGCGCGACTGGAAGGGCATGGAGTTGGGTGTGTGTGTGGGAGCGAGAGTGCAGCAGGATTATCGAAGGCTTCTGCTGGTTCTGTATTTTATTGCTTGTCAATTTGTTCGCAATTGATACGAAATTAAATTATTTCGATGACATTGACAACAAAGGAAGCGAGGGAGGAGAGGCAACGACGAAGGGAAGGAGCCGGAGTGAAGCAGGAAGAGTGCAAATGGCAGAGGATGGTAGGGAGGCAGGGCTGTGAAATGAACAAAACAAATGAATTCCAATGCAACGGGAAGCGAAGAACGGAGAACGGAAAACGGAAATTGAAAAATTAACAAGAACTCTTCCCGGCGGAAGCTTCGTTTTCGTCCCTGACTCTTCTAATCCTCCACTGGAGATCTAGGCAGACGATGTCGGAGGACTTAAGCAAGGAAATTGAAGCTGTTGATGCAACAACTGCTGACACAACGAGCAACAAGAGCACCAAGAAATAAGAATTTTGCTACTGGGTGGACGGGACCATGTCCTGCATCTGGCTGTCCGTAGACCGGAATGGACCGGAGTGAATTTAAGGTCAAAATGGAAATGAGGGGCAGAACGCCCCCGTCCCGGCTCTCTCCAAAAGGTAGCCATTAGGGCGGGGATTCGAATACTCACGGGCTGATCTGCAGGCCGGAGTACTGCTGGGGGTCGGTGAGGTTGATTTGCAGGAAGCCGAACTGCAGGTCGTTGTTGACGTTGTTGCGGTTGACGTAGTTCTGCGGCGCGATGATGTACTGGCCGGTGTTGGTGATGCCCGCCTCGATGACGTCGATGAACTCCAGCTGGGGGCTGCAAAGAAAGCCGTGTTAGAAGCACAGTCGAGGGAGGGAGCTGCGGGAGCACGCACTAGATTGTGGTCTCGCGGTAGCCCCAGAGGGAGATCATGATGTTCGCGTTCAGGTTCGTCGTCAAGTTGTAGCGGTTCCAGTTGATGGTGATCTCCTTGGGCGCCTTCTTGTGCACGTCCTCGGTCTCGAAGAAGATCTTCTCGGTGGCGGCGGCCGGCGTCTCTGGAAGGGGGAGCAGGCGTCAGAACCGGACGCGGGGGCGCGAGACGGCGGGGAGGGGACTCACCGACGAAGTACTTGCCGCGCCACTTGAAGCGCTCGTTGCCGACGGAAATCTCGAAGCGGATGTAGCCCTCGGCCTTGAGGAAGGGCTGGACGCAGATCACGCGGTTCTTGTCCACGTAGTGGCCGAGCACGTCCTCGGTGTCGAAGTGGCAGGTGACGCGGGTGTTGGCGTCGAAGCAGGGTCCGGTGATGTTGACGACGGTGCCGCCCAACATGTTGCCCGACTCGGGCGCGAAAGTCAGCGGCAGGTGGGAGGCGTCTGTTGGGAAGAGAGTCGGAGTTAGTGCTGACTAGCGGAGGGGCAGGTTCGCCGTACGCACCGATGTCCTTGTTGCAGGAGCCGATCAGGATGCGCTCGTCGATGCGGAAGATGTGCCGCCCGGGGAAGCCGTTGCCCCAGCCGCGGCCCGTGAGGTCGCGCAGCACCATCGCCTGGCTGTAGGGCTTGTACTCGTAGGACTGGGTGCCGTTGCCAGCGTTGAAGCCGATCTGCGGACGAAGCACGGGAAGATTTTCAAATTAAATCGGTACATCTAGAGCCGGCCTTTGATTCTCTTCAAGCGGCCGCGTCAAGTTCATTGGAAGGACGCAGCCGTGATCGATTTCCGGAAAACCCGCACGCACAGAGCCTATCCATCACCGATGGACACCTGATGTCCCTTGTTCAGCGTGCCGCCGAACCTCGGCTCGCGTGCTGCCACAACGACCCATTCGCAGACAGTTCCCTTAATTACAGCCGAATCCGGGGCGACCGCAAGGCAGCGAATGCGGACGAAGAGCGAAGGACTTCGCACTACCACTCGAGGAGGATTGCCAATCCTTCTCCTGCACCATCGTTCATTGTTCGCACATTGTCGGAGTTGCATGAACTCCTTCCGTCCGGATCCGCAGCCTTGCGGCGCATGTGGGAGCGGCGACCGCAGGGTTCTTTGCCTTGCATTTCGCAGCTAGATGTGCGTTTAATTAAAACTTTCCCCGCAATTATTTCACTATTCTATCGCATGTTCTTTTTGTTGATCTTCTTATTCTTGTTTTTGTTGCTCTTGTTGTTATTTTCTAGTGTTGTTTTCGCTTTTCTTGGTCTCTTAAGGAGACCAGGCCAGGGTGCTCTAATTAGAAATTTTCCTCGACATGCAAAAGTTTGATAACGCCGACACCAAAAACGTCCAACGCACTGTCAACAAAAATAGCACCAACACCACTAACAACAACAACACTACGCCCAACAGCAACAACGAAGATGATAACAAAGAGTCTAACATGGAGTCCGAATGTTTTAAATGTCGTCCGTGCGGCAGTGAAAACTCATTCAGAACTAGAGAGTGAGAGAGAGAGAGAAGTAGGGAGAAGGCAAAAGCTGGGAGATGTCCTTCGGACTCGATGCCTTCGCGTGCATCAATTGGCGGTAAATGGATTGTGGCGTGCAGAAGACCTCGAAGTTGTTGGCAGACGTCTTCAGAGCACAAGACCAAATCCCATAAGCCCTCAAGATTCCCCTCTCCCTTCTCTATGTATCCTTTCTCTCTCTCCTTCGGGGGAACATCAAAGCTTTGAACTTTGTACTTAGAAAGCCATTAAAATTACCGCTTTAATTGCAATTACAACTGCGCCAAAAATAACAAGGCGCGCACCCAGAGAACCCGAAAAGCTGTGTGCGAAGGATGGAAGAGGGACGAAGGACAATCGACGGTCTTCGCAGGAAACCCCTCGACGGAATCTCTTATCACGCACGCACACATGCACAGACAGAACTACATTTTCCGAAATGGCCGACGCCGAAGGGAAGGCACCAAAAGCCAACGGAACACATCCAACTTTTAAGTCAATTTTCACTACATTACGCGCGACGAGGGAGAAGGAGTTAACTGCTTAACCACTGTGGGAGGGAAGGAGCCAACGACTGCGAGATGTTGGGCACGTATTCTCGTAAGTTTGAGTTTGAAGTTCGAACTGCACTGAGTCACTGTTGCATATCTTTCCCATGCTCTCTGCCCCACTCGACCTCTCTCTACCTTTCTTCGGCCCTCTTTCCCTCCATGAAGTACATTGTTTTCTGTGCTAGGGTTTTCCGGTTGTTCGTTAACGTAGCGCGGCTCTGACCGATAACAATTACGATCACTTACGAATGCCGGGACGCCGCCTTCTCCGTGAGTCGTGTCGCCGCCCGCCTCGGTGTGGGCCGACCAATTGATGACGGCATAGTTGAAGATCGCATACGTGTAGACCTCGTCGGTGGCCAGAATCATTTGGAAGGTGTTCGTCTGGGGGAGAAAAAACAAATTAATTGCAGAAAGCTCAACGAAGCATCGAAGTAGGAGCGAATGCCAATATAAGCAAGCAAGAGCTCGTCCTGGGCCCACGCCCGACTGCACGCTTATATCGATTCTTGGAACCCTTCGACCCAACAGCGGTCTTCAGCGCTTTCCCTATCAAGGCAGCTCGTTCTATTAATTAGAAGCAACTCGGGCCGAGAGCAGAATCTTCGCTTGAGAGAGCATTCGGGTCGAACGAGCATGAGCTTCAGCCCACACTCAGACCCCGTGTGCCGGCGGGGCAGGAGCTCGTGTGTTGGGTGTCACGCTTGAGCTGAGAAATTCTAATTGATATTACATGATTTCGGAAGGACTTCCTGACAGGACAGGACTGCCTACTCACCCATTCCCTCGGGCAGTTCTCCCTGCAACGGACACTTTGGCCACGGGCGCGGACAGGCCGACGTCCGGCACGTTGCCACGGAAACACCACAGGACAACGGACGGAACGAGGAAGAAGGGCGGACAAATGGCTCGCCGGCATCTCTGACTCTCCGAGCATCTCGAGTCGAAGGCTCAACTTACAGTGAACAACGAATTGTCGATGCCGCCGGAGAAGGAGACGTTTTTCCATGTGGTGATCACGACGTGCTTGGGCACGAAAGTCTCGGCGCCGACGACTCCATCACGGATGTCCCACATGGTGCGTTCACGTACCTCGACGCCGAATCGGTCGGTGCGTGTCATCAAATCACGTTCCATTCTGCGAAGAACAACAGAGGCATTGAAGAATTATTGCTTTTTGATTTCCCCCGAACAACTTTTGCCACAAACCAAACCAAGCCAAACAAACACACAATTAGATTATGACGAATGCCTTCTGCCTGCCTGCTTGTCTGTCTGTCTGTCTGTCTGTCTTCGTTGTCGTCTGTCAGTGAGTCTGAGGGAGGGATGCCGGTAAGTTTGGTTGGATAAATAAACCGACAACATCGCGGCGCAGCATGGACGAGTTTGATAAATGCGAAGGATTTGATAAGCGGCCCAAGGAGGACGAACTCCGACCTCCGAAACGCAGCTGCTACTCAACGCCACGAACGGACCTTGAGAGATGCTTCAGAGATTTGGATTTCCAGAAAAAAAGAGCGTAGTGGCCGTAGAATAAAAAATCGCTCATACGCCGTGGTTAACCATTTGCGAAGGTAGGCCCACTGACCGTTGGGTTTCCATCTGGTATTTTTCTTCTGTTCTGGAATTGTTGAAAATTCTCAATTGGCTCCTTCTCGTCACTCTTCTCGGAGTTCTTCTTCCGCGGATATAAATGGTGCTTATGTAAAAACGAATCGGCTGTAGAAACAACCGCAAACGCAAGCATCCGTAGTCGGGATGATCCGCAGAAGAAGCCTAACTCCCACCCCCAGGGGCAGAAGACCTCCGGCAGAGAGAGGAGAAGAGAGAGATGAAGCCGAGTCATTTTTTAGGATTTGTCGATGATGCGGCGAGGATTCGTCATTTATTTCAATCCCCCGACTTTAAGCATGGATCATTTGTACCTGCGGGAAGAGAGGGATTTCGCGAGGGATTCTTATTAAGTACTTTATCCGGAATTTGCATTACGTGCTGGTCGTGCTTAATGTCCTTAGGGGTGACTTCGTGCCCCTTTTGCAGGAACTGCGTAGGACGGTGAATGCAAATGCATCGAAAATATTTTCCATCAACACCCCAGTCTTGCTCGCCCACGCTCCCATTCACTGGCAGGCGGGTAGCTCGAGAGTGATTTACATTGAAACACACAATGCCATGCACGTCGCTTGTCCTGTCTGTCTGACTGTCGGTCAGCTCGCCACCTGCCTACGTCGCCAGCTGCTGCGCACAGGCCTCCCTCCTAGATCTAGTTGCCCGCCTCTAACATCGCGCACCGTCAATCATCCATAGAGCTGGAAAAGTTCTTGAACTCCCCGACAGAAGGAGGTTCCTGGGGCTCCCGAGAATGCGTGGCATGTGAAGTGCCGAAGCGGCCCCTACGATTATTGCATTCCGTCCTCTGCATGACAAAGCGCAGAGTGATTCAGTGTGCAAATAACTGAGGGAAAACTCTGTACTAACTTTCGACTTTCAGTTCCATTCTCGGTTCGATCAGCGGAGCTAAATTGAAACCCAATTCTGATAAATGTTGAATGCATTTTGAATTCCTGTATATACAAAATTCGAATTGTGCGCGACTCCGCCCACTTTGTTTTCACCTGAATCTCCACTATAGCTAGAAACTTGTCCCCCGTATTCGCAGTAATCATAGTCATAGAAAGGCGGAAGGACGAAAGGTCCTTCGATATAAAAAAGGGGCTTACGAGGAATTGACTCGTATTGTTTCTCAAGTATTTGTGCAATGTAATGAAGTGGAAAAAGGACGGGGGCGGAGCATTGGACGAATTTGAAATGCAAACAGACAGCGAAATAAATTAATTCTGGAAATCGCAAACTATTTCCTATGAAGCAATTATTCCTTTGTACTCGAGTACCAAAATCACGTTCCATTCTGCGAAGAACAACAGAGGCATTGAAGAATTATTGCTTTTTGATTTCCCCCGAACAACTTTTGCCACAAACCAAACCAAGCCAAACAAACACACAATTAGATTATGACGAATGCCTTCTGCCTGCCTGCTTGTCTGTCTGTCTGTCTGTCTGTCTTCGTTGTCGTCTGTCAGTGAGTCTGAGGGAGGGATGCCGGTAAGTTTGGTTGGATAAATAAACCGACAACATCGCGGCGCAGCATGGACGAGTTTGATAAATGCGAAGGATTTGATAAGCGGCCCAAGGAGGACGAACTCCGACCTCCGAAACGCAGCTGCTACTCAACGCCACGAACGGACCTTGAGAGATGCTTCAGAGATTTGGATTTCCAGAAAAAAAGAGCGTAGTGGCCGTAGAATAAAAAATCGCTCATACGCCGTGGTTAACCATTTGCGAAGGTAGGCCCACTGACCGTTGGGTTTCCATCTGGTATTTTTCTTCTGTTCTGGAATTGTTGAAAATTCTCAATTGGCTCCTTCTCGTCACTCTTCTCGGAGTTCTTCTTCCGCGGATATAAATGGTGCTTATGTAAAAACGAATCGGCTGTAGAAACAACCGCAAACGCAAGCATCCGTAGTCGGGATGATCCGCAGAAGAAGCCTAACTCCCACCCCCAGGGGCAGAAGACCTCCGGCAGAGAGAGGAGAAGAGAGAGATGAAGCCGAGTCATTTTTTAGGATTTGTCGATGATGCGGCGAGGATTCGTCATTTATTTCAATCCCCCGACTTTAAGCATGGATCATTTGTACCTGCGGGAAGAGAGGGATTTCGCGAGGGATTCTTATTAAGTACTTTATCCGGAATTTGCATTACGTGCTGGTCGTGCTTAATGTCCTTAGGGGTGACTTCGTGCCCCTTTTGCAGGAACTGCGTAGGACGGTGAATGCAAATGCATCGAAAATATTTTCCATCAACACCCCAGTCTTGCTCGCCCACGCTCCCATTCACTGGCAGGCGGGTAGCTCGAGAGTGATTTACATTGAAACACACAATGCCATGCACGTCGCTTGTCCTGTCTGTCTGACTGTCGGTCAGCTCGCCACCTGCCTACGTCGCCAGCTGCTGCGCACAGGCCTCCCTCCTAGATCTAGTTGCCCGCCTCTAACATCGCGCACCGTCAATCATCCATAGAGCTGGAAAAGTTCTTGAACTCCCCGACAGAAGGAGGTTCCTGGGGCTCCCGAGAATGCGTGGCATGTGAAGTGCCGAAGCGGCCCCTACGATTATTGCATTCCGTCCTCTGCATGACAAAGCGCAGAGTGATTCAGTGTGCAAATAACTGAGGGAAAACTCTGTACTAACTTTCGACTTTCAGTTCCATTCTCGGTTCGATCAGCGGAGCTAAATTGAAACCCAATTCTGATAAATGTTGAATGCATTTTGAATTCCTGTATATACAAAATTCGAATTGTGCGCGACTCCGCCCACTTTGTTTTCACCTGAATCTCCACTATAGCTAGAAACTTGTCCCCCGTATTCGCAGTAATCATAGTCATAGAAAGGCGGAAGGACGAAAGGTCCTTCGATATAAAAAAGGGGCTTACGAGGAATTGACTCGTATTGTTTCTCAAGTATTTGTGCAATGTAATGAAGTGGAAAAAGGACGGGGGCGGAGCATTGGACGAATTTGAAATGCAAACAGACAGCGAAATAAATTAATTCTGGAAATCGCAAACTATTTCCTATGAAGCAATTATTCCTTTGTACTCGAGTACCAAAGCAAAATATTCAAATATGTCTGCGCTGCCGCCTAAAAATATGCAATGGAAATTGAAAAAACAGAGTGAGGGCAAAAAGTTAACTTTTTGCTTTCCTTTTCGCTCGAAAAATATAGAGATATAAATTGAAACAAATAGCTAAGAAGAAAATATTGAATTTCTGTGAAACGGCATGGGCTGATGATTTATTTATTGATGATTTATTTTTTCAAACACGCTCTTGTGTTTGACGATCAGTTTTCCTTATTTCGCTATCTATTCATTTGCGATAAATTCGCGTTTGATTTCATCATTCGTCGGAATTTCGAAATGCATATCGAATGAAAACAAAGTTAAAACGCACCGAACAAACTTAGAGCGAAATTCCAAGCTATCTCAAAGGAACGAAGCACGTTCAACTGCACAATCCAATAGACGGCGATGCCGGAAACGGAAGCATGTGCAAAGCTCTTCGGGCGGGGCGACACGACGAGGAAGCGAACGGGGAGCAAGTGTTGTTCGCGCTTTTCCAAACATGATTATGACTACAACTACAACTACAACGAACAAGTAAACCTCGCCAGCAGCAAAACCACGTCTGGAAAAATAGTTGCACAGCGACATCCGGTAGCCATATTGTAAACGATGTGTGGGCGACAGTTTCCGGCTGCGACTCATCACCGCCGTTCGAGCCGATCAACGAGAGAGGTTGCGAGCGCGAGCAACGGATAGTGAACGAGAAAGAGGGAGATGCTTTTCCGATGTGGGGCGTGAGTGGGACGGTTGTGGAGGGTGACGAGGAGGAGAAGAAGAGAGTATGCAACAAAGCGCGAAAGAGGTGGATCCACTCGCAGGAGCGAACCGACCCAACCCACCCGACACCGCGCCTCGGACTCTTGAGTTACGGGCTCGACCAAAGACCGGCATCCGACATCACATTTCGGCGTTTGTTGTTCTAGTCGTTCCTTGTTTTTTGAGTATTCGTTTTTAATTTTCCTACATTTGGAGCACTCATGCGTGTGTATGCGAGAGTATGCGTTTTTGCTGGTGGGTTCGAATGAGGCTCCTCGGAATAAAAAATGAAACTGTCATCGGATCTAGCTTGGGATTTCCACAACGTAACACAGCTCCGTTCTAGAGTCGACAGAACATTGGATATATTATTTAAAAATGTTTGTAATTTCGTATTTATTTCTCTGCAAAATGACATCCTAGGATTGGTGCGAAAACTCGCCTAACTTTCACAATTAGCAAAGTTGCTCTAATAAATTCATACTGCTGTTTGTGAATGTTCGCCACATGGGATTTTAGTGGAGTTCTCCAAGCAATTCGAAACTCGAATAATTAGCGGACTTGTCAACACATCCGTTCCACACTGGCTGCGACATATCGCCCGGTGCTTTTAATGAGGACCTCGGGGTGTTGCGGACGATGATCGAATTCAAATCAAAAGTTCATCAGTATCTCCACATTTCTGACCCCAATTCGACCCGAATTTTTCTATACAAACGCAGGCTAAGATCATACAAAACTAAACGAATCGAAGGCACATAATTCAGCAGTACTTTAATTAGAGTTGATACAGTTCAATAGTTAATAGTCGACTTTGAACGACTCCTCAAATTATTTATTAAAATGTTGAACTTTTGGCGAAATATTGAATATTGAAATCAACTTATCGCCATCACTCTACACACGAGCACACCAAACCGCATCGCACTCAGTTGCCAAGACCTGCGTCATTTTCGTTACATTTCAATCGTTGGTTCGAGAGCACATCGGACCTCGAACTGCGGCAACACATACAAATACACTACCGGCACGCGTACACACACACTCGCTCGGGCAGACTTCCTTCTGTTCGAGCAAACCACAACCAAACCCTGTCAGTCATCCGAAAATCCGAGCCTAGAGGATCCCCGAATGTGTAGCGGCGGAGGTGCAGAAGGCAGGGAGGGTCTCACGCATAATGTGGCAACGCCGCACTCACCTGAAGTAGACGCCCGGCGTGCGCTGGTCGATGTCGGTGGCGTAGATGCGGCCCACGCGGCACTTGGAGAAGAAGATGCCGATGAAGGAGGGGTCGTTGCGCTTGGGCCAGTCCAGGACGGGGAACACCAGGGGGTACGTGAAGTACTCGGGCGGGTCGGAGAACTCCAGGTAGCCGTTCAGCGAGACCTGCGGAATGGAGGCGAATGTCAAGAGGCTCCGGCAAGGGGCGGCAGGACTTACCCGGGTGTAGTTGAAGCGGAAGCCGAAGAAGGGCAGCTGGAAGTTGAGGTTCTTGTGGACCTGGGTCGTCGAGGCGTGAATGTCGAACTGGTAGTCGCCGCGGCCGCCGAACATGTCCTCGTCGAAGAACCAGTACATGAAGTAGCTCCGGATCTCGGCGAGCCGGGCGGTCGTAATCACGTAGCCGCCGAGGGCGTGGCTGGGCACGTCCGGTGGCGCCACGCGGTTATTGGGGTCTGCGGGAGAAAACAGCATTGAGTGCTTTTCCTTGAATTGGCTCATCGGAAATCATAAATATAAAATCTGTATTTTCGGAAAATACGTGAGTCATCGTACATAGACTGTAAAGCTGTTTATGATACAAAAAATTGATGTTGAAATGTGGAGGATTTCTCGATCTCCTCCCACCATTTGGAGGGAAATCGAATCGATTTCGGACCCACAACCTAATCCTGCACGACATTGATTAATTGCGCATCCTCGTCCGAGTCGGTGGCACCGACAGGCCAAGTTAAAGTGTGTGAACAAATTTGAATTCTGAGAATGTGATTTAGGTTTGGACAGATTTGGAATCGATCGAAGGAACTGACTAAGGGTACGGAAAGGAAGTCGTGGAATAGGACTGGCGTCCATAGAAGAAGAAAGTCTATCACTATTACTGGGCGTAATTATTCTCATGATATCGTGAACCCTATTTTGTTACCAATTTTTCGAATTTTTTATTTTCTTTCTGTAAGAAATTGGAAAATAATCCACTAGCCGTGGTGTAAAAACTGTGCCTTCCATACAAATGCCACACCATTTCCGATAAGATAAAATCACCTCGACAGTAACACATATATTTATGTGTGTGCTTACACTCATACATGTTCGTCTGAGTTTTACTGCGAAATCGGAATCAAATACCTGGGTAAATATTTAATTTAATTATATCGCATGAGTAACGAGCCTTCTCGTGAAATCGCTCAACTCATTGAGTGGCGTTTCAGCCATCTTCATACATTTACCACCCCGCCGCCCTTCCGCTCGGCACTTCCGGTCAGCAATTTTTCTTGTCATCTGTCCCCGGAAAATATGAGCGAGTCCGAGTGTTTTTCTGATATTTGGAGTCAGGGCTTGTCTTACATCGAATTTGCTTCACTCGCTCTGAAATCAGTTCTCCGAATTTCGAAGTGATTCAAGTGATTCATTCAACCAAGTCATTCTATTATCCAGGGACATTGACCTTGCTTCAAACCAATTTAAAGTACTGTTTGTGAATTTTATTGAATATTCTTCCATAAATATTAAAGCTAAATCGTATTATGCCTATTTCCTAAACTCCTTCCCAGACGCATTCGCCGAAACTCATCCTGTACAAGTGGGCGCCGGAACGGAGGCTCCTCAGGACTGCAGGCAGATCTTGCGCTCGAACTCGGCGATGCGCAGACGCACCGGCAGCACCAGCGACAGGTCCTCCATCATGGAGTGCATCTGGGGCTTCGTGCCGGAACCGCTCCCGGCGCTCGGCCGCATAATCGCGCCCCTCTTCTCGGTCGAGGGGCGGCGACGCAGCGAACTCTTGCGCTGCAGGCCGGCAGAGCCCAGGTTCGGGGCCGACCTGGTCACGTTGCGGGTGTCGCGCCACTGCACGAAGGCGGGGCTGGGAGCGTGGCCGTTGCTGAGGTGCAGCGAGTTCTCCGAGCGGGCGGCGAAGGGCGTCGAGGTCGCTGTCGCCGCGAAGGAGGACGTAGCGCCCAGGTGGGCCAGGAAGGGATTGACCAGCTCCTCCAGGTTCGTCGACCATCTGCTGTTGTTGTAGTTCGACGGAGGGCTGGACTTGGCGGGCGTGGTTTGGGGCGTTACCGGGGCGGTGGCCGCTGCGGAGCTCGCGGCCACTGTCGCCGCCGCCGCGTTCTTTGTGAGTTTGAGCATGCTCAGGAACTTGCTGCTGGCGGCCTGCTTCGGCTCGAAGGACTTGGTCAGCCGGTTGAAGAAGGAGATTTTGTCGCGCACCGACGTCGCCTCCGGCCGGTCGTCCTCCAGAGGCGTCTCCGTCTGCATTGGGTCAAGCTCAATGGCGTCGCCCGCCCCAGCCCCAGCGCAACCGCCGTCGCCACTGTCGCCTGAGCCCGAGGCGCGTTTGGCCTGGGCCAAGAATTTCTCCCGCAGCTCGCACGACCATCGCTTCGGCGTGGCGTTCAACTTGGGCCGCAGGGCCGGCAGCTCCGCCTCCTTCCGCCGCTTCGGCACCTCCGCGGAGCCGGGAACGCACTCCTCGTCGGAGCCCGAGTTTCGTCTGGCCTGCGCCAGGATCTTCTCGCGCAATTCGCAGGACCAGCGCTTCGGCGTCGCGTTCAACTGGGGCCGCAACTCCTGCTGCGGCGGGTTCTTCGGGCGTCTCACCACGGCGTCCTGAACGACCTGCTGTGGCGGCGTCCTCGGCTGCCGCATCTGCTTCCACTCCAAGTCGAGTTTCGCGGGGCTCGCGGTCATCGCATCCGGGAAGCAGAGGCTCGACGTGTCGTCTGTGCGCGTCGTGGACACCGCGTCCAGGCCGCCGTCGTCGCTCATCTCGGCGTCCGGCGAGTCGTAGAAGCAAGCGTGCTGGTGCGACGGCATGTTGTACGTGTAGAACTGGAAGTTGAAGGCGCTGATGCTCATGTTGAAGGGTGCTCGCTCTGTCTGCGTCCGAACAGCCAGCCAAACTCTCACTAATTGCCTCAGCGGCGCGCGTCCACCCATTTATACCCAGTCCCAAGGTAGGGCAACCCAGCTCCAGGCCTCCTGATCGGGAGGCTATCTGACTACCTGGCAGCGATGTGTGAAGCGATGATCACGTCCGCCATTATGGCCCCAGGTGGCCTGCATAGTCCCGGAGGCCATCATTAAGCCGTTAGGGCCCTGCGACCGGTCGCGGCAGGTCACGCGCGCAAACTTGCTGAGCATGAATGGCTCCAGCTTTTCTGGGAACAACTAGGCAGACGACTTCTTTCTCGAGGCGAGTTCGCCCGACGCCTCGGACCGTTGTCAGTCCATTACCTGGCGGATGACGTCCTAATTGATACCTTCGATTGACACTCCTCATAATGATCTTTGTCGAATGCCGCAATGACACTCGCGGAGCCCTCAACTCGTCTGTGCCGGGATTAAACGGTCGCGGATCGGTCGGATGCAGATTAAGGATTCGCACCCTGAATGGCAGCTGGCGAGTCACGAGGACGACTTCCCCGTAATGTGAGATTGCAGATTGTGCCATGCGCTCGATTAGACGAAGTCAAAACCCGATTCTGAAGTAGGGAATTTCTAATGTTTTAGCGATTCGGGCACAAAATGGTTTCATCGAATGTCGTAAAATGAGCCGATTCCATTTGAAGTGAATCCTTTTGTCGAACTCTGTAAAACGGCTACCAAATGGAAATAAATCGGATTTTGCAAAGGAATATTCGAAGTCCATTACACTTCCTCCGCATGACTCATATCGTGTGCTTTTCACTCGAAAAGCGGAAACGTCGACAACAACTAGTTGGTTTCACGATCGAAATTCCATGATGAATGTAGGGATTGTCGTTTGTTTGTTGTTGTGACCTGTTGCAATTTATCACCGATAGCAGGTGCAATAAAAACACGCTTATCTCCCTGCAGTTCGGACCCACTCAAACGCCGACTCAAACGACAACCGAAAAACCCTCTGATCACTCCAGCTAATTTCACACTCACTCGAAGCGCTCAACGTAACCTAAATACGCCCAGTACCGACATCGTAGATATGTACAGGTTGTGGAGACGTTGAGGAAATGGAACTTTCACAATGTTTATGCCCGCCATTTTATCAGAAACTAGCCCGAGCAGCAGCACCAGAATTATGTTGCGGGCCACATTATTGAGGAGCCGGTCTTATCGGGACACTTGTTGTGGCCCGTGGTGTTGGAGCGCGCTGCGTATCAGACCCACACATGCAAACACTCAGCGACTTTACTCTAGATAAGATTGGGCCCGTACGACGGCATGGCGGAGTGTCGGGAACGCGCCAATAGCCGTGAGTAAGAAGGTGCATGAGTCAAGAATTACACCAAGAATGTGGCACCGAGCGGGTTCTGGGACCCAATGGACTCGACGCCCCCAGAGGTCTACCAAGGACACGTGGACTCACCCCAGTTGTAGTCGTTGTCGGTGTAGACGTCGTAGCTCAGTTCGCCCAGATAGTCGTCGAAGTTGACCAGCTTGCCGGAGCGCTGCTGGACCGACGCGGACAGGTTCCTCAGGGGACCCACCACGACCACGCTGCTAGGCTGGACGGCCTGCTTCGGGGCGCCGGGTCCCGGAGCCGGTCTCGCCGCTTCCACGAAGTCCACATCGTCCTCGATGTCCTTCGGCGCCTCGAGTTCCGTGGAAACGTTCTCGGTCGCCAGCACCAGCACTATGAAGCCACATGCCAGCAGACTGGCCAAGAACAGTTTAAAACGCATTTTCTACACGCTTTCGTAAGGGAATATTCGGGGTTTCGTTCGATTAAATTTCGTTTGTTCGATCGTTGGGGGAAATCGTTTGGTATCCTTGTGATGTTCACTCAAATTCACTCAAATATAAATATTTCGATGAAATTTTCACTTTGATGACATCATCAGGTCGGGCTTCGCACCGCCTTATCGACAATATTTTCACTCCTCTTATCGCCCAACCGAATTTCTATGCTGCTTCTTCACTCGTTACCACCACTCTTCTGGAGGAGAAAAGACGTTCGGCACGGTTCCACGGACAATTCGGACTGATTCCTCGGGCCGCCGTCGTCGCCGTTGCCGCTGCACCTGTGCGATTGTGAAATGCTATGCTTCGTTATCTCGCCATCGGTGCTTATCTTATCGCCCTCGGCTTATATACCAGCGGTATTGTGATAACAAGTGCCGGGAGTCTCCTCCATGCTGCTCGCCATCGACCGAACCCCACGCCGTCGAGACTCTCCACACCAGACCCAAATGAGTTCATTTGCTTTGGGCCCGGAACTCGCTGGAGATCTGCGGAGTTCGCCGCAATTCGCTTCCCACTGCGTGATTCACCGTGGACTCCGGACCTTATCTGGCTTTAACTGTTACAACCACGCCAAGTGAGGCAGATGTGGACTTGTCTACTCCATCCACATTTAATCAATCGATGACCAAGTGTTTTTTCTGAGAACGGAATACATACATTTATATGTTTATTGTCAAAACACATTCCCATGTGTAATTGTAAGTTGCGTTTGCGCTTATGTCCTTAATTACTTGCATATGCATGTAAATACAACTGCGCACATTTCGAAGGATTAAACTTGTTGGTCGATACCTTAATATTCATACCAAACAAGCATATATTCTGTACTATATTCTGTCCTGATGGAAGTCCACAGTCGCCCTCACCAACTGAGTCTTTTAATCAAAGCCTAAAAGTAGACCCCAAAATTTTTCTCTCGGCCTGTCACTGAGTCCCTGAAATTCGGGGGAGAGAGTGAGTTGTTCTCCACACTTGCTCTTGTTATCGCGTCCCCATTCTCTCCACGGTCTAGTCTACGCACACTCCCTGGCTCTTGCTCCCACTCTCCAGAGTGTGCATGCGGCTCTCGGAGGATCGCTGCTGAGTGCTCCCTGGATCGGATCGGATCAACACAGACCGGTCAGTATTCTTCCGACTGAGCTTGCGATCGCAACTGGAGCGTGCTCTGCCGGATTTTCGCGTTCAGAAGCATAATATTTTATATATCGGTTTTTAAAAATTTGGATTTTTCCGCGGTATTCGCTTTTATTTTCCAACACTCTTTGCATCGCGTGGGTTAATGCCCCAGTTTTGATTGGACTTTAAAAGCAACTCCAAAACAACAAGAGCATGCTGCGACATTTGAGAACTCCCGGACGACCCGTCCTCGCGAGCCTCGGGCGCGCCTACCACAGCGAGAAAGGCGTCTACGGCTATCGACCCCTGCCCAAGCGCGACTTTCAAGGTACGAGTTCCTCAATCCTTCCTTCCTGCGTCCCCGCGACCCTCAGTTATATAACATCGATCGCTCGGTCGCTGACTTGGGGGCCTGTAGTGAATTGTCGAAGGTGGAGTGTCGAAAATAATCGGCATAATTTGCGAGTGAAACTCGTCCGTTCGCTTTTAATCAGTGCTCCGTGCAATCTCGGAGATAACATCGGTCCTCCTGTGATAAGTAGCTAATCTTCTTGGACAGCGATTTCCCTTGGTTTCCAAATTTATAAATTTCATATTCTTTTAAATTATATTAAAAATCATCTGAAATTCTTTCGTTGTTGCCCAATGTTGCGCCAATGAATTCAGTGTTATTGTTATTCGTTGTTGTTTTTCTTTGGCCGAATATACGTATGTCCGAGAGTGTGACATCCACACGAATGACAAACACTCGCTCTCCAACAAAAATTGGTATTGTTTACTTATCTCGACTTTTGTTTCTATTTGGAGTTTATCACTTGCTGTCTCTTTTTGCCTTCGCTTTCACTCTCGATGTGTGCTGTTGTTTGTTGTGTTTCTTATTCTTGTTGTTGGCCTCCAAGTCAGAGTACATTTCACCGATAAGCAAATCATCTCCTCTCCCTCACTCCACCGTGTGTTCTTCTCACCCTCTCTCGCCTAATCTGCCGCTCTCCCACTCGCATGCGTCTCAGTTGTCGGTGTTTGTGTTGTCTTGCAAATTAAATGAAATAAACCCTCGGATATTTTATGCTAATTCTCTTTTCCAAATAAACAACCACAAGAAACCCATATTAATATTGCCAACAAAACACGATATATTGATGCCGAAACAAAGCCAATTTACAATTTCGCAGAACCAAATGAGATATTTGAATTAAACATTGGGACAAATTGTTTCATCTCCTAATCAGTGAACAGAATTAATATTTTTACTATACCAAATCATTTGGAACTATTTAAGTATCAAATACTTAAGATTAACTTCGCGCTGCTGGACCTATGAGACATCTGTGGCCCTGGGTGTTGAGATAGCCAACGAATTGCCGTACAATGACTACTTCGAGTACTTTGGTCCAGATTTCAAATTACATATCAGTCCGAGCAACATGACAAACCAGAATACCTCAGAGTATTTGGAGATACAAGAAACGGTTTTTATAAGTTTATTATCGATCGATGAAAAATTCTAGTAGCCTTGAAAGTCAATGCAAAAACCATTAAATTTAAATTAAATATAATTAATTTGAAATGCATGCCAGTTTCGACTGACTCGTGTAATACAATTTCTATTGGCATTATTTAAGTCAACAACTTGCCATGTAACCAGTTATTATTATAAATGCTTAAGCTCATGCATTTATCACAAGGACGAACTACTCTCCAATCGTCACTCGTACTCATCACCCCTAGGCCGACGGACGGCAAAGAGATTCATCATCCTGCATGACAACTTCCCCCATCCACCCACATCAATGTCACCACAAACCATTCGCAAACAGGAGCCACACGAACTTCATCACCGTCTCTGGTCTCTGCTGAGCTCCGCCGTCGCCTCGAAGCCAGCATCTTAGAGCTGCCCCTAACCATTGTCTAATGCAGAGTAACCGGGCGACGACGCATAGTCAGGGATTTGCTGCAGCTCTCGAGTACGCTCTGCACCCAAATATCCACAAACACATCCGACTCCGCCGGCTATGAACTGTTTATGTATGCTTGTGTCCATCAGTCAGGTTGATATGCCAGAGCGAAGCCTTTTAATGCGACGACAACATCGGAAGATAATGGAGCAGCAGGAGCCGGCAGGGGTACGGGACACACATGTGATGCATTGTTCTTGGTATTTGGTGTTGTGGTAATGGTCGACTGTGTTGGCTTTGTTGTGATCAGTGTGAACACATAGAAGGATGTCAGCGGACACCACCGTTCATCTGTCCCTGAATGAGCAACAACCAGGAATTATCTCTTTTGAGATCCGTGCGATTTCTGGGCTGACCCTGGCCTCCCACTGATTCATGGCACTGCGAATTAACTTATTTTCCCGTACGCTTCTTTTCCATGGTCCCTCGCTCCAACCCTCCAGTTCCGGAACAAGTGCTGCAGTCGAGAAATTCACAGAGCAAGGCATATCGGTGGGTCGAGGCTTATCGCCGTCATGGACACAAATTGGCAGCCGTAAATCCCATCAGTATCAAAGATCCGGAAAGGTAAGCCGGCCAGTTCAGCCAATTCCTAACGACCGAAATCCTAACGATTTTAGTTTTCCTCTGTTTTGGTCCATAATTTGGTAATTTGTTTTTCTCTCCCTCTCGCCCTTCCGCCCGCTGTCTTCACAGAGCCATGGCCGAGCTGACACCGGAATTTTATGGTCTCGAGCCGAGGGAGACCATAAAGCCCGAGGGTTTGTTGAACGTACCCCCGACGCCCGACCAGAGCAATGAGACCACGGTCCAGGAGTTCCAAACACTGTTGCAGCGAATTTATTGTGGTTCCGCCGTTAGTGCCGAATTTTCATATGTAGAGGTAAGTATCGGAGCAGCAACAAAAAGCGCCGCAATAGCTGGCAACCAACAAACACGGACGGACAGACAGACCCTACCGACGACGACCAAGCTGGCGGAAGTTGTTAATAAAACCAACCAACTTTATCCTTGTTCTGCTCTATATTCAATTATCCCCGCCTGACCCTTGACCCCTGCCAGCCACGAGAATGAATCAATGTTTACTTAATTTTCCTTATTCCCCTCCTTCCGACCCCTGCAGGACCTCGAAGAGCGCGAATGGTTGGCCCAGGAGTTCGAGAAGCTCCTCAGCACAGTAGCAAAGGACCCGAACTCGGCGGTGAACAACGATGCCCGACGGCAGATTGCGGAGCTCCTAATTAAGTCGCAGGCTTGGGATCACTTCATGGCTATGAAGTTCCCGACTGTCAAACGCTACGGCGGCGAGGGAGCCGAGAGCCTACTGGCCTTCTATTGGCAATTGCTTCGCAACAGCGTCCAAGGTGCGAGGAGGAGGCAATTCTCCTTATTCCACATGCCCAATCATGTCTCGTCTTCTTCCTTCCCGTGCAGGTGGGCTCGAGCACATCGTGGTGGCGATGCCCCATCGTGGACGCACCAACTTGCAGACGGTTCTCCTGAATCTGCGGCCAGCGAAAGTTTTTCGCAAACTACGTGGCGAATCCGAGTTTCCGGATGAGGCCCAGGCCATGGGCGACGTCGTCTCGCACTTCCGTAAGTTCAGCTCCGAGGACTTCCCACCATAATTTCCTTAAGCCTAATGCTCGTGATTCGATTTCAGACGTGTCCGAGGAACTCGATGTCGAGAGCAAGAAGATCCGGTTGAGCTTGGTTCGAAACCCCTCACACTTGGAGGTAAGTGCTATCTTCGTGCGGAATTCCGTGGAAGTTCTCCTTCACTCGGTTCTCGTTCACTCCACACAGGCGGCGAATCCCGTGGCCATGGGCAAGACACGCTCCAAGCAGCAGACCAGTCGCGATGGCGCTTTCAGCGACGACGCCGCGAGCCCGAAAGCCTTCGGCTCCAAGGCCATCAACATAACGCTGCATGGCGATGCCGCCTTCGCCGGACAGGGCATCAACCAGGAGGTCTTGAACATGGCCTACGTGCCGCACTTCGAGGTTGGCGGCACCATCCACCTGATTGTGAACAACCAGCTGGGCTTCACCACACCCGCCGACCGAGGCCGCTCGACGGCCTACTCCTCGGACCTGGCCAAGACCATTCAGGCTCCCGTCTTCCACGTGAACGGCGATGATCCCGAAATGGTGGCCCTCGTCACGCAGCTGGCCTTCGCGTACCAACGGCAATTCCGCAAGGACATCTTCATCGACTTGAACTGCTTCCGCCGCTGGGGCCACAACGAGCTGGACGACCCGACCTTCACGAACCCCAGTGTCTACCGCATCATCCACAGTCGCAAGTAAGTTCTCGAAGCACCCACTTCATGGCTAGGACGAGGCTGTAACCACTGTCCATATGAGCAGATCCGTCCCAGATTTGTATGCCGAGAGACTGGACCAACAGGGAGTCCTCTCGGCCGACGAGTCCAAGAAGATCCACGAGGACTTCATCAGCTACCTCAATGCAGAGCTGGAGTTAGCGCCCACCTACGTGCCGGAGCCCTCGTACTTCCAGCGGCAGTGGGCCCACATCCAGACCGCACCCGACTCCATAACGTACTGGGACACGGGCCTGGATTACGGGCTACTCAATTACATCGGCCGGCAAAGCGTCGCCTTCCCGGAGGACTTTGTGAGTCCATGGGATTAGCATATGTGCACCCAACGTGATTTATTCGACTCATCGCTCTGTCTCTTTCTCGCTGTCTCCCTCTCCGTCTATCTCTCACACCGTGGGCAACAGAACATCCACCCGCACCTGCTCAAAACGCACGTCGAGGGCCGGCGCAAAAAACTGGACGCCGGCGAGAAAATCGATTGGGCGACGGCGGAGGCCCTGGCCATCGGCAGCCTGATGTACCAGGGGCACAACGTGCGCATCAGTGGCGAGGACGTGGGGCGCGGCACCTTCTCCCACCGGCACGCGATGCTCGTGGACCAGGCGACCAACGAGATGTACATCCCCCTGAACGACCTCCGGGGCGGACTCGGGGGCCGCCTGGAGGTGGCGCACAGCATTCTCTCGGAGGAGGCCGTCCTGGGCTTCGAGTACGGCATGGCCATCGACAACCCGGACAATTTGATTATATGGGAAGCGCAGTTCGGAGACTTTGCCAACGGAGCGCAAATCATAATCGATAACTTCATATATTCGGGCGAGAGTGAGTACAATGCACGATGAGTCATCCCCATTCATCCATCCATACATCCATCGCCGTCAGTCCTTCCATCGATACCAGCAATGTTTACTCACTCATACCATGACCGCATTTCGCAGCCAAGTGGATGGACAGCAACGGGCTGGTGATGCTGCTGCCGCACGGCTTCGACGGGGCCGCATCCGAGCACAGTTCGTGCCGCATTGAGCGCTTCCTGCAGATGACCAGCTCCCGACTGCAGTCCCCCGACGGCGACAACGTCAACGTCCACATCGTGAACCCGACCACCCCGGCCCAGTACTACCATGTGCTGCGGCGCCAATTGTTGCGCAACTTCCGGAAGCCCCTCGTCGTGGTGGCCCCCAAAACGCTGCTGCGGCTCTCGGCCGCCACCTCTACCCATATGGATTTCCAGCCTGGCACCCATTTCAGGAACGTTCTCGGTGAGTGCAGCAGGCGCTGTCGGGCCTGGCGTGTGGTTCTCGGAGTCTCGCCCAACCTCCTCTGCTCTACGTGATTCCCACTCGTTCGCAGGCGATACCACAATCAGTCCGGAGAAGGTGCGCAAAGTAATCCTATGCAGTGGCAAGCACTACTACAACCTGGACGAGGAGCGCAGGAACAGGGCTATCCAGGATACGGCGATTGTGCGCCTGGAGTCCCTGTGTCCCTTCCCCATCCACGAGATCCAAGAGGAACTGGCCAAATACAAAAATGCCCAGAGTAAGTTCCGGTGCCTCGGAGGTGTTAAACGGATTCCCATTCCGTTCTGACCGTCTTCTGTCCTCGGCCTATTGACAAGCCGTTCCCCGCCCTGTAAATTCACTATGAGGAGCTCATTACTCCATTTTAATTGGGAGAGCAGAGCCTGCTGCGAATTCGGGTCGGCCTCCCACAATTTCGATTCAACTGCCACAAGTTAAATTTCCTGTCGCCTTTGTGTGTTTCGTTTTCAGCCTTCGTTTGGAGCCAGGAGGAGCACAGTAACATGGGGGCCTGGAGTTTCGTGCAGCCACGCTTTGAGTACATGGTCGGCAAGAAGGTACGGTACACAATGGGCAAAGCCCAGCAACGGCAAGGCGGAGAGGAGAGGAGGTAGGGGAAGTTCTAAGCAATGTCGGTGCACGCGAATTGCCAATCGGGATCTTATGGCGACGGCGATGGAGACGACAACGACACAGGAGCACGCGATGGACAAAACACGTGCTAAATGCGGCAAACAAGACCGCCACCAACAACAAAAGCATATTGACTTGCTGCATGTTGGGGCCAAAGTTCTAATCGTTTGTGCTACATTGCTGCCGTGGCTATCATCTCTGCTACTGCCCCTCCCCCGATCGCCTTTCCATCCTCCATCGTCGCTGGGAGCCTCTGTTGAACTCAATCTATCTTCCCTCTAGCTAAACTACTGCGGACGTGCCGAGGGCGCCACAACCGCCACCGGCATTGGCAAGGTGCACAAGCTCGAAGCCGAAGAAGTCGTTACCAGTCCGTTTAAAATGTGAACCCCACCTGGCACGGTGTCCAACGCCCATCGATCCACCTCCATATCCATATGCTGCACTTCTGCCACCACCTGAAACCCCATCAACAGAGAGACACCGAGGCAGAGATGGAGAGAAACAAAGGAGAGTAACGAACGAGAGTGGAGCTAATTTTACGTTTAAACTGTTGAAGCCAAAAGCTCGGTTCGCCGTGAAGCGAGCCGACTTCGCCGAGACACGGACAGTAGTTGCCGAGCAGATGATTTCATTAACTGGTTTTCCTTGTTGGACATTTTTTCACTCTGCTTTTGTTTGTATACTTACCTTTTTTCTCCACCGTTGCAATTTTTACTTCTGTCTTCTCGCGTAGCGTGTCTGTATATAAGGATTCTGTGTGAAATGAGATTTAGTAGTAAATAAATTATTTGAATGAAATATGTAGTAGTCTTTTATGATTTCTTGCGAGATTTATTGTGATTGATGCATGCAGAAGGATTAAGGCGACAATCAGAAAACATTATTTCCATTCCAGAGGGAATATCAATATATTAAAATACTTAGAGAATACATAAACTACATCATAATTAGGTAAGCTCTTGGGTTAAGGTCGTGCATGCATTTAGCCCAAGATCATAGAGTGCGGTTCAAGTTGAAATAACCATTTTAACCGATGATCGAGGAAACAATTGAAAATGCGATTGGCTTTAAGTTATTAATTTCCATGGGATTCTCCGAATTCTCACTTAATTCTAGACTCACTTATAGTCACTCTAAAGGGTTCATATTAAAAACTGCAAACTACGTGTATTTCGTTCCCTATCTCTCGCTTTAGCGTCTCCTCTCCTAAAGTGCAGTCTCGCCGTAGACTTTCTCCAAGACACTGTAGAACTCCGCGGACGTCCTGTAGGCGAAGCGCAACAGTCACATCCAGAACACGAGAGCTATGCACACGGTTATGAGGACCACGGCGGTCTCCTTGCAGGACGCGTTGTCCCAGCCGCACTCCAGATCGAACTTCAGGGCCTACAAGAAATACGGGAAAGAGTGGTTAGCAAAATCACCCTCGACTCTATGGGGATCGCCTTGCCTCCATCAGCTGCTGGCCGCCCTTGTTGTCGCATCGGGTCTCTCGCAAGTCGTCATCGTGCTCCTCGCAGTTGTGGCGCGCGTAAACCTGGCACGGCGAGTTCATGAAGGTCCTGAAGACCGTGTCGGTCCACGTTTGCGACGAGCATATGTACTGGCGACGCTTGCGCTGCCAGAACTCCACCCACCTGTGGAGGACGGCGAAAAGGGTTCAATTCACATCACATCACTTATGCCGGTGGCCGACGTACCCCAGTTCGCAATCGCAGTTCAGATCGTTGTCCGACATTTTGAGATCGGTGAGAAATACGCTGTTGGGCAGGTACGGCACGGTGCCGGTATTCGGGTTCGGGATCTTCTTGAGCATACGGTTGTTGTAGCGAATGTCCAGCGAGATGTTGCGCACGCGGCCCATGTTCTTGAAGAAATTCGTTGGCAGCGCTTGTAGCGAGGTATTGAAGAGTTGCATGTACAAGTATGGCGAACGCATGCCCTTTTTAAAAATGATCGAATAACGAATTTAAGAACAGGGTTAACTTTACCTGGCTGGAGGCCACTCACCTTCAGGATGCGTTCGTTCAGCGAGCTGAATTGTGGCCCACTGAATGTGATGTTCGTCAGCTTGGAGGGCAGGTGGCCCTCCATTTCGCGCGCCAAGTCCGTGGGCATCCCCATCTGGACGGTCTGCATCTCCTGGGTGCTGCCCGATCCCTTCTTGATTATGCGCGTGAAGGGCTGCGGCGCCTCGATCCACAGCTCGCGAATGTTGTGATGGTGGCGCAACAGATGGGGGATGTTGAAGTGCTCTAGGTGTGAGTATGCGGTGAGCTTGAGGGACCGCAAGTGGGGCAGCGAGTCGAGACACCCATACTCGAAATAGTGCAGGCGGAAATTAGAAATGTCCAACATCTCGAGATCCTCGTTGACGCCATCGAAGCTGTTGTTGTTCAGTGAGGTAATGGGGTTGCCGGAGAGCATCAGCTTCCTTTGGGGTCAAGAGGGAGATCGGATAAACGAATTTAAACAGCATCCATTCCCCGTCTCCTTCATCACGTTGACTTACCGCAAGTGTGGCAGTGACTGGGTCATCAGCGGGACATTCGTCAAGTCGTTGTTCGACAGGTCGAGCATGCGCAGGTTGCTCATGTTGTGTGCCAACTCCTGCGGAATCGATGGCAGCTCGTTGTAGCCCAGGCGGAACTCGCGCAAATACTTCAACCGGATCTCGGGAACCGTGCTCAACGAGACGTTCTCCAGACCCAACTTAATCAACGACGTCTCCAAGCCCATAAACGATTTGTCCATCACTTTGAGATCCCGGTTGTGCGAGAGGTCGAGCACCGCCAGCCTGGGCATCGTGGCAAAGACGGCGTCATCGATACGCAGCAAATAGTTGTAGGAGATGTCCAGATACCGCAACGACTACAAAGAGAAAAATTCCGTGACGTGATTGTGGCAAAATTCGAAGCCGAAGGCGATTACAGACGCACTCGGAACTTGTTCGACAAATCCATGCTGTGTATCGTTGAGATGAAGTTGTTGGACAAGTGCAACTCGCACAAGGTCAGGGCAGCCAGCGAGGACAGCGATGAAGATGGAATCTTTAGCAATTGATTGTGGGAGACATCCATTCTGAAACATCAAAAAGAATTTTGAAAACCCGAACCGAACAATCCGATTTGGGCCGTCTTCTTCAGCGATCAACTGACTTTTCCATGCCGCCGTTGTAGAAGAGGTTGTCAGGCAGTCCGCGCAAGTGGTTGTGCGACAAGTCGATGACACGCAGAGCATGGATTGGTTTGAAAATATCCTGCGGTATATCGGTGAGATAGTTGTAGGATAAGTAGATGAGCTGCGAAAATAATCAACAGACTCTAATTGCAGTTGGCTTCACACAATCAATGTTGGACAGACCTGCAATTGTTTGGTATTCTTGAAGGCGTCGAAGTCCAGCTCATGCACCATGTTGTGCGAGATATCCAGCCATTGGAGATGTGGCATGTTCCCAAAGACATCGCGTGTGGCATTCTAAAAGAACCCCAGAAACGCACACAGTGATATCATCCGGTTCAGGAGTGTGGAAAGCCCTCCCACTTACCATCAACGAATTGTAGCCCATGTGCAGGTGTGTGAGGGAGATCTCCGCCGGGCGGAAATAGCCGGGATGCACGATCGAAATGTTGTTGTGTGAAAGATCGAGTATTTTAATGTTCGAATGATACATCGATCCATGCTCATTACGACCGGACCAAGACGAATTGTACATAAGCATTTTAATTTGATTGTGACTCACGTTGACGTTGAGATTGGAGAGAGTTCCGACCTGAGGTCATAACATAGATAAATGATTTTTAGTTATTTATCGAAGACACAAGCAAATAAAGATTCTTACCTGATCGAAGTAGTCAAAGTTGAAGTTCGGCAAATTGTTAAAAGCCATGTCGAGAGTCTCTAGCTTCGGTAGATTCTGCAATATAATTGATATTTTTAATTCATATGTGAGCACATGCCGATATGTAGAACGATGTACTGGTTCTGCAGTTGGTCACACATTCACATAATATAAATTTTACAAGAGCACTTGGTGAAAAATACAACTTAACTTTTAATATTTCTATATTACTCCTAATTATGCCTCCCTTACTGTACATCTTCGGCAAACACCAACTAGTGTTGCATGCAAATTGGTATTACATTCCTATCTATAGCCTGTACAGCAACCGCTTTCTGAACGCCCCCGTAACCAATTGGATTCTGCTTCTCTGTCTGCTTTATTCTCGTTGCCTTTTTTCTTCATTAGCGTCTCTCTTCAGATTCTCGCTCTTGACAAGAGCATACACATAGCTTTGACAACTCTACCACTTGCAACATCAAGAAGGAAAAGGAGGAATAAGTGGATTTTGCTCTGGACTTTAAGAATTCAATATTTTACTTTTTCAGTAAAGAAACCACTTTGCAAAAATGTTGCAAATCAATTAAGGAATATTAGCGCAATTAGAACTTCCGAAAAAATACGCATAAATTTGTGTTGGTCAGAAAACATGACCAGCTCTGTCGCCGACAGCCGGTTACACCAGCAGTTGCCGCAGCCGGAGGAATATGCGGAGGACAAGAAGTGTCGAATATGCGGTTTTGCAGACACCAAGAACGTTAACATCTTCAGCCCGGGCAACTGCAAAGCGTTGGTTACTAAAATCCTAACTGTGTATCCAATTGTTGTGAGTTGGAATTATCTTGATTGAAATTCAAGAAAAGAATTATTTGCGAAATTAATCTCTTAATTCTCTTTCACAGCTTTACAAAAATGATCCGCTACCAAAAAACATTTGTAAAAAATGCATCTGTAATGTTAGCATCATGTACAACGATGTTCTGCGTGTGATGAAGATCCAGAGCAAGTGGATTAATAATGTACGTGCTGTGCAGCCTTACCACAACTATATACGTGTGTTGGACCTTATTGATGTAAGCTCCCAGTTTTATATTTAAAACAGTTATCCAATCTATCAATCTTTTTTTCAGAATGCAAATAGTGTCACCAGAGATTCCATAAAAGCTACCCTTGGCGAGGATGTTAATGAACTCAGCGTTGGTCGCTTTTTACTTTTGAATAAAAGAGAACTGGCATTAGAGAAAAGTTCAAAAGCAAAGCCAGTAACGGAAAGGAGTCCTACTCAATGCTCTCAGACCAAACAGAGCTGTTCCCCGCGGTTAAGCTCCACGCCTTTATCTCCAAATCTTGATAGTGATGTTAAAATCAAACCCAATATCCTAATACCGAAGTCAGCAACCTGTGAAAAATCATCAAACTCATCTAAGAGTACCGAAATTAAAGATATCAAATCACTACTAGAATCAAATGGCTGTAGCTTGCTGAAAGTTGCCACACAGAAAACAAACATAAATACTTCACAATGTATCTCTAAATCAGAAGAAACCTCTTCCGAAGTTGAAATTAAGAAAGAATCTAAAGAAGAAGGCGACAATACAATTTTATTCTCGCTTCTTTCTGTCTCGAAAGACTCTAACTCTTCAGCAGACACGCCACGCCCTGGACCTCCACCCCCTCTAACGATCAAGTGTCGTTTATGTCCTTTACAATTCAATTCGCTTGAGACACTTTCCAGTCATCAACTTATTCATATGCGTCTATGTATTCCGAAAATATTCCAAAAAAAATATCTACACAAACGTATTCGTCGCGGGCGACTTATATCGGTGCAGGATCGTAAATGTATTCGTTGTTTGAATTGTTGGCGTGTTTTTGTTGACAACAAATCGATCTTAGAGCATTGGTCAATGGGAGAATGTGATTTCTATTGCCATATCTGTGGTAAAGAATTCGCACAAGCTCCGAAAATGTTGCGGGAACACGTTCCGGCGGCACATGGAATCAGTTACAGATCATCAAAATTTCAACGTGTTCGCTTACCCACAAAAATTATAATGTCGGTTGCTCAAACGCCAGTCGATGAGAACCCAGATTTTAAACTCTTCCAAGCTGTATCAGAACAGGAACCTCTTCCATTTGAAGAGTTAGGAGGAAGATCTGAACTATCCAAGGTATTAATCAGTGATTAGCTAAACTTTATAAATATGTAATTTTTGATTTCCCCATCAATAGCCTAAAACTATACAAAGAAAGTCACTTCCAATACACCCTCCAACACCGAAGACTTCAAAACCCACTTCCAAAAGATCCTCGGATATTATACATAATGGTGATGGTTCGGTATCATGTCATATTTGTCTAAAAGTATTTCAAAACTTTAAGGCTCGAAATTCGCACATGCGCAAACACAAGCCTGTTTATGCATATGGTGATACAATTCTACCTGCCTCAGGTGTGAATCCATATATAAAAGAGAAAGAAGTCTACAAAGAGGAAGAGGTTCGCCCTATTACAGATATATCAAACAATCGCAATACATTAAATTGTAACAATTCGATTCGTACATCTGGAACCGCATCCATTCCAAAGCCATCATCATCTTCCAGAGGGGACATACAATCTCCGCGTGGGGTCCGTACAAAATTTGTCAATCGACGCCCAGACGGTAGTGCAGGTGTGCTGAAAGTGAAACCTTTAAATGAACTCCAACAAAAGTTTCCCAAGGATGGTATAGAAACTTCCACTGTCTGTACATCTCAATCATGGGTAACTCCGCCTGCACCTGATCCTACGATTACACCGAAAGTCGAAAAACATGAGCCAGAGATAAAAGATGAACCCATGGATGTAGACCATGCTTCATGCAATCCGCACCATGAGGAGACTGAGTTTGAAGAAAAAAAGTTTACTTGCATTCCATGTAGTGATCAATTCCCATCGAAACTAGAATTATTCCGACATAAGCGCAAATGTCGAGCTACTTATACATTTACTTGCGAATATTGCTCCGAAGTATTTCGATGCAGTGCTGATCATCAACAACATGTCATACAGTCTCACAAGTCCAATGCAAATTAGTTTTAGTGTTATTTTACTTTAGTCAATGTATTAAAAATTAATGTCTTTACAATATATAGTATAAGAACATATTCCATTTTGTTGATATTCCAAATCCATTTTAAAACGTCTATTGTGTTATGAACAGTGTAATTTCATTACGTCTCGAAACATAGAATAGGTTTACTTTGGCTTTTAAAGTTCCTTACAATTGTAATAAATCTTTTCGATTTTATCATATTCGATGATATATATTCAGTTGTTTTTATCCCTACATTTATATGTCCACCACTCAATATCATATACTATTAATAAATATTATATACCTGAAACGATTCCTCAGCCAAATTATTTAGTTTATTGCCACGCAGACTTAAATGCTCTAGTTCATCCAGATTCATAAATGCACGTCGCTCTACACGTTCGATCTTATTATCATCCAAGTACAACTTCCGCAATGCCTGATGTACAAAATTTAATAAATGTAAAGGTTTGGAATATTATGAACCCACCTCTAAGTCGAAGAATGTATGTTGCGATACTTGAGACAGGTGGTTAAAACGAAAGGATATTTCCTCCAATTTCGAGTGTATGTCGCCCTGATTATACAATGGAAAAAATAATTTAAGAAAATCGATTATCGTTTATAATAATCCTATGATTACCTGAAAGGTTCCCTTCATTACTTGCTCAATACGATTATCGTGGAGCTCTAGAAGACGCAGGTTCTTCAAGAAATGGAAGCTAGTGTCGGTCATGCTGGTGATTTTATTGTTACTGAAGTCCAATTCTTGAAGAGATGTTAAATGACGCAGTGGTTCCGATGGCAGAGCATTGCCCGAGAAGCCGTGTGAGATTTTGAAAGATATCAGCGAGTGGCCAATCTAAATTATAATAATATAATATATTTCCGTTGGAATTATAGAACCCTGTATAAGAATGAGATTCATGCTAATAATTTTTACTAAACATTTCGATATACAAAATACTCCTATAGATAGAATACAAAATAGCGATGATATCGGCGTAAACTCACCTCTACAAAGGCGTCGTTTTCAATGGTTGCAATGCTGTTCTCACTGAAATCCAACCGCTTCAAACCACGCACATGTTTGAACGCATGTGACTGAATGTTGGTAAGACTTGCTCTGGTTATTTGCAAGTCTTCTAGCTCGACGCCGAAATCCTTGAAATCATCGGATCCTATCGATGTGGTACTCATACGTGAGATGGACAACGAGCGCATGTTTCTCATTCTGGTCATACTTTTCGAAAATAAATAAAAAACATTTTTTGTTATCGAATCCTCAAAACTATAACTTACTTCCGGAGAGTCTGCAGATTGGTGGGGTCGTTTTTATCCCCGCTCAGATCGAGCTTCAGCAGCGTGTACTGCATGGCATTGAAAGTCTCCATGGGTTGCTCGATTTTGATGTTGTTGTCGCGCATGCTGATCACACTGTGGAGGAAAGGAGAGCCAAAGAAAGTGACTATTAAAATAACGGCCCTTGAAATTATTATTTTATTGTTTCTATGGTCATATCATCCTTAATCTCTTTATTAAAGAACTCGCTCCAAAATCATTACTTGACTTGCGATTTAGGTGGCCGATGAATTAAGTTTAGAAGCACTCATTTGAATACCCTACCCCAGCGGAAAGAAGGTCACTCACTGCTCTACCCTAATGAGGGGGAAGCCAACTCTTGCTAAACTGGTCGAAAGCGGAGAACGGCGTCGGTCTACAAATGACGATGGAGGCAATCGGATTAAATGGCGAATCAGGTCAACACCGCAAGAATGGACACTAATATGCAATCCCTACTCGGAGTAATTAGTTCTACCCCAACTGAACTCACCGCAGTACGTCGAAATTGTTGAAGAGCTTGTGGTGCAGGTGTGTTAGATTATTCCCGGAGAGATCAAGAATTTGAAGATTATTGACCAGGCTGTCGAAGGTTACTGGAGATATGTTGGTTAAGCCACAGTAGCGCATGTAGATCTCTCGTATTTTAGCCGGCTTGAAGGCGTCCTCCTACGACAAGCACTTTAGATCGATCGATTCTGGGGGGAGTATTTCAGCAGATCAGTAGTGTTACCTTGAGCGTATGTATAGGATTGCCATCGAAAAAGGTCCTATTGACAATATCAAAGTTCTTGAATGCATTCGGTGGCAACATATCAATGTGATTGTATTCCAAGTGCAAATTGTCCAAATTCAACTTTGTGGATGATTTGATGTCGTAGGTCTCGTTGCCGCTCAGCGACCATATCACATTGTGCGATATGTCGAGAGTGCGAAGGCTCTTGAGAGTCCCCAGAGCATCGTAGGGTATCTCAGAGAGTATATTATCCGTGAGCAATAGTTTCATCAGTCTCGGCATACCATCCACAAAGACATTAGGATCAATTTCAAACAGATTGTTGCCACTCAAATCCAATGTCTCTAGGATTAGAAGACCGGAAAAACTGTGCGATTGCAGCATCGAAATGCAGTTCTCGCGCAGGATGAGTGTCTGCAGGGAGTCCTCGAGACCGCGAAAGGAGTCGTGGTGGACGTGGGTTATGTGGTTGTAGCTCAAGTCCAGATGGCGCAACTTCTGCAGATGCCTGAACGACTTCGATGGTATTTCGACGAGATCGTTTTGCGGCAATATCAGTTCCCAAAGCGACCGCTCCAGCCCAGTAAACGCATCGTCGGGAATTTCCGTCAGGTGGTTGCCAAATATCTTCAAGCGATACATGCCTAACAGGGGAAAGAAAAGGACGAGAATGAATCATACAAATGAGCGGAAATCTTCTCGGGACGGCACCTGTCGATTGCAGGAAATATGGTTCGATCTCCCTCAAGCCTGTGTTCTCCATGTGCAGCATGAAGACCTTAACAATAGATGTTCAAAATTTAAATACATGACAAATCTAAAGTATCCGTCGTCACCTTCGACTGGTTGACCATCTTTGGGAGCGCCGGGAATGGGACGTTCCTGCAATGCACAATACCCAGGTCGGATGAGGACTTCGAGCATGTGCAGAGAGAGTTGAACGTGCATGGAGGATATCGCATCTCCTCCATTTCCCGGTTGTATATCGAGGCTCGCACTAGGGACATCCAAATCATAATCGTGAGCGTGATTATCAGGAAAGCATATCCGAATTTGAAGAAGAACTCCAACCCCTAGAAATATATGCATCGCCGTAATTGCAAAAAATTAAATTCAAAACAGATCTTTAAATATAAATATTGTCATATTTTTCTTGTTTGAAAGAAAAATCACTATTCCATGACAAAAAAATCCACATCCCTGAACCGCATTTTTTTGTGAATCTATACCCAATGTAACCGAAAACGAAGAAGCGAAAGATGGCACTTAAATATTTTCTAAGGATTCTCTCTGTTGCGAATTTGTATGGTTTCTTTATATCCTGGCTATTATATTCTCTCATTTCTATGAAACCACATTGCATGTTTTGCACGTAAAACATTCGGTTAATTTAACGAATACACACCATTATTAATAAAATTAATAGCACTTTTTGTGAAGCATAAATATAATAAAAACACTAATATCGTGAAGTAAACCACAAATACGTTTATTTGAAAATCACTTGTATTCTCGGTGCACGACTACCAATTTTACACCAGCGGAACAGTAGCAGGATCTATTCAGGATTTAATATTTAACACAATCACTGTAACTATTCGGGTTCACCATACAGTTCAAAATATAAAAGATCCTTGGGTGCCCCGCTGTGTGCCAAGGTAGTACGTCCGAATCTCAGCACGAACAAAGTAGGTCTGAATGAGTTGGTTGTAAGTTCTGACCGAACGACAAAGGGGCTTAGTTAAACCACTAATTGGATTGTACTATATTGCTCGATATTGTTTTAGATCGCTTTCTCCTTCTTGAGTCGCATTCATCAGATTTTCCTTCACATCCATACTACTCATTGGATATTTCAAAATGTGTGGGTAAAAATGTTGAATTTTTCGAATGGTGAATTTTTGCGTTCTATTCGTAGTGGTATATTTTGGAAACTTCTATGCCTTTTATATTTGTTTAGAATTTAAATATGAAACAAACCAGCAATAATCGGAAGTGAAAAAGGAAAGGTGACTCGGTATTTATTAGAGGACAAAATTATAACCGTACTATATCATGTTTACATAAAATGTATTGATACTTATCAATAATCCAACTTCAATGTTTGATTCCAATAATTTGTAAATGCTTACATATAGCACATGTGCTAGTAGCAGTCAGAGAAGCAATATAATGTTCACGTATAGTCAATATTTTTATATATTCATCAATAAACATATGCGCACATTTCTATGGGTTTTCCTAATACAATTAAGACAATTATTTTTAAAATATTACGACCAAAATTTGTATAGTCTTTAAAAAAAAACAAAATAGATAGAAGCATCGAAGCTTAGTTTTTTTTATTTATTTTCTTTTATTATTTTTTTTTATTTGATGGACAGACTGTTTTAATTTTCTGATATATCCAGCAGTAATAAAAATTCTTTTTAGCATATTCTTTGTCTGAAAAAGTTTTGTTATATATTTATATATTATTGCAATAAATATAAATATGTACCTTCATTTTGAAAACATTCAGAAATTCCGGGGGGGAAAACATTATCCATACTATAGAAAACAGTAGTTCTAGCATTACGGAAAGTATTGTGCGACTCCATAACAATACGACGAGTATGTGGATCCTTACTGTAAAATTAAAATTTAATAGTTAAAATAATCAATATATTTATACAATTCAATATCAAACCCTTCCAAATGCTCTTGGATATCATACGGTGATAGTGTTATTTCCATTTCATCAATAACAGAATCATCAATCGAGGTTACAATACGTATTGGCTTTTTCCACGATTGATTGCATACATCTCTCTGAACTATATTAGAAACAGATTAACGATTATATATATATATATATATATATATATATATATATATATATATATATATATATATATATATATATGTATATATATATATATATGTATATATATGTATATATATATATATATATGTATATATTTATATATATATATATATATATATATATATATATATATATATATATATATATATATATATATATATATATGTATATATAACATAGCTAACCATTTAATAAATTTAAATTGATTTGTATCATCAGCAAGTGCTCTAAAGTACAATGTATTTGAAACAACTTCGATAAATCCTGAATGCTCTCTTCTTCATTGAATGTACTATTTTTAAAGAGATCACTGTTTAGTTTGTCTTCTCCCTTGACATTAGCATGTAATAGAGTCTTTCGTTGCGTAGTTATCTCTGGTCGCATTGCATTTCTTAGGGACTTCCTAACATTCAGTGGTGCTTCACTCTCATTTACATTGTCTGCAGTTCTGTTAACAATGATTCAGAATTAAATATATCAAATTACAAAAACATTTCATTTACCCAATGTTTCTCATATCTTTCGCACTGCAAATCTTACTTTCTGAAAATATGAATTCATAGTCTTTGTAAAGCTTTTCTATTCCAATTTCTAGCAATAACTCCAATGGTTCCGAGCCACTTAGACATGGAATGGCTAGACGACGATTGGACACTTCTGTTATGATTTCAGCGAATCGGTTTTTGTTTGTTGGAGTATTCTGAACAACAAAGAAAATAAGAGCACACAACCACACATTAAGACATTTTAATAAACTCACCACAATATTATACCTAGCGGCGAATTGAAATACAATATTAAATGCTTTTTTCAAATCCGTATATGATGAACAGCCTAATTATAAAAAAAAATAATACTGAAATAGAATACCAGAAATGTCTCATTTCCAAAACTCACATTTTATAATATTCCATAGCTTATCTGTTAAATCTGTTATTCGTCTGGATCGAGCGCGTTGTACAACAGCTTCGAGATCACACTCCAAAAATTTCCCATCATCAATTTCCATGTATCCAGAAATTTCAGTCATCACTTTGTTAACACTCACACGCAATTCCTCGATATCAACACCTCTAAAAAACATGAAATTTTTGAAGACCACAAGAAATTTAATAATACTATCGACTACCTTCCGCATCTATATACCGGATCCTTCCCGCCAGCTCCCGGACCCAGTTGTCTTTCTTCCTCTCTATACGCAAGGATGTCATCGCGAATTATCATTAAAATCCGTAATTGATTCAAAAATTCCTCAGAGGAAGGATTGCATTCCCTAAGTCGAAATATCTGCGTCAGGGTGACATCACACGAAGCCAAGTCAAGCAAATTAGGCACCGCTGCAGCTGTGCTCCAAGAGCACTTTAAAGAAATGTGCGACTTAATGTAATACGTATTTTCTATGGAGGTATTCACTTTACAATCAGAATTAATAATTGTATAATGTTGTCGCAAGAGATCTTGGGCATTGATGGCGTTTGTGAAGACAACACCAGCAGCTGTGATGAGTCCACGCGAGTTAAATCCTTTTACGTATTCATACTCAAATAGAATTGTTTTGTCATGGTCATTGCCATTGCATAGTATCCAAACCGACCCTTGTGATGTACGTGCAGATTCACTACGTTGAAACTCGGGATTGCAGACAATTTTTCTAGCTTTGTCCAAATCAATTCCTTTATGGTATCCTTCTTCTATACTCCACGGATTCGATGCGGCCAAATTTATGTCCAAGGACATATCCCCTATCGCATCAACAAGACACTCGTCCTTCAAAGGGCTACCAGTCAAATTAAGGTCCTGTTCGGGTTTGATGTGTAGCTTTGAAGGAGAGATGTCATCGAAATCTTTTTTCGCATAACGGTCCTAGTGAAGAATGCTTTAATTTAGAATATTGTAAAAATTGAAAATAAATACCAAATCGGAGATGAAAATGACTTTTTCACAAGACTTTGCTGTACCAAGTATTCGTTTTAAATAAGAAGGTGCAGGAGAATAATTTATTAACAAATTTTCTCCATAATTTTTACGAAGAAATGCATAAATATTGCCCAAATTTGCCATTTTTTCTATAAATGATAAATGTTGTCAGTAAAGAGCAATTTTTGCGGGTAAATTTTAAAACCAATGTCATAATATTTATCGATATATTTTATCTCACTTTCCAGACACAAACCGTTTTTGACATTACATTATTTTTTCTAGCACAGGCTAATACAGAATATTTTAAAAATATATTAAATATACAAAAAATATATCTAAATTGAATTATGTAATACAAAAAACAATATACATAATTTCTTGAACGCATGTTTTGACTAAATTTATAAAATAATAGTCTATATTAATTTATTTGTTATCGTGATGAAATTTTATTATGAAAGATTAAATGTTATTTATATATATATTCTATTGCGTAGACCTTTTGGCGATTTGGCATTATTCCAACCGTTAGATATATGCAAGTTCGACGAACCGATGAAACTTATTCCATGACGAAATGAATATATATTAACTTTGTTCAATACGTAACATACTGCCTTCAAAAAGTAGACGCCATCTCTGCTAGCCAATTATTAATTTCATAAATGTAGAAAATAAGCGTATTTTATATGTAATCATCTTTTAATACTAATTCAAATATTGCTTGGGAATTTCAAAACATTTAACGTGCTAAAACGATTACATTTATTATAATGCCACTATAGTAGGTATATATATAAACGTATGTATAATAAATATGTAGCAACTGCAAAGTTCTTAAAAAGGCTTTACTCTTTAAATACCATTTAAGTTTGATTAAGAGCGGAAAATGTGTGATTTTTTAAATTCATTTATGATTACATCTTTCCAATATATATAAACGAGTTAATTTATATAATTGAAATTTTACCTCTTATTGGTAAAAATGATAATGCTTTAAATTGACGGCGATTAATTTCGAGTTGAGAGTTGAGAGTGATTTCATCTATTGAAATATATTGCTTTGGAAATGTGCATATTGCTAAACTATTAATATTGACATTTAATTGCTTGCTTAATGCATTTACGTCGTTGTTCTTCGTATGAAATCGTCACCAACTACTGCAGCCTATAAGGATTTCATGTAGATACAAAAGTTCTTAAACCTAAGGTTGTTTTTTCGCCCGACGTCTTTTAAACCCCGTCATTTGCTTCAACAACTGCGAGTTCTCGTCGTCGAGGTCCAAGTGAGGTTCCCATAATCGTAAATGCTTCGGAATATAAATCAAGCCAAGTAATGTAATTGCTACGGAAACAGAAATGGAAATTATAGTGAAAATCACAACTGACTCCTGTGTTGCGTAAGAACTTACAATTTAATACGCAGGGGAAAATAACATAGAAATTCAAAGTGCTCGACCGGAAGTACAAGGCTTCACTCACATACAGGACCATGGTCAGTGCTAGTGAGCAGCCACCCATGCTGACCACTCTGCAAAGGGTATTCAGAAACATTTAATACATATAAAGAACAGCAATTAAGGTTACTCACGGTTTGTAGTGTATGTACAGCGTGCAGTGAACCAGGGCGATGGCTTTCAGTAAGCAGTACATGCCGATAATGCGGGAGATCGTGTAGTCGCCTAGATGAGATAGTCTTTTATTATGAGCCCGCAGACATATCGACTAAGGCATTTTCAAATACGTACCTTCGATAAATTGTGTTTCCGTGTGATCGCCGAGGAAACTGCGACGTTCGATGTAGCTGCGAAACGCTGTTCCCAGATCCATGAATGCTACAAATGCTATCCAGCCCCGAAAGGCGTACAGCAGTTTGCGTTCCATCTTTGAGTGATACGTTTTGGCGGCTTTATTGGAGTGTATTCTTGCGTATTGCAGAATCTATTGCATATCAATGGAGCCAAGGAAACACGCACAATCAATTCTCAACTATGGATATACCTATATATAGTAAGCTGTGAAGGGATGGAAGTTAGGAAACTAAATTAATGTTGACATCAAACACAGTCCTTTAATGAATTATATCGATTGAATATGAAGCAAACGAGTGGTGAAAGTTTTGTGTTTAACGAATATATTCTATTCTATTCTATTCTACGCCATATCTGGATTCAACGACCTTTGGGCCAATTATGGTTGCAAAATCAATACAGTTCACTAACGTAATACAGTTCCAGGTGAGTCTCGATAACGACCAATCGAGCTAATTGCTCTGTTATTTTAGGACACTTCTATAGATATAATCTACTTTTTGATTTTCCTTCAAATTTCTTTATATCACACATCTCATATTCTGTATCTTCGATTGTCGCGTATCCGGAATATTCCTTCGGTGTGGTTTGTATATAAATACCTTTGAGTTGTGAGTATATTAATATTTATTTATTACACAATTAGGTTTACAATTCGTTTATCGTTACGCAGACAACATTTCCTTGCCAATTGCCTTAGTGTGCTGTCTGAATGTCTCGACTGTCGTTCTTCATAGACTATTTATCCCTCCACAGCATTTATTTTTTGTTTCTGTTTCTTGCACAAATATGAAATGTGCTGTCCAACGCCGGCATGCTCCTGCGCTGTTGTTGCTATTTTAGTGTTCGTACCGTAGAGAGGCGTAGCTGGAGTTATTATTTGAATGGTTCATGGATGAAGTTCAATATGGAGAAGCAAATAAATACATCAGAAAAATACTTCTAAAATATTAATTTAATAAAAAAAATTATATAACTGAGTTAAAATTGTAACATTTATTCCTATAGTAAGAGAATTTTGTGTATAGCAATTTCATCCCTTAATGTAAATATATTACATATTGCAATAATTCTACACCCCACACAAAATATATGCATATATTTTATACAAAATTGTGTCAAGTTAGGAAAATTTCAGGAACTATTATCAGTAGGTAAAATTGAGTGTCAGGTAAAAAGAAAATGTTAACAATTAAAAAGCATTTTCTCTTGTAGTAAGTCGATCGCAATAACAAGAGGGCATCGAACTAATATGGAAAACACATTTGAATGACACTATGCAACATTCGTAAATTTAAATCTTAATTAGATAAAACAGCATTCTAATTACTAAAGAATGACAGCGGGATTTCGAGTACACAGAGTATATTTCACATAATATAAAAAATTATAAACAGATTGGTTCGGTGGATTACTTTAAACAATAAAAAAAATCGAATCGAACATATTTTCAAGAAATTTTAAGTTTATTGTTAACTCTAATTTTTGGAATTTTTCTCCGCTGCTTCTTCACCCTTGCGATACTCAGCGTAGTCGACATAGCCATCCTTATTTAAATCCATCGTGTTAAGAACATAATCAACAACTTCCGCCAAGCCTTGGTCTGTATATACGTTGCCCTCCTTATGCTCTGTTTCACCTCCTTCCTTCTCCCCATTTGGTTTCTTGGATCCATCCACTGTAAATACAAATAAAGATTTTGTTTTGGCTTGATTGAGGCTAAAAGTATATAATTTAGATATTGACACACCATTTAATTATATTAAACTTTAATTATGTTGATTGAAAAAAAAAACATTTCTTTTTTATTATATATTTACACACCACTTAATTATATTAAACTTTAATTATGTTGATTGAAAAAAAAAACATTTCTTTTTTATTGTATATTTGCTGCATAATGGAGATTTTGTTTTTTACAAATCTATTATTTAGTAAAAGTAAATCATAACTCGTTCATCAGTCGTTTATAAAATTGGTTCATTCGAGCGATTTCATTGTACAAAAATAATTGCAGTAATTGCATGTTGATCGAGAGCTGCGACGTAATATTTTATTTTTTTTTTATAGAATTATTTTAGTTAGTTATTAAAAGACGAGATTCAAATAAATTAAAAATTTAGGAAAGTGCAAATAAAGTTTTTTTAACATTTTAAAAACGGTTTAATTCAGAGCATCGCTTCTAGGGTTACAAAAAGTTGCCTCTGAAACATATCTCTTCCCGGAATGCAGCGAGTATAAAAATTATTCACCACTATACTCGTGAATTTTTTCACTTGCTTCAGTCATTATTTAGGAAATCTATTCATGATCTTTGCTCATCAAATGCGTTAAATTTTTTTGTTTTCATATTTAATGTCCCCCTTGTTGCTGTGGCTGCTGTTGTTGTTGCTGAGATTGTGTTGCTGCTTTTTGTTGCGCTTTTATAAATTCAGGATAATCAATATAGCCATCACGACTGGTGTCATCCATTTGCAGAATTGGATCGATGAGAGCCACAAGCTCTTCATCGGAGAAAACCTTCTCCTCCACATGTGGGGTTTGTTCATTGTGTGACTCTTTACTGCCTTGTTCTATTGGGTATTATGTGGTTGTAGGTTTTAAATTTGTATAAGATGAACATATGGTAGTGATGATGAGAATGCATTTCCCAAAACCCAGTTTTAAAGCAAAGCCAGACACCCATAAGATTATCCAAACGCATGAAGTGGTGTGAGTGTGTATATGAAAAGAGAAATACATAGGAAACAATATTACGAATCGGCAAATAAACGAATTTACTCAATAATTTTAACTCAAAACAAACACCACATAGTGTTTTACAATTAAAATAAAACTTCATAACATAATACTTCGGACAAAAAACTTCAAAATAGTTAGTTTCACTTACCGTGCCAATGTATCAACGACTTTATTAATTCACAGCCATCTAATTTATTGTTATTATCAGAATCATGCATTTTAAAGTAATGGAACTGCAATTCAGCTTCAGACATTTTACTAGTATCAATAGGGACTTGCATATGCTCTTGAATATGCCTGAAAAATAAATTTAACAATATTGTTAACTTTTTTACTGTATTTTCTCGAAGATTTTGAGTTTATTATACTTACGCCCTTTCATGTTCAATATTTCCTGTATTCAGCACTTGTTGTGGTTGTCCATGTGGTTGATGGTGTCCATGAGGTTGTTGTTGGTGAATTTGCTGTGGTTGCTGTTGATGAATTTGTTGCTGAGGTTGTCCTTGAGGAACCTGTTGTTGAACAGGTGGTGGTTGCTGAAATTGCTGTTGTTGTTGCACTGGAACTTGTTGATATTGCACTTGTCCATGTTGCTGTTGATTGTAAAATGATTTGTTTATATTTTTTATCTTTTACTAAAACTTTCACTAACATATTGCTGTGGCGCCACTCCGGGTGCAACATGTACCGGCGGCTGCTGGTATTGTTGCTGCGGAGGATGTTGCTGTTGATATTGTTGTTGTTGCTGAACTGGGACTTGCTGCTGAATGAGATAAATATATTTAAATCACTGAAATTCAGAGAATTTGCCTTCAATTACATAGTGCTGTGGAGGAACTCCTGGAGCTACTCGTTGTCCTTCAGCCATAGCCACTAAGACCAGCAGGAAGACAATGATCTGAGTTCCAACATTGCGTTTCATTTTTGACATTTGGTCCACGATTATTCTATGGAAGAGAAAGCAATATGTATCAAAATATTCTTTTGAATTTATCGTTTAATCTGTTAATCCAACTGACCACGTCAAAAATAATACAAAATTGTCGGAATACACGTACACAAATCGCTCAAATGTCAAATCTAATGTCAGGTTTGGAGGTATGTTTAGTGTACAGTAATAAAGTAATAAATTCACTATAATTTTATACATCGTTTGATATTTAACCACCAACAAGTTTTAACTTTATCTTTAAAATGATTAAATTTGAATTAATATATGTTGTTCAAGAATTTGAATCTATTGACATGAATAGTAAACAACATAAATCCGGAATTGTTTTATTGTCAAACATGCCCACTTTGTTGAGGACAGGGTTGTCGCTCGTTATTATTAATTCTAAATTCCTAACAACTAAATAGCACTTTGATTGAACCGGCAAAGTAATACCTGCTTTCATATCAATCAAATAACAGATAAAATCACAACAAATAAAATCATACTAAATAATCACAATCATTATCATTTTCATATATCATTTTCTGTGTATTTAGAAGTATCACCAAGGAACTACTACCTTTGGTAAAAAATATCAAAATTAACAACTCTGCTTGAGTAGTCATCAAACTTCACAGTTGAACAATTTTCTGCACTTTCTTTCTTTATTTTATTTCTTTAATCGTTTAAACATTTTATATTACACATTTTTTGATTTTAGGAGTTGACTGCTGATAAATATTTTCTATCACTCACCAAATCTAGTCCAATTCTCATTTTCAATGGTAAGAAATAGGATAGGACATAGAGCAACAGGTGCATGATTTACAGTTCTAAAAAAAAATATTTTTTACTTCTTTATTAAAAAATTAAATGTTTGTTTTCTAGGCTCGTTACTTCAAAGAACAGGATATCGATGGTGAGTAACGTTCATAATGTAAAAACTTAATAAGGCCACGAAGCGGAAGTGAAAGCTGGCTATCACATCATTGTTAATGACACAATTTCTTGATTATTGTTTATCAATGTGTATGATATCTTTGTTATTTCTTTGTCTGCTAACCCTGTAAATAGAATTTCGTGAGTGCTTTTACTTATTTGCACGATCTGGCCAGATCACTTCGTTGGACGAATTGACTGTTATAATGCGATCTCTCGGATTATCTCCCACAATACAAGAGCTCATTGCTTATCTCAAGAAAAAGGGAGGAAAAATGAGTTTCGCTGATTTTCTAGAAATTATGCATCAACATTCTAAAGTTGAAAATTTACCAGATGAAGTAATTGCAGCTTTTCGTGCTGCAGATCCACAAAACAAGGGAGTAATTTCTGCTAAGCAGTTGAGAAACTTACTGCAAAACTGGGGCGAGGGTCTATCTGTTCGTGAGGTAATATTGAAATTCTTGGTATTTTACTGTGTATAACAACTATTTCTCGTTTAAGGTTGACAACATATTCCGAGAGGCAAATGTCAATAACAATAGTATGGTACGCTATTCAGATTTTGTGAAAATTGCTTGTGCTCCAGTTCCAGATTATTATTGATAATCTGTTGGTATCTGCTGTTTTATATTTATAACCACTTACATTCCATATGTACGTATGATATTACAGTGCATAATTCTCTATATTTTCTAATAAATTGAATAATAAAAAAATGTATTTTTTCTTTGTGTAAAATGTATTTGTTTTCTTTAAACAAAAGAAACGTTTTAACATGTTTTCTACCATCCCAAGTAATAACTTAGTTGGCAATGGTGACTTCGACCTCTACACCAGGTTCAATGTTGATCGATGTAATCTTCTTGACGATCTCAGATGGTGAATGCAAATCAATGATGCGCTTATGGATCCTCATCTGCAAAAATATAAATAAATCAATAAATATCTTTGAATTCAATTTTAACTCAACACTACTCAATTGAGAATATATCTCAAATTGTAAAACTCTGAGAGCCAAGTTAAAGTGAGTATATTCTTTAAAAAGGACTATGAGAGTGCGTTTAATTTTAGCAAATCATATAAGTACTGGGTTAGGAGTTAATTTCTCCAAAACACGATACTAGATTCGCTGGGTGAACAATCAACGGGATTTGGTTTAAGACTAACCTGGAAACGATCCCAAGTCTTTGAACCTTCACCGCAAGGTGTTTTGCGGGTGGTGATACGAAGAACCTTAGTCGGCATGCGTACTGGACCCTGTAAAAAGCAAATACATTATTATATTTACATATTTGAGACATTTCAAATTAGATGTGTTCTTCAGAAATTTTTTAAATTTTCCATCCTTGTATATGAATTGGAAAACAATGTCCTTTCTGAATATGTTTCTATAGCATTTAATATAACTAGGCTTAAGATTCTTGCTAAAATCAGAACCTCCAGGTAAATGCTTCACTAATTTAGATATTGCGGGTCCTTTACGCACCTTCACACGCAGGTTTTGGTTCTTAGCACCAGTGATCAAATCGCGGCATACGTTTTCCAAGGAGCGAACATTCCTGGAAGTCAGAGTAATGCGAATGCGGTGCACAGAAGCTGAATCAGGGCCCTGGGGCTTCTCAATGTCCTTCGGAGCAGCAGCCTAAAATTTGACATTTCAAAAGTGAGGTTAAGCGAAATGCTATTGACACGTGCCATTAACTATTGTTAAATCATAGTTTTACTCCAAATTATATTTATATAAATAATTGAATAATGTTTATTGTCCATTTTATATATAATCTCACCATATTAATGCAAAATTCTGGTCGAGGTATTCAAATCTTTCGGGTTTTGAGCAGCGCTGAACCAGAGTTCTTGCGAGTTAAAAACGAAATGGACGAGCATAGGGCGATAAGTTGACATGAGAGCTAAAAATATCCCAAAAAAAAAGTAGGGAACATTTTAGTGGGTTTACATATGTTTGTTGTAATAACAAATTAAGTTTTATTTTCTTAAAAAATGTTATAATTTTTTTTTTGAAACTATTATTCACTTTAAAAAAAAAAATAGTAATCAAGTAATATTGAATAGGATGAATGAATAATAATGCTCAATATAAATTAATACTAAATACTTATTTTAAGGAAGAATTCAAGGAACAATATTCAAGCAATAAGTAACTTTTCCAGGGCACACATAATAAACAAAATTTCAAATAATTCTCGCAATTCGATATATCAGTTGTTAACTTTTGTGCATTCGGAAATGAGTACAATCAATAATAAACAGTATTAAAAATGTTATGGAAACTCGGAAAAATAAATTATTAATAAATGAAAATAGTTGATACTCTTCATATTGGGCCATGTGAAGTAAAAGAAATCCTGATTAATCGGATTTATCGCTCTCTGACTTATAGCTAACTCCAAAACAAAATGTAATGTAAGACTTTGTTTTTTTTTTATATTATTTTATTTAAATAGTTGTATATAATTGATATAATAATTAACCAAGTTTGCCTCTACTGTTTTGTGAAATATAGAAATAGGAAAATCTGTTTCACCTTTCTTGTACAGCATTTATTTACGGTTAATAAACATAAGCATATTTCATATTTATACATCAGATTTTATATAAGTATACAACTTATTTTAAAGTATAAAGGTGAAATAATGTTGGTAAATAGAAATAATCAAAATGTAAAATTACGTTGGGATAAAATTTTGATTAGTTGTCAGTTAGTCATTAATATTACTGTAATTGCATTTTCGTCAAATTAAGAGTACTTATAAGGTTGAAGAATATATATAAAAGATTTTGCTGCTGCTTTACAATTAATCGCTAAGTTTAAGTAAATATGTTTACAAAATTTGTAATTATCATTTCTATGTCAAAGACAAAAAACAAAAAAACGTAAGAAAATCAAAATTTGAAATAAAAATCAATTTGCGTTGAAAAAGGCAATAGTTGGGAAAACTAATGTACATTAATAATAGATTCACGTCCTTTTCCAACACCCACCCATCGAATGGGTACTCCCAACTCACTCTCCAAGAACCGTACGTAATCTTGTGCATTTTGAGGCAACTCCTTAAAATTGCGTATATTTTCGGTACTTGTTTGCCATCCTGGTAGTGTTTTGTACTCTACCTCAATGTTTCCCAACTCGGCGATAGTGCCTGGGAAGTGATCCAGCTTCTCTCCGTTCGCTCTCTTATAACTGTAAATAGAAGGCAAGAGTACAAGACACCCTCAAAATTATAAAACAAAAAATGTATCAACTTACCACACACCAACTTCAATTTCTGGTAATGTGTCAAGAATGTCCAACTTAGTTAGACAAATGCAAGTATATCCGTTCACAAGTGAAGTGTACTTGAGAAGTGGAATATCCAACCACCCACAACGACGTTTTCGTTTCGTAGTGACACCAATTTCAAAACCGCGGGTTTGTAGCAGTTCTCCAAATTCCTACGGGTACAATATTATAATTATCTCAAAGTATTAATATTGTAGAAATTTACATTCAACTGCTCTGTGGGGAAGGGGCCATCACCCACACGCGTGGTATATGCCTTGACAACCCCAATTACTTCACCAATAGTTTGTGGTGGCAAGCCGAGACCGGTAAGTACACCACCTATACTACAATTACTGCTGGTCACATAGGGATAGGTACCAAAGTCAATGTCCAACATGGCGGCATTGGCACCCTCGACCAGAATCGTTTTGCCTTCACGTAATGCGGTGTGGAGGAAACAAATCGTGTCTTTAACATACGGACGCACCTTCTCGGCGAAATCCTTATAACGTGCCAATTCGGTATCCACATCCACATTGATTGATGGGAAGAGACGCAAATGTGTGGTCACAATAGATTTAAATCTGAAAAGTGGATTCATTACAATAAAACGAGTACCATCTGGGAGTATTATAAATATGTTAATACTTCTCTGTGAATAGGTTGAAGTCGCCCAACAATTCACCGACACGAATGCCATTACGAGTGGCCTTGCTAGAATATGCTGGTCCGATGCCCTTCTTGGTGGTACCTAAAGATTTGCCACCCTTCTCAGCCTCCTGCATACCATCGACATGTTGGTGGAAATCAAAAACCAAATGGGCACGATCCGAGATTATCAAACGATGTTGTAGCTTCTGCAAACCCTTTGCTTCATTTTTGGACAGCTCCTCGAAAAGTGATGGTAGATGAATGACCACTCCATTGCCTGTTGGACAAGACAACTCATGATAAATATTTGAATGTTCCGATGTTTATGCACCGCATCCTAACTCATAAGTAACAAAATATTGAGAAAATGTGTAGACAGGAGAAAAAAAAAAAAAAAAAACGAAACTCGGCAATTCACACACGTGCAGAATGCCACACATTCATTCAAAAAAAAAAAAAAAAAACAAAAAAAAAAAACTTTTTGGCACACAGTTCTATTTTGAAGTCATGTGATTTTCCTTTTCCACTTAGAATGTTTACATTTTGAATTCAACTATGTGTATTGTTTTGTATCTGTCGAACAGTACAAAGCCAGAGATAAAGTGAATATGATATACATACAAACATGAACGTCACACAAAATATATATGCTCTTATTTCAAAATACATAAACATAAAAAAAATAACTTATAAACATAATTTAAATATTGGATAATAAAATAATAATTTAACAAAAGGACTTTAAATTTAACAATTTTAAATAGTATTTCAAAGCCGTGAATGTCAAGGATTTTTCTTGAAATTTCTTGGCAATTTTTTTAGAAAAGACATTTTATTGTCTTTCTATCGTTAATGGTCGTTGAAATTTGTGGTCCGGCCGAGGTGAATGTCGCAAAAATAGTTTCGCTTTGCCTGTTTCTCTGAAGGAAAAACTGTGGAAACCACTCATATAGACGAAGTAGTAGAAAATGTTTAAGAAAAGAAAACGCTCGCTTTATGCTGAATTAAATCGCAATAAAATATAAAACATAAAATAGGATCTTGAATAAAAAATAATAGACAATGGTTAAAAAATGTAAATATGTGGACCTTGGCAATAGGGTTGCACAGTGTCAACATAATGATAATTTATTACAACAGTCTGTAATAAAAGTATTTTACGGAATTTTAATTCATTAACATGCTATAATAAATGTTTGTTATTTCGTGCCAGTCACAAAAATATAATATCCTTCTTTCCCCAATTAAAGTTACCGTCGCTTATTCAGACTTTTTTTTACTTCCAGCTAGATTTTGTTTAAAAGTTTAATCGATGCTGTGTGGTAGGGGGTTTCGTGTTCGGTTGGTGCCTATGGCGTTTCGCTTCGTTCATGTCATCGAATGTCACAAGACTAATTTATTAGATAATCAAACAGACATGCTTGTAAGTACCAGAACTCACAAACACATCGACTTCGTAGAAGTAATTGCGAGGTACGCAGTGGTTGTTTTGGATATTGTTTTGCTCGAATTTTGTCTAGCTGTCGTCGATTGGCTTATTCATTTGTAAATAGTGTATTTACTTAAATTGGTCGTCATTGCAAATAAACAAAAATATATGACACACTGATAAACTCATATTAAGGAAAACACAGAAAACATTTTCAAATAACAGTATTGACCAACTGATCTATTGGAAAAGGGCAAAGAGAGGGCAAACTTAAGCATTGAATTTGTCGAATACACAGTAACGTTATAGAAAATTAAGTTCACTACGAATGTTTGCCCCATAAAATAACTACTTTTTTAGAATCTCGGTAATTAGGATATTAACATTTAGGATTCACTTACCAATAACAGAAATGCATTTCTCGTTTACAATACCACTTGGCAAAAGATGAAAGTCAAATTCTGTACCATTAGCCACAACGGTGTGGCCGGCATTATTGCCTCCCTGAAAATATTTGGAAAATAAAACAAAATAAAAATCATTCAAATTTAACATATATATAATATAATCAGAAAAACATTTCAGAAATTTCAAAGCAAATTTGTAGTAAAGGACAGAATAGGACGACGAGAAAGATAATCTCAACAAATTATTATATTCTAAATATTAAATATTATTCTGGTTGGCATTTATACAATAAATTAAGCCTTTATTTTCAAACACAAAATACATCCACTGTTTTCGAAAAGCCAAATACAAGAGAGGTGGCTAGAAAATGAAAATTAAATTTTATTAAATATTTAAAATTATCATCTACAAATGCAACACGATAATAAAGCTTAATTTACTATATGGTTATAATTGGTAATGCCTATGTTTGATAAGATAAAACTTTTAATAAAATCCAAGATAAGACACGCAACTTTGAAAATATCCCTTTTTTGTTGGTCCCAGTTTAAAGTTTAGAACATGTTTAAAACCTTTCGAAGCTTATTACTTCTTAATAATATCCTAATTAAAATATATTATACTTATATTATGAAGGACTTGTAAGTAACTCACAATTACCTAATGATTAATTTTTTATAATAAATAAATAAATAAATAAATCTACTTCAAATTATGACTAAGGATTCAGGTCTACAAGCGTTCATTAATTCGACTAGTACAGATTGCTACCTTCGGCAATATAAGTAAAAATCACTTTTCAGTAAAGAAAATAGCTCGATAACATATCAAAGAAAGCAAGCGAAAAATTATATCACATGAATACTAAACAAGAGAATTAAAATCTATTCAAGTGTAGAGAAGAGAAGAGCAGGAAAACGATGAATATGCGAATGTTATGTAAACAGCGAAGATTAAAAAAAAGAGGGGAGGATGGAGAATGTGAAATGCGTGGAATAAAACAAGTGTTTTAAATAAAAATGTGACACTGTACCTTGAAAAATAATTTTTACACGAGAGGATAAACGGAACGATATCTTAACTGAAAAATAAACTCACCTGACACCTGCACACGATGTCCACCCCCGATGCCAACATATCGACAACTTTTCCCTTGCCTTCGTCGCCCCATTGTGCACCTAACACAACGTCCACTTTTGATTTGTACATGTTAATGCGTCCTTGACGTAGAGCCTCGTAATGGTTTCCATTCACAACGTTTGATTCCGACATCTCGATAACAATTTAATATGCTTCTTTTGAGTTCTTTAATTTTCAGCACCACAACAACCGATGCACGCGCGTTCCAAAGTTAAAAGTCTAACCAAAGACTCAAGAGCCGAAAGACACCCAGAAGAAGACGTCTCCTCTCGTCACAAACGGAACTTGTAAAGAAATTCAGTCGAGAAAACGATAGGCACGAACCACTGGCGAGCAGCGAAGAAAAGCACATTTATTGAGAAACAAAGGCAGGCAATAGCTTCTGGGGAAATGTCAAATGATCTGTCAGATGGAAGGACTGGTGCGTTGACAGCCGCATGCGCATTTTTCCCTAATTCTGGAAAAAATACCAGCTAAAAATTTCCCAATGTTCAACTTAAAAAGCGAATCAGCTGTTTTTGTGTTTCTGTTTTGACCATAGATTCTAGCGCTATTTAGAGTTTTCTTACACTTCGAAATGTCTTCTTCAGAGGAACTCTGCCAATTGTGTGTAGATAATTATAATTTTTGGTAATCATTAATTACTTAATTTTTCAGATGTCAGGATGTTAAATTCAAATATACTTGTCCTAGATGTAATATTTTGTACTGTTCCGTAGCGTGTTACAAATCACCGCAACATCTCAAATGTTCCGAAGAGTTCTACAAGAATTGTATACAAGAAGAATTAACGACGGTACAGCCAAAGTCAAGTGAAGATGTTCGGAGAATATATGAAATACTCAAGCGAATACGTGAAACCGATGCAGGTATCCCTCCAGACAATTTTGAAGATGGTTTGGATGACTCCTTAGATTCAGATGATGAGCCCAATGCACAAGATCAGGATGATGACGATATAGAGGATGATTTGGCGGCTCGTATGCAAGGAATTGATATAAATGATGCAGATGAAGTATGGCAAAGATTATCACAAGCCGAACGACAGGAGTTTAAGCAAATGATCGAGGGAGGCGAAATTATGAAGCTTCTGCCCAACTACAAGCCTTGGTGGTGTAAAAGACAAAAATCCAAAATCGTCGATTTATCTATTCAAGAGAGCGCTGATGGGAACATTCCTCAAATATGTCTGAATATACCTAAGTTTTCCGACATTTGCAAGAAAAGCCCATCGCCTTGTCTACATTATAATCTATGGAACATAATGGCGGCATATTCATGCACGGCACGCTTTTTTGGCGGCGAGCATTTAACTAATCCATGGGAGGCATCTTTACATTTGATCAACCTTAGTGCGTCCCTTAAGTACAATACCAATTTTGAGGATACAGAGGATGCGATTGTGTCGGTGGAAATGGAGGCATTGACAACTGCAGGCGGAGCCGCATCAGTGGCAGTTGAAAGCCGTGAACAGCTTCAACAAGATTCGAGACAATTGATGAGTTCATTTCAATACAAATTAGCTGCTCTATCGAATATATTGGAATTGCTGCAGTTGGCCAAAAAATGGACCAAACGAGAGAAAAAGGAGAATGCTGAATTTCAAAAATTATTTGCAATGTGCAGTGGGAACGTTGAGTTGAATCGCAAAAAATTGCTGCAAATGGTGAAAAAAATCCAATTTTTCTTAGCTTATGTCAAGGGAAATCAGGAAGAATCTTAATAAAACAATTAAAAAATATTGATATGTCAGGAATATTATTATACGAGTGCAGTAGATGTGTTTTTGAATGGGTGAATAGACATATGGGGGGTTACAACTTGGGGTTGAAAAAATAATAGGACCGGTAATGCTTATAAACCCACTATACCTCTATATAAACTCTAAGCTCTCCTTTGTAATTTGTGCAAATGTAAATATTGTACGGGGCCTCAAAAGTTCTATGTCAGAAAATTAGTCCAGCTTATATAACTTATCCCTCTACAAATAACTCCTGCTTAATCGAAGAACATTTTTAAGATTGAAAGGCCAGTATTGGTTCAACAAATTTTTGTAAGAAATTGTATTTGTCGAACATTTATTGATGTGTATTTTCAGATCTGAGGGAAGCAATTCTTTTAATAAAACAAAGTCTACAGTACAAAATTAATAAAAAATAGTCCGATTTAATTTGATATTTCCCTGCCTAATATTTATATATGGAAGAGAAAAAATAATATAATAAATCAATTAAATTTGTTTTTTAAAGTAACTACAAGTAAAAGTCGGACGTTGCCGATGCTGATATACCCCAATGATGAATCTAAAATATATATTGGGATTAACCGATTTATCACGAAATATTATCACTAGTAATGGTATGTATGCATACTGTTAGAACTATAAGTTGTGCGGGAATGATCTAACCAATGATAGGTATAATGACATATGATATGATATTATTCGATGGCACGGAATGTTCACATTTGACTTGGTTAACTATTAGATAGTCCATATTAAATGAGGTTGTCGTGTCCGTCGGTCGAATAATTATATTTCAGAATTTAGGCGTATTTACTTTTCGATACAAACAAATATACTTTCCAATGTGTTACAAACGGAAGGTACCGTTAATATAGCCATAGGGTGTACGATATCGAGTATATCGTAACATGAGTTGACAGCTAGAAGTATGTATATAGGTATATCTATATATGTATGTAAATCTGTTATTATATTAGTTCATTAATAAATAATAATTCGTGTAGTACACGCAAACACAAGATAATTGATCGGGCTATCTACATATTACAGAAGTTAATTTCAGTTCATAGAAACAATATAATAGTAGTTGATTGTGTTTTGTGGAGGATCTTACATTTTTATGAGTACAACTGATCTACACCAGACATTGCATGCTATATTGTTTAGCGAGAACACTACACTTAGAATCACAGAGACCGTATAACACCGCAACATACCCTATGTTTCTGAGAGCGAGCCACACAATTCAATGTATGAAAGAGAGCGGTGCATTGCCCTTCCTTATAAAAAACTTCGAGCTACGCAATTTGCGTTTAATTTGTTCTCTCTCTTTTCTTTCGAAATTGTTTTTAATATTTTAATATTAAAATACTTTTACCACGATAACCATCAAATTAGGAACTAAAAATATCTTTAATTTTGTTATTTAAAATAGGGTTATTTTATAAATAAATCGAATTTCCAATATGATAAATATATTAATTTTTGAAGTATTATCGAATTGTATTTCTAAAAGCATGCACGCTTTGATTGTATTCTGCCCTACAGAAGTTTCACTTATCTTTCTCTTACTTACATTCCCACCCACTACTTCCTTTCTCGTAATCGTCAAGGATCCTATGGCTTATCGTGTTGACGATCTGTAAACTGCAAATAAATATTTAGCATCAATTCAATCTCCCATTTTATTGTTTCTTCGATCATTTGGCCGATAAGTGTAGAGGAGACAATGACAAAGAAAACCAACCACCGAATGTTGCGGTTCTGGTTGCAATGGACCACATGAAAGAGAATGAGAATTTGTCGTGATGCAATTTAACAAGAAAATAAAATAACAATTACAAGTAGATAAGAAGGCTTGTCTCTGATATACATACATCTGCATATATGAATTCGTCCGTTTTATTTATATTGTTGAAGAATTTCGAACCTAAGAACATAAAGGTGCCTCAATAGAAAATTCACCAATTATCTATAGAAATTATCTTTAGCCATGATTTGTGTATTGATGATACTTCAATTACCTATGTACAAAAATGATATGATAAATAGAATAGAACGATTTTTCCCGGAGAGAGTAGACTATAGCATTTCTAGATCACTAGAATTTCGGGGAAGAACCGGCAATGGCCGTGTGCAGTGTTGACCGTGTGCAGTGTTGGCCGTGTGTAGTGTTGGGCGTATGCAGTGTTGGCCGTGAGTTCGAATCGTTCAATGGCTATTATTCCTTCCCCCGTAAGTATGGTTGTACTGTAATTAATAAAAAATAATATTTGTATTCAAGCTTATAAAATGCCATGTTTATCTGATAAGAGAGCCACATGACACATTGCAATACACACACACATACACAATTTGTTTCAACTGAAACTTCTGTAAATGCGTTGAAATCGCAAATGTGCACAATTTATTTTCTGGTAGAAATATTCAATAAATGAAAATAACATTCCTATTATTCTACGAGAAATATTTAAATTCATATGTGCCATCTTAAAGAATTTATTTCCGAGGCAAGGGTAGTGCCTTGAGCGAAATCCATGAACAAAGTTTACACGACTGAAGGAGACACGCTCAGCTTTCATAAAAAAAACAACTCAATACGACATTTTATTTAGAGTTGAAATTTTGTGTTTCAACAAGTAATTTTCTCTGTTATGCGAAATATAATTTGAGTTATTATTATTCCTTTACTATACAAAGTAAAAAAATTACATTTTGTAAAGTAGATTTTACGACTGAAGTTTCCCTTTAACTTATTTCTCGAGTACTAAACGAATTTTTTGATAAAAGAAGTTCTTGATTGCCATCTTGAGTGCCATCTTAAAGAATTTATTTCCGAGGCAAGGGTAGTGCCTTGAGCGAAATCCATGAACAAAGTTTACACGACTGAAGGAGACACGCTCAGCTTTCATAAAAAAAACAACTCAATACGACATTTTATTTAGAGTTGAAATTTTGTGTTTCAACAAGTAATTTTCTCTGTTATGCGAAATATAATTTGAGTTATTATTATTCCTTTACTATACAAAGTAAAAAAATTACATTTTGTAAAGTAGATTTTACGACTGAAGTTTCCCTTTAACTTATTTCTCGAGTACTAAACGAATTTTTTGATAAAAGAAGTTCTTGATTTTCTGTGGATGGAATGAGTTTTACGTACGCAAGTCGTTTTAGTCGCGCGAATGGGTTCGAAGAGCAAACACAGTCGGACTTAGAAAAACCAAAAAGTTCACAGATTATAATGACGAAAAAAGTGAAATACACCGTGATTGATGGTGGAATCAATCGCGAAGACAGTGTTTGTCACTATATCTTTGTGAAACTCCTGCTCTGCTGCATGTTTGGATCCGTCGTAGTTCTATACAAGGTCCCATATTATGAGTTGGCACCCAATGTTGCCCCCAGTAATGAGACTGCAAAGGTTCTTCAGACGGATGCCGGTGGTCAAACTGAGCCGAGTCACAATGGAACCGAGGAACGCTATTTTGTACGCACGTCCCATTGCATCATACCGTACGTGGATCCACTGACACCGGATGTGCTCAAAATCTACAAGCCACAATCTTCCGCGCAGTGCTCCAAGGACGAGCCCCTGATTGAACCGGTCTACGATGTGAACTCGAAGCGCTACATGTTGCACATGAGCGATCGCGTCCGGCGGCAGCTCGTGAACGGAAGCGACGTTGACGACGATGTGAGTTGTTGCTATCGCGAAATAGTGCGTACAGGAAGTGGAGGAGATGCCGATAAGAAAGTCAAGTATGTACCAAAAAACTCAAAAAAACAACATCCGAGTCGACAGAACTAATGTCATAGAACTATGTCAAAGAACTATTGCGAATCATTTGCCAGAGTAATGTCGAATTCTACACCTTTAAAGACTTCTTCCATGTACGAATTTCCACCAGGACTTCAGCGTTCCCACGCACATTGACGGAATGATCGTGGATTGCAGGTCGAGCAAGACCAAGCGCTTGGTTCAACAGGACGCCTTCCCATTCGTGCAATACAGGAATGAACGGCCAGACAATAGCACTAGCACCCGAAACGCGGACCAAAAGCCCAGTGTCCTCCTGATTGGAATCGACAGCATCTCGCGAATAAATTTCCGGCGCACCATGCCAGCGACTTTTGCCTATTTGGAACAGAAACGTTGGCTCGAGTTGCAAGGCTACAACAAGGTTAGCATCGGAATCGAAACTTGTCGACCAAAGTGTGACTGGGTGTTTTCTTGCAGATGGGCGACAACACCTACCCTAACCTCATGGCACTGCTCACCGGACTCAACCAGACCACAGCGACGGACAAGTGCAAGCCGACCACGCCGGACGGGCTCAATAATTGCGAATTCATATGGGATCTCTACAAGAGCTCTGGCTATCGAACGGCCTATGCGGAGGACGAGGGATTCATCAGTACGTTCAATTATATGAAGAAGGGTTTTAGGAGGCCGCCTACCGACCACTATTTGCGCCCGTTCGTCTTGGGCATCGACCAGGCTCTGAAGACGACGACGAGATTTTCTTTGCCATATTGCCTAGGTCGACGCCAGTATGGTGAATACATTTACGACTATGCCTTGGAGTTCGCCAAGCGGTATGCGGACGAGTCAGTTTTCGGGCTTTTTTGGACGAACTCCTTCAGTCACAACTCCTTCGACGCGCCCTCATCAATGGATCTGAAAATGCGCGACTACCTATTGGAGTTCGAGAATAACGGATTCTTAGACACACACATTCTCCTGTTCTTCAGCGACCATGGAGCCAGATGGGGTCCTCTGCTGAAACTATCGCAGGGTTTCCTGGAGGAGCGCATCCCCATGTTCTTTATTTGGCTGCCCACCTGGTTTCGCAATAGATATCCGGATTATGTGGAAGCTCTTAAGACCAATCGGAATCGCTTGACCTCGCCATACGACATCTACATGACTCTGAAACACATTCTGAACCTGGACACTGATGCTTCGGAGTTGGAGACGACGCAAGGATGCGCCGCGTGTCAGTCGGTATTTCGGGAAGTGCCAGAAGATCGAAACTGCAGCGACGCCGGCATCTCTGACCATTGGTGCACGTGCATCGCATACGAGGCAGTCGATAATAAGGCCAAGATTGTCCAGGATGTGAGCAATTTGATAATCGACCAGATTAATGACTATCTGCATGCCAAGAACATGAGTTCCTTGTGTAGCAAGATCACATTGAAATCCGTCGACTTGGCGCAAAGGAGACTAGTCTTCCCAGAAAAGGATACCAATAAGACGACCTACCGAGTTAAGTTTACCATCTCGCAACACGGAGCGTTGTTTCAAGCAACTTCCGTCTACGATGAGAACAGCAAGGCGGTTACACTCGACGTGGAGGAGGAAGTAAGCAGGCTGGATTCATACGCCAGTGACTCCAAGTGTATCGAGGACAAGGAGGCAAAGAAGTATTGCATTTGCAAGAAGGCAAAATCATGAAATCATTTACTACTCGAGCCGATGCAACTGATCTTATGGTTCATAAATGTACGCTAAATAAATTTAGCTATTATAGATTTGTTGACGAGCAAATTTGGCCTAAATTTCATTCCGTTTCCCAGCACTTACATACAAACATATGTCTGTTGTGATGCAATTTTTACAACTCCTACCTCGTATCGAAGTAGGGCCTTTCATGTCATCATCCACACTGCGTTCTTCAAATATGTTCACGTGGATTAAACCTCTACTATCAACACTTCAACTTTCTGTATCGATTAAGACCCTCTATTTAATACATATAATTCACTTGTACAAATAGAGAATACGAATAGTAAATATAAAATAGATAATAGCGTTAATAGGTGTACTACTAAATTCGATAGTGATGAGAACTAGTGCCAACGAACTGATAAGACACGGACTCAAAAGGGTAAATTTAAAAAGCAGCCGACCACCAGTCGTAATGACGACCACGAATAAAACAGGATTCCAGCAGTTTATTGCGGTCTCTATGTAGTTGTATTAACTCCATATGGCTAGCGAAATTGACGTGTATAAAGGAAGAGTTCCTTGGTCATAATGATTCATATCAGATTATATACTCAATTGATTGATCCTCAAACAAAGACATAAAGTGGCATTTGGTAGCAATTCAACACAGCTCACTCACGTTCTGCCGACCACAAAAGGGAGCAGACCAGAGTCGTCTACACAGGAGTCCAACCCCTGATCACTTACCTCCACTTACAGGGTTTCGCCACTGTTATTCTTGTGGTTGAGCCGATCCCGATCTCGCATGACAATCTGCGGTGTAGCACGATTTGAAAGCCAATTAAATGATGATTGCAATGACAAAAGACACTGGAGTCTCTGCAAACTTCTTCTCGTACTTCGAAGTATATTTTCAACGGACATGTATTATAATGAAATACATTTCTCTGATGATAAGAATTTGCGTATTTTTAGAATTTTTAGAATCATTTTGATTGAAAAATGTAACGAATTCCCCCCATCTCCCCGTCGGGGATGGATTTGTATAACAAGACGAGGGTATAATTCCGAAATTGATACTTTTCGTTTGTTTTCCATATCATGCATACAAAATCACATATCAATCACAACATATCAAAACATGGCTGCAATGATGAGTTTCAAATGAAAGGAACGGGCAGGCATGAATGAAAAGTATTGTCTCTCGCTCTCCCTCTCATGGTATTTATATAATTATTCGCTTGAGCTGCTCTCGAGTAGCCTTTGTCTTCGGTTGCCCAGAGTGGTTGCGACCCTTTTCCCTCCCGAGTAGTGCACGCACACAAATAAGCGCAGCATATTCATTGACCACAGAAGGTCTTGGTACCTGGGAAGAATCGGCCACACAATCGCATCGTCAGGATATTCGGTTGGTTGCGGTTAGTTTCGAGGGTGACGCCCATTGAGGATGGGCTGTGGATGATTTTCGGGAGAACTCTCATTGGATGGAGAGAGATGGAGCAAGCGGCGTTAAAAATGGCGAGGACGAGTCAGTGTACAAGGACGACAAGATCCTTTAAAGGCTGCAGTGTCGGCGAAGAGTGCCTCAGTGCATGTTGTACATTCAGACTAGTCGGATTCGGTATCCACAGCACCCAGTTTCACCCACTCCCAGGACTAATATTCAACGATCTACTACGATTGCCCGGCATACGATGAGTGACTTCAGCATAGACTACATTTTGAACCGTGCCGGTGAGCAGTACTTGGGCACGAACGCCTCCATGGGAGTCATCGAGCGGATCAAGCTGCAATCATATCATCCGTATGGAAACGCGGGAGCCAATGGACAGCAGAACCTGGAGCGACAACCCATGTTCGACTGGCTGCAATACACGCGTTACCACCCACCAAAGCTACCAAGTGAGTTCCATAAAACATGCGAAACTGCCCTGCATACAATACTAATCCACTTTCTATCGCCGTGCTTAGGACCCTCGCGCCAGGCACCGACAAAACGCACCCCCGGACGTCTGCCACGGATTCCATTCACGCCCGCCCAACTGCAGGCCTTGGAGGGTGCCTACAAGACCTCCACCTACCTCAGTGCCGAGGACGCCAACAAGCTGGCGGATTCACTGGAGCTGACTAATACACGAGTAAAAATCTGGTTTCAAAACCGTCGGGCCCGGGAGCGACGGGAGCGTCGTGAGAAGGAAGAGAGCTGCGATTCCACACTATCGTCGAATGCCTCCAGTCCGGAGCCGGAGACGATAACCATTGAGTGACCCATCCTTATTTACTCTCTGGATAAATATAGGGAAACGATCTCGATTTGTAAATACACCACACGATGTTTATGTTAATGTTGTACTTATTTCTTGTACATAGTATAGAAAACAGTAAGATGATACAAAATATATGTAATTAATCTATTGCAATATGAAAAAATTTATTCGATTATTGATTTTTTTTTTGTAGTATGATAAATCAGTAAATGTTATCAGTTCATTTTATTACTATCGTATGTTAGTTTATTTGTGTCTGTTTACTGTATTATATAATTTTATTCATATTGGTATTGATCATTACCAACTACTACAACATGATATCAATTAAGAAATCAAGTGAATGAGGCTGTTTTCAACCTGTCCAACTCATCAACTTTGATCATCTTAAAATTGTAATGAAACTGCTTAAGTACATTGGCGAATAATCTGATAGTAGCAATTTGGGATACATTACTTTTATGAAACCTTTATTAAAACTAATACTGGATTTCTGGAGGAACGCGTCACCACATTCTTTAGGAGAACATCAACATCACTGTTGAAGATAATGAATTATCGGAGAAAATACTCTCTAATCACGTGATTTGTGACAAGTATCAAGCTCTGGTATATCATTTTATTGGTTCTATTAAATCATTAATTCAATATTAATTAACTCTATCTAAAGAGGCTATTATTTATAATTAATGTAATTTAAATTATTTATTTATTTTTTTTATTTATTATTATTCCCACAAATATTTAATGTGTCAGGAATTTATAAATGAAAAATTGTAAACATTCAATTATTAATTTTTGTATTCAAACAGATGGAGAGAATAAGGTACGAGAGCAGCCAGATTTAGTTGTAGAAACATCGACGGATATTCTGAAATCGAAAAATATAATATCCATGATTGGTATATGTATATGATCCAAGTTACTATCATAAGAAGTTTTTTGAAGTGAAGTCTTATTAAAAGCATGACATCTTAAATATGGGTACATATTTTTTCACACGCCATGAGCTGTTTGTCGGCTGCATCAAACACCGAGGGACCTCTGGGAACCCTTGATGTCCCGGAAACCAGAAGGAGTTCCCATTCAAATCTCTCTAAGAGGATTCCGCAATGGTTGCAGTTTCGGTCAGCATCGTAATTTGTTAGTTTTTTTTGGATGCGGTTCGATCTCTCTTTGTGGACAACAACAAAAAATATCAAATTTCAATATGAAAGTCGGAAACTGATAGAAATTACTTTCTATAAATGGATGGGTGACTTTACGTTATCGCAAAATAATTTATCGGAAACGGGAAACTGGTTATTTTGAAATGGTTCTTCGGTACTATTTTACGTTTTCTATCATGAGTAAATTATGTAAATTCACACAAATGCACTAGACAACACCCTGCTGCTGCAAACCTTCCTGGCGATTCTACCCTTGGGCGGGCCACCTCTTCCAAATCTGCGGTTCTCTTTGTGTGGCTGCTCTCAGTATCTCAATGTCTTTGTCGTGGCCTCCGACGATCTCGCATTCTTTTTGTTGCCCACTAATCCGGACATATGTACATGGCACCAACATTTCGGGATTAGCGAGAGAATCTGCGGCCGAACAAGACAGATTCCAGATTGCGGCGATCGGAGATGGTCGGGCATGCGCCACTTACTTATCTCAAATGAACATCGAATGCCGGACTTCGGAAACGGATCTGGATTTGGATCACGGCATGGCTGTGTGCATTATGGGATTGGAGTTATAGATCGTGGGATTACAATTTCGGCACAGACATGTGAGTGCACAATATCATTTTACCATTTTACCTACGTTCATTGAAATTTAATTATGAAGACTGAACATTCCAGCCGCATTGTAAATAAAGGGTCCACGAGTACATTATGCAAAACTTCATGTAAATATTGCAGTGTCCGAAAGTCTTCGCTTAGTTGTCCTTTTGGGAGTGGACGGTTTCCGATCTATCTACCTATGCATTATTATTGCCTGCTGAAGAAATCCTCAAATTCCATTCCATCTAATCCATGGCCATTGACAATGGATAATTCGTCTAATTTTCGTAAATTTGCTAAATCGGCTCGGACATACCTCTAGAATAAAGCCTTGTTTATGTCACTGATCTAGTCTTGTTTAACAAACAATGGGGCAATATTTATCCTAATGGCGTAGAATAACACAGCCATGCGCCGCCTCTAATCCATTGTCTGTGTCCGTCTGTCCGTCCGCTTGTCCCTGCCTGTCTTCCGGCATCTACCATGAATACCTACCTCTACTGCTCGCCTATCAATGTGCACAGCTCATGGGTCAAGATTTCATCGAAAAACTCCATCGTTGTAAGATGAAGCACGTGTTTTTCATTTTCCCACACAATTACGGATCGGCTTGTCATCACTATCACGGTCCCTATCTTTATCAGCTTGTACATCGAAATTCCGAAATTTCCCCCACATCGATTGTTAATTGGAACCGCCTGTAAAGCTTGTAATTTGTCGCCGCAGACGCTCCTTGCCCTCGTTCTTGTCTTCTAATTAAATTGTTACGTAATTGGTATTGCATTGAATGGAGTTGTCGATTCATTTCAAAATTTTATTTTTTGTTTGCCAATTACAAGCGCTCGACCCTTTATTTTTTGCTGTGGAACCGACGTTCGCGATTCACCTCGTACGATATCTTTAGCATGACCTTCATGATTTCGTCGCTCTTCTTCGGGCGCTTCTGGATCTCGCGATCGACGTCGTTGTTGTAGACGAAGGCCTGAGTCACGAGCCAACCGTAGATTTGATTCTCCGTAACCGGCACCGGGAACAGGGTGCGCGGGTCATTTTTGTACCGCTTCTCGAGTTCGCTCTCATAGTGGAGCACGTTTTTAGGCTTCTCCATGTCGACGTTAAAGTGCTCGTGGCGCGCGTAGAACTTCTCGGTCAACGGCTTGAAGCAGAAGTTCGGGCGAAACTTAATCTCATTGCTTTCATCTGGAGGCCTGCAGCACGTCATGATTTAATTTTACCAAGTCTATGAAATGTTTGTCCGAAAATATTAGCGGTGATTGTATTTGCGAGACACGAACTGAAACCGAAAAATTCCGAGTGATATTTCTGTTGGAATTTTGTCTGATCGAGAAGGGAGTATAAAAACTATAAAAAGTAAATTTGTTTAAGTTAAGTGCCGAATTCGGTTATATATTGCTAACCAATCATGGCAAACATCTCAGTAAATGGTATAAGTATAAAAAAACATTGCTATCTTGATCTAGGTTGAGTATATAAATCGTTAATATGAGCAAATCGTTAATGTGAGCTTCAATAGAGATGTGCGATAGATGCGCGTACTCTGCAAGAACTCTAGAGTGGATTCTCTTCACTCCAAATGTGGAAGATTTTCCACAATGGACCATGATTTTAGATGTGAATTTGATCAATTGGTATTATTATGCTCTGGCGGTAGTCTGAGCATAATTATAATGATCTGCCAGACTAGTTTGTGACTGTTACTCGTTATCGGAAAATGTAACTTTGAAAATCGCCACCCTTTAATGGTGATCTTTGAATGGTGACCCCATTCAATGATGGCCATCAATCCTATTTCTCACTCGTAATGCACCCCTTCCAGCCTCGTTTTACATGTAAATCGTTCATGTCTGTGAATTTACTCGATCTCTGTTATCAAAGCAAAGCAATCCTTCCTCCGTAAGGATTCAACTAATCATATCAAATGTTGCTATTTCCCTGGTCAGTTTCGTTTGGAACGCTGTGTGGAGAGATCGACTTCACACTTGCAATTGCACTATTCAACCCTGTATCAGGTGGAATAAAGGATGCGAAATTTGGTATGGTATGTAATTAAATAATGAATACATGTGAAGAAGTGGCTGGAATAGTAAAGAATTACTATTGAGGTACCGCCACTATTTAGGTTCTCATTGTACTTCTTGTGCTTGTGCAGCCAATCGACCACACGAGGTGGAGACCATGCTGAGGAACTCCTTGGCGGACTTGAATCTGGACTACGTGGATCTGTATCATGTCCCCACACCCTTCACTATCTTCTTAGCCGAAGGCGGTTTTAAGCGTGATGCGAACAGATCATGCTGCCGTCTGGAAGGTAAGTCCATCTATCTCTATGGTGTCTAGGTCTGTAGTGTTTGAATGGTTACCCCACCCTTACTATGGACAGGTAATGGAGGAAATGGTACAGAAGGGTCTAACTAAGTCCATAGGCGTGTCAAATTTCAACAAATCCCAAATCGAACGATTACTTAAGACGTGTACCATACGCCCTGCTAACTTGCAAGTGAGTGCCAGTCTTAGAAAGCCACCGACTGTTTACGTTTACTAACATCCTTTGCCCGAAAAACGAGCACCACATCTACTTGCAGCAGCGGGAACTAGTGGACTTTTGCAAGAAGGAGGGAATCTCGGTGGTGGCCTACTCGCCACTGGGCTCCAAGGGCATTGCGGCCCTGAATAAGATGGCCGGTGTGGAGCGCGAGTTGCCCGATCTGATGGATGTGTCTGAGGTAAAGCAGATTGCGAAGGCCCACGGCAAGACTCCAGCTCAGGTTCTGCTGCGGTGGATTCTGGACTGTGGTCTGGGTGCCATTCCCAAGAGCACCAACCCCTTACGATTGAAGCAGAACCTGGATATATTCGATTTCGAATTGACTAAGGATGAGATTCAGAAACTTCGTGACTTGGACGCCAATATCCGAGTTTGTGACTTTTCGTTCTTCCCGGGGTTGGTATTCATAGCCAGAATATATTCAATAATAATTATTTTTTCCAGAGTTGAGAGACATCCGGAGTTTCCCTTCACCCAATAGGAACAAATATCCAAAATAGCGAACCGAATACGTGAAATTCTCTTCTACAGACTCGGTAGTGTACAATATTCTCAATATGAATGCCCTTAGTTACAAATAAAAAACATTTTTAAATACTTCACTATTATGGGTTGGATGTAAAAATATATTTAAGAGTTGTTTTTACATATATTACACCAATAACGAACTTTGAATATAAATTATTTTTTCCATTCGATTAGCAAAACCGATTCCTAGAGGTAGTTGCATTATTGAATAGAAATTAATTTAAGAATTTAAGGAGCCTCGCACCAAGCTGTTGCCTCGTTAAATTTTTGCATACCAGAGCTAAAGGACATTGAAGAAGTGGTTGCGATTCTTTGTAAAATGTGAAGTTAACGCATGACCAGCGACTACGTCTGCGATCTTACCAAGCATAGCTTTGGCCAACAGTTATGTACATACCATGTCTGAGCCGAGAGTGCAGACCCTCGGTGCAAGTACCGAGTACCGGACAAACTGAGTTTAATTAGAATTACTAAGTAGCTCCAGCAAATGCACAATACATGCAGCTGACGTCGAAGACTGTTGGACGAACCCGGGAACGGCCCGCACAATCATGTGATTAGAGGCTAGTGCCTTTTTCTGTGTCTATATACAGAATGATAAAAAACAAACATGCCGATAGACGAGATCCCGTTCACTGAGGACAAATCACGATCAACAGTGTTGCCAATGAGTAGTCGCGAATATTAGCGTCCAGTTGTAGAGAGAGCGGTATAGAGAGAGACTAACGCTAGATTGAAATTGTAGCGTTGGCTTGTAAGCAGAGTTGCTGCTCGCTGAAAAAATTGTTCTACCAAAATTCATCCAAAAAATTACCAAAAAGGTACCAAAATCAGGAACGACAATAAAGTAACACCATTTGTATCAGAATTTCTTTTAGAGGATCACCAAAAAAAGGTCGTCAGTTCCAAACTCTTGATCACGTATATCATTTCATACAGACATAATTTCTCTAGCCAAATTTAAATATTTGCTTATATTTCAGTTACCGATCCAAAAAAAATTTTGAAGTGAATAAATCTACCAGTTTTGGTTAAAAATAACCAAAATCGTTCTCTCTGGCAGAACTGACTATAAATACATGAGAAACCCATGGAAACCGGTCCTGTCTTTTTCGCCCCAACCATCACTCGCTCTAGCTCTTTTCTCTCTCAGTTTGTAACAAGCTAGTATAGAATTTCTTTCTGGAAAGAATTTGTCAGATCCGCTAATCTGTTCAGTTTCGTTTGCAACCGACTGTGAAGAGGTCGACGTCGATCACTAATCGTCTATATACATATCACACTGAATAGACTGAATATAAGAAATTTGGTAAAACCCAGTAGAATCCTATAAACAATGGCCTGCACAAAGTTAATTTCATTAAACAATGGCTTAAGTATGCCAGCTCTAGGTCTGGGCACCTGGCAAGTAAGTTAATTTCACAAGTGACAAGATGTACATTTTCTATCATTACTTCTATATAATCATCAAACAGGCATTTTATTATTATTCCATTCTGTAACTTAATGCACTTCTAAACGGGTTTTTAGAGATTTTCAGACCTAAATACCAAAACATTTGGAAGAATGTTTACAAGAAAATAATTTATTCAGGATTTGCATAAGAACTTCTTTCCTTGTGCAATTTAGAACTCATTAGACAAATAAAGTGAACGAATGCACATTACGGAAGAAACTCATATACAAACATATTATGGACATAGCTTTTAAGCAGTACAAAGTCTCTATGGTGTGAATATAACTTACTAACAATACAATACCATATAAATCTCTATCACCAAGAATCTTTAAAATAATTTTAACATGAATTGATTTCTACAAATATAGAGTGCATTAATGGCGTTATTTCTTTTCGTATCCCCACAATTATGAAAGCGTCTTTTATCAATTTAAGGCTTCGGATGAAGAGGTTAAACTCGCGGTAGACCAAGCACTCGAGGCCGGGTATCGTCACATCGACACGGCTCCGGTATATTTGAACGAGAAGGCGATCGGCAGTGTGCTGAAGGAGTGGCTGGACTCGGGCAAGGTGACACGCGATGAGCTCTTCATCGTGACGAAGCTGCCGCCGATAGGTAAAGAATTACTACTGAGGTACTGCCACTATTGAGGTTCTCATTGTACTTCTTGTGCTTGTGCAGCCAATCGACCACACGAGGTGGAGACCATGCTGAGGAACTCCTTGGCGGACTTGAATCTGGACTACGTGGATCTGTATCATATCCACACACCCTTCACTATGTACTTAGGCGAAGGCGGTTTCAAGCGTGATGAGAATGGTCTGGTTATGGTGGATACGAGCACCGATCATGCTGCCGTTTGGAAGGTAAGTCCATCTATCTCTGTAGTGTCTAGGTCTGATGGATTTGAATGATTACCTGATCCTTGCTCTTAACAGGTAATGGAAGAAATGGTAAATAAGGGTCTAACCAAGTCCATAGGCGTGTCAAATTTCAACAAATCCCAAATCGAACGATTACTTAAGACGTGTACCATACGCCCTGCTAACTTGCAAGTGAGTGCCAGTCTTAGGAAGCCACCGACTGTTTACGTTTACTAACATCCTTTGCCGGCAGATCGAGCACCACATCTACTTGCAGCAGCGGGAACTAGTGGACTTTTGCAAGAAGGAGGGAATCTCGGTGGTGGCCTACTCGCCACTGGGCTCCAAGGGCATTGCGGCCCTGAATAAGATGGCCGGTGTGGAGCGCGAGTTGCCCGATCTGATGGATGTGTCTGAGGTAAAGCAGATTGCGAAGGCCCACGGCAAGACTCCAGCTCAGGTTCTGCTGCGGTGGATTCTGGACTGTGGTCTGGGTGCCATTCCCAAGAGCACCAACCCCTTACGATTGAAGCAGAACCTGGATATATTCGATTTCGAATTGACTAAGGATGAGATTCAGAAACTTCGTGACTTGGACGCCAATATCCGAGTTTGTGACTTTTCGTTCTTCCCGGGGTTGGTATTCATGGCCAGAGTATATTCAATAATATATTCAATAATAATTACTTTTTCCAGGGTTGAGAGGCATCCGGAATTTCCCTTCACCCACTAAGGTTGTTTTAAACTAATTTGATTGCCATGATGACATGACATGACAGCGAATTGTGTGCAATCTATAATATTACTATGAATATTTTTAAAATTGCATGCTTAATTGTTTTAGTGTGAAAAAATATATTTTTAAATATACAAATAAAATTTCCCATTACAATTACAATTAGGATGTCAAAGAAGTTCTCAGATTTAAGATTGAAGGACGTCTTTAAAGTTTGTCTCCTCCGGTATAAATGTAGTTGTTATAATTTTCATTTCCACTGCTTGTGGGTAATCCAGGTTTTCGGTTTCAGTGGAATTCGTGTTTAGCTGTTTTGTTATTGCATTCGCTATTTCCTGATTTGTGTGGTTTTCATTACTTTTCGTGTCAAAATTTATCGTATTCAAAATTATTTCGTTCCCCAATTTGTTTTCACTTTGAACTTGAACCAGAGGTTCCTTGAATGGTGGTATGTTTAGCATATCAGAAATAGTTTCAGGGCCATCGGCAATCCTATTAAATTTAAACGGAATAAATTAAATTATATGTAAAAATATTTTTAGCAAAAATCCGCTTTATTTTCATAAGTTCAACAGTTGAATGTATTAGTAATATCAACGTATAATAAAATATATGTAGTGTACAAAACATTATTTGCAAAATGTGTATTATTTGCATTACATAAATAAATCACAACTTAATTTCAATCAATTAAAACAAAGCGAATCAAAATAAAGAAATGTTAGAAATCAATTTCTTCAGACATGTTTTTGTTTTAATAATAAGTAAGCTAAATCATTTGTTTGTGATAAGTTATAGGTATATATAGCTGTTTTTAGTATAATACAGTATTTATATTAATATTGTTTGTTCCAAATTTATCTGTATTTATGTTATGATTTTTTATTCACCATAATTTCTCAAGTTCGGGTTTTAATGCAGACAGTAATTAGTGTTTTTGGGTTACAAAAAATATGTGTGGAAAAGTATCTCATCATACTGTAAACTAACATTAAACATTATAAAGCTTTTGTAATTAGTCAACAATGCAAACATTATTAAAACTTTGTTATTTAAATATGTAATCAATTATACAAAAATATTTTCCTTCCTCTATTCTTGCAATCAATTCATTCGAGGTAGTTATTAAAAAAGAAGTTATAGTAATTCGATTCATTACAGACTTTTACTTTAATGGAAAACGGAAAATCGACGAACTACTGAATATTCGTTGCATAGTAAAACATTATTCAAATTAATGTAAATAGGAGGAATGACGACGTTTACTGCGCATGAAAGAAACAGATATATAAAAAGAATAGAACAGAAAGAAATAAAAATTAAAGAAATAATAAAAAGGCTTAAAACGCAGGTTAGTGTTATTTTAAATATCAATTATAACTATATTGCATTGTGTTTGCGATAGGCAATTGAATGAAAACGTATTCAACTCCAATAAGCAGCGACTCACGTTGTCCTAGTATCTTCTTCGGAGTTTCGTCTGCAAGATAGAAAATTTGCATAAAAAACCCGCAAATTTAATATACTTTCCAAACTACCTTGGATCATCATTGGATCGCATCGCTACAGCGGCCACTTCAAAAATGCCAATGAAGAAACACAGCATCAGTGGACCGAAAATGGCACCCTGCCAACCGAACCAATACATGCCACCTGCAATTGCCAACCCTGTCAAATAGGGATGACCACCACTAAAATATAAATACAATCAGTCATTTCAATCACAACCCAATTATACATTAAATTCACCCTTTCATTTCAGCATAAATGGCTGCCTCAAAGTATGGTGGAACGAAAAACTGCAATAGGAAAAGCAAAAGTCCTGCATAAAATCGATCTTGTGCTAGCCAAAGTTCCAAAAGTGCGGGCAAAGCACACCAATAGCTTCCTAAAAATGGGGCTGCAGAGAGAATAGCCGCCAGAGCCGAGGGCAAAAAGACAATTCGCGCTCCGAAAACCGTGTGGACCAACCACGTGAACAGTCCAGTAAATATCGAACATTTAAACATTGATATTAGCACACCAGATATGGAGTTCTCAAGTGCCTCGGCAATTTTGGAACCCGACGATGAGATGCCCATGTACTTTGTCACTTGAAGAGGAGCATACTTCGTGTCACTACTAGAGAGTAGATAGAATAGTGCCGTGAAGAAAACAATCTAAAAGAAGGTTGGATAGTTGGAGATTAGTAGGAAAGTTAAACTATGTAGTTACCATATCCAATATGAACTCGATGCAAGCCTGTCCCCCGGAGAGAACCAGTGATAACATCTCACCCGTGAAAGACATTATCATCGAGAGATTCGTGCGTATGATGTGCCACAGTGAATCAGCCACTTCGAGTATCGTTTGCGTATTGCTCTGCGCCCAGCCGATGATACCCTGTTTTGCCACTAAAACTAGCTCTTTAAAATGTCCTTTATTAAAAACACATTGCCTTTGGTTAGCTTTTTACACATGCAATGCTTTGATGAAGGGGTAGGGATAGGTGAAATTATATATAGGTAGTGGTATTATTTACAAGTGATAACAATTTTTAAAATTCAACTTAATATTCTTCATTGTTACCATCAAATAGAAGATCTGATTAATAAAACTGTTACCTTAGTTATTAATTTTATATCAGTGTAGAGATTCCATCAACATCAAAAACCTACAAAAATCCCATTGTTCAACAAATTAACCAATTATATTCTTATTGCAAATACAGAATGAAAAACTTTTTGCTAGCTACCAATCTGCCAGAGATTAATACGGATGGAGACAATTAGTCGTGTTACTGCAGTAGATTAAATAAATGCAGGCTCATTTTGCAATGTGTACAAAAATCGCGTTCGTATTTATGTTATTACATTAGACAGGGGACAGACACAAAATTGACCAACAGATACAAATCTCTAAGCTTACCTGGATTATCGACAATTTCACCGAATGTGCTTTTAAGAGCATCTGTAGGTACACGCGGTCCATATGTTGAATCCGACTTGTTAAAGTCTATCCAATACTGAATGAGACGATCCCAGACATCTAAAATTTGATCCTTCAACTTCGTAGCATGCACAGGATCTGCATCGGATAACCAATCGTCAATATAAGTTTCAATTTTCCGGCGTCCATAGTGATGCGCATTATCCAGGGCATCATCAATGGAGGATTGCATATTTGCTGGCAATATGTCAATAAGTTCAGGACGATCGGTGATAGTCTTATTGATAAGATCCTTCCCTAAATAAGCCACCTCAATTGTCTCCGAATAGATGTTGACACAAAAGAATACTCCCAAAAATATGATGATGAGTAACATGAGAATGATCATGAGAATAGATGTGACTAAATCAACAGACGATTTAAGCGAGTTACGTATGATGGTGTTGATTTTGTAGTTAAGCTCAAGAACACCAGGAAGACATAGAGGAAGTACCGCAGAATGATGTTCTAGAGCCCAGGCCTGAACAACATATAAAGATTATTCAAAAAGAATAAAAAAATACGCTCAATATACAAAATGTAACATACCTTTAAACTACAGTACACACCATTTATTTTGCCACATATAAAACTTGTGAAGCCCGTAACATTTCCTAATGTGTACAGCAAATGGAGTATAATCGGAATGGCGGCCAGAATGAACATCCAAACATTGCGATACAAAAACGTTGCAATACAAGCATAGAAGAGCATTTTAAAATAATAGTCGCTCAGGTGTGAATCCTCTTCTTTCGTTTCGATTGTTTCTACAGAATCAAGAGTTTCGCTCAATGAAACATCTTCTGTATCCGAATGCAAGTTTTGCTTCTTTATATGCAGCTCGCTAATGGACTTTTCGAATGCACTTTTATCCATTAATTTCCCTAGTTTCTGTACAAACGAGCTCGACTCCTCTGTATTCCGTAAATAATACAAAATCGAAGCACCAACATAAAGCATAATCAGAAGGAATGCTGGTACTTGTAGAGCGCCCAGGAAACTACAACCATAACTGACAATAGCTATCCAGAGAGATTGCCCAGCTATTACGAAATGAGATGAAAGCTCCGGTTTCCACATGAAGTACACAGATGTTAAGTATATCGCAAGTATCGCCAATAACTGAAAAATCATTAGCATGAGTAATATCAATGACAGGCAACTTATAACTTACCAAATATATATTTATATATCCAATTAATTGCACGAAAATGGAATGCGAAAATATTATAAATCTCCACATAGCACACAGGAAACCCTTAGGTGCGTACAAAACGAGTAGCTTTACGCAAGCCGCAATTCCTACGCCAGCAGTGATTATTTGCCAATGCTCTCTCAGCCAGTTGACCAACATACTGCCACAGTACTCGGTTGCTTCTAAGGGCGCTAGGCATATAGAGACAAATACATTGGAGTCCCGCTCTTCCAAGCGTTCAAACCAGCCATTCAGCAGTTGGGCCAGTTTGCGTTTGAAAGGGAACAGCATTGCGCCCATGAGGAATGCCCATAGCAGAGGTCGGACAAAGGGTCCCAGAATAAAGCAAACCGCTATGAATGCTCCGAGGCCTGCAGCAATGAGAAAATTATACATTGCCGCCCTGAAACTCTCATGGTTCTGCGAACGTATTCGCATCAGTTTGTTGAGTACGCTATCAAAAGAGCGATCTCGGCGTATAGAATCCGAACGGTTCATCGTTGCAGCTGGAGTTGTGGACGGAGTTCAAAGGTATTTCTATATTTAATCAATTTGTACAGTTCACTATTGTGTTATTGAGATGCTCTAGTTCACCATTCTGTAAAATATTAAATTGTTTACAATCGTTTTTGTTTATTTTTCTTTTCTCTTAGCTAGGTCATTACTCAAATTTATTCCGATTTTAATCAAATTAGTTGATTGGAACACAGTCTAATTGATTCTTTATCATTTTACGTGTTACGTGAACGTGTTTCTTTGATAAAAATTGTCCAATTGTCGGTCCAACAAGGTCAAATAGAGTAACGAAATTTGGCGTGTGGCTTTTATGAAAGAGGGTTTAAAGCGTCATTAGTGGTAATGAATACATTTAACACTGCAAGTTGGTCAAAAACTAAAGTCAATGACACCGAATTCAAAAAAATAAGAAATAAAAGAAAGAATTCAATTGAAAACCAATCGGAAAATGTTCTAAAAATAATATTGAAAATCAAACTGAACGATGACGTAGTCCTGAACTCACATTTGGACATTATTATGCCACACCTATTCTGCATAGACATGTTATCCCAAGTCAACCGGAGGCCACACTATATTGCAATCTTAATTGTTAGACGTATAAATATTGACTCACCAGATGTTTTAATGAAATATCACATTTTATTGAGCTTTGATGTGAAAATTTTATATATTTCTTTACTCTACGACGTTCGAAAACACATTGAGGCGCCCAGCGGCAATGCTGACAGAGAACACATCGAGACTGAAAAACTATGCGCAGACCTCTCTTTGAATTCCATTCGGTTTCAATTGCTTATAACTACTTGTTTTGTAAACAAATTGTTTTGTTTTGATTACGACTTTCTTTATCTGACACATGCATTTGAGTAACTAATTTCACATATACAAAATTATTTGTTTTTGGTATTTTCGTATGTCTCTATGTTATTTGGCATTATATATTTAACTACAGATCATTTGTTAAAACTAACTGAGCACCATATTGAACAGCTGTTTCTGACAATAAGATGTTTATTTATTTCCTCACCAGCGCTAAGATAGCAACGTTGCTGAACTGTCAAAATCGCCAGCAACGAAATAACGGGAAATTCCACAGGGCAACTAAGAAATTCAAAAACTAGCAAAAAAAGGGCATGGTCAGGAGGAGATTTCCACCGTTGCTGGGGGTATCCTTCGAGGGTGACTAAAATTCGAGTATCAGGGATTGAAGAGGACATATCCCCCGATATTTCTGCATACTCCAAATGTTCCTGTCATACTTAGTATAGGAGTTCCAGAGGAATCTATGAGAATCCTCCAGTTGGTCAGGAATGGTTTTTCCGCGTTGCTGGGGGTACCCTTCGAGGGTGACTAAAATTCGAGTATCAGGGATTGAAGAGGACATATCCCCCGATATTTCTGCATACTCCAAATGTTCCTGTCATACTTAGTATAGGAGTTCCAGAGGAATCTATGAGAATCCTCCAGTTGGTCAGGAATGGTTTTTCCGCGTTGCTGGGGGTACCCTTCGAGGGTGACTAAAATTCGAGTATCAGGGATTGAAGAGGACATATCCCCCGATATTTCTGCATACTCCAAATGTTCCTGTCATACTTAGTATAGGAGTTCCAGAGGAATCTATGAGAATCCTCCAGTTGGTCAGGAATGGTTTTTCCGCGTTGCTGGGGGTACCCTTCGAGGGTGACTAAAATTCGAGTATCAGGGATTGAAGAGGACATATCCCCCGATATTTCTGCATACTCCAAATGTTCCTGTCATACTTAGTATAGGAGTTCCAGAGGAATCTATGAGAATCCTCCAGTTGGTCAGGAATGGTTTTTCCGCGTTGCTGGGGGTACCCTTCGAGGGTGACTAAAATTCGAGTATCAGGGATTGAAGAGGACATATCCCCCGATATTTCTGCATACTCCAAATGTTCCTGTCATACTTAGTATAGGAGTTCCAGAGGAATCTATGAGAATCCTCCAGTTGGTCAGGAATGGTTTTTCCGCGTTGCTGGGGGTACCCTTCGAGGGTGACTAAAATTCGAGTATCAGGGATTGAAGAGGACATATCCCCCGATATTTCTGCATACTCCAAATGTTCCTGTCAAACTTAGTATAGGAGTTCCAGAGGAATCTATGAGAATCCTCCAGTTGGTCAGGAATGGTTTTTCCGCGTTGCTGGGGGTACCCTTCGAGGGTGACTAAAATTCGAGTATCAGGGATTGAAGAGGACATATCCCCCGATATTTCTGCATACTCCAAATGTTCCTGTCATACTTAGTATAGGAGTTCCAGAGGAATCTATGAGAATCCTCCAGTTGGTCAGGAATGGTTTTTCCGCGTTGCTGGGGGTACCCTTCGAGGGTGACTAAAATTCGAGTATCAGGGATTGAAGAGGACATATCCCCCGATATTTCTGCATACTCCAAATGTTCCTGTCATACTTAGTATAGGAGTTCCAGAGGAATCTATGAGAATCCTCCAGTTGGTCAGGAATGGTTTTTCCGCGTTGCTGGGGGTACCCTTCGAGGGTGACTAAAATTCGAGTATCAGGGATTGAAGAGGACATATCCCCCGATATTTCTGCATACTCCAAATGTTCCTGTCAAACTTAGTATAGGAGTTCCAGAGGAATCTATGAGAATCCTCCAGTTGGTCAGGAATGGTTTTTCCGCGTTGCTGGGGGTACCCTTCGAGGGTGACTAAAATTCGAGTATCAGGGATTGAAGAGGACATATCCCCCGATATTTCTGCATACTCCAAATGTTCCTGTCATACTTAGTATAGGAGTTCCAGAGGAATCTATGAGAATCCTCCAGTTGGTCAGGAATGGTTTTTCCGCGTTGCTGGGGGTACCCTTCGAGGGTGACTAAAATTCGAGTATCTGGGATTGAAGTACATTTTATTTATTTTGCATTCAAAAATTTTAAATTCAAATATTTTGAAATTAGAACATATATTTAAATTATTTATTGCGTTTTCTTCATTTATCTCATTTTTATACTTTTATTGTGAATGATTACTTCTGGATATCAAGCAAGTCGAATAGCCGCTGCCTCAGATATGTACATGTGCGACGACGTGATAAAAGCATTTTACCCGCGATTTTCAACCAATCTTAAAGAAATCGAATAATATATTTGCATCGGGCTAAACTTTTTTTGCTCTCAATGGTATGAATTATATTATCCTTTGATCAAATGGAACGATCAATTTTTCTTTCTATTGAAACAAAAAAAGTTTAGCCCGATGCAAACATATTATTCGATTTCTTTAAGATTGGTTGAAAATCGCGGGTAAAATGCTTATATCACGTCGTCGCACATGTACATATCTGAGGCAGCGGCTATTCGACTTGCTTGATATCCAGAAGTAATCATTCACAATAAAAGTATAAAAATGAGATAAATGAAGAAAACGCAATAAATAATTTAAATATATGTTCTAATTTCAAAATATTTGAATTTAAAATTTTTGAATGCAAAATAAATAAAATGTACTTCAATCCCAGATACTCGAATTTTAGTCACCCTCGAAGGGTACCCCCAGCAACGCGGAAAAACCATTCCTGACCAACTGGAGGATTCTCATAGATTCCTCTGGAACTCCTATACTAAGTATGACAGGAACATTTGGAGTATGCAGAAATATCGGGGGATATGTCCTCTTCAATCCCTGATACTCGAATTTTAGTCACCCTCGAAGGGTACCCCCAGCAACGCGGAAAAACCATTCCTGACCAACTGGAGGATTCTCATAGATTCCTCTGGAACTCCTATACTAAGTTTGACAGGAACATTTGGAGTATGCAGAAATATCGGGGGATATGTCCTCTTCAATCCCTGATACTCGAATTTTAGTCACCCTCGAAGGGTACCCCCAGCAACGCGGAAAAACCATTCCTGACCAACTGGAGGATTCTCATAGATTCCTCTGGAACTCCTATACTAAGTATGACAGGAACATTTGGAGTATGCAGAAATATCGGGGGATATGTCCTCTTCAATCCCTGATACTCGAATTTTAGTCACCCTCGAAGGGTACCCCCAGCAACGCGGAAAAACCATTCCTGACCAACTGGAGGATTCTCATAGATTCCTCTGGAACTCCTATACTAAGTTTGACAGGAACATTTGGAGTATGCAGAAATATCGGGGGATATGTCCTCTTCAATCCCTGATACTCGAATTTTAGTCACCCTCGAAGGGTACCCCCAGCAACGCGGAAAAACCATTCCTGACCAACTGGAGGATTCTCATAGATTCCTCTGGAACTCCTATACTAAGTATGACAGGAACATTTGGAGTATGCAGAAATATCGGGGGATATGTCCTCTTCAATCCCTGATACTCGAATTTTAGTCACCCTCGAAGGGTACCCCCAGCAACGCGGAAAAACCATTCCTGACCAACTGGAGGATTCTCATAGATTCCTCTGGAACTCCTATACTAAGTATGACAGGAACATTTGGAGTATGCAGAAATATCGGGGGATATGTCCTCTTCAATCCCTGATACTCGAATTTTAGTCACCCTCGAAGGGTACCCCCAGCAACGCGGAAAAACCATTCCTGACCAACTGGAGGATTCTCATAGATTCCTCTGGAACTCCTATACTAAGTTTGACAGGAACATTTGGAGTATGCAGAAATATCGGGGGATATGTCCTCTTCAATCCCTGATACTCGAATTTTAGTCACCCTCGAAGGGTACCCCCAGCAACGCGGAAAAACCATTCCTGACCAACTGGAGGATTCTCATAGATTCCTCTGGAACTCCTATACTAAGTTTGACAGGAACATTTGGAGTATGCAGAAATATCGGGGGATATGTCCTCTTCAATCCTTGATACTCGAATTTTAGTCACCCTCGAAGGGTACCCCCAGCAACGCGGAAAAACCATTCCTGACCAACTGGAGGATTCTCATAGATTCCTCTGGAACTCCTATACTAAGTATGACAGGAACATTTGGAGTATGCAGAAATATCGGGGGATATGTCCTCTTCAATCCCTGATACTCGAATTTTAGTCACCCTCGAAGGGTACCCCCAGCAACGCGGAAAAACCATTCCTGACCAACTGGAGGATTCTCATAGATTCCTCTGGAACTCCTATACTAAGTATGACAGGAACATTTGGAGTATGCAGAAATATCGGGGGATATGTCCTCTTCAATCCCTGATACTCGAATTTTAGTCACCCTCGAAGGGTACCCCCAGCAACGCGGAAAAACCATTCCTGACCAACTGGAGGATTCTCATAGATTCCTCTGGAACTCCTATACTAAGTATGACAGGAACATTTGGAGTATGCAGAAATATCGGGGGATATGTCCTCTTCAATCCCTGATACTCGAATTTTAGTCACCCTCGAAGGGTACCCCCAGCAACGCGGAAAAACCATTCCTGACCAACTGGAGGATTCTCATAGATTCCTCTGGAACTCCTATACTAAGTATGACAGGAACATTTGGAGTATGCAGAAATATCGGGGGATATGTCCTCTTCAATCCCTGATACTCGAATTTTAGTCACCCTCGAAGGGTACCCCCAGCAACGCGGAAAAACCATTCCTGACCAACTGGAGGATTCTCATAGATTCCTCTGGAACTCCTATACTAAGTATGACAGGAACATTTGGAGTATGCAGAAATATCGGGGGATATGTCCTCTTCAATCCCTGATACTCGAATTTTAGTCACCCTCGAAGGGTACCCCCAGCAACGCGGAAAAACCATTCCTGACCAACTGGAGGATTCTCATAGATTCCTCTGGAACTCCTATACTAAGTTTGACAGGAACATTTGGAGTATGCAGAAATATCGGGGGATATGTCCTCTTCAATCCCTGATACTCGAATTTTAGTCACCCTCGAAGGGTACCCCCAGCAACGCGGAAAAACCATTCCTGACCAACTGGAGGATTCTCATAGATTCCTCTGGAACTACTATACTAAGTTTGACAGGAACATTTGGAGTATGCAGAAATATCGGGGGATATGTCCTCTTCAATCCCTGATACTCGAATTTTAGTCACCCTCGAAGGGTACCCCCAGCAACGCGGAAAAACCATTCCTGACCAACTGGAGGATTCTCATAGATTCCTCTGGAACTCCTATACTAAGTATGACAGGAACATTTGGAGTATGCAGAAATATCGGGGGATATGTCCTCTTCAATCCCTGATACTCGAATTTTAGTCACCCTCGAAGGGTACCCCCAGCAACGCGGAAAAACCATTCCTGACCAACTGGAGGATTCTCATAGATTCCTCTGGAACTCCTATACTAAGTTTGACAGGAACATTTGGAGTATGCAGAAATATCGGGGGATATGTCCTCTTCAATCCCTGATACTCGAATTTTAGTCACCCTCGAAGGGTACCCCCAGCAACGCGGAAAAACCATTCCTGACCAACTGGAGGATTCTCATAGATTCCTCTGGAACTCCTATACTAAGTTTGACAGGAACATTTGGAGTATGCAGAAATATCGGGGGATATGTCCTCTTCAATCCCTGATACTCGAATTTTAGTCACCCTCGAAGGATACCCCCAGCAACGGTGGAAATCTCCTCCTGACCATGCCCTTTTTTGGCTAGTTTTTGAATTTCTGATTCGCCCTGTGAAATTTAACGTTATTTCGTTGCTGGCGATTTTGACAGTTGAGCAACGTTGCTATCTTAGCGCTGGTTGGTAGGACTGGTGCGTTGACAGCCGCATGCGCATTTTTCCCTAATTCTGGAAAAAAATACCAGCTAAAAATTTCCCAATGTTCAACTTAAAAAGCGAATCAGCTGTTTTTGTGTTTCTGTTTTGACCATAGATTCTAGCGCTATTTAGAGTTTTCTTACACTTCGAAATGTCTTCTTCAGAGGAACTCTGCCAATTGTGTGTAGATAATTATAATTTTTGGTAATCATTAATTACTTAATTTTCCAGATGTCAGGATGTTAAATTCAAATATACTTGTCCTAGATGTAATATTTTGTACTGTTCCGTAGCGTGTTACAAATCACCGCAACATCTCAAATGTTCCGAAGAGTTCTACAAGAATTGTATACAAGAAGAATTAACGACGGTACAGCCAAAGTCAAGTGAAGATGTTCGGAGAATATATGAAATACTCAAGCGAATACGTGAAACCGATGCAGGTATCCCTCCAGACAATTTTGAAGATGGTTTGGATGACTCCTTAGATTCAGATGATGAGCCCAATGCACAAGATCAGGATGATGACGATATAGAGGATGATTTGGCGGCTCGTATGCAAGGAATTGATATAAATGATGCAGATGAAGTATGGCAAAGATTATCACAAGCCGAACGACAGGAGTTTAAGCAAATGATCGAGGGAGGCGAAATTATGAAGCTTCTGCCCAACTACAAGCCTTGGTGGTGTAAAAGACAAAAATCCAAAATCGTCGATTTATCTATTCAAGAGAGCGCTGATGGGAACATTCCTCAAATATGTCTGAATATACCTAAGTTTTCCGACATTTGCAAGAAAAGCCCATCGCCTTGTCTACATTATAATCTATGGAACATAATGGCGGCATATTCATGCACGGCACGCTTTTTTGGCGGCGAGCATTTAACTAATCCATGGGAGGCATCTTTACATTTGATCAACCTTAGTGCGTCCCTTAAGTACAATACCAATTTTGAGGATACAGAGGATGCGATTGTGTCGGTGGAAATGGAGGCATTGACAACTGCAGGCGGAGCCGCATCAGTGGCAGTTGAAAGCCGTGAACAGCTTCAACAAGATTCGAGACAATTGATGAGTTCATTTCAATACAAATTAGCTGCTCTATCGAATATATTGGAATTGCTGCAGTTGGCCAAAAAATGGACCAAACGAGAGAAAAAGGAGAATGCTGAATTTCAAAAATTATTTGCAATGTGCAGTGGGAACGTTGAGTTGAATCGCAAAAAATTGCTGCAAATGGTGAAAAAAATCGAATTTTTCTTAGCTTATGTCAAGAGAAATCAGGAAGAATCTTAATAAAACAATTAAAAAATATTGATATGTCAGGAATATTATTATACGAGTGCAGTAGATGTGTTTTTGAATGGGTGAATAGACATATGGGGGGTTACAACTTGGGGTTGAAAAAATAATAGGACCGGTAATGCTTATAAACCCACTATACCTCTATATAAACTCTATGCTCTCCTTTGTAATTTGTGCAAATGTAAATATTGTACGGGGCCTCAAAAGTTCTATGTCAGAAAATTAGTCCAGCTTATATAACTTATCCCTCTACAAATAACTCCTGCTTAATCGAAGAACATTTTTAAGATTGAAAGGCCAGTATTGGTTCAACAAATTTTTGTAAGAAATTTTAATTGTCGAACATTTATTGATGTGTATTTTCAGATCTGAGGGAAGCAATTCTTTTAATAAAACAAAGTCTACAGTACAAAATTAATAAAAAATAGTCCGATTTAATTTGATATTTCGCTGCCTAATATTTATATATGGAAGAGAAAAAATAATATAATAAATCAATTAAATTTGTTTTTTAAAGTAACTACAAGTAAAAGTCGGACGTTGCCGATGCTGATATACCCCAATGATGAATCTAAAATATATATTGGGATTAACCGATTTATCACGAAATATTATCACTAGTAATGGTATGTATGCATACTGTTAGAACTATAAGTTGTGCGGGAATGATCTAACCAATGATAGGTATAATGACATATGATATGATATTATTCGATGGCACGGAATGTTCACATTTGACTTGGTTAACTATTAGATAGTCCATATTAAATGAGGTTGTCATGTCCGTCGGTCGAATAATTATATTTCAGAATTTAGGCGTATTTACTTTTCGATACAAACAAATATACTTTCCAATGTGTTACAAACGGAAGGTACCGTTAATATAGCCATAGGGTGTACGATATCGAGTATATCGTGACATGAATTGACAGCTACAAGTATGTATATAGGTATATCTATATATGTATGTAAATCTGTTATTATATTAGTTCATTAATAAATAATAATTCGTGTATGGGAGTACACGCAAACACAAGAAAATTTATCGGGCTATCTACATATTACAGAAGTTAATTTCAGTTCATAGAAATAATATAATAGTAGTTGATTGTGTTTTGTGGAGGATCTTACATTTTAATGAGTACAACTGATCTACACCAGACATTGCATGCTATATTGTTTAGCGAGAACACTATACTTTGAATCACAGAGACCGTATAACACCGCAACATACCCTATGTTTCTTAGAGCGAGCCACACAATTCAATGTATGAAAGAGAGCGGTGCATTGCCCTTCCTTATAAAAAACTTCGAGCTACGCAATTTGCGTTTAATTTGTTCTCTCTCTTTTCTTTCGAAATTTTTTTTAATATTTTAATATTAAAATACTTTAACCACGATAACCATCAAATTAGGAACTAAAAATATCTTTAATTTTGGTATTTAAAATAGGGTTATTTTATAAATAAATCGAATTTCCAATATGATAAATATATTAATTTTTGAAGTATTATCGAATTGTATTTCTAAAAGCATGCACGCTTTGATTGTATTCTGCCCTACAGAAGTTTCACTTATCTTTCTCTTACTTACATTCCCACCCACTACTTCCTTTCTCGTAATCGTCAAGGATCCTATGGCTTATCGTGTTGACGATCTGTAAACTGCAAATAAATATTTAGCATCAATTCAATCTCCCATTTTATTGTTTCTTCGATCATTTGGCCGATAAGTGTAGAGGAGACAATGGCAAAGAAAACCAACCACCGAATGTTGCGGTTCTGGTTGCAATGGACCACATGAAAGAGAATGAGAATTTGTCGTGATGCAATTTTACAAGAAAATAAAATAACAATTACAAGTAGATAAGAAGGCTTGTCTCTGATATACATACATCTGCATATATGAATTCGTCCGTTTTATTTATATTGTTGAAGAATTTCGAACATAAGAACATAAAGGTGCCTCAATAGAAAATTCACCAATTATCTATAGAAATTATCTTTAGCCATGATTTGTGTATTGATGATACTTCAATTACCTATGTACAAAAATGATATGATAAATAGAATAGAACGATTTTTCCCGGAGAGAGTAGACTATAGCATTTCTAGATCACTAGAATTTCGGGGAAGAACCGGCAATGGCCGTGTGCAGTGTTGACCGTGTGCAGTGTTGGCCGTGTGTAGTGTTGGGCGTGTGCAGTGTTGGACGTGAGTTCGAATCGTTCAATGGCTATTATTCCTTCCCCCGTAAGTATGGTTGTACTGTAATTAATAAAAAATAATATTTGTATTCAAGCTTATAAAATGCCATGTTTATCTGATAAGAGAGCCACATGACACATTGCAATACACACACACATACACAATTTGTTTCAACTGAAACTTCTGTAAATGCGTTGAAATCGCAAATGTGCACAATTTATTTTCTGGTGGAAATATTCAATAAATGAAAATAACATTCCTATTATTCTACGAGAAATATTTAAATTCATATGTGCCATCTTAAAGAATTTATTTCCGAGGCAAGGGTAGTGCCTTGAGCGAAATCCATGAACAAAGTTTACACGACTGAAGGAGACACGCTCAGCTTTCATAAAAAAAACAACTCAATACGACATTTTATTTAGAGTTGAAATTTTGTGTTTCAACAAGTAATTTTCTCTGTTATGCGAAATATAATTTGAGTTATTATTATTCCTTTACTATACAAAGTAATAAAATTACATTTTGTAAAGTAGATTTTACGACTGAAGTTTCCCTTTAACTTATTTCTCGAGTACGTGATAAACGAATTTTTTGATAAAAGAAGTTCTTGATTTTCTGTGGATGGAATGAGTTTTACGTACGCAAGTCGTTTTAGTCGCGCGAATGGGTTCGAAGAGCAAACACAGTCGGACTTAGAAAAACCAAAAAGTTCACAGATTATAATGACGAAAACAGTGAAATACACCGTGATCGATGGTAGAATCAATCGCGAAGACAGTGTTTGCCACTATATCTTTGTGAAACTCCTGCTCTGCTGCATGTTTGGATCCGTCGTAGTTCTATACAAGGTCCCATATTATGAGTTGGCACCCAATGTTGCCCCCAGCAATGAGACTGCAGAGGTTCTTCAGACGGATGCCGGTGGTCAAACTGAGCCGAGTCACAATGGAACCGTGGAACGCTATTTTGTACGCACGTCCCATTGCATCATACCGTACGTGGACCCACTGACACCGGATGTGCTCAAAATCTACACGCCACAATCTTCCGCGCAGTGCTCCAAGGACGAGCCCCTGATTGAACCGGTCTACGATTTGAACTCGAAGCGCTACATGTTGCACATGAGCGATCGCGTCCGGCGGCAGCTCGTGAACGGAAGCGACGTTGACGACGATGTGAGTTGTTGCTATCGCGAAATAGTGCGTACAGGAAGTGGAGGAGATGCCGATAAGAAAGTCAAGTATGTACCAAAACACTCAAAAAAACAACATCCGAGTCGACAGAACTAATGTCATAGAACTATGTCAAAGAACTATTGCGAATCATTTGCCAGAGTAATGTCGAATTCTACACCTTTAAAGACTTCTTCCATGTACGAATTTCCACCAGGACTTCAGCGTTCCCACGCACATTGACGGAATGATCGTGGATTGCAGGTCGAGCAAGACCAAGCGCTTGGTTCAACAGGACGCCTTCCCATTCGTGCAATACAGGAATGAACGGCCAGACAATAGCACTAGCACCCGAAACGCGGACCAAAAGCCCAGTGTCCTCCTGATTGGAATCGACAGCATCTCGCGAATAAATTTCCGGCGCACCATGCCAGCGACTTTCGCCTATTTGGAACAGAAACGTTGGCTCGAGTTGCAAGGCTACAACAAGGTTAGCATCGGAATCGAAACTTGTCGACCAAAGTGTGACTGGGTGTTTTCTTGCAGATGGGCGACAACACCTACCCTAACCTCATGGCACTGCTCACCGGACTCAACCAGACCACAGCGACGGACAAGTGCAAGCCGACCACGCCGGACGGGCTCAATAATTGCGAATTCATATGGGATCTCTACAAGAGCTCTGGCTATCGAACGGCCTATGCGGAGGACGAGGGATTCATCAGTACGTTCAATTATATGAAGAAGGGTTTTAGGAGGCCGCCTACCGACCACTATTTGCGCCCGTTCGTCTTGGGCATCGACCAGGCTCTGAAGACGACGACGAGATTTTCTTTGCCATATTGCCTAGGTCGACGCCAGTATGGTGAATACATTTACGACTATGCCTTGGAGTTCGCCAAGCGGTATGCGGACGAGTCAGTTTTCGGGCTTTTTTGGACGAACTCCTTCAGTCACAACTCCTTCGACGCGCCCTCATCAATGGATCTGAAAATGCGCGACTACCTATTGGAGTTCGAGAATAACGGATTCTTAGACACACACATTCTCCTGTTCTTCAGCGACCATGGAGCCAGATGGGGTCCTCTGCTGAAACTATCGCAGGGTTTCCTGGAGGAGCGCATCCCCATGTTCTTTATTTGGCTGCCCACCTGGTTTCGCAATAGATATCCGGATTATGTGGAAGCTCTTAAGACCAATCGGAATCGCTTGACCTCGCCATACGACATCTACATGACTCTGAAACACATTCTGAACCTGGACACTGATGCTTCGGAGTTGGAGACGACGCAAGGATGCGCCGCGTGTCAGTCGGTATTTCGGGAAGTGCCAGAAGATCGAAACTGCAGCGACGCCGGCATCTCTGACCATTGGTGCACGTGCATCGCATACGAGGCAGTCGATAATAAGGCCAAGATTGTCCAGGATGTGAGCAATTTGATAATCGACCAGATTAATGACTATCTGCATGCCAAGAACATGAGTTCCTTGTGTAGCAAGATCACATTGAAATCCGTCGACTTGGCGCAAAGGAGACTAGTCTTCCCAGAAAAGGATACCAATAAGACGACCTACCGAGTTAAGTTTACCATCTCGCAACACGGAGCGTTGTTTCAAGCAACTTCCGTCTACGATGAGAACAGCAAGGCGGTTACACTCGACGTGGAGGAGGAAGTAAGCAGGCTGGATTCATACGCCAGTGACTCCAAGTGTATCGAGGACAAGGAGGCAAAGAAGTATTGCATTTGCAAGAAGGCAAAATCATGAAATCATTTACTACTCGAGCCAATGCAACTGATCTTATGGTTCATAAATGTACGCTAAATAAATTTAGCTATTATAGATTTGTTGACGAGCAAATTTGGCCTAAATTTCATTCCGTTTCCCAGCACTTACATACAAAAATATGTCTGTTGTGATGCAATTTTTACAACTCCTACCTCGTATCGAAGTAGGGCCTTTCATGTCATCATCCACACCACTAGTGCGGATAACGAATTAATGCGAGAATGCGTTCTTCAAATATGTTCACGGGGATTAAACCTCTACTATCAACACTTCAACTTTCTATATCGATTAAGACCCTCTATTTAATACATATAATTCACTTGTACAAATAGAGAATACGAATAGTTAATATAAAATAGATAATAGCGTTAATATGTGTACTACTAAATTCGATAGTGATGAGAACTAGTGCCAACGAACTGATAAGACACGGACTCAAAAGGGTAAATTTAAAAAGCAGCCGACCACCAGTCGTAATGACGACCACGAATAAAACAGGATTCCAGCAGTTTATTGCGGTCTCTATGTAGTTGTATTAACTCCATATGGCTAGCGAAATTGACGTGTATAAAGGAAGAGTTCCTTGGTCATAATGATTCATATCAGATTATATACTCAATTGATTGATCCTCAAACAAAGACATAAAGTGGCATTTGGTAGCAATTCAACACAGCTCACTCACGTTCTGCCGACCACAAAAGGGAGCAGACCAGAGTCGTCTACACAGGAGTCCAACCCCTGATCACTTACCTCCACTTACAGGGTTTCGCCACTGTTATTCTTGTGGTTGAGCCGATCCCGATCTCGCATGACAATCTGCGGTGTAGCACGATTTGAAAGCCAATTAAATGATGATTGCAATGACAAAAGACACTGGAGTCTCTGCAAACTTCTTCTCGTACTTCGAAGTATATTTTCAACGGACATGTATTATAATGAAATACATTTCTCTGATGATAAGAATTTGCGTATTTTTAGAATCATTTTGATTGAAAAATGTAACGAATTCCCCCCATCTCCCCGTCGGGGATGGATTTGTATAACAAGACGAGGGTATAATTCCGAAATTGATACTTTTCGTTTGTTTTCCATATCATGCATACAAAATCACATATCAATCACAACATATCAAAACATGGCTGCAATGATGAGTTTCAAATGAAAGGAACGGGCAGGCATGAATGAAAAGTATTGTCTCTCGCTCTCCCTCTCATGGTATTTATATAATTATTCGCTTGAGCTGCTCTCGAGTAGCCTTTGTCTTCGGTTGCCCAGAGTGGTTGCGACCCTTTTCCCTCCCGAGTAGAGCACGCACACAAATAAGCGCAGCATATTCATTGACCACAGAAGGTCCTGGTACCTGGGAAGAATCGGCCACACAATCGCATCGTCAGGATATTCGGTTGGTTGCGGTTAGTTTCGAGGGTGACGCCCATTGAGGATGGGCAGTGGATGATTTTCGGGAGAACTCTCATTGGATGGAGAGAGATGGAGCAAGCGGGTTAAAAATGGCGAGGACGAGTCAGTGTACAAGGACGACAAGATCCTTTAAAGGCTGCAGTGTCGGCGAAGAGTGCCTCAGTGCATGTTGTACATTCAGACTAGTCGGATTCGGTATCCACAGCACCCAGTTTCACCCACTCCCAGGACTAATATTCAACGATCTACTACGATTGCCCGGCATACGATGAGTGACTTCAGCATAGACTACATTTTGAACCGTGCCGGTGAGCAGTACTTGGGCACGAACGCCTCCATGGGAGTCATCGAGCGGATCAAGCTGCAATCATATCATCCGTATGGAAACGCGGAGCCAATGGACAGCAGAACCTGGAGCGACAACCCATGTTTGACTGGCTGCAATACACGCGTTACCACCCACCAAAGCTACCAAGTGAGTTCCATAAAACATGCGAAACTGTCCTGCATACAATACTAATCCACTTTCTATCGCCGTGCTTAGGACCCTCGCGCCAGGCACCGACAAAACGCACCCCCGGACGTCTGCCACAGATTCCATTCACGCCCGCCCAACTGCATGCCTTGGAGGGTGCCTACAAGACCTCCACCTACCTCAGTGCCGAGGACGCCAACAAGCTGGCGGATTCACTGGAGCTGACTAATACACGAGTAAAAATCTGGTTTCAAAACCGTCGGGCCCGGGAGCGACGGGAGCGTCGTGAGAAGGAAGAGAGCTGCGATTCCACACTATCGTCGAATGCCTCCAGTCCGGAGCCGGAGACGATAACCATTGAGTGACCCATCCTTATTTACTCTCTGGATAAATATAGGGAAACGATCTCGATTTGTAAATACACCACACGATGTTTATGTTAAGGTTGTACTTATTTCTTGTACATAGTATAGAAAACAGTAAGATGATACAAAATAAATATATGTAATTAATCTATTGCAATATGAAAAAATTTATTCGATTATTGATTTTTTTTTTGTAGTATGATAAATCAGTAAATGTTATCAGTTCATTTTATTACTATCGTATGTTAGTTTATTTGTGTCTGTTTACTGTATTATATAATTTTATTCATATTGGTATTGATGATATATATGATATCAATTAAGAAATCGAGTGAATGAGGCTGTTTTCAACCTGTCCAACTCATCAACTTTGATCATCTAAAAATTATAATGAAACTGCTTAAGGACGAACCTGATAGAACCCGCTTACGATGTGATGTCGAATCGATACATTATTTTTATGGAACCTCTATTAAAACTAACGCCGGATTTGTGGAGGAACGCGTCACCACATTCTTAGTTGACTGCCCACATGGTTTCGCAGTAGATCTCTGGATTATGTAAAAGCTATTAAGAACAATTGGAACCCTTCACCTAGGTCTACGACATCTACATGACACTAAAGCACATTGGTCCTCAATACAGCTTGCATGGCTTAGATGTGGCCGAATTCCATTATTTTAGGGCGAAAATTCATTTCGTTGTTATGCACTGCTGTGTCTGCCGTGATAACATATAATTTTTGAACTTGCACGTAGTTTCAAGCTAGAGCTAGTCATGACATAACCCACATCACTCGCGTCCGGCGGCAGCTCGTGAACGTGACGGCGAAGACGTTGTGAGTTGTGGCTAGCGCGAAGTAGTGCTTGCGGAGGTAGGAAGTATTTATCAAAAAAACAACATCCGGTGCGCCAGAGCTAATACCATAGAACCATGGCGAATAATTTGATAGTAGCAATTTGGGATACATTACTTTTATGAAACCTCTATTAAAACTAATGCTGGATTTCTGGAGGAACGCGTCACCACATTCTTTAGGAGAACATCAACATCACTGTTGAAGATAATGAATTATCGGAGAAAATACTCTCTAATCACGTGATTTGTGACAAGTATCAAGCTCTGGTATATCATTTTATTGGTTCTATTAAATCATTAATTCAATATTAATTAACTCTATCTAAAGGGGCTATTATTTATAATTAACGTAATTTAAATTATTTAATTTTTTTTATTTAGTATTATTCCCACAAATATTTAATGTGTCAGGAATTTATAAATGAAAAATTGTAAACATTCAATTATTAATTTTTGTATTCAAACAGATGGAGAGAATAAGGTACGAGAGCAGCCAGATTTAGTTTTAGAAACATCGACGGATATCCTGAAATCGAAAAATATAATATCCATGATTGGTATATGTATATGATCCAAGTTACTATCATAAGAAGTTTTTTGAAGTGAAGTCTCATTAAAAGCATGACATCTTAAATATGGGTACATATTTTTTCACACGCCATGAGCTGTTTGTCGGCTGCATCAAACACCGAGGGACCTCTGGGAACCCTTGATGTCCCGGAAACCAGAAGGAGTTCCCATTCAAATCTCTCTAAGAGGATTCCGCAATGGTTGCAGTTTCGGTCAGCATCGTAATTTGTTAGTTTTTTTTGGATGCGGTTCGATCTCTCTTTGTGGACAACAACAAAAAATATCAAATTTCAATATGAAAGTCGGAAACTGATAGAAATTACTTTCTATAAATGGATGGGTGACTTTACGTTATCGCAAAATAATTTATCGGAGACGGGAAACTGGTTATTTTGAAATGGTTCTTCGGTACTATTTTACGTTTTCTATCATGAGTAAATTATGTAAATTCACACAGATGCACTAGACAACACCCTACAGTTGCAAACCTTCCTGGCGATTCTACCCTTGGGCGGGCCACCTCTTCCAAATCTGCGGTTCTCTTTGTGTGGCTGCTCTCAGTATCTCAATGTCTTTGTCGTGGCCTCCGACGATCTCGCATTCTCTTTGTTGCCCACTAATCCGGACATATGTACATGGCACCAACATTTCGGGATTAGCGAGAGAATCTGCGGCCGAACAAGACAGATTCCAGATTGCGGCGATCGGAGATGGTCGGGCATGCGCCACTTACTTATCTCAAATGAACATCGAATGCCGGACTTCGGAAACGGATCTGGATTTGGATCACGGCATGGCTGTGTGCATTATGGGATTGGAGTTATAGATCGTGGGATTACAATTTCGGCACAGACATGTGAGTGCACAATATCATTTTACCATTTTACCTACGTTCATTGAAATTTAATTATGAAGACTGAACATTCCAGCCGCATTGTAAATAAAGGGTCCACGAGTACATTATGCAAAACTTCATGTAAATATTGCAGTGTCCGAAAGTCTTCGCTTAGTTGTCCTTTTGGGAGTGGACGGTTTCCGATCTATCTACCTATGCATTATTATTGCCTGCTGAAGAAATCCTCAAAATCCATTCCATCTAATCCATGGCCATTGACAATGGATAATTCGTCTAATTTTCGTAAATTTGCTAAATCGGCTCGGACATACCTCTAGAATAAAGCCTTGTTTATGTCACTGATCTAGTCTTGTTTAACAAACAATGGGGCAATATTTATCCTAATGGCGTAGAATAACACAGCCATGCGCCGCCTCTAATCCATTGTCTGTGTCCGTCTGTCCGTCCGCTTGTCCCCGCCTGTCTTCCGGCATCTACCATGAATACCTACCTCTACTGCTCGCCTATCAATGTGCACAGCTCATGGGTCAAGATTTCATCGAAAAACTCCATCGTTGTAAGATGAAGCACGTGTTTTTCCTTTTCCCACACAATTACGGATCGGCTTGTCATCACTATCACGGTCCCTATCTTTATCAGCTTGTACATCGAAATTCCGAAATTTCCCCCACATCGATTGTTAATTGGAACCGCCTGTAAAGCTTGTAATTTGTCGCCGCAGACGCTCCTTGTCCTCGTTCTTGTCTTCTAATTAAATTGTTACGTAATTGGTATTGCATTGAATGGAGTTGTCGATTCATTTCAAAATTTTATTTTTTGTTTGCCAATTACAAGCGCTCGACCCTTTATTTTTTGCTGTGGAACCGACGTTCGCGATTCACCTCGTACGATATCTTTAGCATGACCTTCATGATTTCGTCGCTCTTCTTCGGGCGCTTCTGGATCTCGCGATCGACGTCGTTGTTGTAGACGAAGGCCTGAGTCACGAGCCAACCGTAGATTTGATTCTCCGTAACCGGCACCGGGAACAGGGTGCGCGGGTCATTTTTGTACCGCTTCTCGAGTTCGCTCTCATAGTGGAGCACGTTTTTAGGCTTCTCCATGTCGACGTTAAAGTGCTCGTGGCGCGCGTAGAACTTCTCGGTCAACGGCTTGAAGCAGAAGTTCGGGCGAAACTTAATCTCATTGCTTTCATCTGGAGGCCTGCAGCACTTCATGATTTAATTTTACCAAGTCTATGAAATGTTTGTCCGAAAATATTAGCGGTGATTGTATTTGCGAGACACGAACTGAAACCGAAAAATTCCGAGTTTCTGTTGGAATTTTGTCTGATCGAGAAGGGAGTATAAAAACTATAAAAAGTAAATTTGTTTAAGTTAAGTGCCGAATTCGGTTATATATTGCTAACCAATCATGGCAAACATCTCAGTAAATGGTATAAGTATAAAAAAACATTGCTATCTTGATCTAGGTTGAGTATATAAATCGTTAATATGAGCAAATCGTTAATGTGAGCTTCAATAGAGATGTGCGATAGATGCGCGTACTCTGCAAGAACTCTAGAGTGGATTCTCTTCACTCCAAATGTGGAAGATTTTCTATTGATATTACAATGGACCATGATTTTAGATGTGAATTTGATCAATTGGTATTATTATGCTCTGGCGGTAGTCTGAGCATAATTATAATGATCTGCCAGACTAGTTTGTGACTGTTACTCGTTATCGGAAAATGTAACTTTGAAAATCGCCACCCTTTAATGGTGATCTTTGAATGGTGACCCCATTCAATGATGGCCATCAATCCTATTTCTCACTCGTAATGCACCCCTTCCAGCCTCGTTTTACATCTAAATCGTTCATGTCTGTGAATTTACTCGATCTCTGTTATCAAAGCAAAGCAATCCTTCCTCCGTAAGGATTCAACTAATCATATCAAATGTTGCTATTTCCCTGGTCAGTTTCGTTTGGAACGCTGTGTGGAGAGATCGACTTCACACTTGCAATTGCACTATTCAACCCTGTATCAGGTGGAATAAAGGATGCGAAATTTGGTATGGTATGTAATTAAATAATGAATACATGTGAAGAAGTGGCTGGAATAGTAAAGAATTACTATTGAGGTACCGCCACTATTTAGGTTCTCATTGTACTTCTTGTGCTTGTGCAGCCAATCGACCACACGAGGTGGAGACCATGCTGAGGAACTCCTTGGCGGACTTGAATCTGGACTACGTGGATCTGTATCATGTCCCCACACCCTTCACTATCTTCTTAGCCGAAGGCGGTTTTAAGCGTGATGCGAACAGATCATGCTGCCGTCTGGAAGGTAAGTCCATCTATCTCTATGGTTTCTAGGTCTGTAGTGTTTGAATGGTTACCCCACCCTTACTATGGACAGGTAATGGAGGAAATGGTACAGAAGGGTCTAACTAAGTCCATAGGCGTGTCAAATTTCAACAAATCCCAAATCGAACGATTACTTAAGACGTGTACCATACGCCCTGCTAACTTGCAAGTGAGTGCCAGTCTTAGGAAGCCACCGACTGTTTACGTTTACTAACATCCTTTGCCGGCAGATCGAGCACCACATCTACTTGCAGCAGCGGGAACTAGTGGACTTTTGCAAGAAGGAGGGAATCTCGGTGGTGGCCGACTCGCCACTGGACTCCAAGGGCATTGCGGCCAAGATTAAGATGGTCGGTGTGGAGCGCGAGTGGCCCGATCTGATGGATGTGTCTGAGGTAAAGCAGATTGCGAAGGCCCACGGCAAGACTCCAGCTCAGGTTCTGCTGCGGTGGATTCTGGACTGTGGTCTGGGTGCCATTCCCAAGAGCACCAACCCCTTACGATTGAAGCAGAACCTGGATATATTCGATTTCGAATTGACTAAGGATGAGATTCATAAACTTCGTGACTTGGACACCAAAATCGTATTCGAAATTATTTCGTTACCCAATTTGTTTTTAATTAAATAAGTTCAACAGTTGAATGTATTAGTAATATCAACGTATAATAAAATATATGTAGTGTACAAAACATTATTTGCAAAAGGTGTATTATTTGCATTACATAAATAAATCACAACTTAATTTCAATCAATTAAAACAAAGCGAATCAAAATAAAGGAATGTTAGAAATCAATTTCTTCAGACATGTTTTTGTTTTAATAATAAGTAAGCTAAATCATTTGGTTGTGATAAGTTATAGGTATATATAGCTGTTTTTAGTATAATACAGTATTTATATTAATATTGTTTGTTCCAAATTTATCTGTATTTATGTTATGATTTTTTATTCACCATAATTTCTCAAGTTCGGGTTTTAATGCAGACAGTAATTAGTGTTTTTGGGTTACAAAAAATATGTGTGGAAAAGTATCTCATCATACTGTAAACTAACATTAAACATTATAAAGCTTTTGTAATTAGTCAACAATGCAAACATTATTAAAACTTTGTTATTTAAATATGTAATCAATTATACAAAAATATTTTCCTACCTCTATTCTTGCAATCAATTCTTTCGAGGTAGTTATTAAAAAAGAAGTTATAGTAATTCGATTCATTACAGACTTTTACTTTAATGGAAAACGGAAAATCGACGAACTACTGAATATTCGTTGCATAGTAAAACATTATTCAAATTAATGTAAATAGGAGGAATGACGACGTTTACTGCGCATGAAAGAAACAGATATATAAAAAGAATAGAACAGAAAGAAATAAAAATTAAAGAAATAATAAAAAGGCTTAAAACGCAGGTTAGTGTTATTTTAAATATCAATTATAACTATATTGCATTGTGTTTGCGATAGGCAATTGAATGAAAACGTATTCAACTCCAATAAGCAACGACTCACGTTGTCCTAGTATCTTCTTCGGAGTTTCGTCTGCAAGATAGAAAATTTGCATAAAAAAACCCGCAAATTTAATATACTTTCCAAACTACCTTGGATCATCATTGGATCGCATCGCTACAGCGGCCACTTCAAAAATGCCAATGAAGAAACACAGCATCAGTGGACCGAAAATGGCACCCTGCCAACCGAACCAATACATGCCACCTGCAATTGCCAACCCTGTCAAATAGGGATGACCACCACTAAAATATAAATACAATCAGTCATTTCAATCACAACCCAATTATACATTAAATTCACCCTTTCATTTCAGCATAAATGGCTGCCTCAAAGTATTGTGGAACGAAAAACTGCAATAGGAAAAGCAAAAGTCCTGCATAAAATCGATCTTGTGCTAGCTAAAGTTCCAAAAGTGCGGGCAAAGCACACCAATAGCTTCCTAAAAATGGGGCTGCAGAGAGAATAGCCGCCAGAGCCGAGGGCAAAAAGACTGGAGGATTCTCATAGATTCCTCTGGAACTCCTATACTAAGTTTGACAGGAACATTTGGAGTATGCAGAAATATCGGGGGATATGTCCTCTTCAATCCCTGATACTCGAATTTTAGTCACCCTCGAAGGGTACCCCCAGCAACGCGGAAAAACCATTCCTGACCAACTGGAGGATTCTCATAGATTCCTCAGGAACTCCTATACTAAGTTTGACAGGAACATTTGGAGTATGCAGAAATATCGGGGGATATGTCCTCTTCAATCCCTGATACTCGAATTTTAGTCACCCTCGAAGGGTACCCCCAGCAACGCGGAAAAACCATTCCTGACCAACTGGAGGATTCTCATAGATTCCTCTGGAACTCCTATACTAAGTTTGAAAGGAACATTTGGAGTATGCAGAAATATCGGGGGATATGTCCTCTTCAATCCCTGATACTCGAATTTTAGTCACCCTCGAAGGGTACCCCCAGCAACGCGGAAAAACCATTCCTGACCAACTGGAGGATTCTCATAGATTCCTCTGGAACTCCTATACTAAGTTTGACAGGAACATTTGGAGTATGCAGAAATATCGGGGGATATGTCCTCTTCAATCCCTGATACTCGAATTTTAGTCACCCTCGAAGGGTACCCCCAGCAACGCGGAAAAACCATTCCTGACCAACTGGAGGATTCTCATAGATTCCTCTGGAACTCCTATACTAAGTTTGACAGGAACATTTGGAGTATGCAGAAATATCGGGGGATATGTCCTCTTCAATCCCTGATACTCGAATTTTAGTCACCCTCGAAGGGTACCCCCAGCAACGCGGAAAAACCATTCCTGACCAACTGGAGGATTCTCATAGATTCCTCTGGAACTCCTATACTAAGTTTGACAGGAACATTTGGAGTATGCAGAAATATCGGGGGATATGTCCTCTTCAATCCCTGATACTCGAATTTTAGTCACCCTCGAAGGGTACCCCCAGCAACGCGGAAAAACCATTCCTGACCAACTGGAGGATTCTCATAGATTCCTCTGGAACTCCTATACTAAGTTTGACAGGAACATTTGGAGTATGCAGAAATATCGGGGGATATGTCCTCTTCAATCCTTGATACTCGAATTTTAGTCACCCTCGAAGGGTACCCCCAGCAACGCGGAAAAACCATTCCTGACCAACTGGAGGATTCTCATAGATTCCTCTGGAACTCCTATACTAAGTTTGACAGGAACATTTGGAGTATGCAGAAATATCGGGGGATATGTCCTCTTCAATCCCTGATACTCGAATTTTAGTCACCCTCGAAGGGTACCCCCAGCAACGCGGAAAAACCATTCCTGACCAACTGGAGGATTCTCATAGATTCCTCTGGAACTCCTATACTAAGTATGACAGGAACATTTGGAGAATGCAGAAATATCGGGGGATATGTCCTCTTCAATCCCTGATACTCGAATTTTAGTCACCCTCGAAGGGTACCCCCAGCAACGCGGAAAAACCATTCCTGACCAACTGGAGGATTCTCATAGATTCCTCTGGAACTCCTATACTAAGTTTGACAGGAACATTTGGAGTATGCAGAAATATCGGGGGATATGTCCTCTTCAATCCCTGATACTCGAATTTTAGTCACCCTCGAAGGATACCCCCAGCAACGGTGGAAATCTCCTCCTGACCATGCCCTTTTTTGGCTAGTTTTTGAATTTCTGATTCGCCCTGTGAAATTTTCCGTTATTTCGTTGCTGGCGATTTTGACAGTTCAGCAACGTTGCTATCTTAGCGCTGGTTCAAATTTTTTTGAATTCAAATTTTTGATTGCAAGCGAAGCAAGCGAGGCTTTGATTGTATTCAGCCCTAATGAGTAGTCGCGAATATTAGCGTCCAGTTGTAGAGAGAGCGGTATAGAGAGAGACTAACGCTAGATTGAAATTGTAGCGTTGGCTTGTAAGCAGAGTAGCTGCTCGCTGAAAAAATTGTTCTACCAAAATTCTTCCAAAAAATTACCAAAAAGGTACCAAAATCAGGAACGAAAATAAAGTAACACCATTTGTATCAGAATTTCTTTTAGAGGATTACCAAAAAAAGGTCGTCAGTTCCAAACTCTTGATCACGTATATCATTTCATACAGACATAATTTCTCTAGCCAAATTTAAATATTTGCTTATATTTCAGTTACCGATCCAAAAAAAATTTTGAAGTGAATAAATCTACCAGTTTTGGTTAAAAATAACCAAAATCGTTCTCTCTGTCAGAACTGACTATAAATACATGAGAAACCCATGTCAACCGGTCCTGTCTTTTTCGCCCCAACCATCACTCGCTCTAGCTCTTTTCTCTCTCAGTTTGTAACAAGCTAGTATAGAATTTCTTTCTGGAAAGAATTTGTCAGATCCGCTAATCTGTTCAGTTTCGTTTGCAACCGACTGTGAAGAGGTCGACGTCGATCACTAATCGTCTATATACATATCACACTGAATAGACTGAATATAAGAAATTTGGTAAAACCCAGTAGAATCCTATAAACAATGGCCTGCACAAAGTTAATTTCATTAAACAATGGCTTAAGTATGCCAGCTCTAGGTCTGGGCACCTGGCAAGTAAGTTAATTTCACAAGTGACAAGATGTACATTTTCTATCATTACTTCTATATAATCATCAAACAGGCATTTTATTATTATTCCATTCTGTAACTTAATGCACTTCTAAACGGGTTTTTAGAGATTTTCAAACCTAAATACCAAAACATTTGGAAGAATGTTTACAAGAAAATAATTTATTCAGGATTTGCATAAGAACTTCTTTCCTTGTGCAATTTAGAACTCATTAGACAAATAAAGTGAACGAATGCACATTACGGAAGAAACTCATATGCAAACATATTATGGACATAGCTTTTAAGCAGTACAAAGTCTCTATGGTGTGAATATAACTTACTAACAATATAATACCATATAAATCTCTATCACCAAGAATCTTTAAAATAATTTTAACATGAATTGATTTCTACAAATATAGAGTGCATTAATGGCGTTATTTCTTTTCGTATCCCCACAATTATGAAAGCGTCTTTTATCAATTTAAGGCTTCGGATGAAGAGGTTAAACTCGCGGTAAACCAAGCACTCGAGGCCGGGTATCGTCACATCGACACGAATCCGGTCTATTTGAACGAGAAGGCGATCGGCAGTGTGCTGAAGGAGTGGCTGGACTCGGGCAAGGTGACACGCGATGAGCTCTTCATCGTGACGAAGCTGCCGCCGAAAGGTAAAGAATTACTACTGAGGTACTGCCAATATTGAGGTTCTCATTGTACTTCTTGTGCTTGTGCAGCCGATCGACCACACGAGGTGGAGACCATGCTGAGGAAGTCCTTGGCGGACTTGAATCTGGACTACGTGGATCTGTATCATATGGAAACATCCAACATTATGTACTTAGGCGAAGGCGGTTTCAAGCGTGATAAGAATTGTCTGGTTATGTTTACGAGCACCGATTATCCTGCCGTTTGGAAGGTAAGTCCATCTATCTCTGTAGTGTCTAGGTCTGATGGATTTGAATGATTACCTGATCCTTGCTCTTAACAGGTAATGGAAAAAATGGTAAAGAAGGGTCTAACCAAGTCCATAGGCGTGTCAAATTTCGATAAATTCCAAATCGAACGATTACTTAAGACGTGTACCATACGCCCTGCTATCTTGCAAGTGAGTGCCAGTCTTAGGAAGCCACCGACTGTTTACGTTTACTAACATCCTTTGCCGGCAGATCGAGCACCACATCTACTTGCAGCAGCGGGAACTAGTGGACTTTTGCAAGAAGGAGGGAATCTCGGTGGTGGCCGACTCGCCACTGGACTCCAAGGGCATTGCGGCCAAGATTAAGATGGTCGGTGTGGAGCGCGAGTGGCCCGATCTGATGGATGTGTCTGAGGTAAAGCAGATTGCGAAGGCCCACGGCAAGACTCCAGCTCAGGTTCTGCTGCGGTGGATTCTGGACTGTGGTCTGGGTGCCATTCCCAAGAGCACCAACCCCTTACGATTGAAGCAGAACCTGGATATATTCGATTTCGAATTGACTAAGGATGAGATTCATAAACTTCGTGACTTGGACACCAAAATCGTATTCGAAATTATTTCGTTACCCAATTTGTTTTTAATTAAATAAGTTCAACAGTTGAATGTATTAGTAATATCAACGTATAATAAAATATATGTAGTGTACAAAACATTATTTGCAAAAGGTGTATTATTTGCATTACATAAATAAATCACAACTTAATTTCAATCAATTAAAACAAAGCGAATCAAAATAAAGGAATGTTAGAAATCAATTTCTTCAGACATGTTTTTGTTTTAATAATAAGTAAGCTAAATCATTTGGTTGTGATAAGTTATAGGTATATATAGCTGTTTTTAGTATAATACAGTATTTATATTAATATTGTTTGTTCCAAATTTATCTGTATTTATGTTATGATTTTTTATTCACCATAATTTCTCAAGTTCGGGTTTTAATGCAGACAGTAATTAGTGTTTTTGGGTTACAAAAAATATGTGTGGAAAAGTATCTCATCATACTGTAAACTAACATTAAACATTATAAAGCTTTTGTAATTAGTCAACAATGCAAACATTATTAAAACTTTGTTATTTAAATATGTAATCAATTATACAAAAATATTTTCCTACCTCTATTCTTGCAATCAATTCTTTCGAGGTAGTTATTAAAAAAGAAGTTATAGTAATTCGATTCATTACAGACTTTTACTTTAATGGAAAACGGAAAATCGACGAACTACTGAATATTCGTTGCATAGTAAAACATTATTCAAATTAATGTAAATAGGAGGAATGACGACGTTTACTGCGCATGAAAGAAACAGATATATAAAAAGAATAGAACAGAAAGAAATAAAAATTAAAGAAATAATAAAAAGGCTTAAAACGCAGGTTAGTGTTATTTTAAATATCAATTATAACTATATTGCATTGTGTTTGCGATAGGCAATTGAATGAAAACGTATTCAACTCCAATAAGCAACGACTCACGTTGTCCTAGTATCTTCTTCGGAGTTTCGTCTGCAAGATAGAAAATTTGCATAAAAAAACCCGCAAATTTAATATACTTTCCAAACTACCTTGGATCATCATTGGATCGCATCGCTACAGCGGCCACTTCAAAAATGCCAATGAAGAAACACAGCATCAGTGGACCGAAAATGGCACCCTGCCAACCGAACCAATACATGCCACCTGCAATTGCCAACCCTGTCAAATAGGGATGACCACCACTAAAATATAAATACAATCAGTCATTTCAATCACAACCCAATTATACATTAAATTCACCCTTTCATTTCAGCATAAATGGCTGCCTCAAAGTATTGTGGAACGAAAAACTGCAATAGGAAAAGCAAAAGTCCTGCATAAAATCGATCTTGTGCTAGCTAAAGTTCCAAAAGTGCGGGCAAAGCACACCAATAGCTTCCTAAAAATGGGGCTGCAGAGAGAATAGCCGCCAGAGCCGAGGGCAAAAAGACTGGAGGATTCTCATAGATTCCTCTGGAACTCCTATACTAAGTTTGACAGGAACATTTGGAGTATGCAGAAATATCGGGGGATATGTCCTCTTCAATCCCTGATACTCGAATTTTAGTCACCCTCGAAGGGTACCCCCAGCAACGCGGAAAAACCATTCCTGACCAACTGGAGGATTCTCATAGATTCCTCAGGAACTCCTATACTAAGTTTGACAGGAACATTTGGAGTATGCAGAAATATCGGGGGATATGTCCTCTTCAATCCCTGATACTCGAATTTTAGTCACCCTCGAAGGGTACCCCCAGCAACGCGGAAAAACCATTCCTGACCAACTGGAGGATTCTCATAGATTCCTCTGGAACTCCTATACTAAGTTTGAAAGGAACATTTGGAGTATGCAGAAATATCGGGGGATATGTCCTCTTCAATCCCTGATACTCGAATTTTAGTCACCCTCGAAGGGTACCCCCAGCAACGCGGAAAAACCATTCCTGACCAACTGGAGGATTCTCATAGATTCCTCTGGAACTCCTATACTAAGTTTGACAGGAACATTTGGAGTATGCAGAAATATCGGGGGATATGTCCTCTTCAATCCCTGATACTCGAATTTTAGTCACCCTCGAAGGGTACCCCCAGCAACGCGGAAAAACCATTCCTGACCAACTGGAGGATTCTCATAGATTCCTCTGGAACTCCTATACTAAGTTTGACAGGAACATTTGGAGTATGCAGAAATATCGGGGGATATGTCCTCTTCAATCCCTGATACTCGAATTTTAGTCACCCTCGAAGGGTACCCCCAGCAACGCGGAAAAACCATTCCTGACCAACTGGAGGATTCTCATAGATTCCTCTGGAACTCCTATACTAAGTATGACAGGAACATTTGGAGTATGCAGAAATATCGGGGGATATGTCCTCTTCAATCCCTGATACTCGAATTTTAGTCACCCTCGAAGGGTACCCCCAGCAACGCGGAAAAACCATTCCTGACCAACTGGAGGATTCTCATAGATTCCTCTGGAACTCCTATACTAAGTATGACAGGAACATTTGGAGTATGCAGAAATATCGGGGGATATGTCCTCTTCAATCCCTGATACTCGAATTTTAGTCACCCTCGAAGGGTACCCCCAGCAACGCGGAAAAACCATTCCTGACCAACTGGAGGATTCTCATAGATTCCTCTGGAACTCCTATACTAAGTATGACAGGAACATTTGGAGTATGCAGAAATATCGGGGGATATGTCCTCTTCAATCCCTGATACTCGAATTTTAGTCACCCTCGAAGGGTACCCCCAGCAACGCGGAAAAACCATTCCTGACCAACTGGAGGATTCTCATAGATTCCTCTGGAACTCCTATACTAAGTATGACAGGAACATTTGGAGTATGCAGAAATATCGGGGGATATGTCCTCTTCAATCCCTGATACTCGAATTTTAGTCACCCTCGAAGGGTACCCCCAGCAACACGGAAAAACCATTCCTGACCAACTGGAGGATTCTCATAGATTCCTCTGGAACTCCTATACTAAGTATGACAGGAACATTTGGAGTATGCAGAAATATCGGGGGATATGTTCTCTTCAATCCCTGATACTCGAATTTTAGTCACCCTCGAAGGGTACCCCCAGCAACGCGGAAAACCCATTCCTGACCAACTGGAGGATTCTCATAGATTCCTCTGGAACTCCTATACTAAGTTTGACAGGAACATTTGGAGTATGCAGAAATATCGGGGGATATGTCCTCTTCAATCCCTGATACTCGAATTTTAGTCACCCTCGAAGGGTACCCCGAGCAACGCGGAAAAACCATTCCTGACCAACTGGAGGATTCTCATAGATTCCTCTGGAACTCCTATACTAAGTATGACAGGAACATTTGGAGAATGCAGAAATATCGGGGGATATGTCCTCTTCAATCCCTGATACTCGAATTTTAGTCACCCTCGAAGGATACCCCCAGCAACGGTGGAAATCTCCTCCTGACCATGCCCTTTTTTGGCTAGTTTTTGAATTTCTGATTCGCCCTGTGAAATTTTCCGTTATTTCGTTGCTGGAGATTTTGACAGTTCAGCAACGTTGCTATCTTAGCGCTGGTTCAAATTTTTTTGAATTCAAATTTTTGATTGCAAGCGAAGCAAGCGAGGCTTTGATTGTATTCAGCCCTAATGAGTAGTCGCGAATATTAGCGTCCAGTTGTAGAGAGAGCGGTATAGAGAGAGACTAACGCTAGATTGAAATTGTAGCGTTGGCTTGTAAGCAGAGTTGCTGCTCGCTGAAAAAATTGTTCTACCAAAATTCTTCCAAAAAATTACCAAAAAGGTACCAAAATCAGGAACGAAAATAAAGTAACACCATTTGTATCAAAATTTCTTTTAGAGGATTACCAAAAAAGGTCGTCAGTTCCAAACTCTTGATCACGTATATCATTTCATACAGACATAATTTCTCTAGCCAAATTTAAATATTTGCTTATATTTCAGTTACCGATCCAAAAAAAATTTTGAAGTGAATAAATCTACCAGTTTTGGTTAAAAATAACCAAAATCGTTCTCTCTGGCAGAACTGACTATAAATACATGAGAAACCCATGGAAACCGGTCCTGTCTTTTTCGCCCCAACCATCACTCGCTCTAGCTCTTTTCTCTCTCAGTTTGTAACAAGCTAGTATAGAATTTCTTTCTGGAAAGAATTTGTCAGATCCGCTAATCTGTTCAGTTTCGTTTGCAACCGACTGTGAAGAGGTCGACGTCGATCGCTAATCGTCTATATACTGAATATAAGAAATTTGGTAAAACCCAGTAGAATCCTATAAACAATGGCCTGCACAAAGTTAATTTCATTAAACAATGGCTTAAGTATGCCAGCTCTAGGTCTGGGCACCTGGCAAGTAAGTTAATTTCACAAGTGACAAGATGTACATTTTCTATCATTACTTCTATATAATCATCAAACAGGCATTTTATTATTATTCCATTCTGTAACTTAATGCACTTCTAAACGGGTTTTTAGAGATTTTCAAACCTAAATACCAAAACATTTGGAAGAATGTTTACAAGAAAATAATTTATTCAGGATTTGCATAAGAACTTCTTTCCTTGTGCAATTTAGAACTCATTAGACAAATAAAGTGAACGAATGCACATTACGGAAGAAACTCATATACAAACATATTATGGACATAGCTTTTAAGCAGTACAAAGTCTCTATGGTGTGAATATAACTTACTAACAATATAATACCATATAAATCTCTATCACCAAGAATCTTTAAAATAATTTTAACATGAATTGATTTCTACTAATATAGAGTGCATTAATGGCGTTATTTCTTTTCGTATCCCCACAATTATGAAAGCGTCTTTTATCAATTTAAGGCTTCGGATGAAGAGGTTAAACTCGCGGTAAACCAAGCACTCGAGGCCGGGTATCGTCACATCGACACGGATCCGGTCTATTTGAACGAGAAGGCGATCGGCAGTGTGCTGAAGGAGTGGCTGGACTCGGGCAAGGTGACACGCGATGAGCTCTTCATCGTGACGAAGCTGCCGCGGGAAGGTAAAGAATTACTACTGAGGTACTGCCAATATTGAGGTTCTCATTGTACTTCTTGTGCTTGTGCAGCCGATCGACCACACGAGGTGGAGACCATGCTGAGGAAGTCCTTGGCGGACTTGAATCTGGACTACGTGGATCTGTATCATTTCCAAACATCCAACATTGTGTACATAGGCAAAGGCGATTTCAAGCGTGATGAGAATTGTGTGTATATGTATACGAGCACCGATTATGCTGCCGTTTGGAAGGTAAGTCCATCTATCTCTGTAGTGTCTCTGTAGTGGTCTGATGGATTTGAATGATTACCTGATCCTTGCTCTTAACAGGTAATGGAAAAAATGGTAAAGAAGGGTCTAACCAAGTCCATAGGCGTGTCAAATTTCGATAAATTCCAAATCGAACGATTACTTAAGACGTGTACCATACGCCCTGCTAACTTGCAAGTGAGTGCCAGTCTTAGGAAGCCACCGACTGTTTACGTTTACTAACATCCTTTGCCCGCAGATCGAGCACCACATCTACTTGCAGCAGCGGGAACTAGTGGACTTTTGCAAGAAGGAGGGAATCTCGGTGGTGGCCGACTCGCCACTGGACTCCAAGGGCATTGCGGCCCTGATTAAGAAGATGGTCGGGGTGGAGCGCGAGTGGCCCGATCTGATGGATGTGTCTGAGGTAAAGCAGATTGCGAAGGCCCACGGCAAGACTCCAGCTCAGGTTCTGCTGCGGTGGATTCTGGACTGTGGTCTGGGTGCCATCCCTTACGATTGAAGCAGAACCTGGATATATTCGATTTCGAATTGACTAAGGATGAGATTCAGAAACTTCGTGACTTGGACACCAATATCGTATTCGAAATTATTTCGTTACCCAATTTGTTTTTAATTTCATAAGTTCAACAGTTGAATGTATTAGTAATATCAACGTATAATAAAATATATGTAGTGTACAAAACATTATTTGCAAAAGGTGTATTATTTGCATTACATAAATAAATCACAACTTAATTTCAATCAATTAAAACAAAGCGAATCAAAATAAAGGAATGTTAGAAATCAATTTCTTCAGACATGTTTTTGTTTTAATAATAAGTAAGCTAAATCATTTGTTTGTGAAAAGTTATAGGTATATATAGCTGTTTTTAGTATAATACAGTATTTATATTAATATTGTTTGTTCCAAATTTATCTGTATTTATGTTATGATTTTTTATTCACCATAATTTCTCAAGTTCGGGTTTTAATGCAGACAGTAATTAGTGTTTTTGGGTTACAAAAAATATGTGTGGAAAAGTATCTCATCATACTGTAAACTAACATTAAACATAAAGCTTTTGTAATTAGTCAACAATGCAAACATTATTAAAACTTTGTTATTTAAATATGTAATCAATTATACAAAAATATTTTCCTTCCTCTATTCTTGCAATCAATTCATTCGAGGTAGTTATTAAAAAAGAAGTTATAGTAATTCGATTCATTACAGACTTTTACTTTAATGGAAAACGGAAAATCGACGAACTACTGAATATTCGTTGCATAGTAAAACATTATTCAAATTAATGTAAATAGGAGGAATGACGACGTTTACTGCGCATGAAAGAAACAGATATATAAAAAGAATAGAACAGAAAGAAATAAAAATTAAAGAAATAATAAAAAGGCTTAAAACGCAGGTTAGTGTTATTTTAAATATCAATTATAACTATATTGCATTGTGTTTGCGATAGGCAATTGAATGAAAACGTATTCAACTCCAATAAGCAACGACTCACGTTGTCCTAGTATCTTCTTCGGAGTTTCGTCTGCAAGATAGAAAATTTGCATAAAAAAACCCGCAAATTTAATATACTTTCCAAACTACCTTGGATCATCATTGGATCGCATCGCTACAGCGGCCACTTCAAAAATGCCAATGAAGAAACACAGCATCAGTGGACCGAAAATGGCACCCTGCCAACCGAACCAATACATGCCACCTGCAATTGCCAACCCTGTCAAATAGGGATGACCACCACTAAAATATAAATACAATCAGTCATTTCAATCAGAACCCAATTATACATTAAATTCACCCTTTCATTTCAGCATAAATGGCTGCCTCAAAGTATTGTGGAACGAAAAACTGTAATAGGAAAAGCAAAAGTCCTGCATAAAATCGATCTTGTGCTAGCCAAAGTTCCAAAAGTGCGGGCAAAGCACACCAATAGCTTCCTAAAAATGGGGCTGCAGAGAGAATAGCCGCCAGAGCCGAGGGCAAAAAGACAATTCGCGCTCCGAAAACCGTGTGGACCAACCACGTGAACAGTCCAGTAAATATCGAACATTTAAACATTGATATTAGCACACCAGATATGGAGTTCTCAAGTGCCTCGGCAATTTTGGAACCCGACGATGAGATGCCCATATACTTTGTCACTTGAAGATGAGCATACTTCGTGTCACTACTAGAGAGTAGATAGAATAGTGCCGTGAAGAAAACAATCTAAAAGAAGGTTGGATAGTTGGAGATTAGTAGGAAAGTTAAACTATGTAGTTACCATATCCAATATGAACTCGATGCAAGCCTGTCCCCCGGAGAGAACCAGTGATAACATCTCACCCGTGAAAGACATTATCATCGAGAGATTCGTGCGTATGATGTGCCACAGTGAATCAGCCACTTCGAGTATCGTTTGCGTATTGCTCTGCGCCCAGCCGATGATACCCTGTTTTGCCACTAAAACTAGCTCTTTAAAATGTCCTTTATTAAAAACACATTGCCTTTGGTTAGCTTTTTACACATGCAATGCTTTGATGAAGGGGTAGGGATAGGTGAAATTATATATAGGTAGTGGTATTATTTACAAGTGATAACAATTTTTAAAATTCAACTTAATATTCTTCATTGTTACCATCAAATAGAAGATCTGATTAATAAAACTGTTACCTTAGTTATTAATTTTATATCAGTGTAGAGATTCCATCAACATCAAAAATCCACAAAAATCCCATTGTTCAACAAATTATATAATTATATTCTTATTGCAAATACAGAATGAAAACTTTTTGCTAGCTACCAATCTGCCAGAGATTAATACGGATGGAGACAATTAGTCGTGTTACTGCAGTAGATTAAATAAATGCAGGCTCATTTTGCAATGTGTACAAAAATCGCGTTCGTATTTATGTTATTACATTAGACAGGGGACAGACACAAAATTGACCAATAGATACAAATCTCTAAGCTTACCTGGATTATCGACAATTTCACCGAATGTGCTTTTAAGAGCATCTGTAGGTACACGCGGTCCATATGTTGAATCCGACTTGTTAAAGTCTATCCAATACTGAATGAGACGATCCCAGACATCTAAAATTTGATCCTTCAACTTCGTAGCATGGATCTGCATCGGATAACCAATCGTCAATATAAGTTTCAACTTTCCGGCGTCCATAGTGATGCGCATTATCCAGGGCATCATCAATGGAGGATTGCATATTTGCTGGCAATATGTCAATAAGTTCAGGACGATCGGTGATAGTCTTATTGATAAGATCCTTCCCTAAATAAGCCACCTCAATTGTCTCCGAATAGATGTTGACACAAAAGAATACTCCCAAAAATATGATGATGAGTAACATGAGAATGATCATGAGAATAGATGTGACTAAATCAACACACGATTTAAGCGAGTTACGTATGATGGTGTTGATTTTGTAGTTAAGCTCAAGAACACCAGGAAGACATAGAGGAAGTACCGCAGAATGATGTTCTAGAGCCCAGGCCTGAACAACATATAAAGATTATTCAAAAAGAATAAAAAAATACGCTCAATATACAAAATGTAACATACCTTTAAACTACAGTACACACCATTTATTTTGCCACATATAAAACTTGTGAAGCCCGTAACATTTCCTAATGTGTACAGCAAATGGAGTATAATCGGAATGGCGGCCAGAATGAACATCCAAACATTGCGATACAAAAACGTTGCAATACAAGCATAGAAGAGCATTTTAAAATAATAGTCGCTCAGGTGTGAATCCTCTTCTTTCGTTTCGATTGTTTCTACAGAATCAAGAGTTTCGCTCAATGAAACATCTTCTGTATCCGAATGCAAGTTTTGCTTCTTTATATGCAGCTCGCTAATGGACTTTTCGAATGCACTTTTATCCATTAATTTCCCTAGTTTCTGTACAAACGAGCTCGACTCCTCTGTATTCCGTAAATAATACAAAATCGAAGCACCAACATAAAGCATAATCAGAAGGAATGCTGGTACTTGTAGAGCGCCCAGGAAACTACAACCATAACTGACAATAGCTATCCAGAGAGATTGCCCAGCTATTACGAAATGAGATGAAAGCTCCGGTTTCCACATGAAGTACACAGATGTTAAGTATATCGCAAGTATCGCCAATAACTGAAAAATCATTAGCATGAGTAATATCAATGACAGGCAACTTATAACTTACCAAATATATATTTATATATCCAATTAATTGCACGAAAATGGAATGCGAAAATATTATAAATCTCCACATAGCACACAGGAAACCCTTAGGTGCGTACAAAACGAGTAGCTTTACGCAAGCCGCAATTCCTACGCCAGCAGTGATTATTTGCCAATGCTCTCTCAGCCAGTTGACCAACATACTGCCACAGTACTCGGTTGCTTCTAAGGGCGCTAGGCATATAGAGACAAATACATTGGAGTCCCGCTCTTCCAAGCGTTCAAACCAGCCATTCAGCAGTTGGGCCAGTTTGCGTTTGAAAGGGAACAGCATTGCGCCCATGAGGAATGCCCATAGCAGAGGTCGGACAAAGGGTCCCAGAATAAAGCAAACCGCTATGAATGCTCCGAGGCCTTCAGCAATGAGAAAATTATACATTGCCGCCCTGAAACTCTCATGGTTCTGCGAACGTATTCGCATCAGTTTGTTGAGTACGCTATCAAAAGAGCGATCTCGGCGTATAGAATCCGAACGGTTCATCGTTGCAGCTGGAGTTGTGGACGGAGTTCAAAGGTATTTCTATATTTAATCAATTTGTACAGTTCACTATTGTGTTATTGAGATGCTCTAGTTCACCATTCTGTAAAATATTAAATTGTTTACAATCGTTTTTGTTTATTTTTCTTTTCTCTTAGCTAGGTCATTACTCAAATTTATTCCGATTTTAATCAAATTAGTTGATTGGAACACAGTCTAATTGATTCTTTATCATTTTACGTGTTACGTGAACGTGTTTCTTTGATAAAAATTGTCCAATTGTCGGTCCAACAAGGTCAAATAGAGTAACGAAATTTGGCGTGTGGCTTTTATGAAAGAGGGTTTAAAGCGTCATTAGTGGTAATGAATACATTTAACACTGCACGTTGGTCAAAAACTAAAGTCAATGAAACCGAATTCAAAAAAATAAGAAATAAAAGAAAGAATTCAATTGAAAACCAATCGGAAAATGTTCTAAAAATAATATTGAAAATCAAACTGAACGATGACGTAGTCCTGAACTCACATTTGGACATTATTATGCCACACCTATTCTGCATAGACATGTTATCCCAAGTCAACCGGAGGCCACACTATATTGCAATCTTAATTGTTAGACGTATAAATATTGACTCACCAGATGTTTTAATGAAATATCACATTTTATTGAGCTTTGATGTGAAAATTTTATATATTTCTTTACTCTACGACGTTCGAAAACACATTGAGGCGCCCAGCGGCAATGCTGACAGAGAACACATCGAGACTGAAAAACTATGCGCAGACCTCTCTTTGAATTCCATTCGGTTTCAATTGCTTATAACTACTTGTTTTGTAAACAAATTGTTTTGTTTTGATTACGACTTTCTTTATCTGACACATGCATTTGAGTAACTAATTTCACATATACAAAATTATTTGTTTTTGGTATTTTCGTATGTCTCTATGTTATTTGGCATTATATATTTAACTATAGATCATTTGTTAAAACTAACTGAGCACCATATTGAACAGCTGTTTCTGACAATAAGATGTTTATTTATTTCCTCAAAAAATTTGACTAAATAATGGTATTCTTAGTTGTAGGAGGTGTTTCAAAACTTTCGAAGCTAAAGTGACAACATGGTTCTTACGGAAATCCTATCGATCAAAACCAGATCGAATTCCATATAACAAACAAAAATAAGAAAATTAAAAAAATAAATAAATAAAAAATATAATAAATATAATTTTTCTGCTCACGTATTCCAACATTGAAATGTTTGCTATAATGTTAATAACTGGATTTGGGAGTGAAATTCATAAATTAATTTGATTCTAAATACGCCAAACAATGTGTGCAACATTATTTTAGTCATACTTGCAATGAATTTTTATGTATAACTTAGATTCTTGCATATCATGAAATTGTTTATTTGTCGGCTGCAAACACAATACACATATATTGAATAACAAAAAAAATCTCAAATTCAATAATTAATATAAAAATATAAACCTATTTAAATTTACTATAAATTGGGTTATCCGTTTTTTAAATTTTTATTCTGAATAATACATATAGTTCTGAATTTCCAATATTAATCATAAGTAATATTATTACCATGTACACAAAATATTTAAAGTCTCAATAAAAAAAATGTTATGGATAGCGTACACTGCGTTCGAAAAAATACCTCATTTCCAAAAGAAGATGTTCGGGTAATCAGTGAGAAATTCGAAAAAAAAAACTTTCTAATCTTGTTATATGCAGACATTCATTGTGAATACGTCGAACTGTCAAATGGTAGCGAAGACGGCGTTCGTTAATTTCAATCTACAATCTCGATAAAGAAAATTATTTATTTGTTTATTGAATATATATTATCAAATGGATACAGAAGAACGACTTCAACAAATTTTCAAGTTACAGCCCTTGCAAGATGAAGTCATTGCTATGCGCAAAGAGTATCCAAAGATTTACAGGAAATATGTTAAACAGTCTTGCGCTAAAGATATGCAAAATTTGGTAAGTAAAATAATTTTTAAATCATATAAAAATTTAGATGCAAAATAAATCTAAAGTGTTTATTAATATACAGATAAATGTTGAAATGGATATAGTGCAAACAGAACTAAAAATTCCGGACCAACAAAGGATTCCACCGATAAGTGGGGAGTCCTTGCGACGCTCAAATGTAAGTATATCATCAAACATTTTATCGTGATCTTAATTTATACATCAATCTACTTAAAGTTGGATGGAATTATGCTTGAGCAATTAAATACAATAAAGGCGCTGGAGTACCTCGATATGATATAAAACTCTTCACTGTTTCTTTGTATTGTTTATTACATTGTTTAATGATTTGTAAACGACTTCTATACATTCTAAAGAAGGTTTCAGCCCCTGCCAAAAAACAAAAAAAAAAAAAAAAAAATAATAAACTTAACCACAGATTTGAAATTTGTTTCTTATTAACTTACATTAAAAATTGGAATTATTGGCTTTTTGTCGAACAAGCTACCCTTGGTACGTAGTATTAAGATGTAGTGTATATCCAACTATATCGTTAATTATAATTTAATGTTGATATATTTTAATTTGCAAAAGTTTTCTTACATCTTGAATTACTTCATTGATACACACATCATATATGTTTGCACTCGGAATGAAAACGTGGGAAGTTCTTGATAGAAACCTCTTCGTTTGCAATTGCATTGCAAAATCCGAACAAAATAAAAGTTTTTCTAGTGGTTGAATAAAAGTATGTAAATGTGCAATTTATAAATATTTGGCTAAAATGTACCACTTACCGCTTTTGATTAGTTTTATAGTTGCATGAATGTAATACAGTAGGAAAACAATAAATGTTAAATCGATGTGCAATATTCTTACCCATGGTTGGTTCGGCAGAGTGCTGATAAATGCAAGTGTAGCTAGCCATTTATACACAATGTAGCAACAAATGATACTCATCAATTTCTTTAATTTCGAATTTCGCTGCTGATCATAACCAAGGTTTAATAGCTCTACTTCAATGGAGTCGTCATTGAAGAAGGAAGTCAGCATTTTAAGTTGTTTACTTTCGTCAGCACGTCTTCCGATACAGTGAAAGTAGTTGACATTTGTCTGTTTCATGTTATCAATAGACAATTATTTGGAATACGGAAAAATTATATTCAAAGGAAATTAAATTAAAGGACTATTCATTTTTTTAAACCCGTTCACAATAGCAACAAATGTAGTTGATTTTGAGACTGTCAAATTATCGGTTTCTTTATATTTCCACCAGTTTAACATCACTTTTTGTTTTGTTTTGCAGTATGAGAGTGTGTTTGTGGGTTGTTTTTCGCATTTCTCTTTGAATTCATTCGTTTAGTCGCTGCGTGTGTCTCGTTGTTCTACGTGTTTTACATTTGCTCCGATGTTTTGCTAATTTTCTTCATTGCATAACCAAAATATATATTTCGAACGGTTTAAATATCGGCGGAAGGTTCTCTAAATATAAACGAAACGATGATATCTTGAATTTATATGAATGCAGATAAATATACTTTTTAAAGTAAGTATTCACATATTCCTCTTTTCCTGCATGTTTGTTGAATTTGTGGACTCATGTTTATTTTTTTTTTTTATTTTCACTCATTCTATGTTTTTATATTTGCTTGGTCTTCTCATTCGTGATTTTAATTCATCGCACATCGGGGTTATTGCAAATTCTTCGTGAATGCAAGTGTAATAGATTTAGTGAATTGTGTTATACTCATGAGCATATGTTGTTCTCAATTATAATTTTGTGCACCAAATTCATTGGTTGATTTACTATTTATTAATAGTTTTTTCAGCAATTTATTGAGCATTTACGTATAGGAGTTTAAAATACTAGCCACTGACTTTAAAAGAAAGTCTGTAAAATCTGGGTTGTCAAACATTTGCAATTAGTAATCCATTACAATTTTCGACTCATAGTACTTTTGCTAAAAATCTCCTACTATTAAATGCCGCTTCAATAAACTGCATACACACATTGAAGCAAAAACAAAACCGAAAAACATAGCATTCCGTGTGCCGCACGTACATACGTCGTCGGTCGGTTGTTGGTGTGCTTGCTCCCTCGTTCATTCGGTTCAATTGAATTACAACAAAAAGAAAAAAACTAAATTTTCCAATATGGCGGAGTGCGATGTATGACGAATGTTGTGGCCACTCGGATCGGAATCGGGAGAAGAACAATCAAATGACAGCCAAGTGGTGTGAAGTGAATTTTTCGAATTTTATTTTCGCAAAACTCCTCTGAAATAAACAAGCGAAAACTACCGAAAGTGTGAAAATGAATCAAATAAAGTGTCGTGTTGTACGTAGTGAGTGAATAAAAAGTGTTTAAAGACGATATATCACGAAAAACTTAATAAAAAAAGAAACAAAATCGTGAAAGGAAAGCAGAAAATTTCTGCTGCTCTTCTGCTACCAATAAAAACGTAATTTTCTGCTGCCATAAATTTTGTTAAATAAAAATGTAAAGTTATAACATATTTACACCAATGTACGTTTGAAATGTGATGACTATAGCATTAAAAATTATGCCACTGCGACTTTAATAGTGGGCTTTTTACACTTCTGCTTCTGTTTGTTCTTGTTATAATTTCCCTTATATTGGTGACTAAATTTATTTGATACGTAAAATATCAGTGAGTGCAGCTTTTCGAAAAGTCCACGGAACATTCGCGTCTAAACAAGTCTGCCAGAGGAGGTCCGATTTCGGCAGTGGATATTTTAAAGTTTTCAGCGTGAGCTTAACCGGGGTCGCTACCGCGGTCAATCCGTTGATGCCGCTAGTTGGCGGAATCTTGAGTTGTACGATTTCTGTCTCATTTTTTTTTTTTTTTTAATTTAATTCAAAAGTGTCTACGTTCGACTGCGTGGTTGGAGTGTGCAGTGTCCACTTTTTGTTGTTTCTTCTATGTCGGACATTTGGTGGATATGGTGTGTACCTACACTAGAGACTTGTTCGATGTCGCTATTTTAATCCTTATGTTTGGTTATTATTTCTATTAATTTCTTTGAACTTATATCTGATTCAAGTCATTAGAAAATTCAATTTGACAACTAATTCAACATATTAGTGTAAGCTATTTGTCTTCTCTGCTTGTCACTGTTCTATTGAGAATTCCCGTTTTTATACCCCCTGCCTTTGCATTGAGCTCGAACAATAGCAATAAAGTGGTGAGAATGGTGAATAATTTGTGTGGTGGATCTGAGGTGAAATTGAGGCGTGTATGTATCTGTTATTTTGCTAATTGTTTTCGTATTTATTCATATTTTCTTAAGAATTTGCAAAAATCCTAAATAATAATAGATTTTGCCATTGATATTACTATATATATAGATATATTTTCTTTTTCTTCCCGGGGACACTTTGTTATTAAATACTATAGACGGAATTTTAGTAGGTAGTTATAATGATATTTTTCTCAAATTCCTTTTAATAAAACATTTTTTTTAAAAGAACCACGAACAATTCAATGCCTAGGTCTTTGTTCGCCTCATTCTCCCTTTTTTAATTTTGTCCTAATTCCTACCTAAACTTTAAAATAAAAATCCAATACCAATATCGATTACTCAAGACAATACATCGAAGACGATCAACGTAATCCTAAATACTTATTTGAACGCAAAAGTTCTGGCAAGCTTCTCCGGCCATACATAGGAATCCAAAATAAATAAATGTATATTAAATATTCCTATTGGAAAGAGTAACTAGCACAAACTCGCAGAGAAATTGTCGTCACTTGTTTATACTATTTCGTCATCGGCATTCTCATTCGTATATAATCATAGAATTTATGATCGGCTTCTCGTGATTATCGAAGTCGCCAACAAGTGTGATAATGGCATGAGTTACTGGATGTCCGCAAAAATGTATCTTCCCTCGGCTTATCCTCGAAGGGCTGTTGTTTTATTCATCCATTCTTATGTTTTGTACTTTTCCTCTATGCTGGTTTTGACACTGGTTGTTGCCACTTCGATGATTGTATTGTATTACGTGTATCTTGTTGTTGTTATTTCATGTTTAGTTTCACCTTCGAGCATTCCTTCATTTTGCATGCTACTATTGCTACCTCTGATTTTAATCATTGCACTTGATACAGAACTCTTCCCGTTTGTTTTATGGACATTTTTGTAATCGAAAGTTTTATAACCTAGAATGTGAAATTTACACCATTACATTACAATTATCAGTGAATGTGAGCTCTTATTCACTTGTAATCGTGCATAAGATTATACTTCAACACGAAATCTAAATAATATTTAAAAATACTATGACCGCGTTCTATGTGATGTGACATTGATGAGTAATTTGTTGTATTTAAATTTAGTATTTGCGTATGTAAGTTGCTCTTTTGCTTTTTGTTTCATTCGCACCTTCTGCTAGAGGCAATAGTTTTTTGCGCATCACATGAATGAAATCTATGACGTCGACTAGTTTAACAGTGCTATGTTTTTAAAATGTGATTAGAAACTCACTTATTCCACTTATTTGGGTGTATTTTTATCAAACTTGTGATTTTTGATGACATAAGGCTTTTAATCGCCGGTTTTGTTTTCATCTTGAAATCCGTCAATGTGACGAATATTCTCTCAACCGATTTGACCTTTATTAAACACACTGATATTTCTCCCTCTCTCTCTCTCTCTTTCTCGTCAAACATTGTTGGCGATTCTGTAGAAATACCTTATCGCTGTTATTGGTTCTTATCTTTTTAAACGGCTCTTTTGCGAAGAAGCGGAAAGCAAAACTTGAAAACATAAAATTTGAGTAGAATCGAGTGCCTTATCAGGAATCACCGACAACCACATTTAGCAAAAAGTCTTGATATTAACTCTATGCCATATCTCTACTGGTTTGTGTTTTCGCCTTAATTACAATTCGGTTCACTATATCGAGTTATGCACGTTGTCTGTTGCAGCTTAAAGTTGCGGACAAAATATAGCAGACAGCAGAGAAGGTAGCGCAATTCCGACCAGACATCTCCACAATCCATACCCGAAGCAATGCTCCTTTGCCGGACGGTTAAACTGGTTTCTCACAATCGTTTGAATTCGAACTTTAAGAGCCATCAAAGAGCACAACGATCTTTTTAGTTTTGTTTTTTTAGTCTACTCCCAGCAACTCACATGTAGACGAACGAACATACCGACTTTACACCTACACAACTACTCCTAAGACTACACCTCGATGTGGCTGTTGAATTTGGTGTTTATTTTACTGGAATCGAACGGAACGTCCAATTTAAGTTCATTCAATGTTCAGTTTATACGTGTAGTTTTCGTATAGTTCCTTGATATTATTATTTATCTGTTGTCATTTTTTATTATTTGTTTGATACTTTGGGTCGTGATGAGTTCGATTTTTGTTTACTATACATGCATTCGCGCATATTGGTATGAATAAAAGTATTGCGAAAACCGCACTGGAGACATGTTCTCTCTATTTTTTTACTCATCAATGTCTGCCTTCGGCTTCAATATATACAGCAGCAACAACAATAACAATAACATCAGCAAAACACGAGACCGACACATAAGTTGTATTAGTCATTTACGTCAAGATATCTCTTATATTGTTTGTAAACAAAACTTTCTTTTGCTTTTTATCTGAATACGTTGCGATTTTTTCACGCAGAGCAAATGTCTTTGTTGTCGGTGTTAGGGGTTTTGAACATTGCTTGTATATACAAGATAACTTTACCAATTTCTGGGGTTCACAGAGGGCATTGCTCCCGATATTGACCTAGTTATCTGGCTTTAAAGGACACCCTGCTTGGCGGGAAACATTAGTGTTGAGTTGCTTACATATAATCACATTTGCGCTTGCTGTAATTAATTCCATAAACAATCGTTTGAATATTATTAAGCATTTCTATTTCTCATTCATTTCAGAGTTCAACTTCCGTAGCAACAAGTCAGTAGCTTTTGGATAAACATGTTTTACAATAAAAATATAAAACATTTAATTTGAATTTCAAATTAAAAAAAAAAAAGTATACTCCAACTGTATATTCGAGCATTTGTCTACTAAAGTTCTTGTGTACTCTCACTCGTAAAACTAATACTATTCACACGTGCGTGTTATTGTGATATATAAAGAAAACAAAAACATTTAAATCAACATTTTACAGAGTAGAGTGTAAAATAAACAAACCCGCATAAGAACACAAGTGAAACAGAATTACCACAATGACAACAGATACCCGCCGTCGTGTTAAACTCTATGCACTCAATGCAGAGCGCCAATGGGACGATCGTGGCACAGGACATGTTTCATCCAATTACGTCGACAGATTAAAAGGTATACATCGATAAACCAACGACCAGTTCATTAAATTTCTAATTGGCACTTCATATTGGTTTGTTTTATTTTCATAGGCATATCCCTGCTCGTACGCGCCGAATCGGATGGTTCGTTACTTTTGGAAAGTAAAATTCAACCGGATACCGCCTATCAGAAACAACAGGATACTTTAATAGTTTGGTCGGAGGGTGATAATTTCGATTTAGCCTTGAGTTTTCAAGAGAAAGCTGGTTGTGATGAAATATGGGAGAAAATATGTCAAGTATGATTATTATTAGGAAAACGAATAAATTATAAATTTATTTATAACCCTATGTGTGATTCCCCTCTATTTGTAGGTTCAAGGAAAAGATCCATCTGTCGAAATCACGCAAGACATTGTCGAAGAATCGGAAGATGAGCGCTTCGAGGACATGTCAGATACAGCACCGCCTATAGAACTGCCGCCGTGTGAACTAGCCCGCCTCGAAGATATCTCAGAGACAATTCAAAACTGTCTGACCACGCCATTGCGTAAAGAAAAGCTTTCAATGGCTCTGGAATCGGAGAACTACATAAAAAAACTGTTGAATCTATTTCACGTCTGCGAAGACCTCGATAATACCGAGGGTCTGCACCATCTCTTTGAGATATTCAAAAATATATTCTTGTTGAATAAAAACGCTCTCTTTGAGATTATGTTTGCGGAGGATACCATCTTCGATGTGGTGGGTTGCCTGGAGTATGATCCAAGTGCCACACAGCCGAAGAAACATCGTCAGTATTTAAAACAATGGGCTAAATTTCGCGAAGCTGTGCCGATTAAAAATCAGGATCTTCTCGCGAAAATCCATCAAACGTTCCGTGTTCAATACATTCAGGATATCATTCTGCCAACCCCTTCGGTATTTGTCGAGGATAACATGCTGAATACATTATCGAGTTTTATCTTCTTCAACAAAGTTGAAATTGTAACGCTTATCCAGGAGGATGAACGGTTTCTTGTGGACATGTTCACATTATTGACCGATCCACAAACTACTGACGCCAAGCGTCGGGATATAGTTTTGTTTTTGAAAGAGTTTTGTAATTATGCGCAGAATTTACAACCGCAAGGAAAGGATTCCTTTTATAAGACGCTTACTTGTTTGGGTATCCTACAAGCACTGGAGATCACGCTCGTCATGAATGATCAGAAGACAAAGTCCGCATCGATTGATATATTGACAGCAATTGTAGAATTCTCTCCATTGGTTGTGCGAAATTTCACATTACAGCAGGTTAATCGAACCGAAGGGGTGGGTTTTTAATTTGTTGCTACTTTTGGATTACTTGATTAAATATATTTTTCCATTTTAGGATCGTATGCTTTTAAACATTGCCATCGAACAAATGTTGACTGATTCTGAACCAGAACTTGGCGTTGCAATGCAATTAATGAGCATTATAAAAATTCTCCTAGAGCCAGAGAATATGTTGACCGAGAAAGGCGACTTTTTAAACTTCTTTTATAAATACAGTGTACAGACTTTGATAGGTATATCATTAATTACTAAACTCATAGAATGTGTTCTTAAGATATTAATTTGAAATTTAACATTCACAGCTCCACTTCTATTAAACACAATTGGCGATCGACCCCAGAACGAAGATTATCAAACAGCACAACTGCTTGGAATTGTTCTGGAAATTCTCTCCTTCTGTATCGAGCATCATACGTATCACATTAAGAACTTCATTATACAAAAAGATCTCCTCAAGAGAATACTAGTGCTAATGAAGAGCACGCATACGTTCCTGGTACTTGGCGCCCTTAGGCTTTTAAGAAAAATCATTGCTCTTAAAGACGAGTTTTATAATAGGTAATTTGAAAGATCTTTGGAATATATGTGAATCGTTTACAACAAAATTTTTCAATCGACAGGCATATAGTTAAAGGAAATTTATTTGCACCAGTTGTTGACGCCTTCATTAGAAATAATGGCAGATATAATTTACTCGAATCGGCCATTCTTGAACTTTTTGAGTTTGTGAAGCTCGAGGATATAAAATCGTTATGTGTGTATTTTGTTGAAAACTTCAGTAAAATATTTGATGAAATCGAGTATGTACAAACATTTAAATATCTGAAAAACCGTTACGACCAGTATCAGGATCGTATAAAGGATCGTGACAAGATTTCCCTTGATACGTATGTGTATTACAATATACGTAATAGTAGACATTTTCTTTAATAAAGATTTACTTTCGATAATTTTAGAAATATTCCAATTATACGTGGTGGAGGTAGATTCCGTCGCGATCAAAGACAGATGGAAGAGGAAGAAGAGATGTGGTTCAATGAGGAAGAAGATTTCACTGAGGAACTCGATACATACAATAGCGTAATGAAATGTATGTAATGTAATTTTATCAGATTCGTAATGAAATTTACATTCTATATACATAAATAAATATATATAAATGAATATTTATAAACGATATATATATATTTCTCTTATTGCAGCTGTTACGGAAAAGAATGGTCCCCAACTACAACAGAAGTCACCGCCACAAAATACGCAAGGTTTAATTTCCAATAGTAATCTAAACCAAACTACGACGGCATCCAACCCCCTGTCCTCTACTGGAGTCAATGAAAATATTTGCAACTCATCGGACGCAGAAAATCAAAGTAACAACAGTTCGCTTGGGTCTACCATTACAATCCATCAGCATCCATTGCACAATTTCCAACAGCAACAACAAATTAATTTAAATACTACACTTGCTGCGGCAGCAGTCGCGGCAGCAGCTGCTGGTGTCGCAACAACATCAAGTGCTGCTCAACTAGAAGCACAACAGCAACAACTACAACAGTCAAGTTCAATTGTTAATGCACAACCAGAAATTGCTGAACTGCAACAACAGTTGGCTGCTGTTGAGCAACAAGAACATGTGTTGTCATCTACTTTAACGTCCGCAACGTTGTCACCAACGTCGTCCAATTCTTCATCATCGTCGTCATCATCATTAAATGATTCCAATAATACACTTTCAAGTGCGGCGGCGGTATCAGTGGCAGCAGCTGCTGCTGCAGCCTCACAAATACTAACAACGATAGCAACTAGTGAGGCAGTGGCAGCAGTGGCTGCAGTTGCAGCGGCAGCAGTTGCCGCAACAGCAGCCGCTGCTGCGGAGAGCAATGGGGATACTGGATCGGCGTTATCAAAGGCGACTGTGGCTGATGAGAAAGATTCAACACCTACAGGAGCGGCTGTGGTTAATGACGACAATTTATTGAAGAAGGTAATGAGCTGTTTAAACGAAAATGTTGTTAAATGAAATGAAATTATATTAAATGTGTAAAATAATCATTTGTAGGGTCTGGTGGATTACGAAAGTGATTCAAATGACGAAGATGAAGAAAATGAAGAAGATGACGATACTCCACATCAGAAGAAGCCGCGCTTAGCATAGCAGACTACTGCACAAGAGCAACTTCAACTACAACAAAATAAATATATGCAACATTGTCGTCTTCATTCTCCCATTAAAATAATTCATAATATTAACAAAATAGCCACAACAATAACAAAAACATCAACAACAACTTTAACAAAAAAACAAAAACAATATGCAAATACCAACAACAGACTAGAGATGTAAAATGTCAGTGATTACGATTACAATAAAGAGATGAAAATACTAATTATAACAAGAACTATCATAGTGAAGATTCTTAACCATTTATTATTACATTTCTCATGAAACGAACAAAGAAAATTCCGAATAAATACAGAGAGAAAACCGAAAACAGTAAACGTAAGGAAATGAGCGAAATCTTAGTAAGACATACTCCAACATACATAAATACATGAGTATAGCAACCCATTGTCAAAATCATAAAAATTTAGTAGTAAAATATGAAGACATGAAACGTTAACGAATATTTTCTATAAGAAATTAAAAAATAAAAAAATTATAAAAACTCAGCAAGTAAAATTCTGATAAAAATTTCACATTTGAGATAAGTTTTAAATTAATCATGAAACAATTCCAGCACACATACACCCGTATATATATAAATAAGAGCCCACTTGTAATTAAAAAAATGATACTATTTTCAAGGTTTTGAAAATTAAAATTGTAGTAAAATTATTTATTGCTAATTAAATATTAATTAACATAGAATGAGAAATAAATCTACTTGAATACGGTTTGTATTTCAATTTGTAGATTAAATTCTTTTAAACATTTAAAAAACAAAATAGCATAATCATTATTAAAAAATAGATTTGCTATTGAAACCATGAAACATTTTCAAAAACAATAAATAATGTTTTGTTTGTTGAAAAGTGATTGGTTTCGAGAGTTTTAAAAAATATCACACATCAAAATTCTAATTCCGGTAAAACTTATTTAAAGGTGAAATGATAGTTTATCATTACACTATTTGAATTTTAGTTACTCAGTTTTTAATAGTGCTTATGTCTTCGGGCTATTTCAAATGTTCACTTTTTTAATAGTTTTATTGTCACTGGATTGAACTCATTTCCCAATTATGTTTAGTTTTCTTGGTCGCTTGTATATTTGGCAAGAAGAAAAATTGAACAGAAATTGAAAAAAGTTGTTTAATGCATATTTTTGTAATATATGAATTGTTTAAAGAAAACTCATTTAAAATATGTTAAAATTAGAAGTTTAATTACAAAATAATTAAAGTCGATACAAAAGATACAACCGTCGTCAAGAAATTTCATATAAATGTATATGTAATAATAATTAACACTTTAATTTAAATTTTAAGTTTGATGTAATGATTCCTTATAAATTATAACTTTTATAAATTACGCATTGCGATAGCGTTTCCCTTCTGAGTATAGAACAATACAATGGTACGGAAATAAAACAAAAACAAGGACATGAAGACAAACGGACAATTAACGAAACAACAAATTTTCTTGAGTGAACAAAAATATCAGTAAACAAAGAAAAGGAAACATTTAAATATGTTTTATTTGATAATATCCTTTTTATCTATTAATTGCTATTATAACGTTATTATTAAAGTTATAGTTTTTAAAAATTTGATAGCAGCTTCCTATGTATTCAACTTAATTTTTCTTTCTTTACTACATCGATTTTCTTCTCATGTTTCTCCCCATCACAATCTTACTCTATGTTCTACATTAAAGTTAAACGACACCTTAAGTAAGTGTTTTTCTTTTGTATTTTAATTCTAATATATATAATATAATATAATAATAAAAAATATTACTATAAACAGTTTAAATTAAAGAATAAATTAATTCATAGTTATTATTAGTTTGTAAACAAAACAATGTGTTTTTTTTTCTTTAACAGATTTTTTGTTAATTATTTTCGCAGTAAAATGTGCGTTTATTTATTGGCATTTATTTAAATTACAAGATAGTAAATACACTGATTCCGATGTGTGAAGACGGTTTTTAACATAGTTATGACACATTTAAGTAGACATCAGCTAAAACCACTTCTACTTTTTTATGAAAACAAAGAAAAATATAAAAAACAACAACAAGATGCATATGAAGTAGAGTATTTACTTTAATGAATAAAGTTATAATTTAAACTTACATCATAAGTAAGAGTAAAATTACAATTAATGTTTGTTTAGCAAATAAACAGAACAAAACAAATGAAATAAACACAAGAAATCATATAAAAGAAAAAAATATAATGAATGCATTTGTTTTAATGCCTATTGAAAGTCATATATACGAGAGCAACATGTGGCATCCCAATTATTGCATATTAAATCATTAATAATTACCAAGTTACCAAGTACATTCCACCCTTTGGTAGTGTTTAGAAAGGTTTCGGGACATTCAGGATCATATAAATAGAAATTGCCCTCCCATTCCGATTTCTCACTCAGCAATTAGTTCAGATTGTCATTGGATGCGAGGAGAATGATTAGTAATCAATCCCCAAATGGGTGATAATTGTGGCTTTAATTTCCTTTAAGGTAGAGTAGAGAAATTACTTTTGCACGATTCCAAGAGCTAGACGCGCTAGTTCGTGCTGGCAGGGAATTAATTAACGAGGAACCGTGCTCCGTCTGAATACGTTGTAATTCCCGATAAAGTTTTATTAAAATATACATGTGCTAACAGCGTGTTGATACACGTTGCTGGGGCGACGACCACAAAGCCGTGTGTGGCACAACAAACCAGTTGCGACTGATTCCAGTCCTCATTTCATGCCTTGTCGCTGTCGTCGACGTTTGAACCTCTATCCACACTCGAGTCCAACAGAGATCATAAGAATTGAAAAAATTATAAAAATGTCAGGTGAGGATTCTTGGGTTTTCGACTCGTTGGTGTGCTTTCTGCATGGACCTGTGTGGAACGCCCCACTGCAGACATTTATCGAGGAGAAGTCAATTGGTGAGTAGTGCCGTCGGAGCGGAAGTGTCGCGTCGAAAATTATGTTGAATCACATTTCACCACGCAGTATTTGATCCGAATTCACAAACGGACGAACACAATCCGGAGGTGCAAAAAATCCACGAGGAGTACAAAAATCTGGTGGACTACATGCTGAGTAGCTTCTTGGAGGAAATGCAAATAACGCCGGAGCAATTCGAGCTGGCCTGCATGGAGGGTCGCCAGCATCAGGAGGAGAATCCCTTCAGCCTCCATCAAGGTCTCTTTCAGCAGGTAGGTTCAGACCGCGGCAGCAGGTCGATTGAGGTTTGCATTAATTAGATACTCGAATAGATTTGGGCAGCGAACGATATAAAGATTTTCGTACGCATGATGACGCAACGCAATGTGGAGCTGCAGCTGCAGGCGCTGGATTTGATTGAGAAAAATCAATTGGCCCTCTTGCAGGAGGGCGAACTGGTGGACAACGCCAGTCCAACAACCACGGACGTTGGCGGCGATGTGAGGTAGACATAATTCGCAGCGTTGTGTTATCTTCCATTATACCGATTACTCGAATTGTCCCATACTTCGTGCAGCACAAAGTACGCCGAAGTCGAGGAGCTCATTGCCAAGTCTGTGGAGAGGGAACTGGATAGTCCAGATGCGGCCATCACCCCAGAGCACGAAACCTCGGGCTCGGATGTAGCCGATAAGTTCCAACGGCTGAACTTATTCTTCGAGAAGAATCAAAAGGTTCGACACCATGTCAGAGGGTAGTACAATGGTTGCTTATTGTTTTTTCAAATTCAGGTCGATCCCGATGATATCCATTCCCGCCAAGAGTATCTGCGGCAGCAACGCGACAAGATTTTGGAAATCAAGAAGAAGACGCGTGCCAAGCAACTGATGGAGACAGTCTCGCGCGGCCAGAGTACCGAGGGGGGCGCGCCCTCTTCCGGCGCACGTCCATCGTCGGCGCAGGTGGCACAGCGACTGCTCGAAAGTGGTGAGCTGATCGCGGGCGAGAAACCTAAGGACATGGAGTCAAACGCGGCCCTACAGCTTCGCAAGACGCTCGCCAAGCGCCTGCGATCCGAGGTGGTTGAAAATCAATAATTTAGTTTTTACCAATTTTATTTTCGTTTTCTCTTGTTATTGTGCGCGCGTGCAATTTTAACAATTTTTTCGGACACAATATGTGAAAAGATGATTATATAAGCTTATAAAATATATATCGTAAACGACTAGTTTAGTTTTTAAGAAACAATATTTGGTTTGAAATTGCAAATGTTAAAATAGAGAAACAATTATTAAAAGCGCTACTCTTCGTTTGTTTGGCAACTAAAAGCATATTTTTGTGTTAACTATAATTTTACGAAATGCAAGTTATATCTCTCCATCTACATCAACAGGTTCAAACAGGTATGCGATCTCGCAAATAGGACATAATGGCATCGGTTCCCTTCTCGAGTACTTGATGGCGTGGCTGTCGGAATGGATTTCCAACAATATCCAAAGTGCTGATAATGATTACAGTATTATTAAATCACAACATAATTTATTGCAATATTAAATTAAACAGTGACTCACGTGATATTTTTCAAATTGCCCAGAGTAGGTGGCACTTGTTCAATGTTATTGTTGCGTAGGTCCAAAGTGGCCAAGCGACGCAATGCCCCTAGACCTTGAGCGCTGGCGTCGATTTTTCGAATTTGGTTCTCGCGCGCTAAGAGAATCTCCAAGTTTTCCAACCCGTAAATGCATTGCGGCAAGTTGATGAATCTGTAAGTAAAGTACAAAATCGTATAGCATTGTATCGAATGCCACACTATGAGGGTTGTTGCTTTAACCGGTTATTAGAAATATTGAGCTCGCGTAGAGTATTCAGGACTCCGAACTCTTTTGGCAAGTCCTCAAGATTGTTGCAGGAGAGATCGATTAGTGAGACACGTGTGAATTGCGAAATAAATGGAGGAACCGAGTTGATCAGGTTTTTGGCAAAGACGAGCTCCGATGCACAATGCCGCATATGTTGAAGCCTAACAAGAGAAAGTTTAGTAATAACACTAATTGAATTCCTTCAAGATCTCACCCATCCGGAAAAGTGGTGAGGCGATTCTTTGAGAAGTCCACAATATTGGCATTTTCGTCCTTTGCCACCTCAAACACAAATTCTGGGACTTCCGTGAGGTTTTGCAACGTCACGGTCAGGCAATGGGTCTTCCGCAATTTAAATCTGCACAAAAGGAAATTAACCTCTCGATGACATTAGATGCCAGTTACTCACTTATCGGGGAAGATTGAGTCCTCTCCAATGATACCTGCACCGGCTCGCGATGGCATGTTCAAACCATCCCCGCCCATATTCGTAGCACTGTTCGGTGCTGGGCTGTTGCTGGTCTGCGAGCGGTCTCGTAAGGTCTTCAAAATTCGTGCAGTTCCGCACTGCAAAACGTCGCGCCGAATGGATTTGATGGGGTTTCCTTCCACCTGCAGACTGACCAGATGCGCCAAACTGGATAGCGAACAGGGCAAGCTGTTTATGGAGTTGTTCGAAAGATCCAGGCGTATAAGACTTTGCAAGAGGGCGATTTCATCGGGAAGTTTGACGATTTTGTTGTCGCGCAAATCGAGAATTTTTAAATGTGGCAACTTTGAGCATAAATTCGAAGGCACTCTCTGAATGGGAAAACGAAAAGCTTTGAATAATTGTAGACAAGTTCGAGTCTGATTTCCATACAGCAATGTAGTTGTTGGCCATATGCAGCTCCTGCAGATCCTCGCAGCCGTCGAAGTCGGGCAACTCAACGATGTCGTTGTGCTGTGCATAGAGACACTGCAGTTTCCGCAGACTGCCCATGTCCTCGGGCAGCTTGATCAGGTCATTTTGCACCAGATCGAGCTTTTGTAAGGCTGCCGTAAGTATTCGAGCATTTAAAATTGAGACTCCCGAAGTTTGATTTGAATTAAAACTTACATCGTATATTAACAAGATCTGGCGGCAGCTCTTTAATGTGGTTATGAGAGAGTATAAGCTGGGTTAGACGCACTAGAAACCCTATACCACCCGGTAGCGATGTCAGGTTATTGTGGGAAACGTCCTTCGAATGTTAAGTATTTGGTTAGTCGATAACAATAAATGTATGATGTGTGAGAGCACAATGTGTTAGTTCAGCGTAATTTTAACAATATATTGAAAGATAGTTAAACACTATTAGGGCCTGATACTCCTTCTTTTAGTATGAAACATTATATATTCTATATATATTATATATCATAGTATTAAATATATATAATTCTTTATTGCTTTATTGCTCTAAATACGTTGTGGTACTCACCAGGATATCCAACATGTGTAAATCACTGATGTCTGGATGCAGTTCCTCGAAGTTGTTGTGCGATAGATTTAGGTAACGCAAATCGGGCAGAGTGAAAAACTCAGACGGGAGATCCTTTAGTTGGTTTCGACTCAGGTTGACGCGTGTCAACTTCTCCAATTTGCCCACTTCCTTCGGGATACTCGTGAGAGCATTGTCATGGAGCTGTTTCAATAAAGAATCTCGTTGATCGGAGGTGTTTGAAAGCAACAGAGAGGTGTAGATAAGGAGTGGGAGTGCCTTTCAGCCTACCGTTAGTGTAGTCAACGAATAGAGGTTTTCAATTTTCGGCGACAAGGTGGTCAGTGAATTCGAGCTCAAGTCCAAATTGGTGAGCGGCATTTGATTCCACCAGGCGTCCTCTTCATTGGCCACCAACGCGTCAATAGTGACTTCGACATCTTTGTCGCTCTGGTTTATATCGTACACCTGGTCGGGCACTGAAAGAAAACCACCAAACCCCATCAATTAAATCTATGCTTTTAATCACGCTTTTATCTTGATAGACTTTTAGTCGTGGAACGTGGATTCATTTCTAATTACAATCGCTTTTAATGTTCAGATTTTTTAAGTTTAGGTTCTCATGTTTAAGATCGGCTTCACTCTCGCTCTCGACCTCGCTGGCGGACGATGCCATGTAGTATTCGCGGATGTGGTAGTAACGCCGCTTTGGAAAGGGTCCGCACATGCAGAACGATGTGAGTTTTTTTCGTGTGTTCCTTGAGGAGGCAATTTTGAAGGATTTTCTTAGTTCAAGTGGTGGAAAAATTAAATGCGCCGAATTTGAATATTAAGTGATTTGTGTTGCAAGATTTGGCTTCTTTCTGACACGGTTGTAACATCGCAACTGAGCTCCTGGTAGACGGACTCAAAACTTATAATCGTGTCTCCGCTGGTTAACTAATTTGCTCGTTCAAGCGTTAAATTTAATATCTTACAAATTTGTGGGAGTGGTATCGCAGATCTTTTATCAAGCCATCAATGCAATGTCTAGAGCCAATGCCAAGTTCATTTAATCTAAACAAGGTGCAACGTTATTATTATAATTGCATAATTTATTATTCAGTGATAATCTACTTATTATTAAAAAATTTTCGAAATACTTAAATCTCGAATGAATATCTTCAATTTCCTAATTTGTACGACAAGTGCTTCACTTTATTATCTTCGGATTGAAAACAATTCCTGTTCACTTGAACTTTGCTGAATAGGGAACAATTTTACTGGAACTTGAAACCAAGTAGAGGAAGCAAATTTTCTACGAGTCGCAAACAAATTGCTAAAAATAGCGAATCGAGTCCATATATGGTCGAAAAGAAGCAAGGACTTCTGAGTCATCATAAACAAACAACGAAATATGCAATGTCCAGCCGAGGAAAATGCAAATCGACCTTCAAGCAGTTGTCCGAGTTTGTCTCCCGCTCTCCGCCTCAGGTGCGCAAACAAGTTATGCCTCTTCTTGGAGTACGACTCACAGAATATAAAACACAATAGAGTGGGGCAAATGACCTTTGTGAGAATGGGAGGGCAAGCAGAGTAGAACTTAAAAAACAGGTTACAAAACAAACCAAACCTAAACGAAGAGCTCCTGATATTTGTCAGTGTAGGTGTGTATACTTGGTTCCACCGAAACGATGTACTATGATAGGAAATAAAATACAATTCTTAAGCTGAAAGTTGAAATTTCTCACCTGAGGCCAAGCCGCGACCAGATAAATTTAAGGTGCCCGATTTGCGCGCTTGCTTGACGAGGCCACTGGATAACTCGCTGTTGTCCTCGGACTTGTCACGTTTGTGAAACATCGGATTCAGATTCCTGAGCGTCGGGCGATTGGAGACACGTCTAGGTACGGGATTCTTGCTCATGTTGCGGCAGCAGTCGTGGCTGTCGTCGGCGGTGTCGTTACTAAGGTCTGATATATTTTTGTAACTGGAGACAAACTGCAGCGTAAATGGTTGTGAACTTCAAGGGTTTTAACAACGGAAACACAAAAATAAATAAGAAAAACAAAAACGTAGTTTAGACAATTGATGATAACTTTTCACTTAATCGACTCTAATTTATAGCGAAACCGAAAACAGACTGCGAATATTTCGTTGCCTGAATTATTTAATTTGATTGTTTTGCTTTCAGTCGACTCTCTTTTTGCTTTATTATTGTTTGTATTTTTTCAAGCTGTGCTTTTTGTTTCTTTCATTTTCTTTGGTATTTGCCTTCGTTCGTTTATTTTCGCCATGAGGTGGAATTTCTAAACTCACGTCCCCCACTGTGCGGCATCTGACAGCGACTGTCACAGACAGCTGATTGCCGAAAATTTTGTGTGCGGGCTGTGTGTTTCTCGGCTAAAGTAACAGTTTGCAAAGCCGTGTGCTACGCTTCTCAAACTGTCAATTATTCAATTCATTGTTTCTCTCTCAGGACGTTTGAGATTTGTCTCCGAGATCTTCGAGTAAACAAATAATTCCGTTCGTTGATTTGCAATATTTATTTGTTGTAATTGTCAATAGATAAATTTCTTAATCCTTGGAAAGTAGTCAATATTTTTCGCTGCACGTGCTTCCCCTAGCCTGAGCAATTGAAATAATTAGACCAACCGATAAACGAGCATCAAAGGCGATCGATGATCGATCAATCACCTTTGTCAACGTCTCGCGATCACGAGGATTGCGACCAATGCAAATCTAAATAGACAAACATCTCTAATTGATGATGAGTGATGTCGGTGGCTTTATCACTTGTTGTCTGCCATCAAATCTGTGTGTGACAGCCACTGAGTGCCCTCCAATTGACACAAATTGTTTTGATAATGAACTCCGAAGAAGACACTGCAGAGGGGGTTCACGGGTGCGCCGGTCAGTGGACGCTAAATTCCATCGACCCTCAAATCCGATATAATATACTGCAGAGCAACATATCTTACCTCATTTTATATTTACTTTGGTTCACCACTTCCAGCTCCAGAAGTAATGCGAAAACATCAAATTTCTCCACTGCTTCGATCTGGGAATGAAAACAAGACCAGAGGAACATGCAAATTATTCATGAAATATTCAGACATTGGAGGAAGTACATAATTCGAGAAACCGAGCCAAGGTGATGGGATTATAGCTTATATGGGTCATGCAGGCGGCATGTGAACACGAGACGACGAACAGTCTTCCATAGTCCATGTAACATACAGAGGGAAGCCCCAAAGTTCCGGATTATGACTTTACTTTCTTTCGACATCACTTTGCTCAGTGCGAGAAAAATATTAGTATTAATATATTAGATTAATATTAGTATGGTTTGCAATTAAAAAAAAAATATACAAACTTAAATAAAAATCTTGTGATTCTCTTTAGAGGATCTGGAAGCCAGTGGTTAGCCCCTGGCCAGTTGGTGCATTTTAATCTTCATCATTTGTTCAGCGTCCAACTTGCATTCACAGTTAGAAATGCAAGCAACACCCCAGAGAACGCGGCGCAGCAAAGAAGAGCACAAAATACAAAATATTAATAAATACGAGGCTTTCGGGCCGAGGTGGGCTCGGCTGGGTCTGGTTGGGGTGTGACGGCGGAGGAGGAGGGGGCTCTTGTTGGTCACCGCGGCTCCACTTTTCAAAGCGCCAGCAGACATATATAAATTGGAATACAGACCTACAAACAGGCAGAAATAGAGACCAAAGGCAGAAAGGCAGCCCTATGGAAGGCAGTGGTGGGCTCTGATTTGAACGCGCGAATCGAGGCGGAAAATGTTTTCTAAGCTCATCAGTTGAGGTTTAGCTCTGAAGAACAACGGTCGTATCATATATATATATATATTCTTGTCCACGGTATTAAAAATAAGCTTGAGGATCATTTTAATGATTGAACAAGGACATTACCGTTAGTTTACTCCAAATAAGCTCCGTATAAGCTCTAAAACAGTTCCGACATGTCCGGCGGAGTTATCAAAGGCCTTATACGAGATTTTTTTGCGGTTGGTTACTAATTAGTTTAATATTTCCAGAAGCTACAATATTTTTAGTGGTTTTTAAATTGTTTTCTTTTTATTATGGTATAAATTGAATATAGAAACTTTGAATTTTAAAAACAAAAGGAAGGAAGCATCTTTGAACGTGAATTTGTTTTTCGTGTTTTTGACGTTTCGCTTGACCTACATATATTTTTTAAGTGTTGTGTCATTGACAAATTAAAAGAGGAGCCAAATGTGTTATATCTTATTAAAAAAGCAGCAGTAGCCATCCACAGATATGAAAGGACAACATTCTTAAAACAAACCATCATACACCTAAATACAGTATATTAAACAATAATAATTACACAACATTAACAATATAAATATTCCCCCGGAGTAAACAAGCCGGTTTTTGCAGTAGCAAAATTAATGTCTGGCTTTATTTGATAACTGGATATGACAATGGTTTTTAGTGAAATTGTTAATTTGTTCTAATGTTCACGCTTTTTTATTTGAAAGCTCTAGTAAGCTCAAATTTGAATATTCGTAAATGCGAATGTATTTTTAAGTGTAGAAAACAAATGATTATTGCGTGCAATGATTTCATACTTCGACGAAGTCACACAAGAGAGGTCAAAATTGATAACAACATTTTTGAAATAACGTATCTAGCGAAAGTTAATTATTGATTTTCAAAAATCTTGTTGTGGAGGCTATTTCTAGAAAATTGTGTTTAAAATTGTGGAATAATTTAGTGTTCCTTAAAAATAACTTACTAGCTTTCTCTCAATAAGTCAATGAATTATATATAAGCTCGCCGCAGGACTCGCAGGCCTAATTACACCTTCTGGGTTCGGTGAGACCGAGTGCATGTGTGGTGTGGCATCGTGGGGCTCTCCCAGCGCTTTGAATAACAACAACAAGTACGAGAGTTTGTTGCTAAAAGTTAACCAAAGCTTTCGTATATTCATCCATTTGTTCGTCACGAAGCAGTAGCACAGGCGAGAGCTCGAGGTAATCCCAGAGTATTATCCGGGGCTTAGTCGCAGAAAGCAGTGCGTTCGCTACCTGGATTTCTGGCGTGCTAATCAGCCGTCCGTCCGTTCGACCATAGAGCATGTTCTCGTGGAATTTCGCGCTGGTCTTGTGCGCTGCCCTGGCCTTGTTGTTGTTTTCGACCCTCCCGCTGGACAACGATGCTCTCTTCAGATCGATATTCGCGTTATCATTCGGCGCGTTTTCTATCGCGAAAATATTCAAAAAGAAGAACGTCTTCTCCAAGGCCGAGGCGAAGCCCATCAAAAAGGTTTGACGACGCCACTACCGAGTATTTCTTTATTTGCCACTCTTCCGGTTCAAGTCTTTTTGAACCGTCTCAAATACGTGTGTCTCTGCTTTTAGGTTAAATACAACGCCATGGCCCACGACCCCGAGTCGGAGCGCATTGACGGCGGGGGCCGCTGCTACCCCAATTGCGCCTCGGACGTGTGGCTGCGTTCGTGCGAGCACGAAATCATCAAGCCGATCCAAGGTCGCACGCGGGGCCGCATCCCCGAGTGGCTGAACGGGAGCCTCCTGCGCAATGGACCCGGCAACTGGAAGGTCGGCGACATGACGTTCCAGCACCTGTTCGACTGCTCGGCCCTGCTGCATCGCTTTGCGATCAAGAACGGCCGCGTGACCTATCAGAATCGGTTCGTCCGAACGGAAACGCTGAAGAAGAACAGGGCCGCCCAACGCATTGTCGTAACGGAGTTCGGCACGGCGTCAGTCCCAGATCCATGTCATTCCATATTCAACAAGTGAGTTGTGGTCGCGACGATGGGGTGCGCGGGAGTGGAAGGCTTCAATGTTGGTATCTTCACAGGGTTTCGGCTATTTTCCGGCCTGACAGCGGCTCAGATAATTCCATGATTTCCATTTATCCCTTTGGAGACGAGTTCTACACGTTCACCGAGGCGCCCATTATTCATAGGTGAGCTGCGGTCCTAAAAGTGTATTTTTACTTGATTTTCGAAGAAAAATGGTCTTACTGAAATTTAAAAAATTATTAAAGACGAAAAAAAATTTACCGAACTTGGGCTCGTCCGGGATTTGAACCCGGGACCTCCCGCACCCTAAGCGGAAATCATACCCCTAGACCAACGAGCCAGTTGGAAATACAGCGTTCAATTCACTTCTTCAGTGACAACGCTTTATTGATGGGGACACTCTCTTACAGGTGTTGCCAGCTTCAAGTCAGCCGAAAAATGCTCTCGTTTTTCAAAGAAATCATAGAAAATCGCAAACACTTTCTCTTTTTTTTGAGATGTAATTTTTGAGATGTAATTATTGCAGAATCAACCCACGTACTCTGGCCACCGAAGGACGGGTCTGCGTCACCGACTATGCCGGCGTGGTGAACCATACATCCCATCCTCACGTGATGCCGGACAAGACAGTCTACAACCTGGGCATGGGAACGACCAAGTCGGGTCCAGTCTACAATGTGATATGTTTCCCACATGGCGAGAGCATGTTTGAGGATGCTTACGTGTTGGGCTCCATACCATGTCGCTGGAAGCTGCACCCAGGATACATGCACACCTTTGGTAGACCCTCTACAAACGACGTCAAATCCATTGAGTCTTAAATGTGTCTCGCTTTCCGCCTTTTTCAGGTGTCACCGAGAATTTCTTCATCATCGTGGAACAACCGTTGTCCGTCTCGCTGCCGGAGTTTTTGAAGGCCCAACTGTATAGTCAAAACCTCTCCGCCTGCCTCAAGTGGTTCGAGAAGAAGAGCACGTTGTTCCACGTCATGGAGCGTAGAACTGGGAAAGTTGTCCACACCTTCTGGTCGGAGAGTTTCTTCTATCTGCACATCGTGAACCAGTACGAGCAGGACAACCACGTGGTCGTCGACATCTGCTGCTACAAGGATCCCGAAATGATCAACTGCATGTATCTCGAGTCCATTGTGAACATGCAATCGAATCCCAATTACGCTGCCATGTTCCGCGGCCGGCCTTTGCGATTTGTCCTGCCCTTGGGCCAGACCACTGTGGACAATGGGAACGCCGACTACAGAGTGCGGCGGAAGCTGACAAAATCCTTCTCCTTGAGTGCCATCAGTGCGCGGTTGCAGCAACCAAAGTTGAAGCAGTCGCAATCTCAGTACGAGGACATCACCCACATGGCTACCAATGGACAGCGACAACACGTGTCCAAAGAGGCTGATGAGGCTGACGATCCGAAAGCCAAATACGAGTCGATGGTCAACTTGGTTACTTTGCCGAATACAAGGGCAGAGGCCTTCCAAATGCCGGATAAAAGCATCTTCGTGCGACCCGAATTGCTCTGCGACGTGGGATGCGAGACGCCGAGAATCAACTACGACAACTACTTAGGTGGGTTGACTGCAGCGAGTCAGAGTCGAGGTGAAGCTTTCCTTTACTGATTCACTTTATTTTAGGTAAAAATTACCGCTATTTCTACGCAATAAGTTCAGATGTCGACGCGGACAATCCGGGAACTGTAAGTAGACAGGGTAGTCTTTTGAATTTTTATCGTTGACCTCAATCTGTTCTGTCATACGTAGTTGATTAAGGTCGACGTGGTCACGAAAACAACCATGAGTTGGAGCGAGGCGAATTGTTATCCCAGTGAACCGATATTCGTTCCCTCCCCCAACCCCAGCGGCGCGGAGATGGACGAGGACGATGGCGTTGTCTTGGCCTCCATGGTCTGGGGCGGTCTCAACGATAACTATGTGGGGCTTCTGGTGCTGTGCGCGAGAACCTGGACCGAACTCGGTCGGTGCGAGTTCCACACAAATGGTCCGGTTCCGAAGTGTCTGCACGGATGGTTTGCGCCGGATATTGTCTAGTTTAGCTAATCTATCAGGTCCTTGATATTTTTGTAAATAAACACACTTAAGTACAAATGAACACTTTGCACTGTTTATTATATCCATGAATAAAAAGAGCTCCAGTTAGGGGACAAGACTATTAGAACTTCAAGCCAATGATGTTGCCAATGAACTCGTCCCACTTGCGCTGGAAGATGTGGTTGATCTTACGTCTCTCGTCCGGCGTGAGAACCGAGAACCTTAAAAATAGACAGGTGTTGGTGAGACCAATGACTTCTTTCGAAATCACATACTTCAAGGAGTTGAGGGCGAACTGCTTCAGGACCCTCAAATCCGCCTCAGCCGGAGCGAAGGCCATGAAGGCGTAGTAGAAGTCATAGCTCAAGCCCTTGGCGTTCCAGACCCCTGGATCATCGGCCGATATGACGACGGGGAAGTTCTCGGCAATGTAGAAGGCGGCAGGATGATTCCGCAGATCCCAGACGAGGCCTAGCACCTGGTTCGATATCGGATTGACCTCGATGGCGATGTTGCGCTTCTTCACGGTCGCCCACAGCTGCGGGTGCTTGAACAGAGCGTAGCCGTGTCCAATGCGCTTCGTGTTCAGCAGGATGGCGTCCATCATATTCCAGTCGGTGCGTCCGAACCATTCTGCGGAAGAGAAGCCATTATGGCTATTGTGAAAGAACGGAAATGGGGCATTGGGGGGAAGTCAGATACTTGTCTCGCCGGCATGGAAGAAGAAGTGGGCCGTGGGCGGCAGGTCCGAGAGTTCGTTGATGAACTTGTGCAGCGGGTCGCCAACGTCCTCCTGTCCAATCAGGTCGAAACCGATGACGAAGTTCGGTTTGGCCGCACTGCAGGGGCGGGAGAGACGGACAAACACTTGGAGATGTAGAAGATACTACGCAAAACTCACTGCAGATGCTTGAACTGGATGATGCGGTCGGACATCTCATCGACGGATGCTTTGTTTCGCTTCGCGTAGATCACCTTTAGGCCCAGAAAATCCGGATGGCGCTCCTTGAAACCCTCCACGATGCGCTCCAGCTCGGTGGCTACCTCGAGGGGATTGTAGGTCTGGTTGTTGTCGCCGTACAGCTGTCGATGGGACCCAGGTTCATTGCTAGCTCTCTGTGGTTGTGGCCAGGGCCACGGGGTCGGAAGAGAAGCTTACCGGCGAGAGCGAGGCTCGGATCTCCGCGTAGATGATGTTGTCCTCGCAGAATTCCTCCAGCATGCGCTTGTGGTAGGCCCGATAGGCCGGCATGTACTTGTAGAAGTTGTCGACGGTGTCGAAGATGTTCTCGAAGCGGCGCCAGATCTTCTGGCTCTGCGCTAGCGAGGCTGAAATGGAGTTGTGGCTCTCAGGGGCCATTCGTGGGGGTGGGGGAGAGGCGGAGGACTCTACTCACATTCCGGGTGCATGGTGTACATGTTGATGTGCTTCTCCAGCTGCCGCTCGAACTGGCGCCGGTCCTCGGCGTTCAGGCGCTCGGTGCAGATGTTCTTCACCTCGCCCTTGCAGCGGCTGCAGTTCTGGTTGTAGGTGAAGATCAGGACGCCGCGTTCGTCGTGGCACATGTGGAGATTGTAGAGGGCTGTTAGGTTGCTGATCACCCACTTGGAGGAGACGATGCCCGTGTTGTGGCCGTGCAGGAAGGCGCCCTTGGGCATCTTCTGGATGATTCGGAACACTTCGCTCTGGCGAATGTGCGGCTTGGCCTGGAAGAAGTGCATCGCCGGCGGGTACATGTCCGGGTTCTTGAGGCCCTCTGCCATCTCCTGCCTCTTCGCGTTCATCAGGATCGAGTTGGCCTTCTCCTCGCGTGAAGAGAGCCACACGTTGCCGCCGAGCGCCGCCGCACGCTCCGAGTCCATGATCTTCTCGCGCACCGCGTCGTAGGCTGCGGGGAAGAACATGAAGAGAATGATCGTAAAAAGGCCGATAGCCAGAGAGAGAGAGAGACATGGATTAGGTCGCATCTATGTTGGCGCGAATTGATTAAACGGCATCGACTCAATGGGGTGGCCCTGGGTATGTGTTGGGCGGTGCTCGCCCGCTCGCGCGCAATGTCATAAAACCGTGGTACGGCATTAACTGGGTCTTAATTAAAGCGAAGGCGGGGATGTGGGACACACTTTCGGGGACCATTTGAGACCGTGAAGACCATGGGGTTCGTCTACCAGCCTCCGGGAACTTACATAACTCAATGGAATTCACAGCACGAAGCGCCAGCCAAAGCGACACGAGAACCCAGTGGATCCAGTTCATCGTTTACTCCTGAGCACGAGATTAGCATCCGACGAAAGGCTCCTGTATAGAAGTGCGTTGTGTCACCGATGTCTCTCGCGACCGCAGCAATTGATGTGATCTTCAAAGAGTGGGGCAAACGGACTCTCAGGGTACCGCCGAAAACGACACCGAACCGCTGGACAAATGTACTGCGACTGAGTGAACCAGTCTCGGTTTCAGAATCGAAACCATTTCAGATCAACTTCACCGTACGACGAGGCGACTACGCACATGATCGTTTGGCCCGTGGCAATTGCTGCCGACTGCCGTGTTCATTATCGTCATCACGATTAGCATCGTCGCGATCGCTGCTGCCGGTGCAACCAGCATCCCCCAAGAGCGACCGGGGCAGAGCCACAGGGAGTGGGACCGAGAGCGAACAATTGACCGACTGATCGAGTGGAGATCGTCTCTGTGAGGCTCTCAATGTCACCCAGTGGTCGGCAGCCTCCACCCACCATCCAAGTGGTTGCATTCGTTCGCACCCGGCACCCGACCCGACACTCGTCCCGCCCGGAATGCTCCAATTCCACACATATCGTGACCGAGACATGCCGAGTGACTGACAGTTTCACTTTTCTGTATCAAGTTCAAAGCGTCACCAGCGTCAACGCCGTCGCCAACATGACCTGGGTCGGTATCGCACCCGTTGGAAGAATCCCATCACAGATGGCAGATGAGGTCGTGAGCGCGGTGATTGGGTCGAGGTTCTGGGGCTGCTTTTAGGGATCTGTAGCGAAAATGCGATCGTGCGAAAAATTCAATTGATAGAAACTTCTTCGTGGTCGAACTCCGGCCAGACCTTCATTGCTTGCTATCGAATGGAGAATTTGTACAACATGAAGGTGGCACAAAAGTAAAGATGTGGGAACGCTCGGAAGGCTCGCCAGAAGTCAACAAACCATGTCTAATGGTGGCTCGACTGAAAGAACTTAGAAATTAATAAAAATGCGCAGCAGCAGAGAACATTTGAAGAAATGGGAAGCATAAGTAGGTATGAAATGCTATAGAACTCTGGGTGTTGTTGTTGTTATCTGATTGCCTTTGTCTAAATAGCGGGGGAATTAACAGCTGCCGAAAATCCATTAACGGAGCCAGCAGCGAAACGGCCAAAATTACGCCAAACCCAATGCGTTTACGATTTCTGTCACGTTCGGTGCAAAACGCAAGAAGAACCTCGAGAACTTTAATTTCAAATTATGAGCAATTTTCCTAACTCGGCTAAATTGGGCGTTCAGCGGCCAGGTTGTGAGCCAGGGGTTGGCAGCGAGAGACGAGAGATAGGTAGAGAGGGAGAGAGAGAGAGAGCGCGCGGTAGATGGAGGTGAGGGAGATTGGCAGATGGGTGGCTGTGATAAGCCAGTAATTACCATGTGGAGCCCCGAGCAGTTCGAGACGTTCCCCGCGTGCCACCCGCGCCAACCCAGTACAAACAACAGCCATTCCAACAACGACAAACAACGACACCTCCCATGGGTCCCGGCTCTGGTTTAAAGGTGTTGTCAGTGAGCGCCGTCCGCCAGTGAGTTGCTGGCCAGTGTCGACGCGGCTCTGGTGGAAGTCAGAAGTCAGTCAGTCAGTCCGAAGCAGTCGCCGGAGAAGATCGCAACCCGAAGGGAGTCCACGGTGATCGAAGAAGAAGAAGAGAAGGAAGAAGAACAAGCGCGAGATTCGGACAAGTGAACTTAACTGTACGTGTGTGTGTGTGTGTGTGTTGGCGGCGTGTATTTCCAATCCAATCATTCATAAATTAGCACTTGCCAACCTCACTGTCATTGGTGCTGTTGTTGTTGTTATTGTTGCTGTGCTGCTAGTAACTGTGGTGTTAAATATTGACAATGAAATTGTTGTCGTTGTGGTTGTTGTTCTAGCCGGCGTTGTTACCCGTGTTGATTTCGGCCACAGTCCAGGTGTTTTCGGAAGCCTGAGTCGGTTGCATGCCTCCCTCGAGCCTCTGGTCATACGTGTGTGTGTGTGTGTGGAAACGTGACAAGCGGGAGTCGCTGCCAATTTGTCGGCAACACAAAGTGCCTGTTTGCACAACCTTGTCTATCGAACGCCGATCCCACTCCACCAACCCCCACCCACTCACCGACGGAGCCCCTGGGTCCAAGAGCCCATGACTCAGTGCCTTGATTGAGCTTTCCAGCCGCTGCGGAAACTCCCGCGACGCCATTTTGAAAACATTCCCCGCGCTCGGCGGTGGTTTATGAATGTTTATCGGGAATTTGTAAGATTTCACGATCAATTTAATTGGCTTCTCAGTAAAACCCAGAGCGAGAGAAAGAGGGAGAGAGAAAGCGGGATGGAATTCTTTTATTGTATTCGGTCGTCCGATTTGTTTTGTTTATTTGCTTAATCGCTTAGAATCGCGATCAATTGACGTCACCATGCGAACGTGCGAATTGCACCGGGTGGTGGAGCGAATGGGAGGGATCCATTAGCCACCCATAGTACAGAATATAATATGTTCCTTTGCAGCTGAAGAGAACTGCATGGACAAAGTCCTGGCGAAGAGCTGCTAAAAGCCAACACGAAGTGCCGATAGTAGAAACAAATCAAATCCGAGCCCTTCCGATACTGCAGAAGCCTGACCTCAGCAGGATTCTCACGCTAGACTGGCATCTTTCAGACCTCACCCGTACCAGACGGTAATGCATCACCCCACCCCACGATGATCTCTCCAACGACAGCGACCTTGGGTGTTTTGGTGACGGCGCTGCTCCTGGCCGGGCCCACGAGTGCAGGACATTTCCTAAGTACAAGCGATGCGAACGCCAGTAAGGGCGGATGACTGACGACGGTGTCTTTGCAGCGTACGAGGAGGCGCGCAGGGCGGTGATCCAGGCCGAGGACCTGCTGACCACCGGCGGACGGATCCACCTCAGCGCCAAGGAGGAGCAGGTGGACGAGCGCCTGATGCGCCACAAGCTCGACGAGTTGGCCCGGGGGTTTCGCAATCCGGACGTGAATGCAGCGGGCATGCACTTCTTCAAGGCCAAGGAGTTCATCGAGCGCAGCCGGGTTTTCCAGTTCCTGCGCCAGATGCCGAAGGGCGGGCTCCTGCACGTACACAACTCGGCCAGCGTCAGCTCCGAGTGGGTGGTGCGGAACATCTCGTACATGCCGGGCCTGCTGCGCTGCACCAACCGCGACGGCGTCAGCGTGCTCTCCTTCCGCCGGACGCCCCGGGACCACGGCTGCCAGACGCAGTACGTGCGCGTCAGCGAGGAGCGCCGGCGCTCGGTCAGCACCGCCGCGTACGACCGCAGCTTTGAGAAGTTGATCAACCTGCACACGCCGATTCCCGAGTGTAGGTCGTGGCGCCCGAACCCTTGTGCGAGGTCTCATGCGCTCTCTCTCTCTCTTTCCCTCTCCGCAGTTGAGTACCCGTCGATCGGGCGCGTGTGGACCAAGTTCCAGAACATGTTCACCACCATGTGGGATGTGCTGCGCTACCTGCCCGCCTACCGCGCCTACCACTGGCAGATGCTGGAGGAGATGTTCGAGGACAACATCATGTACGCCGAGCTGCGCATGGACTTCAAGGAGGTCGGTCCCGACGCGCGTCTCGTGCTGTTGTGTGATTAATACATTTCATCAATACTCCTCAGTTGTACGACATCAGCGGACGAACCTTTCCGGCGGAGCGCAGCGTCAAGGAGCTGCTGGCCATCATCGAGCAGTTCCGTCGCCAACATCCCGCCTTTCTCGGCGTCAAGATCATCTTCTCCACCCACCGCGACGTCGACCGGAGTAAGGTCCGCGAGCAATTCGACAAATTCAAGAAGCTGCAGTGAGTTCGAAGCCTAACCCAGTTGCCTAGTATGATCAGTGTGATGTTGTTCTTCCCGTTTTAGCCTCGCCTACCCGAGCTTCATCGTCGGCTTCGACCTGGTGGGCCAGGAGGACAAGGGCAAGCCGCTCTACACTTTCCTCGACGCCCTGGTCGGGCTGCCGAAGACGGCTCGCTTTTTCTTCCACGCCGGCGAGACCAGTAAGTTCTCTCATTATAGGGTCCAATTTGTTTACTATAATGCTGTTTGACTTTGCCTGTGTAGACTGGTACGGGGCGTCCACGGACTTTAATCTGCTCGATGCCATTCTGCTGAACACCACGCGCATCGGCCATGGCTATGCGCTGATGAAGCACCCGGTGTTGTGGAACGCCGCCAAGACGCGCGACATCGCCGTCGAAGTGAGTCCGATTTCGAACCAGGTGCTGCACTTGGTGTGGGATCTACGCAATCACCCAGGCGGCTTCTTCATGTCGCAGAATATCCCAATGGTGATTTGCAACGACGACCCGGGCTACTGGAATGCCAAGGGTCTGTCCTACGACTTCTACTATGCGCTCATGAGTCTGGCGCCCAACCACGGTGGCCTCAAGATCCTCAAGAATCTGGTCTGGAACTCGATACGCTACTCGGTCCTCAGCGAACTGGAGCGGAAGGTAGCATTCGCAACGCTGGAGCGCTCCTGGGATCATTTCTTGGACGATGTTATACAGGGATTAGTTTTCTGAGTGAGCGTGGAGCTCCTTGGTGATAGTTGTCCTTTGTACCAAAGATTGATCGAGTGATCAATGGAATTATTGTCATTGGAATGACGCTATTTTTACACGAAAAATGCAACTCAATTTATTTATTACAAATACAATAGAGATTTTATAAAAATAGACTAATACCGCGTTTTATTTGTGCTTCTCAACAAAGATGCGGCAACTCTCGTCGATTTGTGAATATGCGCAACGAAATCCCCCGATTCCCGTGCTCTGCAAGGGATTTAAAGCATTAAAACGTTTCCAACTTGCCGTCACTTCAGTGCCAACTCACGAAATATGGATCATGTATGATTTCGTCCTCTTTGCGTCCAATGTAGCTGCCTAGGAGCACAACCTTCGCCTTGTTCTCTGCATCCACCTGCTGACTCAATGCCCGCAACTCTTTCATATTGCACTCGTCCATGCCGAAAATGTAGTCAAAGCACCTGAAATCCTCCAGAGAGATCTAGACGACTGAACTGTTAAGAGGAAACGTAGCGAGGTAGGTCCGGGTTCACCTCACGTCCTACATGCTGCGTGTTCAGTCCATTCTCAGCCAGTACTTTTATGCAACGTTCTTCGGGGGCGTAACCCACGTTCCAGGACCGGAGCCCAGCGCTGTCCACTTCCCACGGCAAGTTGTTCTCGGCGATGTAATGCCTCATCACGCTCTCGGCCATTGGGGACCGACACGTATTACCTGAAGAAGTGCAAATTGTTAGTACGAACTACTTGCAAACGCGAGTGTTTCGATGACAAACCGATGCAGACAAACAGAATTTTCATGTCTAACTGGTTCTGGGCTTCCGAAAAGACTGAAGGAAAATCAACATGCACCTAGGGAATTGAATAACAATGCGGCGAACAAAACAGAAAGCGAGATGAAAACAAATGAGAGAAAACACGGTGTGTTGTTTTCGAACACGAGAATCATTGGCAAGACGGAGTATATTTAGCTATATATTGAGCATTTCACGTGAATACCACACAAACAATAGTGCACCGTATACAAGTATACATTGATTAGTTGCATCTTTAACTATAATCATTTGCTAAAATCACTATGTAACAAATCAGACTAAAATTCGATTAAACCCAAACGAGTGATAGAAGCACCACTTAGACTTTATTGGCCATGGCCTGCTTGAGGAAGGCGTCACAGGCGATAACGCATTGTTGGTAGGCCTTCTCGAACCCTGCTTCGCCCCGTTGCTGCAATGGAAGACGAAAACAAAATAAAAAATCAATAACTCAAGTTCTGCATGGCAATGAGAACTGTGCGGGGAACGAACTGCACTCACATAATAAGGGTCCTCGATGATTCGGTCGTCCTTCTCCAGTCCAAAGTTGCCGAGCATCAGCAACTTGGCCTTGCTCTGCTTGGGAGCGAAGTTGCGCAGGTCAGTCATGTTCTCCTCGTCCATGCCGAACACATAGTCGAAGTCGTCAAAATCTTTGGAGCGGATCTGGCGCGCCCGATTCGTGTAGGTCAAGCCGTGCTTCCGCATTACGCTCAGGGCCCGTCCGTCGGGCGGGTTCCCGCGGTGCCAGTTCCCAATGGCTGCGCTGTCCACCTCCCACTCGGCGCTGCATCCGGCCTTGTTGATGGTGTCCTGCATCACCGCCTCGGCGATGGGCGACCGACAAATGTTGCCTGCAGGGTCCGTTGGGGCGTCGAATGTGGATCCAGAATATCGTGTGTATTTGTTATTTCCACGGGTTCACCAGAGGTGGGGAAGAGAGAGAAAGAATTCTTTTATTTTAACAATTTGCACGACATTTTTTACATGATTTATTTTTTTACCCAAACACACCATCAGAATCTTCTTTGGCATCTTTCGCTTCTCGAATTTCGCTGCTAAATGGTGAAATAATCTTTCCCTTTTTGATTCGCCTGACATTTTATTCCGTTCGCCCTATTCTATTTGTTCTGTTATCGCACTGTCAACGTAAAGAGTTACGACGCCGTCGCAGTAACAGCTGGGGTTGCCAAGAGCTGGTGCAGTGACGTTTAATTGCGACGGATGACTTTTCTAGTTGCGAAAAAGCATTGCCTAGTTTCGGGCACCTCAAGAGAACCGTTCGACGAATATCAGATACCAGATTCCGGCATGGCGGAATCAGGGTTGCTCTTCATACAATGTTTGCTTAACAAATAAAAAATAAAACAATAGAACATTAAAACATACATATTATTTTTACATTTTACTCGCCACTAAAAATTTAACTTATTTACGAATCTATCAAAAGATTTAAGATTAAATTAAGCTTACAGATGTTTTTCTAGTGGACCGAAACAGGAAGCCACGGTGGATGTTCACAGCAGTCGCTGTTACGTCGCAGATACAGACAGGGCTTACGTTTTAACATAGTGTACGCGAGTACGAGATCCTCCCACGACGCATGCGTCGAACCCAACAGTGGCGGCCGCATGCATTGGAACGATTTATTCAAATGCTTTCGTTCAACGAAAATTCTGAATTCAAGCCGTTGAATATTTTCCTTCTTAAAGTGAGTATTTACAGCGAATTAGCATAAGGTGCAGTCGCATCAAAGTGCTGTAATTTTCGAAAATTCACGAAAATCGTTTTTGGTTTTCGGAGCTAATGAGCGAATGCACAGAATATCACAAATCGCGACCAGAATTCCTCAAAAAATAAAAGCCTCTCGCGACGCGAGGGGAAGCAGCTGACATCGTGGCGAGGGCCTCGGCCCTCGGCCCGAGTGGAGGGGGCTGGTCGGCGGATGTGTGTAACTATAACAACAACAATGGCAAACACACCTTTTCGCTCACGTACCCACAATCAATTACAAATATTTACCGTGCCCTGGCTGCGCCGAGCCGTCATCCTCCCCTCCCCGCCCGCGGCCCGGCCTCTCGCTCGCTCCTCCACCGTACTGAGTTCGCCTCTCGCGCCTGTACCTTCGCTTTCGTTCGCGGCGTCGGGTGGTGCACGAGACGCGACGAGGCGACCAGGGCAGGGAGGGGGAGGAGAAGCTTATCGTGATATCGTCTGATATCGTCTTCGACAACGAGATTGGCAGCGAGGGCCCGACAATGACAGCAACACGCCGTCTGTCTGACGGTCCGTCCGTCCGTCCGTCCGCCGGCCGTCCGTCCATCCGCCTCTCCGGCGTCTTCTTAAGTCGGCCTGTCTGTCTCCGGCCGCGTTTGGCTTCCATGGAGAGAATTTTGCCGGGAACTCAGCACGAGGACCTCAGAAGGATGCTTGAGCCGGGAATAAATCCGGAATGAAATGCAGAAAACCCACAACAGTCTCGGTGGAGGAGTCGCGTTGCGAAGGGCGGCTGCAGCCAGGTCCTCCTCGTCCTTGTCGGCTACGCGGCCTCCTCGCCGCACAGGAGTTCGCTGACCACAAGATGCGCTCTCGGCGCTCTCGCCGAGGTAGCGTCCGTCGGAGGGCTGCGGCCTCTTCTTCTGCTCCTGCTCGACACGAGTGCAGGACTCATTGGCCATGACGACAACGACAATCACAACAACCACAATATCGACAACAACAAGCCTCGAGATCGAGATGCTCCACTCACGTCCAGAAATTGCCAATTTAGGACGATTACGTAAATGATTTCTCCGAAAACGATTCCCTCGTCCCGCCCCACTCCTTTCCACAAACGTGGGCGGTTGAGAGGAGACGTGAAAAGAGGTCCACCGCATTCGAACGGATCCCTCTTCCTTCTCCCCTGGATCCTTCTACCTTCCCACTGTTCACTCCTTCGCCATCGATTCGCTTCCATCCATCTGGTCGCACCAACAGGACTTCTTCATTTTAATTGCTGTTTCCTCTATTTTCCCAACGTCTTCCACTTTTATTGCTCTTTCCCAATTATCTTCTCTCAATTCCTTTTCAGCCACTTTTCGTTCTTTCTCTTCTGTTTTCTTTTCCCGGCGCTTCTCCCTTCACTGGTTGCCTACCGTTTCACTCCTTTCCGTATGAATGTCACTCGACTTCCTTCTTTCCCCTCTTCCCTCTTCTCCCTTCTTGCTGCTGCTTCCTTCCTTTGTCTTCTTTCTCTATCCCTTTCGCTCTGCACCTCTTGCGTCCACTCTTTCTCTTCTTGGTTGTAGTCGTTTCCCCTTACCTATTTCTTGACCTCCCGTGTCTGCGCTCTTTTCTTGTCCTTTTCTTCTTTCTCGTTCTGTGGACCATCCTTGCGATGATGTAACTTTCCTATTTCCTCCTTTTAGCACACAAATATTTAACAATTGCCCCGTCGCTCTCCACGTTTCAATTAACATCCAAAGCGAACGCTCCTCCGCCCACCGCCAGCTCCATCTCCCCCTGGTCGGTGTCGCTCAGCCGACCACGCCTTCCAACCCACCCAAACCAACCCAACCCAACGCCACCCAACCCATTCCACCCCGCACTCGCCGCAGTCCTGACCACCAGCACATCCCGGACTCTCGCCCGCGCCGCTCCTCGGCTGAGCCGATGAACTCTGCGTCTGTCGCACGCCCGCAGAGGAAGACCGATGTGGGGCGGGTCGGGTCGGCGCGGGTCGGTCCGGAAGGTGGCAATAAAAGGTGAAGCTTTAATGAGACGGCGAAACGAGCGAGGTTGACCCCGGCTGCAGCAGGAAGAACGAGCTCGGGATGAGACGCAGGAGACGGAGCAGCTGCAGCGGTTTGCGCTGACACCGCTGGCGACGCCGGTAAATGGAGTGAATTTTCGTTGGCCAGCGGTGTCGGGCCGCGGGCGGGCGGCCGTTAATTGAAATGCAGCGCGGTGTAAAGTGGGAGATAAGACAAGAGGACGGCTGGAGGATGCCAAGGGTGAACGTATGACGCAGAATTACGTGGCGTGATCTAGGAGGAATGAGACATCGTAATGCGACGCCCTCAGAGGGCGAGGGCGCGGGCGAGACTGGGCCGCCCCATGTCGGGTAAGCGGAAACTCCTGTCGCCCGGAGGACGGTGGACGTTTTCAGGCATAATTAGACCCATTACAGCCCTGAAAAGAACCATAAACCGGCCGAAGATATCGGGCTGCCATCCGATGTACTTGGTCGTGACCACGTCTTGACATCGTTTCCACGCCGCCCGCCGCCCGCCCGCCTTGAGAAATGGGCTCCATCGACGACGCCTTTCGCTTTCCCGGCATGACGAGTGGGAGAGTGGGAGAGGGGGGGGAGGTTGGGCGAGGTTGGCGAACGAGGGAGAGGCACGGCGTCGACTTGCCGATGGACAGCGCGTCGCCGGCGAAAACATTCTACAGCGACGGCTCTATTTGTGTATTCAATGCGTGTAAACAGTGGTGAGCGCAGCAGCAACAACAACGAGCACCATCAATAACATCGTTGACGACGACAACAACAACAGCGAGGGAGCCTACTCGCCCATGATATTTAAAAACCCTTTAAAGCCGTCGCGTCGTACGGTGACATTTGATTTGGGCCCCGCTCTTCGATCTCCGCGGCCTCCTCCGGCGACGTCTGCTGGAGCGAGTTTCACCTGAGCGAGCGGCTCGGAGGGCCCAGCTCGGCGATTTATGCATTCACCAGCTGTCCGTCCTTCCATCTGTCAATCCGGCCGTCGGTGCCTCTGTCCGTCTGCCCGTCTCTCCGTCTGACCCTCTGTCCGCGTCTTTGTGCCAGACCTCCTTTGTCAGGCCGTCTGTTGCTTTGTTCGCTCCTCTCTCGCTATCTCGCTATCTCGCCTATCTCTGTCTGCTTGCTTGCCTGGCTCTCTGTCTGGCTGTCGACCTCGCTGATGGTCTCCCTCGTGTTGTTGTATTTGCATGTGTGCCCTGTATGTGGATTGTTCTTCTGCATGTCACTATCTGTCTGTCAATTCGTCCGTCCATCGGTCCATCCGTCCGTCCTCCTGTCCGTTGACAACGTGCGCCTCCTTAATCACTTAAAAATCTGTTGTTGTTTCTCCCTCCCTCTCTTCCCCTCCCTCGCACTCTGTCCCATCTGAGTTCCTTCAAAAACTGTTTTCCTTCCCCATCTCAGACTTGGCGAAAAACGATTCCACGGAGTCCTCTTCGCGCGGTCGCCATTTTCGATGTGGCTCCCCTGCCCCAGTGGGTGGTGAGGAGGGCGAGGAGGGCGAGGAGGGTTGAGGTGGATCCTGGAGGGAAGGAGCAGGAATTGAAGCAATTAAAAATATTTAGTGAAAAAACTATTGAAATATTCCATTCCTGTCTCTTTAATTCCATGAAGTGACGTTTTTTTAATCTGCCTAAAAAAGTCATCACTTAAGGAAGAAGTGGAGGAAAACCGTCGTCTGGCTAGAGGACAGCTAGAGTTCTTGTTGTTGTTGTCGTTGTTGTTGTGGGACTGTCGAGTGACTTCCTTCCTCTCGCCTAGCTGTGAATAATTAAATGAGAGGCGATGGCCAACAACAGCAACCATGTCGAGCATTCATAACAAAAAAAAAAAACAGCAACAACAATGTCGAGCAGTCATGACAAAAGGAACAACAACAATGAGATGCTCCACCAACAACACCAATGACACGCCGGCGACGTCGTTGGAAGAATTTGTTGCTGTCTGCCGAAAATGTGTATTGTTTACACTGCAACAACAACAACATCATCGCCCATGGTAGCAACGAGAACAACAACAACAACAACAGGATCCGTGGCCACCCCCACATTCCGCGAGACTACGAAGCGCCGCGCACGAAGATAAAATATCTGTATCTGACAAAGTGCCGGCAAAACAAAAACATTGAAGATACAAATGACGACATCAACAACAACAACAACAACAACAACAACAACAACAACAAACACAAAAACAACACCATCGACAACAGTAACAGTCAGAAACTACAACCGGCAGCGAGAAGAGCATCGTCAACGTTTTTGTTGTTTTTCAGCTTGTTTGATGTCACTGCCTCAACATGTGGCCGCAACATGTTGCAAGCCGAGCATGTTAGCAACAGCGGCTTCAGACGGCGCTCGACAAATTCCGTCGTAAGCAGTCGGCAGTGCCAACTTCAACATCATTCTAATCAAAATCAGTTGTGATCTCATCATCTTCAATGGACTCACTGGCTTATTCAATGTTTTATGCGCTAATTTTTACCTAATTCTTTATAATTCGTGTTTACTGAGAAACGCGTTCAATTTTAATGCAATGCTATTTAATTATAAAATAAAATATTTTTCAATTCAGCATATTTCAATTATATGTTCCTATCGGTAATTTCAAATTTAACAGAAATCAACGGACGACTTCAGCGAGCTAAATGTTACCAACAGCCGTCGTCGTCCACCTTTGACTGCAGCTAACAGGGCGCTGTTGTTGGGAGCTCTCCATGTTGCAGCTGCATCTGTGGTGTTGGTGCAGTGGTCGTTGTTACCGCGTTGTAACCGACACTGCTGTTGTTGTCAGCCGCTGTTATTGTTGCCGCGGCTTCTGTTATCGTCTCTGTTGTTGCCAGCCACTGTTGTCGTTGTCGTTGTCGTTGCCCAGTGCACTCGTCGCATTCGCCACATGTTACCGCGGCCGGCTGCTCAGTCGCCGCTGCTGTCCGCTGCTGGTGTGCATTCCGTCCGCCGAGTGCTTGTGCCTGTGTGCGAGTGTGTGAAATTTATCTTTCGGATTAAAATGTGTTGAGCGCCCGCTCGCTCGTTCGCTCGTTCGCTCACCCGTGCGCTCGTCAGGTCCGGCGGCGGGACGGACGGACGGACGGCCGGTCGTCGCTGGTTCGGTCGGACCGGCTCGGCTCGGCTCGGTTCGTGCGACGCGGCTCGAGTCGGCTCGGCTCGGCTGGCAGCGCGTTCAAAACAAGTTTCCAAAGTAGTTTACTTTGAGACGGCGTCGTCGATGGTCGCACTCGCTGCTGGTGTTTCTACCTGCCTCCCACAATAACAACAACAACAACAAGCACGCCACTACCATTCGTTACTGCCATTGCAATTACAACAACGACGCAATCGGTCTGGTCGCCGCTGAAAACGAGGCGAAAAATATTAAACGAGAAATAGAATCGAGGGAGCGCAGGAAAATTCCAAGCAGGTAGAATTCGAGCGAAACGACCCGAGCGCGGACGGCGCGGTTTCCGTGCGATAGTCTGAGGAGCCGCGTGCCGAAGTCGCGAACGCCGAACGCGTCTCCGAATCTGAAACGCGGCCGAGCCGCCGTCGCCTTTGGTCCGCAGCCCCGGCCCTGCGCCCGTGTCGCCGCGGATGTGTCTGTGTGTGTGTGGCTGTGTCTAAACAAGTTTATAAGCATTCCTCGAGCGCCCCCGCCCGCCTTCGCCTTCGCCTGCGTCGCGGCCGCGGTCGCGGAATTCAATTTCACTGCTTCGGCGCATCGCCCCCTCCCGCGATCGACTCGACTCGACTAAAGTTCAACGAGGACCGTCTGGGCCGTCCGCAGATACGCTCTCGCCCGGCCGAGCCCGAGGATTACTCATCGTTCAGCGGCGATCGATCGATCGACCGTCCATCGACATCGACATCGACAGCGGCTCAGCGCTTGCTCTTCTTCCCCGCGATCGGCATTTGCGATCTTCCCTCGTCGTCGTCGTCGTCATCGCCATCGTCTTCTTCTTGTTCGCAGAGTCTCGGCTTCCGCTTCGGCCGCCTTTTCGAACGTCTAACGTGCGCGCGTATCTCGCAGATACTTGGGCTACTATTGGATTAACCTACAACGAATCGAACAACAACCAACAACAACAATACAAGTGATCATAACAACAACACCGCCAACGAGAAGAAGAAGAAGAAGAACAGCAACAGCAGCAGCAAGAGGAACAACAACAATTAAGTCGTCCCTCCACTTGTCCGGCCGCATCGCGTCCACCGCCAGGTGAGTCTCAAATTCTCGCCAGAGCCTGCGTGTGTGTGCGAGTAGGTGCGCGTGTGTGCAGGGCCGCCCTGGGAAAGTCAACACTTGTCCGGCCCATCCGCCGTACCTGCTCCGGCCCGCTCCCTCGCTACCTGACGCGTCGAAGGTGTTTTTGACGAATTCCGATTCCGAAAACTCGCACCCGCCGCCCTCGCCTCGTCCTCGCGGCTCCCATGGAGGCGACTCGTCCTCGATGCGGGTCGCCGGCGACGCAGCCTGCGGACGATGGCGGGCGGCGACCGCGTGAGAGTCGTCGACTCGGGGAGGGAGATGGAATGCACTGAGACCGCAGGACATCGGGCCACCAGCTCGCGGATCGGAGCGTGGGGAGGGGAGCCGAATTGGACGCGGTTCAAGAAACCGCCCGCAGCCTCGACCCGTCCTCGTCCTCGTCCTCGTCGTTTGGCCGACGCAAATCGATCCGACTCGCCTGGGCGTCTGCCACGCCCCGCCGCTCCCCGTTGGCACCGGTTCAAAGGGCGTGGCGACGCCACTGGGGAGCCGGGCCAAGCGCGTTCGGCCGACCAGGCTTGAGGGAATCGGGCTCTTCTTCTTCTTCTTCTGCTCCTTCGCCTCCTGCTCCCTGCTGCGGTGGCAGACGGCGAGGGGTGGCTGCTGATGTTGTTGCTGCTGTTGTTGTTGTTGTGGTAGGGACAGGTCAGTTTACGCGGCGCTCTCTCGGCCTGCGGAGGCCATCCCAACAACAACAACGACGACGACGACGATGTCGAGGAAGAAGAGGAAGAAGGGTCTACCTGCACGCTGCTGGGAGGAGGAGGAGCGGGATCGGACGCGGCAGCCCTGGAAATGAAGCAGTGGACGAACAGGCCCGATAAGAACAAGAGCAAGAGGCGGGGGCACCAACTGGATTTCGCTTCTTGTCTCACTCCCTCTCTCTCTTTCTCACCCCCTTACACTCTCCCATTTCTCTCCACTCACGTGTCGCACACTCCTTCCTCGTTATTTTTGGGCCTTTTCTCAGTTTGAGAAACATTTTAGTTATTCATTTTTTACAACTTAGTCAACATATTTTCCAAAGCTTATTTCCCCCAAGTCAACTGATTTTCTTCGAATTCAAAGTCAATTGCTTCTTCTATTGATTTTCCTCTCGGCCGACTTGTTCTGCTTTGCTCCGCCAGAGCTCTGGAGCCTTCACGGCCCGGCTGCTGCTCCTTCTTCGCCAATCTTCTGCTCTCTTTTTGTTGTGGTTGCCTCTCGCCTTTGTTGTTGTTGCCGTCGTTGTTGATGCCCGGCTCCCGTCGAAGCTCGGCCGAGGTCGGCCCGCGAAGCCCGCGATCGGCGACCGACCGGCGATCGCCGTGACGTCCAGCTCTCGGGCTCGTTCTATTTTTATCTCGCTCTCACTGCGCCCGTCCTTCCTTCTCCTTCTCCTTCTCCCGCTCTCTCACCCTCTCCATCTGCATCTCCCTCCCCCACGCTTCGCTCCGTCGCACTCGCCCTGACCACAGCCGCGCCCTCTCTCCGGATTGTTCACTATTTTTGTTCCTCTTCCTACTTCTCCTCTTCCTCTTCCTCCCCCTCTCCCTCCTCCAGCATCCCGGCGACGTCCCCGGTGCGAGCCTTGGTTTGTGTGACGCGGACCACGAAGCCGAAGCCGGTTTCACCCGTCCACCAGTCGCTCTCTCTCGTCTCTCTGTCTCGCTCCCGCGCCTGCCGCGACTCGACTTGAATTCGATCTGAGGGCACGCGGCTCGAGTCGGAGTTGGATCGGCGCGGCTGCTGGCTTTGCCTCTTCTCCCTCCTCCCCCACCCCTCTTCACTCACTCTCTCTCTCTCTCTCTCTCCGCTTCTCCGCTGTCCTCCCCCTCCGCCGCCACCGTTGGCGTTTCTTTCGTTTTCAACCGTCGTCGACGTGATGAATTTGAATTGTTTTTGTGCCTCGAGTCCGTTGTTGTGCTGGCGACGTTCTTGTTGTTGCCGGGGTACATGGCCTTATTTACCTAGATTTCTGCGATCGATGCCTCGTTCTCTCTTCATCATCATCATCGCCATCGCCATCGCCTCATCGTAATCTTCGTTCGTCGTTCCATCGTCGTTTTCCATTTCGTTTTTTCCTCCTCCTCGCGCTCGTTTTCTACGGCGGCTGTGGGACTTTTTCAATTAAACTGCGTTTTCCCCCTCTCAATTTCCCAAATTATTTTTTCAATATTCCGTCTCTGCCTGCTCTGTGGTTGGCAGGGGTCGAGATGAAGTCTGTGATTTCTCGCTGCCTCTTGATTTTGTCTGACATTGAACTCATCCATTGTCTCCTTCTCTTATTCGCAGTTTTATTTAATAATTTTTTATTGAGTTTTTTGCCTTTTAATTGTCTGGCTTTTAATCAAATTGTTTCTCTTTTTCGTTTTCGTTTTGTTTCGCATTTATGCTTTTCGCACCGATATTTTTTCATTCAACTCCTTTACACTCATTTTGTTAAGGTTTTTAAGACAACTTCGATTTTGATTTGGGTCCCTCTTCGATCTCCTTCTTTCTGTTGGCTTTCCTTCGGTCGTCTGCTTTTTAAGAATTTCGAGATGTCGCGCGATTCGATCGAGTCATTCATCATTTCGACGAGAGGAGCTCGAAGGTTCCCCGAAGAGCTTTGGTTGTATTTTAGTCGTTGTCGCTGTCGTTGTCGTAGTCGTAGTCGTTGTGCTTGTGGTTGTAGAATGTGGCGGCGTTGCCAACGAGGGCGCCGATTCAGTGGAATTTTCTAATCCAACTCTGCATCGATTCCGATTCACTTCCTTGCAACTTAACTCGACTCCTTGATCCCGACCTTCGCGATCTCCCCGCCCTCCCCAATCGACTCCGCGGGCCCCCCGGCAGTGGACGAGGCGGAGCGCGGCAGCGAACTCGACGTGCTGCCGGATCGCAATTACTCGCAGTCGCGCGCGCTCCACCTGCTGCTCCAACGCCCGCGGGACGGCGGAGCGGGTGCAGGGGACGGGGGTCGGGGCAGCGGGCGCCGGCAGCTGCGCCGAGGGTCGGTGCACGAGTTATGGGGACTCATTATCGGCAAAGCCGGCTGCCGGCTGCCGGCCGCTGGCAGGCGGCAGGAGGAAGCCTGCAGGGAGGGAGGGAGAGAGGAAGGAGAGAGAGGGAGAGAGACGGAGGGAACCCAAGAGCGCGTCGTCGGCCACACCTGCGCCTGTCCCTGGCTTCGCCTCGCGTTTGCAGCTCCCTCGAAGGGCGGGGTCTCGTTTTTTCTCGCTCAGCCGACCCAGTTGCCTTCGGCACCCCCTCACCCGCACTTTCGGTGCCTCAGCTGTTTAACATCTCTCCGATTCCCCACTCCTCATCGCACTGCGGCGTCCCCAACTTTCCTCCGACTTTCATTCGCGTCCGGGTCGCGAGCGAAGGATCGTTAGGGGCTCGCGACGACTGCACTCTCTGCGGACTCGGTCCACGCTGCTTTGATGTTGCTGTTGCTGCTGTTGCTGCGGCCGTGGCCGTCGTGGGTGCATCCGGCGGCCGGCGCTGCCAATTAACGGGTAATTAGCGGGAGGTGTTAATGGGGGTCGTTTTCGCTGTTGTCGTTGGCCTGGTCTTTGTCGTTGCTGCTGCTATTACTGTTGTTGTTGCTGACAATGGCCTCATTCGCTTGGGTCCACGTTCGTTTTCCGCCACTCTTGACGACAGCTCCGTTCGAATGCGGCTTGAGAAGGCCTCGTGTTCGAAAAGGGAGCAGGGCGTGGCCACGGGTGGAGTCTGTGAAACTGGTTGATTCACGCGCGAAAAACGCCGCGAGAGGGGGTGACGAAATCACGTCTCTCCCTCCCTCTCTCTCTCTCGGGGGCCGGGGTCGATGCAACAACAAGAGCCGACTGGCAACAGCGCGGGCAGCAGGCGAGCAACATTGTTGTTCTCGTTGTTGTTGTAAAAATAACGTGTTTCTCTCTCTCTCTCCCTCACCCCCAGTGTCCCCTCCTCTCTCTCTCTCTCTCTCTCTCGCCCTCGTTCGCCCTCTCCGCATTTTGGATCCGAGAATTTTTACTTAGTCACAGCAACAGCAACAGCAACAGCAACAAGCACAAGCGGCCAGGTCGTTTGCGGTTATTGGCAAAAGGCAACAACAACGCCGGCCATACCAACAACAACAACAGCACCGACAAATGCGAATTGAACAAAACAAAATGGAAAAGGAAGGAACAGACCAAACACAAAACAACCTCAGCCATGTCGAGAGGCAACTGTAAACAGCAGCCGCGGCAGCAACAACAAAATCTCCTTTCCCTCTCCCAATCACGTTCGAACAGCAGCAGAAGCAGCAGCAGCAGAAACAGAAACGTGCGATTGAATGGACAGGCTGCTGGACACCCAGATACAAAGACGCTCTGCGAGGCACGAGATACGGCCAGTGCTGGGAGGTACGCGAAGAGACAGCGAGTGTGCCTGGCGATTTGTTCTAAGCCACGACTCGCCCAGGCTGCGCCAGACACTCGCGCTTGGGAACAAAGGCGCGCATTCCGCTGGATGCGAACGCGCATTCCTCGGACCCCGATGGACTACAGTGAATGGAGGTAGAGAGAGGGGGGGATTTATTCCTCGAGTTGCGAATAAGCCGTACTTATCTCGTTAATACCGCGAGATTCTCCATCTGATGGATGCCGACGCCGAATCGCTGCAACCTTCAATGCAAAAACGATATTCAGACGCGAAGTTCACGTCCACGCCGTGGCGTTGCCAACTATTCTGACACCTGACACTTTTTGCGGTTCCGCCGAAGCGTTGAGTTTCAGATAAAAAACCTGAAAAACGGAGGCAAAATTAAAAATGTGAAATTCGCATTTTTATATTACCTCAAAGCGTTGTTGTTGTTCTTGTCTTGTGGTTGCAGTTGGGGAGCACACTGGAAAAAATTGGATGTGTTTCTTGGCGCGGCCACGTATTTCGGAGATAGTGCCAGATGGACCGATGGGCGGACGGAGGGGCGGCGCTCGCCCCGACATCTGACGGACGCATCGACAGCGACCGGGCCGGCGCTGAAAATCGACGTCCACTCGACGGGCGTCCGTCAGTCCGATCGGCGATTTGCGTCCTCGTTCCGTCCGTCCGCCCGTCTCCCGTTCCTCGCCCCGGTCGCGGCCATCCGTGCGCGACATGCGCAGAACGAGGCGTGGAAAATGCAGAAATCAACAGGTTGCGGCCGACTGGGGAAGTCGCGATTCTCGAGCCGAAACCCGACTCCTCGCCTGCTCGCCTCGGCTCAGCGGATCGGGACCAAGCGTAGAAAGTCGGGTCGAGTCGAGTCGAGTGGAGTCGAGCATTAGCACCGTTTTCGGTTGATCGGCCCACGTCCCAGATCCGCCGATTCACCCAAAAACTCAAGGCAGGAATTCCCCTGGAAAGATTAACGAATTCGGCCATTTTCCTCGATTTGCTCAAGTGTGCAAAGGAAATGGAAAACTGAATCCATCCCCTTCAGAGCTCGGACTGTTCGCTTTGGGTTGGTTTGCTCTGGTCTTCCAACGAATTTTCGAGTCTTTCTGCAGCCGCCAGGTCTTCGTCCTGGCACACGCCATTGATTCTGACTCCGAGCTGAAAACTAGAATATGGTGTTAAGACTGCCTGCTTGACACCTGTCTCCCTCGCACTCGAGCCTTCCTTGTCTGGGGCTTCTCTGCTCGTGTCAAGATTTTGCAGTTGCTGTTGTTGTTGTTGTTGTTGTTGTTGTCGATCTTGCCGTCGTTGCCGACTCGGCCCCGTGGCGAACAATGTCAAATTGGAGCTCGTCCCTCTCAACCCTCCCCTCCTTCGCACTTAACTTGACAACCGTTGGAGCTTTGGGTTGTTGTTGTTGACATTTTCGCAGTGCTGAGCCACGTTACGTCACGTGGCGATGTTGTGTTTGTAATTGCGGAGCGAACTAACGTAAAGTAACGTGGAGTAACGTGGGGCAAATTGAGGCGAAAACAATTTCGCGTGACGTCACGTCGCGGCCGTTGGCTGTCAACCGGCGTGAAGTGCTGTTGCTCAACCGTGACGGCTGAGGCGTCCACGCCCTCCGCCCTCCGCCCGCCGCCCGTCGCCCTCGCCCCACGCGCCCAGCCGTCCGCAGCATCCTCTGCTCGACGCTTCCACACAGGTGGCAACTCTGGCGGCCTGAAATCGCATTCATTCAGAGTCGAGAGCGCAAAGACAACAAAAAGAAGCAGAAGCAAAAACAAACCAATTGCGAAACGCGGTCAGCATCGTCGAGCCGTGGTCGTCGTTGTTGCTGGTTCTTCTCTTGATATGCAATAAGTAACAACAACAACAACAACAACACAAACAGTTGCAACACCGTTTATGGGGCACCAACAAGAACAACAACAACGGCGGGTCCATGCAAATCGAAGGCTCGAAATTCGCGCCATTTTCTCATCCGGCCAAACGAGATTTTCCCACATTTTTCACCCACTTTTGCTCCCTTCGCCACCTCGTCTTGGCTCCTTTTGGGTTTTTTCGCGCGGAATTTTCGGAATATTTCTCTCTTTTCGAGGCTTTTGAAACCTGCTCGTTCTCCCCGTTCCCCGTTCCCCCTTCCCCGTCTCCCTGTTGCTTCAGACTCCAGCGGTGCCGAGAGCGGCGGACGCAAAAGAGACCGAGCCCGATTTTTTCAATAAAATTTCGTACTGGTTTTTCCTGTCGTGATTCAGCGGCGACAGCAACGATTTGCCACTGCAATACAACAACAAAAGCAATAACAACAACAACAACGATCGCAATATAAACAAATGCCACTTTAACACAAATAATGAAGCCACGAAAAAGCAACAACAAATGACAATGGCAACAACCACATGGCGGAATTCTCGGAAAAATTCCAAATATTTTTCTCACAATGCGATCGAACGAGCAGCATCATGAGTAAGAGCAACAACAACTTGATTAATGACAACAAACATTGCAACACACTGCGGTATATGAAAATTTGATGCATCGCAGCAATAGAAGAACAAAAAATGCAGGCAGGAACCAAAAAAAGAGCGGGGAAAAATAAGAGGCAGACATTAAGTGAAAAAAGTAAGCAAGAAACAGGTGAATAAAAGAAGTCTGAGGAAGCAGGAGGGAAATGGGAAAAAGAAATCTAAGAAATCAAAAGGTGGATTGAGAAAGATTAATGGGAAAACGATGAAATATCGCGCGCACTCTGAGCGAAACGCGGTGCCAGCGACAGGTGCAGCGACTGCGATTTCTCAGGGTGGTCAGATGTGACCGCGGGGTGGATTTTCGGGGCGACTGAGGAGGCGGGGCAGGGAATAACCAGGGTTGACCAGCGGAAGCCGTCGGCGGCGCTGGTTCCCGACCGTAGGGGAGGAGCGAGCAAGGGGTGGCGGGGAAATCTTGGAAATACGTCAACTGGCAGGCAGATGAAATGAAGGAATGGGCGATTGAACGGCTGAATGGAAAATGTGTCGGGCCAGCGACGAGAAGGAGAAACGGGGGAAGGCCGAGGAGGAGAGCGGGGCAGAGGAGAAAAGAAAACCCCGAAAAATGTGTCGGCGCCAGAAACGAGGACGGAAGGAAAAACTCTGAGTGAGGTGGCGACGAGAAACGGCTGAGGCCAAGGGAGAGGAGGAAAATCCGTGAAATTGAAAATAGCAGTAAAATCGTCCCGTCAACGACAGACAGATGGACGGCCCGAGCGCCACGGATGAACGGAAGCGAGCGTTTCCCACAGCGGGCCCAACGAACTCCGCGGGAAGACACTCGGCACGTCGACGTCGCCGCTGCCAACACCGGAACCCCCGGCAGATCGCCCAGATGTCTCCGCCTCTCCCAGCCGCCTCCTCTGCCCCCGCCTGCATCGGGGCCCTCCCAAGGGAGCCTCGCGAGAGACGATCGATGGCTTCCCGATGCTCGCCGGCGGCTCCCCTGCCCTGGCAACGGGATCCCGAGAGCCCCCCACCACCAGACACTTCGCTTCCTCCTCTGCATTCTTTGAACTCTGTCATCGCGGCCCCAGGAGCCCCAGATTTTGTCCCTCGCGATCGCTCGCGCTCTCAAACCTCGCGGGAACCACGACATCGTCGTCGTCGTTTTTCTGGCAGTGAATTGACAAATTTTCCGTCATTCATGCGGAGATTTTAATTACAGATTGCGTCGTCGGCGAGGGGGCGTGGAGGGGGCGGGGCTGGCGTGGAGTCCACGGATCGATCGGGCGATCGAGCGAGCGATTGTTTTGTCAACGATTTTTCGCGAATGCAAGTCATTTGTCATTGTTGTTGTCGTTGTTGTGCTTGTCGTCAATGGTGTTGTTGTTGCTGTCGACAATGTGAATATTGTAGTCATTGTGAATTCTGTAGTCATTGTTGTAGACGTTGTTGGTGTAGTGCTGCTGGTCGCCGTTGCCATTTTTGCCATCTGGCAACGCCGTCGCTCATGTCCAGCAATTAAGGCGAAAATCGAACAGGGCCAAACAAAACATGCAAAAAACAATCTCAATGCAAAAAGTCATTGCCAAGCGTTCCAAAGCCATTAATTTTCGCGATATTTCTTCGACATTTTTGTTTTCTTCTTTTCAATTTTTTCAATTTATCAAATATCAGCAGAGGAACCGAGAGGGAAAAAGACACAAGTTCGAGGAAGAGACTGCTCGATTTTTGGCATTGGCATTATTTTTGGCCGTGGGTAGAGGGGGCGGTTGGGCAGCCCTGGGGATGCCAGGGAGGATCGCGGCAGTCACAAGGAGTGCAGTGGAGAATTTCGGAGGGAATTCGGAAGAAGCAGTAACAACTTCCCTCAGATGTCGAGGAAAATAACTGAATGACAGATAATGACGAATTTCCAATATTTGAAAGAAGTTGTTTCTGATCCTGGAACCGAACTTACCGAATTACACCGAATTGTCTCCTCTCCTAAAGACCGATTGAAAAGTCGTTGCGTCTGGACTCCAGATCTAAAAGACTCTGCAGGAATCGCAGCGATTGGAAAAGAGCGGGGCTCCGGCCACCTGTTGCTGCTCCCCGTGCCCGTCTGGCGCCCGTCGCCTCCCCAGAGGTCGTTGTCGCCGTTTCCGGCGCGGCCGGAGGAGCGCAAACTCCGCTCCAGGGGCGGGGTGTGGTCGAAAACGCGCTCCTCGTCAGACGCAGACTTTTCGCATTCGCTGCACATGACTGCGCCCGAGGGTCGGTGTCGGGGCCGGTGCCGGGGCCGGGGCCGAGGCAGGGATTCAGAATGCAATTAAAAAGTAGAGGAAGGAGTCGGCGGAATGGATCGAAATGCATAATGCAACAGGGGGAGGCGGGGGCAAAACCAGGAGCAGGTCGCAGGTGGAGGGGAGCAGGCGCGGGGAACGAGGGTTTCTTCATTTTTGCGAAACTCATAAACTTCCGAGCTCGCGCTGGTCCTGAAGTTTCGAGTTTTGTTCTGCCGTCGCTCGAGGGCTGGTGCGAGCTGTGCTCTCCACCTGAAGTCCACCTGAGCTTCGAATTCCACTGGAGTTGAAGCTGCGAGAACAACAACAACAACAACAACCAGTGCAAGTCCTCGTCAAACCCATTGCAATAGAACGGTGGGGGTCGAGGAAGGCGTTCGAAATAAAATCAATTGCGAAAGTTTCAGCGCCAAACAGGAACGTATTAAAATTAAAACGTGGCGAATCGGCAGCGAACCGCGACCGGTAGGGAGGGGGGGCGGAGGCAGGAGGCCAGAGGCAGGAGCAGGAAGCGGTTGACGGAGGGCGGAGGACGGAGGAAGTGCGTCGAACGCTCGGATCTCGTGCGCTTTTCGCACCCTTCACTGCGTCGGACTCCCTGGAAAGAGGGCGGCAGCAATGAAGGAATCGAGGGACTGAGGGCTGGAGCGGCCGCGGGATGGTGGGACGACGAGCATGCAAGGAGGGGGCGGGGTAATGAGGGGAGGAAAGCGCTGTGGAGGCATGAGGCAGAGACGGACCAGGGAGGGAGGGAGACACAGACGCTAAGAGCACTAGAACTGTTGGAATTTAAGATTAGAACCGGAGTGCGGGTGGAGTGGAGTGGAACGAGAATGGAAGGAGAATGGGAAGGGAATAGGACAAGAGAACGATTATAAGGGGAACAGAAAAGGAGCAGAATGGGATCAGAATAGGGTCAGAGCAGAGTATAATGGCAACAAAGTAGGAGATGTATGGAGAATAGATCGGGAGCGGAATGAGAGTCGAATATAATACAGTGGAATAAACAGCGACAGGGAAGGGGTAAGGAAGAGAGAAAGGAGGGCAACAGCAGAGCGAAAGGAGAGAGTGGGGAACATGTTCGAGCGAGACAGAGGAAGTGTCCACAAGAAAATCGAATTAGAAAACCACAGCAGGCAGAATCCAGAAATGACTCGCCAGTCACGTGATAAGGCGGTCTTTTACAGAGTTTAGTGTGCTTTCATGACTTCACGGCTTGCTGGAGACGAGAGCTGAGCGAGAGAGAGAGGGAGAGAGAGAGCGAGAGCGAGGGAGACGGGCGGAAAATAAATACTGGAACTTTACGGTTCGAGCCCTTGCGGCGATTACGACCAGTTTATTTTTCTCTCAACCACCTTTTTCCTGAAATTCGCTGCATGGTTTTCATCACTTCTTTAGGTCTCGGTGTTGTTGTTGTTATTGTGGTTGTTGTTCTGTGCTGTGCTGTGACAAATATGTTATTTTAAAGTACCGCTATTCGGAGTCCCGCTACCCCCACCTCCCTCTGTCGCTTCCGCTCCCTGCACCTCGGTCTCTGGTGGTCCACCGATGACTCTCTCTTTCTCGCATCCCTCTCCCTCTCTCCGTTGTTCACGTTTCCCTCGCTCTCTGCCTCGCTCGCAATCCTGTCAATTCGGGCTTAACCTCGATTGGTTTCCGGAACATAGAAATCGCCTTCAGATGCCGATTTGCTCAAATCTGCGTGACCGACAAGTGGGGAAAGAGATAGAGACATGGGGTACGAGACACATTGCAGGCATCTGCCGTAGTGCGTCCGTCACACATGACGCGGCGATCGGGGCCGGCCCAAAACTGGGCCCAAGCGCAGGCAGCTGCAGCCGACGGCGAGCGGTGGATGGGACACGTCAGTGAGAAAGAGAGAGGGGGAGGCAGCGAGCCGCCGACAACAGGAGGTGACAACTCGAGGCCGCCTGCAGCGAACCCTGGAGCCAGAATTAGAAGCAGGCGACGTCGCTGCACGAACACGTGGCATCTGCACGGGCTGGGCTCGAGTTGGTTCGACTCGGCCGCACCCACGCTCGGGCTCTTCCGAAGCATCCTCGTCCTCGCCGGGAGGTTCAAGTGGTCGTGATCCTGCGATGGGCGCTCGAATCGTCCACGGAGAAAGTTGCATTCACACCAGTCCAGTCGAGCCGACCCTCGTGGCCGCCGCCGTCCAAGTCGCCCTCGCAGTCGGTTCGTTTCTGTCTCCGCGCTTCACCCTCGTTCGTTGTGTCTCCCTTAATTCCATTTCCTCCGCCCTGCTTCGCTCCCCCTTCCACTCTTTGTTTCTCGCTTCCGGTCTGACCCGAGCCTCAATTAAAACTCCCGCATCTGGTCACCCTTGGCTGGTCCGGCGGGAAATTTCGAGGAAATTGGAAATTATTGATTTTCGAACAAGCACCGAGAGAAAAGCGAGGACAACGGCGAGGAGAAAGCGAGATAGACATAGGGAGGCAGACCAAGAGACAGGAACGAACTCCAGAGCAACCGCCAAGTGGCCGCCGCAGCTCGGACAGAAGAAGCAAAACAATTATTTCGCAATTACGGGAGGGGCGGCGACAATGCGAACAACAACAACGAATGCAGAACCAACAACAACACTCAGGTGGCCATTGATCGCTCTGTTCGATTCGATGCGCTCGGGCTTCTGCATCACGTGAACCGACGCGAATTTCAAAGGGCTCTCGCGTTGGTTTCAGACTCACCACGACCGGCGGGAGCTGGCGAGTTTGAGCTACAGAAAACAATCCAATCGCATAACAAACTTTCCACATCCAGGGCGAGGGCGAGGGCGTGGCGCCACGGGCCCGTCTAAGAGCTCCGTCCGCCTCCTCACGCCTCCCACGGCACGTCCGACCGAGCCGGCGTCCACCGAAACGCCCGACCCCCAACGCCACCGACCTGTTGGCGGAGCGGGCCCGTCGCCTCTCGCCGGCGTGGCTGTGGAAGCTACGCGCTTAATTAACATAAAACCCGCCGTACAATCGCAGACCCACCTCGGACCGCGGTCAACGCCCTTGGAGCCGGAGTCGCAGCCTACGAAATTCCGAAATTAACCCACTTCACGACGCGGCTCACACGCGAGCCCACGGACGGATTCACTTTTCCCACGTTATTCTAATTAAGTCCAACTCGGCAGCAGCCACAGCAACAACAGACGCTTATTATTATCATATTTCTATTGAATCATTAACGTCGTCATCGTCATCATCGTCACCATCATCGCAAGCTGCGTGGAGATTGAGATCTCGAAACGGAGCCCTCGGCCATCGCGGTCCAGCGAAAGTTGGCAACGCGACGGGTTTCATACAATCAATTTATCGCAAAACTGTTCAAGCTGTGATTTCTTCCAATTCCACGGAACTCAGTCTGTCGTTGGCTCAACTCCTGCGATGGTTCACAGCCATCGCCTTCCGATTTCCCTCCCAGTGTCGAACGCGTCGCGACCTCCGATCCTCCGGCTTCCCTCGTCCGAATCAGACCCGAGCCACCTCCCGCCTTCGCCTCGACCTCCCACCCCGCGTCTTCCCTCGGCCACACCGGGCGACCTCCGCCTCCTCCCATGGCACCGATTCCCCACTTCTTCCTCTCCTTCTTTCGCGCGACCAGCGACTTTTCCTCGTTAAACTACTTCATTTTCCAAGTGCCTTATTCGCCGACCGACCTGTCTCCGGACGATGTCTCACTCGCCGCTTGGTCCTCGTCTGCCCGTGCCGTCGTCTGCCCCCTCTCCGCCAGCTAATTCGAAATTAATCAACTCGACTGCTCTCGAATTAGCATGACTTTCGGAGCCCTGGGAAGGAGAGAGGTCAGGGGAGCGACAGAGAGGGTGAGGGTGAGCCGGAGTCGGAGTCGGCATCTCCAGTGACCAGCGGACACACGTCGTTGGCAACGCGCGCTAAGCCTTTGTCTCGTGTGATCCGCCGCCCGGCTGTCCCGGTCTGTCTGCGGCCTCCGTGGCCCGGTTCCGCTTGGCTGCGCCGCCATCTGGGCCCTGCTTAAGCGGCCGAATGGAAATTAAATTGTGTGAAAATTTCATTTGGGTTCCTCCTCCTCCTCTCGCATTTTCCCCTGGCTCTCTCTCATTTTCCATCGCCCTCGCTTCCCTCTCCCCAACTCTTGGTATCTTGAGACGAATGAATTTCGTGCTCATTTCAAGTCGTTCTTGTTTTTGTAGTCGTTGTCATTGTTGCCCCTTGGCAATGGACGTCATGCCGTGGACATGACAACAACAACCGCCACAACAACAACACCAACAACAGCCGGCGACAGGGCGTTTCCTCGAGGTCCCCGGTTCACACGGTCGACCAGTTGGCCGTGGGCATCGCTTTCGCTGCTCGCCCCGGTGCCTCGGCCAGACCCCGGCCCCGGCCGACCCCTCTCCTTTTCCTCTTTCCCTCTCTCCTGATCTGTTCCCCCCTCGTTGTTCGACGAACGCCTTGAAGAAGTTTCCATGTCGATGGGTCAGACTCGCTCTGGATTTGGGGGCGCACGTGGAAACCACCGAACCACCTGCGGCCGGGGCGTGGCCGCGTCGGTTGGGAAAGTCCCGGCGCAATTAAAGACAACCTTGACTCACCTCCGGCTCCGGCTCCGGACCGGGAGAAACCGTCTTCGCGCTTTGTTTCGCGTTTCGATTTTGCACATGGCCGCGACTTCGCAACAACAGAAACGACCGCAGCGAGGGGTCACCGAGACGGACACGGGGGCACGGGGAGAGGCGGAGAGAGGGAGACGGATCCACCTTGCATCCACCCGAGGGCGCGCTTCGGACCTTCCTCGGGTTTAATTAAGGCCTTCAGACACTTTCACTGCGACTCCGAAGACGATGCCCCGAGGTCTCCCAAGACGCGGATCCGAAGCCCTAAATCGAGCTTATGCAACGTTCGATCGGCGTTCAGCGGGACCTCTTGGGGGTTCAGATGGAGCCAGCAGCGGTTGTGATTCTGGGTGAATTTCGCAGGCCCCAGGGGGACCGCCAGGGGCTCCAGTTAGCGACGATGACGATGACGAAATCGCCGTCCGTCTCTTTCGCCGTCTTCTTCTCCGAGGAAGCCGTCAATGGCGGCTATTCATTTGGCTCGCTCCAACCTCGTTTCCGTGGACAGATTTCAGTCTTTACGGCTCGGCGTTGAGAACTATAGTCAGGCAGAACAACATGAAGAACAACCTGGCCATGGGGAAGCCGGAGGGGGAGAAGAAGAAGAAGAAGGGGCCGACAAGTCGCGCGCTAATGGGAAGCGTTAACAGAGTTTCGAATCCGCGGCCGGGCGTCGTCGTCTAATGGAAAGAGACACGAGCCAGGCGCTCCTCCCTGGAACGAAGGGGGAGGAGGCGGGACAGGGAGAAGGGGAAGGAGGGAGCGGGGACGAAGAAGAGGGCAGGAAAGAAGATGCGGACAAGTCATTTACAGAAGAGGTTGCGAAGCGTGTTTTGAACACATTTCATTTGTTTTAATTGGCGGACAATTGTGAAAAGCCCCAGCAACAAAGATTAGGGAAACAGCAACAACCACAACAACAGCAACAACCACAACAACAGCAACACCAACAAATGCTAGTGTAAACACCACTGAGAATCGCCTCTGCCCCCCTCGGCCGCCCTCAGAGACAGCGGCTCAAGAAGTTCTCGATCAGCTCTTCAGACGTCTCGGTGACACCGCCAAATGAACAGAACGAGGGGTGGGCAAACAGAGGGAGAGAGAAGGTAGACAAATAGAAAGACGGACGGACGGACGGACAGTGGACGAGTGGTCAAAGCGACCACCTCCGAAAGCAGCACAAAAACCGAAACCAAACCCGAAACCGAGGCCGGAGACAGAGAGGGAGAGCGGGAGCGGGAGCGGGAGGGAGAGGCGAGTGTGTGAGCGAGAGGCCCGTGGTAAATGCTCGGCCATTAGCTCTAATAACGGTAATTGTGCTTGAGCACCGGCTTGACAAGCACATGATTCCATTTGCCGGCCGCTCGCCGTCGCCGTCGCCGACGCCGAAATCACAAAAGATCCCGACTCCGGCCGGATTGAAACGAAAGCAGACAATGGCGAAAAGAGACGGCGACGGCGACGGCGACTTCTGGGAACAGCGCACAGGGGGCGACGCGGGGCGGTGCGGGGAGGGGCTCGTGGAAATAACAAATGACGAGCCCAATTACTTAGCCATTGCCGTGGCGCGGGGTCTGCGGTCGGGGCGCCGACGTGGCCCGCGACGCGCTCCCGCAACGAGACGACGCCTTTTTAGGAACCCCCACCCCTCCATTAACGGGGTTTGCCCTTCCTCCTACCCGGTTTTTTCCTCTGAAAGGGCCTTTAGTTATCCACGTCTTCAGCTACTTTTACGTACATTTTTCGATCCGTCTCGGTGCGACGAGCTCGGCGATCGCTAATGAAGTGCCAAATGAAGTTATTACCATTTCTGCGATCGTCTGGAGACGTCGCTGTCTGGCCACACCGCTGCTGTTGTTGTTTTTGTCCGGGGCTCATTCTTCAATGGGGTCATCAGTTGCTCTTCAGCCACGCAGGCTCGTCGCTCCCACTCTCTGCACCTCCCACTCCTTTGCCGACCTCGCCCTCGCCCTCGCCTCCTCTTTGCCTTTCTCTATTTTGGTCTGGGCTCCCAGTTCAGTTCTTTCTCGTTTCATCTCTCTCATTCATCTCTCGGCAGTCCGTCTCCCTCACACCCACCTAAGGCGGGGTTTTCGGGCTGACTGGTCTGCTTTCGTCGCTTCCCGCAACTGGAGGCCGCGCCTCCGCACACCCGCCTCCCTTCCCCACGCCACGACTCGACGCCCATGCAAACGACCTCAGCACGCTCGAAGAGCACGCGCCGGGCCCGCCTCGTCTCCCGCTCCGCGCCACGGTCTGCGGCCAACGCGATCCGCCTCGGCCCAGTCGAGCCCAGGTGTCGAAATTCAACGCTTCCGCCGATCGGCGATGCTGCGGATGTTGCGTCTTCGCCCGGGCCGACTCCGAACCCGTCTTAACCACTTCCGAACTCGTCTCGGCCTGTTTCGGACTGAACTGCTTCGAGTTGGGGCTCGTCTGGCTCGTCTTGGACGGCGTTCACCGCACTCAGTCTCGATTCCGGAAGTTCGTGGCTCGCCGCCGACTTCTTCCCATTCCTCGGACTTCTCAATACTGCGAAATTTTGCACTGTGAAATACTTTGAATTTCTCCATCTTGGCCCAAAAAGATTTCGTGATTGGTTGAACGGCCGCAATTCATAATTAAGTTTTATCACGAGGGAAACAAGTGTTAAAGATAAATAAATAAAGTCCTAATAATACAGTTTCTTTCAAATTGGAATTGTTATAACTCCTTGTTACTGGAAGCCTTCCGCCTGCTCGCCGTCCTTTCAACCCTCTGGAGACTCTGCGAGCGCTTCTGCCGCCTCGTTGGCCACCCCGAGTGAAGGAGGGCGGTGAGGAGGTCGTCTCGGAGAGAACAGGGCGTGCGAGTGAAAAGCAGGGGTGGGACGGGACGGACAAGTGTTGTTCCAATTTCCACCGCACAATTGCTCGTGAAAATTGCCCCATTTACACGCTTCCACGTCAACGTCAGCGTCTTCGTCTCCGTCTCCGTCGCCGCCGTGCACTTTGCAGCCCTCCACCCCCGCACCCACCACTGCCGCCCCTCCTTCTTCGGCCCCTCGCTTTCCTGCTGTGCTCTTGCTGTCATTCTCGGTGTCTTCATCTTCGTCTTCCGCTTTGTCTTCGCCGTAGCCGTCGTAACGAGTTTGTCTCCGGTCGCGCTGGGTTCCTCGGCTCCCCCGGCCTCCGCCCTCCGCCCGACCGACTGCTGCCTGTCCCCCGATTCTTCTGGCCGCCGTCCGTCCGTCCGCCGCCCGTCGTCCGCCACTTCATCACGTGTCGCGCACACGCCGTCCGCGCCGAGCGGCGACGACGCCTGGTCTCGTTACCCCACCACCCCCTCCCCATCTCCTCCCCCGCCTGCCGCCCTTTTGTTTGGAATCGCTCAGTTTCGGTTTCATTTGAGCGGAAGCGACGCGCGCCGCGGATCGCAATTGCTTCGAATGGGAGCTGATTGGTCTGCCCTGCTCTGGTCCCGTCTCGTTGCGGGTGCCGACCGCGTTGTTGCCGCGCTGCCAGCCACAAGAACAACAACCGGAGTCGGATCAGAGCACGTGGAGAACGTCTCCGAAACACTGTTTGATGATTATTTTCGCACTCTTTCGTTACAGATTTCTCCGCCCTCAGCAGCCTCCATCGCCAGCACCGTCGCCTCCAACATAATCGTCGGCAGCAGCAGCAGCAGCAACAACAACTAGTGGTAAGTCTCTTCTAAGTCCTTAAGAGTTTTCGCGCTCCATTTGGCTCCATTTGGCCCGTTTGTCGCTTTGACCTGCGAACAACAAGTACAGTAACAAGAACAACTGCAGCAATAATAGCAACACAAGAACAGCCGCGACAACAACAAGCACGAGAACAACAACAGCTGTTACTGTTGCGACCGCAACAACAACACCCGACTTAGCACCAACCATGCACAGTGACCACAATCAGTTAATGCCGTCTTCACCTACGACTTAGCGACCGAGAAGAGGAAGCAACAAGAACAACACGACAACAACAGACACCAGCATAAGGTCGAGCGCGACGTGTCGTTAGCCATCTACTTAGTTGGCAACACTTCTCAGCGTCGCGACGCGATGACGTCGCGATTCGGTCGGAGTGAAATTAATTGAACTTTGAGGTTGCGCGAACCACAGCCGATGCCGATGCCGATACCGATCAATAGCCAAAACTAGGGCACAGCACGAGGCTCGAAAGTGGGTAAAAGTATCGCGTTTCAAGGAGGGCAACCAGGGGGTCGGGAGGGCAGACAAGTGTTTTTCGCTTGTACAAACAACGCCAGCCCTACAACCGGGATGGGGGCCGGGGGCGGGGTTTGGGGTCTGTCGCCGCCCTCGACTCCGGATCGAGCCGACCGCTCCACTGGCGGAGCTCCATCAATCAAGAGAGTAGAAAGTTTCCCTTTTCCACTTCTCGCCCTCATCCGTCGGATCTGCTCAATGGCATCAGTGCCAACAGCATTCCTGACCACATTAAAGCGATCCGTCATCGGAGCCACATCGCGCGTGTCAGTGCATCCGATCTTCACAAATGACGTTGTTCCGTGGACGGCCATCGATCGCCTGCTAAACGGCAGTTCCCACAACGTAATGACCATTAGCGCGGGCTTCCGATCGCAGTCGGCCCTGGTCCGGGCCCAGGTGGCGGCTCGGCCATCGATGTCATTCGGCATCCGTCCATCACAGTCGGCCCGACCAGATCGGCTCAGACGCTCGACATTAACACCGCCGATCAATTTACATGTCGTTTCGATGGCAACACTTCCTATTTGCCGTGTGTGTTTGCGTTATTCAGCTGTGACTTTGAGACTTCATACCAGCCATTGTTGAGTACTCGACATGGGTGGCGATCGGGGCGAACTCGTAAATGAAACTGCAAACAAATGGAGGAAATGTGTTTTTACACACTGCAGACATCGTGTTCGGTGCGGATTTTGCGATGCCAATCGTGGAGCGACGTTCGGGACCCCGACTGTCCGGCAGTCTGTCCGTGATTGCCCGGAACTCCCGAAACTAGTTGGCTTTCGGACGTGATCTCCCGAGTCCTGTCCGTCCGTCCCTCCAGCTGTCCGACCCTCCGACCGACTGACTGTCGGCCCGGCCACTGCTTATGTGCTGATTTGGTTGGCACTTGACTGGCGTCCGAGTGCAAATATTTGTCGGAAGCTGATTTATTATTGAAGCGGGCTCGAATTCGAGTTCGCCGGAAGCGGAAGCGGCGGCGGCCGTGACGAGTGGTTGCGGGCGGAGCCGTCGCAGCGGAAGGGCCGGCGGCCGCCGCTCATTAAGAGCAATAAAAATCACGTCGCTCGCCAGCGCAACATAATCGCTGGAAAAACATCACAAAACCAACGGTTCTTAATTGTTTTAATTGAAAATCTAAACCCATTGATTCGAGCAATCGCTCCGGGCAGGGCTGGAGCGGGGTGGCAGAGAGTGAGAGAGAGAAGGAGAGAGGGAGATGGCGATTTCCGAGCGATGTGCAGCCGAAAGGGCCATTGAGTGGGCTGCGAAGAAAGGAAACCCATCAGGAGGAAAGCTGGGTTGGCGCAGCGATAAAAGCGAAATTTAGTAAATTGTCCGGAGATTAATTGTTCCGAAGGAAAATAGACAAAACTCCAAAGTACATAAAGGCGACTGAAGTCTCTGCGGTGTGTGGAGGAAAAACTTTCACTTCATTAAACGCGCAAAGAGAAAAACTTGTTAAAGGTTAAATTATGACAACAATAGCGCCAACAACAACAGCCCACAGCTAGGCGTACGAGAGGGAGAGAGAGGGAGAGTCGCATAAAAAATTGCAAACATAATTGCGTCGCATTTGAGGAATAAAGACAACAACAACGACGACAACAACGCGGAGTCTTTCACTTCGATTTGCTTGATTTATCACGAACTCACACATGCAGGCGCGGACAGTGACGGATGCAGCGAGAGTGTGTGCGTGTGTGAGAGTGAGCGAGCGAGCAGGGAAACCACGGATGCCCGATTCGTGTTCGATTGCCGCGCAGAGTCCGCCAGATGCACGGAGTTTCTTCGTGATGATAAAACTCTTTTTGCGCAATCGTCGTCGCCGTTGCCTTCGTCATTGCTGGAAAGTTGGGGCCTCATGTGCACTTGTCCGCGGGCTGTCCATCCGTCCGTCCGTCCAGCTGTCGGCATGTCTGTCCATCCGTCTGTCTCTGCACTTGTCTGTCGCTGACGTTGATCTCGCGAGAGCTCGACGGCCGCGAGGAAATCCCGCGAATGCGTTTTCTTTTCAGCGAAATCGCGCGCGACTTTCCGACTTCGCCTCCGACTTCGCCTCCGACTTCGCCTCCGACTTCGCCTCCGACTTCGCCTCCAACTTCGCCTCCGACTACGCCTTCCCTTTTCGCCGCCTGGTCCTCACGGCCGCGGGATCCCCTGGTGCGCGGGCTGGGGGGGTGTGGGGAAAGTGCGTTGGGCTCGCGGCTCGTGGAACCTTCGTCAACGCCCAGTGGCCGCCGGGCGCGATGTGGGTCACAAGTGGCTGGGTGGCGGCCGTTCGATTATGTTGTTCTCGTTGCTGTGGTTGTCGTTGTTGTTGGGAGAAATTCGACCCAATCCCCACGATCGAACGCAATCACAACAACCAAAACAACAACCTCAGCAATAATTTGTGGCCAAACGCAACCAAACAAATCACTTCGCATCGGCGTCAGCACCATTGATTTTGACTGGAAGACATTTTCGTCTGCTGTTGTTGTTGTTCAGTTGTTGTTGCCTTTGATGACGATGACGATGTCGTTGTTGTTGTTATTTTGAACTTTCTGGGTCGCCTCGAAACTCGTTTCGTCGCCCGCCGCCGCTGCTCAAAATTGCAGCCTAAGAAACTCTTTCAGTCCCATTCCATTCCAGCGCGCTTCGTTTCGTTTCATTCCATCACGTTCCGCGCAATGCGTTTTTATGGGCGTCTCTCGTCGTCGTCGTCTTCTTCTTCTTCTTCGTCATCCCCGTGGAGACTTCATTGCACTGTTGGCAACAGGCATTGTTGTTATTGTTGTTGTTGGGAATGTTACCTCTGTAGTTGTTGTTGTGTTTTTGGGTGATTTGTTGTTTGTTCGAAACTTGTTGTTTAATGCAATTTGCCTTGGTCGGCGTCGTCGTTGTTGTTGTTGTTGATGTTGTTGTTTTGAGTTGTTATTCGTGTTGTTGTGGGCAACGTTATGTTGTTGTTGGTCTCTTGAATGCGGTCGCCACGGACACGTGTCGTCTTGTTCTTCTTCTCCTTCCCCTTCGTCGTCGTTGGCCCCCCTCCCCACCAGACTTCGATGTGTTTACGTGTCCGTCGTGGGTTTTTTTTGTAGTCAGCTCGGCAGGGTGTTCATCTTCCCTCTCTCTCATTTTAATGCTGAGCATCGAACTTTGCGCCGGGAGATTTGAAACGGCCTCAAATTGAAATCAAACCCATGCAGATCGTGCGTTGTGGGCGAAGGAGACGAAGGGAAAGAAGAAGAAGAAGAATACCCAAACATTTTTGCTTTATTTATTTCCTCTCAATGTTGTTGTTGTCGGTTGGAGCCATTTGACCCACTGTCAAATGGTCTCCTTAAAGTTACTCCATTTTCAAGAAAGCCGGGGTTTTGATCAACATTTAATTATTAATTTATTTGTTTTTAGTTTTTTTCGTTAGTTCAATTCGAATAAGAATTACAAATCTCGTAAGAATTCACATTGAAAATATTTGAATCGTGTAATTTTGCATTAAATTTTCTGTCAGTTTCCCATTCCACTTGTCCCTAGTTCCTCTTCTGAACGTTCCAGCGGGTCCGGCTTTCTGCCCTTCCCTTGATCCTGTGTTGAATTGGATACAAAAAAATGTTCCGTTCACTGAACTTGCTTGTTGTTGTTGTCGCCGTGAAATCGATCCCTGAAACCCAACCGGCGCATGTGGCTGTCTCTCTCCCTCTCCCGCCTTTCTACCGCGGTCTCTGCGGCGGTCGGTGGGGGCAACGTGTTCAATTTCGTTTTCAATGAACTTCAACCATTGAAACAGCGCAACAGCAACAACAACAACACGACGGCGAAATTGAACGGTTGACCGCGTGCCGCGGGTTCAACACGCGATCGCCCGATCGGAGCGAATCGGATCGGATCGGAACCATTTCTCGAAAGTCGATCGATGCTATTGTTGTGATTGTTGTTGTTGCCTTTATTTCTCTCCAATCATGTTGCCCGCGATCTCGCTGTTGTTGCCGTCGCTATGCCCGCGCTGTTGTTGTTATCTTAATTGCAATTGTCTAACGATCCGCACCTGCGCCTCGAATCCAATTTCGAGGTTTTCGCTGCGCTCCGCTCCATCGACCCGCGGCCACTCCAGAGCGCGACCGCACCCTCCGCTCCCCGTGGCCGGCGATGAAGCGACCGCAATTAATTCGGCTCGAAGGGCTTCCGTAGAGCGCTCGGCAGGTAGGGCGAGTTCCATTGGAGGCCTCTCTCCCTTAGGTCTCTGAGCCACGAGCCAGTGGCGACTGACTGGTGTCCGGATTCCCCTTCCCTGCCCCCTCCACCACCTGCTGCCATCGGTTGATGCGAGGAGTTTTCAATGTCGTCTTCCGAGTTCTCGACGGCTTTCAATGTGCCCTCGTCCCCTGCCCCTGTGCCTCCCGCGGCACCTGAGTGGCTGGAGGCGAGTGGGGAAAACGATAAAATAAAATAAGTGGGAAAAGGAGGAGACACGGGCGCATTTGACGGCGACCGAGAACTTTCAAAATTGGCCGCCGTCTCCAACTGTTTTCCAGACCCACCTCCTCTCCATATCCGCCAGCGTCCTACTCCAGCACCTTCGCGTCCATCTCCGTCTCTGAAACCGTTTCGATTCCCCGCTGTTGCCACCAGCAGGATCCACACGACGGTCGTTGCCGAAGCAGGAGCCGCGAAGGACTTCGACTGAAGAGGGGCTCCCAGGGAAGGACGTGGAAGGGCAGGCCGTTGACGAGTGCAGGAGGACGTGGAGTGGAACGAGAACCAGATGGCGGCAGATGGGCCTGCTCTGGAAGACTTCAGGCCTTCAGGCTGAGGGCGTGGCCGTGGGCGACGTCGTGGCGCTTGTGGCTAAACGGATTCGCTCGAGCCCGGAACCTGCGGGAGAAAATCGGGAAAGAAGTGAAAACAGCGTTTTCACTTGGAATTCCCACCCCTCCCTTCCTTCAGCACGCCTGCCGCGCCTGCTGCGGCTTCAGCCACGTCGGACCATCGACCGAGCGATTTGCCGCTTGATCGATAAGTGGCCGGGGCAGGACGGACGAGGGAGGTCGGCGAATTTATTGCGTTGCAAAATTGAAAATTCGAGGAAACCCGGAGCGGCCACAGGGCTTTGGGGGCTGCCGAGCACGGGGCGTTGGCGGAATTCCGAGCAGGGTGAGGGAGGGGTGTGAGAGAGGGAGGCGAGGGGAATTCGGGTGAGCTGCATAAGTTTTATTGGATTTCTGAGGGATTCCGTGCGCGGGCATGCGGGACCTGGGGCCACGGGACTCGAGTGCGGCTGGCAGGAGGCGGGGTGGCGCTGGGCGACATCGGATCCGCTCCGAACGAGATCATCGGGAGCGGATTAGAGGGCGAAGGGGAGTCGGGGCCACAAGTGAGAGACGAGGACTGGGAGCCGAGAACAGAGCGCGAACTATCGATGGGCCAGCAGACCTTATCAGGCCCCTCTGCCCCCTCTCGATTGCTGACCCTCCACAACTGCGGCGACGACGCGATGTTTGACTCTTGATAAACTCCTCGCCTGGGGATCGAAACGATTTTCTAATCTTTAACACGTTCACGGCCCAGTTACACAAGTCGACCCACTTCGCAGCAACGAACAGCCCAATAAATGAATTGCTCGGGCGCGTCTCTGCGACAATCGGCTGCTGTCGTCGGCGTCGTCGCTCTTCCTAGGCCGGGGACTCAAATCGAAAGGGCCCACCCTCGCCACCGCCCTCCCTCTCGCCGTCGTCCCGTCGGCTGGCCGGAGTCGCCGCAACTCACTTTCGTCGACTCGCGCCACGCCTTGCATGCCGATGACTCCGGTTCCATTACCACGCGGCTGCCGTTTGAATTGTTCGACGAATCTTTGTCGTTCTCGTTGTCGTTGCGTTGTCGCTGATCGTGATGTGGCTGTTGGAATGGGCCACGATCGAGGTGTTGTTACTGGTCGATATGTCACTCTTGGTGCTGTTGTCGGCCGCGGCCGTCCCGTCGTCACGCAGTCATCGCCGGTGGACCGCCGGATTTCACCAAAACCCACAGCGGTTGATCGGTTCGTCGAACTGCAGCGCGAGGCGATGACGGAGGCGACGTGACGTGACGTGAGCCGCTGCTGCGGCGGACGTGACGCGGGGGCGACGAACGCCAGGCGTCCCGGGGACCGCAGTCTCGAGGACAATCGAACCTCGCTCTCGCTCTCGTGCCCCCGAGCAGGACAGACTGACGCCTGCGTCTCCGCCTCCGCGGGGTTCCCCGACTTGGAACCAGAGCGCGTGGCGCCGCTTCTCGCGCCCACCGCCGTTTGCGGCCCCACAGAAGGCGTTGTTCGTGGCTGTTGTTGTCGTCGGTGGCGCCGGCTCATTAAGCTTTTAAGGCATCGACAACAACACCAACAGGCGGCAATTACCAGCCCAACAGTCGGTGGCAAATTAGGCAGCAACACCTCCAACAAAGGCGAAAACAACAACAGCTAGCAGCAATTGTTATGATAATGAAAACAGCAACAATTATTGTTGTTGGCCCGCTCCTCCTCCGCTCCTCTTCCTCGCCTTTTCGTGCAGTTTCCAGATGCACGTCAGGTGCAACAGAGAGGCGCCAACACCAACAACTGCGATCCAACAATAGCGATTTCCGAAAAGAGACTGAAATGACAGACGTGCGACGGAGACAGTGAGAGCGCGCGGGGAAAAGAGAGACGGCGATGTTGCCGGACTGTGGGAACCAATGCGACTGTTGCAGCCACAAGAGGCGGCAACATTTGGAGCGAGAGCGAGCAAGAGAGGGAGAGAGAATGGATTAGGGAGGAGTGAAGTGAGTGAAGGAGAGGGGAGGGATTGATGGAGAGAGGGGGAGGAGAGAGAGGGAGAGACAAAACCACGGAAGTTTGGGTCTGTTGCCGGTGTTGATGGAGATGTTGCAGGTGTGACGGGGTTGCTGTTGCTTCTGCTGTCGGTCTTGTGGCTGCTCTCGTGTTTGGCGCTCGCTGGTTGTTGTAATTTGGGTGTTGTTATTTGTCTGAATCATTGCTGTTCTCATTGTTGTTGTCGTCATTGCGCTTTTCTCTCACCATTGTTTCGCCGCAGTTGTTGCATGTCTTCGGCACGATTTATTGCAGCCCATTCGCGCAGCTACGGAGCTCCAACCAAGTGCAGAAGCAGAGAAACATCAACAACAACAGCCCAATATCAACAACAGCAATCCAATATCAACAACCATAACAAAGAACCTGCGCCAAAAACAAAGAATCCACGACAATTTCAACAACGCCACTTGAGTTCGCTTCCGGCGAGGGCGAGGCGCGATTGTAAACAAACGAGCAACAGCAGCAGCAGCAGCAGCAGAGATAAATAAATTTCCGCCAACGACAGATTGAACTGTTCTTGAACTGTCTTCTTCTTCTGGCGGTGTTCGCTGCCTGCGGCGATGGACGCGATCCGGACGGAACATTCAGCCCAATTCAGCCGCATTCAGCCCTCTCGAGCCCAGTCGACCTCGTTCGTTGCCTCCCATGCCCTCCCAACCCCTTCCGATCGCTCGCCCAACTCGCCCGTCCCGACTTCCCGGCTCGGCTCCATCGTCACCGCATCCGAACCCTCCGCCAGCCACGGCCACTTGCGGCCTCGATCGCCTCCGCCAATCCTCCCCATTCGTCCTCGGCCTCGTCCTCGGCGCTCTGCCGACGGCACTTGTCGAAGCCACAGACGCTCCTGCCACAGGCCGCCGAGTGATTGCTCGACTGGCGCTGTTCCTTGTCCACTTCGGCCCGCTCCCCCAACCCCGCCACGGCCGTCTCTCGGTCTGGTGGCTGTCCATCATCTGCTCGGGTTCTGCAATAATGTATTCATGGCATGTAGGCCTCGCAGTTGTTGCTGTTGTTGCTGTCCATCTTCGCTTCTATGAGCGGTTGTCATTTGTTGCCGTTGTCCTGGTTGTTGTCCGGGCCGTTGTTGCTGCTCTCGGACAAGCCGGCTGTGCGCTGGGACAATTAATCGTCGACTTCCAGCGCGTCATCCGCCTAATGGCGACGGCTCGGCCAGAGTCCGGCGAGGCCGAGACGACGTCGGAGGCGTGGTCGGGCGGGATTGTGCGAAATTATGCGGTGTTCATTTCATGGCTTCCCAACTCAACCCTTCCGCTTTCCACTTTCAGATCGACCTACTGAGACCCAGAAGACGGGCAGGAGGCACCGGACCAAATCGAAGTGAGTTTTGAATTATTGGCATTGTCATTGCTCTTGTTATCACCATTATTATTACAATGCATTTCTGTCCAACGCGTGCCAGTTTCCGGTTTCGAATCAACATGCGTCACAAACTGAGTCGTTTCTCAAAGATTTAAAGACTTCTGGGAACAACTTCTGCAACATTCACATTTCAGATTTTCGAGTTCTCCCCCGACTTCGTCTTCCAATGCGAATTTCTCCGTTCCCTCCGTCGACAGCACGTGGTCGTCGCCGGCCGCATCAGCAGCCATAGCAACAACAACGCAGCGACCTCGTGATCTTCATGTCGTGAGCGCCTCCCAACGCCGAACGCCACGAGATCGGCCGGTGGCGCAGGCGGCCGTGTGAATGAGTTCCATCGGCCTCGTCGCCAAACTCCGCCATGGTCCTTAGGCTCATCCAAGTCATTTTCGCCGACTTCTGCGCGTTGCCGCCCAGTCCCTGCGTGCCCTGAGCCTGCTCCGAATCCTCGAATCTCTTACGACCTGCTCTTTGGACTCGTTCCCATGAGCCTCACCTCCATCGTCGTCTCGTCAGCGCCGTCTCCGTCTCATCGCCGATCCCGTCTAACATTCATCATAATTTGCATTCTCTTTGTCGTCATCTACATCTGTCATCATCCCTGTTACCATCTCCATCACCACCACCGCCATCATCTCCGTCATCAGCATTCCCTGCTTCTCGTAATCACTGCCATGATCACGTTCATCACGAGCACCACGTGACGCCGTCGGCCGTCGCGGTGGTTGCGCTCCACGGTGATGAGTCCGCGAATGGTCTACGCGCAGGCCTCAGGGCCGTCCGCGAAACCCGGTTGCTGGCACCCTCGGGCAGCCGCCCCCAATGGCTCCCGCTCGCTGTGGCCGCCACACGACTCGCTTGCCACTTGGTTCCACTCGATGGCGCAACAACTCGAGCACCGCGGCCCGGGTGCCGCGAGCACGCATCCAATTGCAACAGGAAAACAACGAACACACCATGGAGAACATCAAGAACAACGACAATGGAAACAACAACTGCAATAAGTGCAACATCAGTGACGAGAACACGAGCAGATGCAACAAAAACCAACAAAGACCAACAAGTAGTAAAGCAAGAGCAACCTTTGCGGCCATCCGCCCCTGTTTCGCCCTCGCCTCCACATCTCTCTCCCTCTGGCCCTCGCCGCCTTGCGCCTTTTCAATTTGGCGATTTTTAATTTGCTTCTAATTAGATTTGTTATCGCTGGCCTTGGTCCGCGGGGTTCCGCGAGCCGTCCACCGACAGTGGGCCCAATAAGCGAGTCGTGTTTGGTAAATACCCATAAATTACCCAGAATATTTCCCGCCCCCGGGCAAGGGGTTGGGGGATTCGAGACTGCCAAATGGAATGGGTTTCGGTCATTCGCGAACAAAGGTGGCGAATTGATGGCATCAATTTGGGGACTCGAGGCACCCGCTTGTGCAGTTCTTTAATTCGATGGAAGAGGGTCTTCGGGCGCCAGGGGCTGGCGGAGACCGCGGTGAGTGCGTGTGTGGCAACAGTTAAGCGAGGGCATCCCAATTAGGGTCGAACTAATTACCCGGGGGAAATAAATGCGAACTGGGGACGCCTGATTTACAGCAGGCAAGTCATGCGCTTCCAGAGACACCGATTAAGACGACTGCGGCTAAGTGGTTCCGGGAGGGCGGGGCTGGGGGCGGCCACCAACAGTTCGTCGTCACAGCATCTTGGGAGCGAGGAAGAAAGTGCGGAGGGCGCGTGCTTGGGGTTATGTTTAGGCGATGGTAACTAAATCTAGTAAATGAAACTCATTTTAACAAACAAAATTAAATCAGGAAATAAACAAAACAAACATAAAATAAAATTGAAATTTGCACTTACAATATTTTAATGAATTAAATTCTATAATTGAATCAATTAAATCTATATTTTTTCATCAGTCTATGTTGGCTTCAATAAAAGCTTCAATGGAAGTTAAATTTGATTTGCGGAGGAAATAATTAAATCAAAGAAGTTTTATGGGAGCAACGCGATATCCTCATTCACCCATCTCTCTCTCTCTCTCCCTCCCCCTTCCGCTGTCTCTTTGACACGATAGTCCTCCCAGTGCTTTCACTGCTTGGCCGTCCGTCCGTCCGTCCGCCTGTCTCGCGGTCCGCTGGTCTTGACATCGATTAGAGTCACATTATTTTCAATTATCGCCGGGTGCCTTTTCTTTTCTGCTGGTGCATGGCTATCGTTGTTGTTGCTACTTGCGTTGTTGTTGTGGAAAATGTTCTACTGTTGTTGGCTTGCATTGATTCCTCCGCTGTTGTTGCCGTCGTCGTTGCTGTTGTTGTGTTTTCTCGATTGAGATTTTCATGAAAAACGTCATCGGCAGCGATGCAGCAACAACAACTTAATGCACGATGACAGCGCGGAGCAACAACAACAACACTATCGCCAACAACAATTTCAATGACAACAACAATAACAATACCAGCAGCAAATTGCAATTTTCTCATTTTGTAAATTTTCCCCAAAGTAGGTCAAAAGGTGAGTTTGACACAGAGCGTCAAATTGTTGTTGTTGTTGTTGTTGCTTCCTTCTCATTCCCTCTCGCTCTCTCCTTGTCGCGCCCTCCCTCTCCCGCCGTGCCTTGCCGTTTTGTGGTTGACCTTTGTTGTTGGGTTCCTTGCGGTTTCCCCGCCGTCGGTCGTCCGTTCGTTGGTCGTTAATTTAATGAAATTTTGTGAAAATGCATTTTCCTGGATTCCCACAAAGCCAGCGAGTACAACAACAACAAAAGCAACAGCCGAAACTACAGTTACAACAATTACATCAACGCTTTCTGCCTCTCGATCCCTCGCTCCCTCGCTCCTCTCCCACTTCCTTCCGCGGGACCTCCCGCTCGCGCCCTCGCGACGGCGGCGTTGCCAATTGCCGAATGAGCTTGCCACCTTTCCTGCCTTTCCCGGCTCGCCTCGCAGTCACCTCGTCGTCTGACGTCCGTCTTTCTTGCCGTCTTTCGCCGATTCATTGACTTTCTGGCTCAACCTGACGCCGAGCTCGCCATGAACTTGAACTTGGGCGACAGCGCGCCACCCGCGCCCTCGGCCCGCGCCGCCCACGGCACCTGCCAGCGGCTGCGCCCCTCCTGTCCGCGCCGTCCTCCCATCCGGCCGCTGGACGTTTTCCATACGCCGCCCAAGCGTGAAGCGTTTCCATGTTGTTGTCGAGGAAGTCGTCGTTGTTGGTGTAGTCGGTAGTGTTGTTGTTGGTCGGGTTCTCGTTGTAGCTGATGCCGCAAATACAACGACCATTACGGGAAGCATCGGTGCGTGACGTCGAAACAATTAAAAGCAACACATGCTACCCTCGCCAGCCCCTCCCGCCCTCTCCCCCGCCCCTATTTAAATCAGGGAGTGTTTTCGCTCTCTTCTGAATGCCGAATTCGATTCATTTTTCCCTGCCGACCGAACGCCGGTCTTTGGTTTGTGGAAGTTTTCAATGGAATCCGAAATGAATGGGAGTTGATGGTTTCGTCGTCTGGTTTTCAAACACTGTCATGGAGCCGGCTTTTTGTCGACTTTGGGCTGCTTTGTTGTTCCCACTTTCGCTGCGGACGTGGCTAGAAGTAATTGTGGTCGCTGTCGCTATTGTTGTTGTTGTTGTTGTTGGGAACAGTGGCTTCCCTGGGGCCCGAGTGGTTCGACTACCGATTTGTGGTTGATTAATTGAATTCTTTCCACTGCAGTTACTTTTAGAAGCCTCTTTTCAGCCGTTGGATGGGCGATGGAGCCCCCGAAGGAATGACGGAATGGGGTTTCGTTCTGAAAATTCGTACCCCATTCCTCTGGTCATTTGCTCAGAGCACGGGCCAAGCCCTGGAGATAAAAAAACATGTGCCAATTTCACGAATTCGCCATGTTGAGATCACGACTCGAAGAGATTATCAATTAAAAGCGGGTCGAGTCGTTGCCATGCCGGCGGAATCCACAAAGGTCGCTGGTTCTCCGAAGGACCTTTGTTTGGGTCTGGTGTCCGCGTTTCCAGTTGTCTCAGTTCTCGTTTGCCATCGCAGTCCCCGGCCCTCAACTGAAGTGCTGCATTGAAATATTAAACCCCCGACCCCCGCCTCCTCGGCGCACCTCGGTCGCCACTATTTTAGCTGCGAACAACAGTCGAGCGCACTTTCATTCAGACCAGCTGCGACCGGCCGCACGGTGAAGGACTCTGGGAGACCCCTCCCCTCCCCCTGCAGCCCCTCGTCCCTCCTCCAGTCGCCCAGTCGCCTTCGTCCCGCTCGCCGGCTTTTGATCTGCGCCAGTCGCCTCCGCTGGTCTTCGCAAGCCTCCCATTCACGGAAGGCAGCTAATAAAGGACTGCAACACAACAACAACAACAACATCGACAACGACGACTGCTCAGCCACCACGGGTCGCAGCAACGACATCTAAACTAACAACGTCACATCGCAACAACAGCAACAACGTGAGGTCGAAGGAGGGACGAGGACGGGTCGACGCGGAATTCATTAGTTGGCAGTGGCTGGTGGTTGGTTGTTGTTGTTGTTGCTGACTGCTGCCGCCTAATTGAGTGTCGGGCGTGGCGTTGGAATTGACAATGCCACTACAACAACAACAGCAACAACAGCAACAGCGTCTGTCGGCTCTGGGAACCGCCGCAGCAACAGCAACGGCAGCCGACGTGGACCGCTTTGGCGGCGACGAGCGATGCGAGCTCCGGGCTGGTTTCCGCTTCCGGTCTGATTGCAGTGGTGGCGGCCCAGGACATTCACCCCAGGATGTCGACGGCTGCTCCGACGTCGCAGGCTGTGGAGGCGCTCGAATTTAAATAATTAAGAGTGTCGATGCCGTGCGTGTGTGTGAGTGTGTGTGCGAGGGCGTGGTCGTCGTTGGCTGCCGGGCGTCTGTGTCGCGATCCCTTCGTGGCGTTTTCGCATCATCGGCGACAGCGACGTCGCGGGACCCCGATGCATGGAAGTCTTTAGAAAACGCCAACGTAGGCAGATTAGCGGAAGAGGGAGTGAGAGAGAGGGAGAGAGAGAGATGGATGCTGGATCGCTTCCGGTGCGACGCGGCCTGGGCCCGAAAGCGCGGCTTTCATTGCGATTTCCTGAACTCATTCGCAGAAGCACAAAATCCACACCCTCACACACACACACGTCGACACGCTGAACGCACTCACACAAGCATCCGCGCACCGATGTTATCCGAGCACACACTCGCGCAGCCAAGAACGCATTCGCCTGCCGGCTGCAGGAAGGCGTGGGGCGGAGGAGAGAGAGAAAGGGCAAGGGGAAGGGGAAGAGAGACAGCAATTGCCAGTGATTTGCTGTTGTTTTAGCTAGTTACTGGGGGTTTTGTTGTAGTTGTTGTTACCCGCGCCGCTGTTGTCGTTGCTTTCGTCGTTCGTTGCTTTTGTCTGTGCCGAGTTCCCGAATGAGGTGTCACCAGATTTGCAAAGCGGCGAGTTTTCGCCGCCAACTTCCGAGTAGTCGCCAGAAGTTTCAAAAGTAAATGCCAACAACGAAAACAACACCGCGAACATCACTTGCAGCAACCAGGACAACAGCAGCAGACCCGAAAGTTGGCCGCAGACTGGTGGAAGACGCAGAGAAATGCGAGGGCGCGTGAGCGAGAGAGGGAAAAGTAAAGAAGGCAAGCAATGTTCTTGGAAAAAGGCCATTAATCGCCATTAACTGAAACTGCGAGGAAATGCGTGGGAACGAGTCCTCAGGACAAATGAGTGGAGGTCATCGTAGTCAACCGGGATCGGAGGAAGTCAACGAATTGCTTCCGACCTCCGACCCCCGTTTTGCCGCTGGCTCAACGCCTCAGTTGCCAGGCTGCTGGGTAGAGAGAGGTGGAGGAGGGAAAAGCGAGGATGAGGAACAAGAAGAAGCCTGCAGCAGAAATTGTGCATTGACGGCGAAAATTCATTGCTGGGCAATGAATTGGCAAACAGCAGCAGCAGCAGCAGCAACAACAATAGAACAGAAACAACTACTTGAATAGACGCAACAACAACCACATCTGCAACGACTGCAGATCCTGTTGGCAACTGGAAAAATCCCTTTGCCAAAACACACACAAAAACACTCCGCACAGGCGAACATCCAGCGAGTGTGCGGAAGCAAGAGAGTGAGAGGGAGACCGAGACATTTGCCGAATAATGACAAAGGACGAGGGCGGAGAGACAGACCGGAACGAGCCGAGCGAAGTCCTTGCTTAGCATAAATCGATAAAAATGTCTCCTTTTCCGGTGGGCGTCGCCGCCACCCTCGCCCCGCTCCATATGTCTGCGTGTGGAGCTGTCCGTCCGTCCGTCTGTCCGCCTGTCTGTCGCTCAGCCTGTGGGCGTCTGCTCGGCTGTCCGTCGGCGGAGTCCGACTCGCACTCGCACTCGTGTGGTTCCCTCTATTTCTGTGAGGGAGATGGGACTATTTGGGAATGAAAGACAAATGGAGCGAGGCGGAGCGGGGAAGGATAGAGAGAGCGTGAGAGACACAGAGTGGGGAGTGGGGGGCAGAGAGCGGAAGACAGCGAGCGTATGTGAATGGGATTTTTGGCCTCAATCTAAGGCTGGCTCGTTGTCAGCCTAAGTGGCTTTAATGACGACGACGACGGCAACAACAACAGTAACACCACAACAACAACGTCGGTAGGATCGAGGACGCCGGCGAAGATCAAGGATTCGGTGTCGCACCATCAGCGGAGCAGTCTTCTAGGCGCTTATCGGTCGAGCAGGCCGAGGGCGAGAACGACCGAATGAATTCGGATTAACGACGTTTAATGGGGACGGGCAGGGGGAGAGAGTGGGGCGGGAGAATGGGAGAGGAAGAGAGGGGAGAGGAATAGGTGATAAGTAAGTAAAATCTCTTGTACAAAGCTCGCTCAAGGGAACGAGAGCGAAGAAGCGAACTGAAGCCCGGGGAAAGCGGTGGGAAAGAGGTGCGAGGGCTACAGAGAGCGAAAGAACGGGAGAAAGAGGGAGGGAGGTAGGGAGAGAGGAATAGACAACCAGTGGACGCAGCACGCCGCAGGCCTGTCAAAGGACCTGCCTCGCACTCGCCACTGGAGCCAGGTTGGCTCCGAATTTCCTGCTGGTTGGCTGATTGTTGTTTGTTCCTGTTGCTGTCCTCGTTCCTGTTGCTCGCGGCGTTCGTGTTGTTTGAGGTTGCCTTGCTGGGAATGACAAATTGCTCATCTGCCTAAATGCATGCCACGATTATTTACGCACGCATCCGCCGATCCCACTTCAATGGGTTGCGAAGCTTCCAACGCGACGGCGGATTTGCCACTAATTGCGCCGGCGGAACGCAACGGGATGGGGTGGGATGGAACGGAGTGGGGGGATGGAACGGAGTGGAAGACAATGCAGTTGAGTGGAAGGGAACGGAGTGGTTGGAAATCGAGCCGACAACGGGAGCGAGCAATCGATGCCGGCGGCTGGCGGCGGCCGACGGCTGGGACTCCATGGCAGCGACAACGGCTTCGGTTGCCAACAGCAGCCACAAAATAAATGACAACAACAACAACAAATAGCAGCCACAACCACAACCAACAACCTCAACCAACAGCCACAAATAGAGAAATTCATATTCGACCGCCGTCGTTGCAGGACCAAAGCCGCAGTGGGAGCGGAGGATGAGGAGAGAGCATCGAACGGAGGGAGCGAAAGAGGAGAGGCAGGTAGAGAGAGAGAGAGCGAGAGAGGTGGACGATGGCGTTGGACGCCAATAAATCACGAGACGCGCACGCGGTGCCGTCGCTCGCAGCCCATTGTCGTCCCGGGCAATGGCGCGTTGAGTGGCGCCGACCCACCGGGACGGCGCCACGCCCCTCCAGACCCCCTTGCCCCGGGTCGCCATCGCAGGATCCAGATGGCCGGGGCACTCCCGAGTGCCTCGGGGTTGCGCCGATCTCTGCAAGTGTTGGAACTAAATTAAAAAATCGATTTCCATCAGGACGATCGTGCAACGGATTTCTGAAAACAAAAGCTAATTTGAAAAGGTCCAGAGTCTGAAAACCAAATCGCCGCCGAACCGGAGCCGCCTCTTGAGTCAATTACGCCGACCGACTTCCGTCCGTCGCACCGGCCCCTGCCACGCCCACTCACATGCCCGGCGACTCCTCTCCTGCGAACGTGTGTCCGCGGCGTTCGGCACGTTTTATCGGGCTGAGCAGCGGACGCCAGGCAGGCGCGCTTCGCCCCGAACTGGCGGTTGGCAGCGTCCACGAACCCCTCGGATCTCACGCCGAGCCGCACACCCTCGTCCTCCGACCCCGTCCCTGCCGCATGGCCCGAGGGCTCGACTCGTGCTCGAAACCAGCAGAAATTGTTCACAATTTTCCCCCCAATCGGTCGCACGGCGATCATTCAATTCGGTGATGATGAACGTGATGATGATGAGGACGATGACGACGATGATGCTGGTGCTCCCTGCACGTGTGGCCTCTGGCGAAGCCGCCGCGCCACGCCTTCCGGCCAACTTCCTTCCTTCGCTTCTTCCCGTCTTCCCTCCCTCCCTTTCGTTTATCGGTGTTGTTGATTTTGTTGTTGTGGCATTGTGTGCAACGCCCCATCACCTACCGCCCTCGTCCGCCCAGGGGTGGGCCCAACTTTGTGCACACAGACGAGTGCGTTTTGGTCGGCTGTTGAGTGGTTGTTACTGCAGTTGTTGTTGTTGTTGGTGTTGTTAACTACGTTGTCAACATTTCAATTGCACAAAACATGCTGAAGACATTACTTCCACAACAACAACAACAACAAAAACAACGATGATTGCAACATTGAGTGCATTGAGAAAACGACGAAAATGCAAGAGAGAGAATGAACCACAAATAAGGGAAAGGAGTGGAGATACTGCAACAACAAGGTGACCGAGACAACACCAGAAGCGGAAACTGCAACGGCAACAGCAACAACTACGGCAATAACAACATTGGAATCCAATTCAATTAGATTTCGAAAATATTTACTCTTCCGATGCGCTCTAGCATCGGCCGTACGTTGGAAACAATTCAACAACAGCAACAATAGCGAATTCCAATTCAATTGATATTTCGTTCTTCGAACCCGCCCTGCACGGGCGGCATGTTGGAAATCGCATAATTGTGGAGTCAATCGAGGATGTCCCGAGCAATCGCCGGCGCAAAGGCCCGAGGCATGGCTAAATGTAGGACGTGACAATTGCAATTTGGCACGACTGGCGCTCGATTGACGGCCTTTGGGCCAATTTGAAGCCCGCCTGACGCCACTATCGAAGGGGTCTCGGCAGTTCAGGGGCTGCTGGGAGTTCAACACTCACGGAACGGGAGGATCTGATTGGGAGAAACTCATGGGGCAGCATGTGGTTGTAATGCAGGCGCCCGTAATGCAGGAGTCCCGTCTGTCGCCAGCACGAATCCAGAGCCGCAGTCGCACGGACATCGTTTCGGCAGCCGTTGGCGTCTCGCCTCCTCCATTGTTTCATTTCGACGGTTCTTTGTTCTGGTGGCTTCGAGGAAAACCGCAAAGTGTGGAGGAAATCGCCGCGGAAGCTCCGAAATTAAGCCATCGGGAGAGGAGAGAGGGGAGAGGGGACAAGGGCGAGAAGGACGGTCGTTAAGAGGTACCGGAAGTGGGGCGAATGCATTAAAACGGGGCCGGCCGCCAGAGGCAGGCTGTCGACCACTCGACCGCCCTCACAGAGAGACAGAGAAGGAGAGAGGGAGAGGAGTCCTCGAGTCCGGCTGGCCACAGAGGCAACGAGCCACACGATTTTTAAACTTCCCGTAAGCACCCACGGCTCCCCGGCCCGTTCCCGGCCACGTTCTCGCCCTCGCCCTCGCAAAAAACCCTAGTCCTGGCATCGAAGGAACCTGTCACGGGAGTGTTCGATGGCACAGCAACAACGACAGCCACGTGGGGGCGCGGCCCGGGAGCCACACGTGGTCATGACATTTTTCGAGTGGGCCCAAGAGGCGGCGCTGACGAGGGGGCCTGGGCCGATGAGAGCGATTCAATTCGGACTGCTAAATTATTGTGTTTTAAGTATTTGGTTTTACTGTTCTCATTTCTATTTTCGTCACCGGACCCTCCCGAGCCAATTGCAATTGCCTCGAACTCCCCCGGGCACGTTCGCACTCGTAATTGCCCGGCCACCGCTCGCCATTGCTCTCAATTACCCGCATCTGCCCGACCCTTCCGGCGCACCGGGCCAGGAGCCGGGCGGGACGCGGCTGGGGGCGGAGGCAGGGGCGGAGGAGTCGGGTGGTTGCGTTGCGGCAACTATTTCGGGCACGGGGCCAATTTCGGATGCCGTTCGCGGCCCGAGACAAGAATGTTGACAATGCCGTTTTGTTGGTGTCGCCCTGTGCCGCCGTCGTTGTCGACGGGTTCCTGTTGTCGTCGCTGTTGTCGTCGCAAGAGTCGTTGTCGTTGTCGTTGTTGTTGTGGCTCCTCTTGGTATGCAAATTGCACGCCGCACTCATAAATCGAGGACCGCGACGGAGTCGGGCGTCGGGCGTCGAACGTCGTTGCCGTGTCTGCGGCTGCCGCAACGTTGTCTTCGGCTCTGTCGCTGTGTCGGAGTCGGGGTTTGTCTGGGTGGCATGGTTGTTGTTATTGTTGTTGTTGTCGGTGTTGTTTGCGTTATTCATTGACTCGTTCCTCGGCCCCGAGGAAGAGCCACAATTGCCCGATGCAGCCGCGCCGAGAGCAACAACTTTGTTGCTAACGATGTTGTTGATATTGTGGTTGTTGTCATGGTGGAGGTTGTTGTGATTGCAGTTGTTGCTGTTGTTCTCGTAATTGTTGGTGTTACCACGGCCACCGCCGCCGCACTCGCCGCTGTCGCTGGTCATTCGTTTGTGGCCTCCACCAGCCGGGCCAATTGTGTGCGTCTCTGCGTGCTGCTCGTTGTGGTTGTTGTTGTTCCTGTTGTTCTGAGTGCTTGACTGCTCTCTGTTGCCAACAACAGCAGCAGTGGCAGCAACAACAAGAAGGACTTCTCCAGTCCGATCGTGCGGAGCCCGTCGACGACGGTCGGAGTTTGAAATTGAAAACCGTCGACTGCACGTGACCCGCCTGTCGAATGAGCCGCGCCCCTGCCTCGTTCACCTCCCCCCCCCCCCCTCTCCCTCTTTAAGTCCGCTCTCTCTCTCTCTCTTTTGTTTTCAACCCCCTCGCCCTTGGTCTTTCCCTCCCTCTCCCAGGCCCCTCTTGCCAGCCATTCCGTGCTAATGGAAAATTCGCAAGAGCCGCCTCCGCCTCCGCCTCCTCCCTCGCCCTCGTCCGCGTCCCGGTCTCGCCTCCGATGGACGGGTTCCTGCTCCTCTGGAGCCCGCTGACCCGCCACTGGAATCCACGCGGAGGCTTCGCCGCCTCCCTGGTCCTCGGGTGCCAAGATCGGGGTTTATTGGAGGAAACGCAGAAATTAACGTCTCCTTCGTTCTCTTTCAGCTACGGCAGGCGGGCTGCAGCATGCGTTCCTGAGCCTGTTCCAGCCTGACAGCAGTCGGTCCTTGGTTTCGGTTCCGGTTCCGGTTTCGGCTTCCAGAAAAGGTGAGTTTCTCTGGTCTTTGAATCGGGGTGTTTCTGGGGTGGTTGTTGGCATTTTCTGAATTCTGGTCCCAAAGGCAAAAGAGGCTAAATCTAGTCGATTTTATTTCGATATTTCTTGAGCGCCTTGTGATTTTCTTATATTTTGAAAGAAGATATTTTGTAAGAAGAAATGAAGTCTTCCTTGAAAGGAAAATTCCCAGCCGCTCCTGCTTCGCGGCCCTGTATCGAGCGGAACCTGGGGACCCTCACACGCTCGCTCACACACACACTCGCCGCCCATTCTTCACGTTCTAATTATGCGTCCTGCCTCCCCCTCGCCCCTCGCCCTCGCCCTCGGACGGCGTCTCGCCTGCCGTCTTCGGCGGAAGCCACGGGTTTCGTTTCGACTGCAGATTCGTGTTTTCCGCCCCCAACAGCAGGACGAACAACAACAACAGCAACCAGGGGAACGCGTGGATCAACAGAGAGCGAAACAACGACCAGGCCCAACAACGAAATCCTCGGCAACCGGGGCGCAAAACAGCAACAACAACAACAGCAACAACAACAGCGACAACACAGTCAAAGTTTCGGCCGCTTCGCCAACCGGTTCGCTTCCTATGGATAAACTTTGTTCCTCTAATTTCGCAGTTGTTGTTGTTGTTGTAGACATTGTTGTTGTTGTTAGTGTATAGTGCGTTGTTGTTGGCGTGAGCTGGGCGTCATTGTTTCGAGTGTTGTTTTGGAGAAACATTTAATTTTCGCATGAATTTTTCACGAAATTTTCGAAACCGTGAGGCGAAGAGACAGAAGAGGGAGCGAGAACGGGAGAGAGAGCAATAGAGAGAGAGGCAGACGACAGCGAGAGAGGGATGGCCGACGGAGAGAGTGGCAGGGAGAGAAAAGTCGATGCCGGCGCCGCGACTCGGGCGACTGAGTGCGCGAAAAGCTCCAGCTCCGAAAGCTCTCCACGCTCGGCAGCTTCGTCGACGCTTTCGCGAAGCTCCGGCCTCGGCAGAGTCGAGTGGAAGCTGCCGCGAAAGCTGCGACGACCCGAGCGCGAGGCGTATGAGTGACTGCGAAGACGGTGGACGGAGTCCGAACAGAGAATCAAAATTTAGAAAGGGAGAAATTTAAGGTACGCGACAAGTGGCCGGGAATTTCAAAAACATGCAACACAAATTTAAAGAATAAAAGTACGAAAACAAAAAGGTGATCAAGACCATTTTGATTCGCCACTAGCAAATTGAAAACAATACCTGGAGTCGAATTTAGCGCCAATCGGTGAATACGAAGATGTTCGCTACAGTTTCTGGATCGAAGTCGTTTGAGGGAAAACGTGGCAACACCTGCAGCCGCCCTGCGCCCTCGCATTCGCAGAGCTTCGGCGTCTTTAATTAGTTCGTGTTCCTAACTCCCATTAATCCCCACCCGCTCCCGCTCCCCCTCCCTGACCCGCAGTCCCGCTGTCTCCCCGCTCCACTCGCTCTCCCGAAGTCGCCGCTGTTATGTAATTCACGGGACCCTCGCCCCAGCCCCAGCCCCAGTCCCAGCCCCGCCGGATCCTTTTCGAAACAGTTCACTTTCCATTCCCCAGCGCCCCCCTCTCCGTGGCCCACCCTGCGCCGAAGCTCTCCAGACGCTTTGACTCGAAAGCTCTCGCTCTCGCTCGCGCCTGTCGCTCTTTGCGGGTCTGCCTGCGCTGCCTCGCTCGCCTCCTGCGTGCCTTCCAGGGGTTGGAAGTGGCTTCGCGTCCACGCGTCGCCTGCATCGGAATTCAGTTTCCGCGAGACACGACAGGCCAGCGGTTCGAGCACGCGGCGCCGCCGGAGCAACGCGCACAGGAAAAGTACAGCGAACGCCCCCTCGCTCCTCTCGGTCGCGCTTCTCTCGCGCGGCCCCCTCGTGGTGCTCTCTCGCTGTCGCTCTGTGCGCGTGCGACAGGGCCGCCTGCAGGCCAGGTGGGGCGAAGGGACCGCTGCGGACGCGCGTGGTCGCAGGACACCTCGTTCGCCCCACCCCAGCCCACGCCGAACCCGCACGACTCCCACAACAAGGACGGCAACAACGCCTTCCGCCCACCTGCCGCCGACCATCGCCGTCCCGACCCGGGCCGCCACGCCGCCCCAAGCGTGCACATCAAAGCCAGAATTCGACACCTGCAGCTGCTCCAGGACCTCCAGCGAAGTCCCGAGTTGTTCGTCCTTCTGACAGCCGCTTGGTCGTTGTCCGCAGTTCGCCGCGATTCGATTTCGATTTCGCTTTCGATTCCCTCTTTCGACCGACGCGGGACGCGGCGGGAGGCAGGAGGCAAGCGGCAGGCGGCAGGACGAGGCATTGTGTGTATGTGTTGTGAAGTGCGAGGACGAGCGCGGAGTGGGGGGCGCAGCCGAGCGAGTGACAGCCCCGAAGAGAGAGAGGCAGCGAGAGAGGCGAGCGAGAGAGGCGAGCGAGGGGGGCGAGCGAGGGAGGCGAGAGGGAGAGCGAGTGTTTGTGTGTGGGTCGGAGGGACGGCGGGCGCTCGCCGACGGTCGGCTCAAATTTCGATGATTTACCTAGGGACCGTCATGAATTGCTTATAAATCGGCGAGTCGTGAGTGAAAAGAGCAGCACTAAATGCGAAAGCGAGAAGAGAAGCAGTGGAAAGTGAGAAAAGGCGACAACAAGTGCAAGATGTGAACATCGAGAAGAGAATAGGAGTGAGACGGCGACAGGGTCGCCAACGGCCGCATTTAAACGAGCGCCTCGTGAATTCAGAATCGCGATGGAATCCTCGGAGGATCCTTTGCGGGAATCGCGGACAGCGGAGGACGGTTCAACAATGGGAACGCGCGAGTCCGAAGGAAGCGCGTGTGGGCGGGAGGGAGAGGCTTCCTTTGGAGCCGAGTTGCGGAGACTCTGAAGGCAAATCTGTTTCTGACGTCTGTGATTCCTGGGTCGGTCCCACGTCGTGTGGCGGCTTCCCCAGGGCTTCCAGGGCCGCCCATACGCCCCGCTGTCCCCACCCGATCCCCTCATTCGACTCCCCGTCCAATTATCCGCCGCCCTGCCTCCGGGGCCGGGCCATCGGCCTCGGACTAATTGAGTTTCGCCTAATCGAATTCCGGTTTTAAGGCAGTTTGTCACATTGACTCGAATCGAAATTCAATTGGGACGCATCTGGTTAAAGCGCGCTTCCGGGCGCTTCGGGGAGGGAGAACTTCTCCCTACCGCTTACGAGGAGCCAGAAGAAGAGGGCTCTGTTCGCCTCGCCTTCCCATCTCGACAGGCCCCGAGCGAGGCGAAGCTCATGAAGAAAACATTTTAATTGCCATTACTTCGAGCCCCTCCCTCGCCACGCACGCCGCAGGACCTCAATTAATAGGCCTCGGCCGTCCCGCGCCACGCGCCGTGTGCGTGGTTCTTAATTAGCTCGCCGCCGGCTGAGCCCGGCTCAAGTAGGACGGCGAAATGAGCCGGGGGCTCGCGCTCGGGCCCCAGGGAGCGTCCACGGGGCCGCCTCTGGCCCTGGGAGCGGCTCCTGGGGCGGGCCGCGGCCGTTCCATTTATTGAAGTTCGTGTCCTGGCGCCCGATGGCGAGTGTGCGAGTGTGCGGCGTTCGAAGGCCTTCGAGGCGATCAACAATTGAAACTCCGTCGTCCGGCGGAGTGGAGGCCACTCGGAGGGCTCTTGGAGTCCTCAAGGGCGTTCGACCACGCGAGTGCCGACCCGACTACACAATCGAACAGGACTCGCACACACACGCGCAACCACAGTCACAGTCACACACACACGCAGTGACGGACGAACGCTCGCCGGCGAATTGTTTTGATGCTTTTATGGCGAGCTTTCGCCGCCCGCTACAACCACGACTGTGAAGACCGAACGCAGACACAATTACACGAACGGTAGCAACAATAACGAAAGCAGCTGCGATCAAATAAGCGCAACAACAGCAGCCAGGCAACAACAAGAGCGAGAACAATCACCGGAGCGAAAGCCATTGAAAGTTCTCTGCGGGCCACTGAGATTTCTTAAAAACCACTTCGGTAAATGCGTGTCTGTGGACATCGGTGCGAGCGCTCGTCCGGCTACATGAGGAATGTGTCGGGCTGTTCGCCCCTTAGTTGCGGCCGACGTCTGTCGGTCGCAGAGGACGCGGTCGGACACCGCCCAGAGCGACCGCGACTGGCAGACTTCAAAGGGCTTCTCGACGACGGTCGCCGGCTCGCTGACCTCGACGAGGTTCCGGACCCGGTTCCGGAGCCTGTCTCTGATCCGGGCCCCAGGGCGTATGGGCAACCCCTAGGGCCGGCGGACTCCGATTCCGCGAAGATTTTTCGACGACTTGAACGGCCCTCAAGGCCAATCGAGGTCATCCGAGCAGCCCCAGCTCAAGGCGCAGCTCTCGATTCCCCCTGTCCCGGACGATGTCTGGCGCAGGATTCGAGTTGGCTGCTGATGAGGCTGGCAGCTTCCCACGGTGGAGAAGAACGTTGTGGCTTTGGAAACGAAGGCAATCAATCGATCCAAGCAAACGTCTTCATATCCCTCACAATTTTTCGCTGTCGCTTCCTCTGGCACTCCGTCGCTCCACCGTCCAGTCCTCGCTGTGTCTCTGCCAGGCCATTTGACTGCTTGGCTTTCGCCGTCTCTTTCAATATCGGAATGTCAAAGGTCACCCGGAGGAGTCCGGAGAGATGAACTATTTTTAACCTGCCCTCACACACCCCACGACCACAGCGGCGCGGTGTCACGTGACGATGCCGGACCGCATCGTGGCGGTCGATGGCTGAAGCGAGTGTTTCTAGCCCGAGGGCGAGAGGCTCTGCTCTGAGTGGGTGTGAGTGGGACGGCGTGGGGTTCGTAGGGCGACAGTGGGAAGGACGGAGGCGAGGGAGGGCGGCGGTGGACCTTCACAAGTTTCCCACCGTCGTCGACCGTTCTCTCAGCGTCTTCCGCGTCCGGCCTCATCCCCAGATGTCGCAGCAAATGCTCTTGCTGTCGTGGTCCTCCTTGCTGTTGTGGTTGTTGTCAATGCTTTTGTCGCAATCTGGCTGGCTCTGTTGTTGCGGCATTTGCAATTAGAGCAATAAAACAGCGCCATTCGCTCGTCCACTCGTCCACTTTATCCATTCCCGTCCGCTCCCCAGCAATTGTCGTCAATGCGATACTCGACGTTGCATCCGCCGCTTCCCGATCCCTCGTCAAGCGCCCGCCACCGCCCCAGGGCTCCGCTCGCCCAGCCCCTCGTCCCCCGGCTCCTGCTCCTGCTCCTGGATCTGGTTCCATTCCTGGGTCCTTGCAGCCGCCTTCGAAAGGCGCGCGGCCGGAGCATCGCGTGGCGGACACCGTCGAGAGCGCGCGATGCAATCGTCCTTAGCGAGGACCCGGGAAGGTGCGGGGGTCGGGGACCGGGCGGGCCGAGGGCGTCTCAGCCGGAGCTGGGAAGTGATAAGTAAATACGTGTGGCGTGTTGACAGTGCTGGAGCGCCCGAGGAACTGGGGCAGAAGGGGAGAGTGGGCGGGAGGAGAGGGAGGGCGAGGGGCGGAGGGAAGAAAGGGGCGAGGCAGGGTGCGGGGAGACGCGTGCGAGTAGTTGTAATGAATTTTTAATGGTGCTCAAGGACGCGGCGGGGAGGCGCCAGGGGCGACGCAAAACTACGGAATCGAGGATGGCGCCAAGGGGGGAAGGAAGGAGAGCGGAGGAGGCGGAAGGAGGATCCCTGCAATCAGTGTCTGCTTCTTCCAAAACGGAGAGGACGAAAATAGAAGTTGCGTGGAGCAGAGAAAGGCAAAGCAGAGAATCGGGATCGAAATCACTGGATGGCGGGACGGATGGGTGGATGCGTGGATGGATGGATCGGTGCAGTAGCGCCCGCATTTGTGCGGGGGCGGGGCGTGGGCGCACCTCAGATTCGCCGATCGCCGGATGCCTGTGCTCGGGCCGCATTTTCCGCCTCTGTTTTCCGTTTCACATCGAACCGCATTCAGTCGGCATTTTCTCCGTGCTCGGCTGTGGGCTCAGGGCGCTGTGGGCAGGGCGTGGCTGGGTCGGAGCCCGGACCTGTCCTGTCCAACCCATCGATATGCGGCCACACGAGGGCCGGCGGGAGGCTCCCAGTGCGTCACGGATGCCGCCCCGGTGGCCGGCGCGATCCAGTGTGGGAACATATTCAAATCGACCTCGAGCCGGGTGCGGGCCGGCAGAAAAGACGAGCTCAATCCATAAATATCTATTCAGCAGCCGCGAGGCGAGCTTATCTGGGGTCTTGAATTTTAATGGCTCGCTCGCTCGCTCTCGCCCTCACCCGCACCGCCTCCCTGTCTCTCTCTGTCCGTCCGTCCCCGTTCGCCTGCCGGCCGTGCGACAACTTGTGCCACATCTCGCTCGATCCAATTTCTGCCCGCCTGCGAGCGCCGATGAGATGGTGATTTTTCTGTTCTCCGTCCTCTCTTTGTACATTTCAAATTTTCCGCTCGGCTCTTCATTTGCATTTTGGCGACTTTCGTATCGACCCAGGGGACCGCACTCAGCCTTCAGCTGCCTCCCCACTTCTGACAATCTAATCTTCCTCTCTCCCTCCCTTAGCCAGGGTCAGGGGGCCCGCAGACCTGGATTAGGCCGAGCTTCCGTCGCATTTACGGAGGTTCTTTCGAAATCCATGCACCGGGATCCACGCTAATTTTCAACAATCATCTTCAATCGCAAGTTTAAGGTCCTTCAGAGCTCACCTTGACTGCCTCCTTCTCTCCGTCCCTCCCTCTCTCCGTCCCTCCCTCTCTCCGTCCCTCCCTCTCTCCGTCCCTCCCTCTCTCCGTCCCTCCCTCTCTCCGTCCCTCCCTCTCTCCGTACCTCCCTCTCTACGCCCAGATGGATCCTCTCCTATTGTTCCGAGCCCGTTTCGGAGCCCATCGGATCCATTTGAAATAGATTTTAATTCAATTCCGATATCGCGAAACCGATTTCGCAGATTACCTCGTTTCTGAAATCCATTTAGGGCCCTCCCTCAACCCCTCTCCTGCCGCCTCCTTTCGGCGGCGGCCGGTGCGGAGCCGGAGCCGAAGCGATTAAAGCGAAATCCATCAAAAGCCTAAATGCAATAAATTGATGGCCGCCAATAACACTTAAAATTATTGGCAACACACACACACCTCCACGCTATCGCACACACCCGCAGACGGTCTCCCTCTCTCTCACTCTGCCCCTCTCTCTCACTCACCCATCGAACCCACCCATCGCCCTTGTCTCTCGAAAGGCTCGATGGAAGCCGACGAGAGAGGCTGAGAGGAGGACCATAGAGGGAAAGAGAGGGAGAGGGAGAGGGGAGAGAGAGAGGGTAAATAAATCAGAGCAAACATTTGTGCGAGTTTACGAGCGAGCGCGGGGCTGGCGGGACCCGCAGCGGCTCCTCTTCATTAATTAACGCCTGGCAGCAGCTTGTTGGGGACCGCTGTGGGCCGGGTCCGGTCGTGCGCGTGTGTGGGTGAGTCCGTGTGTGGCGCGAGTCCGTGTGCGCTCGGGATGATCTCGTCCCGTGCCCGAGTGCATGTGTGTGCGGAAGGCATGCGAGTCCACGTGGAGTTCGGTTGCCTTTCCCGGAGTTTCTTTGTGGGGAAAATCAACACCATGCCCGGGACGAGAAGAGGACGAATTGCAAAAACCCATTTTCGCTTTCCGAAATTGAAGCCGAAATCAAAGGGCTTCGGACGTCGGCGCGGCAGGTTCCCGAAATAATCCCAGCTTTAATTTCGAGATAGCATTTCGAGTTTCCCTCGTCGTGCTCTTCGCAACACCGCGCGGCCCTCGGAGGTCCTGCGGGGGTTTGCGATCGCTCGAAAGCTCATCGAGGGCTCCGCGTCCTGCCTCCGGTCGCCGAGGTCCTCCGGCTCACAGCGGCGTTAATGGAAAACTCAAACGAGGTTTTTCCACTTACACCTTTTTACACTTACACCCATCCGCACCCACACCCGCACCGGCTCCACAACGTTGCTGTTGCTCTGCGCTCGAGACGCCTTTACTTTCGCCTCGACTGGAGGAAACACGGCTGAGTGCAGGTGGGCGAGTGGGCGAGTGTCCTCGGTAGGCGTGGGCGTGGTTGTCGTTGCGTAGATTTATTTGTTGTTGTTGTCCCCGGCACGTTGTTGCGGTCGTGGGTCTTCAGATTTCCATTGCCGATCGAAGGGAAAAACTATCACGGCATCAACGACGACAACACCCGCAACGTGCTGACCTTTCGGGGCGTGTCGGGCCCTTTCCCACTTTCTCCCACTCTCCTCCTCCTCCTCGCTCTCCCCCTCCTCTCTCTGTCTCCTTCGCACACTCGCCCCACCTCCCACTCGCGCTCTGGGTCCTCGTGTCCCTCGTGTCCCTCGTGTCCTCGCGTCTGAGCTCCGAATACCGTTGTTTGCGTGCTCCAGTTTTTCTCTGATGACATTTGCCGCTGCTGTTGCTGTTTCTTCTGTTGTTGCTGCCGCTTCTTCGCTCATTGTTTTCGCCGTTCTCGTTCTTGTTGTTGTCTCGTACAGTGGTTGCTGCAAGTTTTTCCATTGCTACGCTGGTTGTTGCTGTTGCTGTTGCTGTCTCTTCAACTATTGTCGTTGTTGTTGCCGTTTCTTATCCTCACCCATTGTTGCGAACGAGAACAGGAACCGGAACAATCGGTCTATTTGTTGCCGTTGTTGTTGCTGTTCCCATTGTTGTTGTCTCGTTGACATAATCGACAAGCGGAAAGTGTGACACAGGGCCGAGGGCCCAGGGTTCAAGAGCAGATCGATCGGCTGACGATTGGAGGGAGGAAGCGAGAGACGGCATGTGGCGATTATGGGGGAAATTTCAATTGAATTTCAAGGATCCCCGTTCTCCGAGATTCATCAAGCGTGTTTGCGCCGAATGCTTGGGAGGATTTCGTCACAAGTTTCATGAAAAAACGAAATACACAATCGCCCAGCGAGTGCATGGCATTTCAGTCGAAGTGAGAAAAAACGCTCCGAAATCTGATTCGTGCCAAAATAATCCGTTCGTAGAGATTCGGCTGCGGGGAATTAAATTTTCACGAATGCGAAATGGACTGCGACACGATCGACGGCGACGTAACAACAACTCCAGCGACGACAACAACAACCACAACAACAACAACATCAACGGCGACACATTTCCTCGCTCAGTAGGCAAAAAGCCGCGATTATCCTTTGAGTGGCCGGGTGGAGCCGTCGACGGCTGACGTCAGACGTCAGACGTCGGCGGAAGCGGCTTAAAGCGGCAAATGCAATAACGGAAAGCAATCGCCGGCAATGGTGGGCGCCGTTGGCAGCAGCCACAACACAAACAACCCAAACAACGACAACACTAACAGCACCCAATTAGAGGCCGTTAAGAAGCGTTAATTCTTCGCTCGTGGAAGTGGAAAGGATTTCGTCAGCGCTTCCTTTCGCGCCTCCTTCGCCCTCTGTCTCTTTCGCCCTCTCCGTTTCCCTCTTCGTGTCTCCTTCCCGACGCCCAGAAGTCCTTCTGTTATTCGCGACACGGCCGGTCGGGGCCAGGAGTCGTCCGTCGTCCGTCGTCGTCGCCGAGGAAAAATCAATGGGAGGTTCCGCCCCTTCGCCGCCCGGACCGTCCGCAGTCCGATTTTATTCCGCTCGGCGGCGCGGTGAGAGGGCCGGGAAAGCGAAAGCGACGGCGCCGAGACGGGGGCCCTTGGGAGGATTTGGAGCGCTCAGACCTGGTTCGTTCGCGGGCGGGCGGGGCGAGGACGGCCGATGACCTTGAGATGTCAACGCGCCCGGCCGCCTCCTGCGACAGCTGCCGTGAACGCGAAACGTGACTCGGCCCGAGGGCGAAGCTGCGGCGAAACTCGCAGTCGGCACATCCTTCGTGGGAAGTCGGAGCCCGCTTATGGAGAGGACACCTGGGCACACACGAACACTCGAACACACGCACACACTCACACAGCTCGCGCACTCTCCCTCGGACTCGCGCACACGGCGGGACGCGAGGACCTCGACACCCAAATCGCCTCCGAGCCCCTGGTCGATTTTATTGACATCCGTGTTGACGCGCCGCCCGCCGCCGCCGCCGCAGCGCGACTCACACGACGACACCGCACACGCACACACACTCACACACGCGCACGTGCAGCCCGCCACACCGTCCACGCTCGGGCACACATGCGACCCCCAGTGGCTTCGGATTCAAGCTCGATTTCCTCCGTCTTTGCTTCGTGGCGTGCGCCGTCCGTCCGTCCGTCTGTCCGTCCGTCTGTGTGCGTGTGTGCTGCGTGTTGTGGGCGGTGACGGGCGGACCGCCCTCGCATGTGACAAGTTCATTTGCGTCACAAAATGGCCGCCTCCGACACTCCACGCAGCCGTTGATACCAATCATCCGCCGAGGACGGGCGCGGACGTGGCGAGGGGAGGCCGAGAAACGCTCGAGCGCCTCCTCCTCGGGACGCGGCCGACGTTTCCGGGTACCTTGACCTGCTCGCCACGGCTCCGCCGAGCTCCCTCCCTTCCCGGCTGCTGCCTCCAGTCGGCCCGTCATCGCCTCCCTTCACTCGGCCGCCGTGGCCGCCCGGTCGGCGCAATCATCCAATGCCGCGCCCTCCCCTCGCTCCCTGGTACTATTTCCACTCGTCTCCTCTCCTCACTTCTGCTCCCCTGTTCTTCCTTCTCCTGCCACTGAACGCCTCACCCCTCCGCGTCCTCCCGGAGCTCGGATTTGATTTACCTCGGGTCGTTCATGTCGATTGCGTGGCGCTTGCGATGGGTTCTGTTGCTGCTCGTTTGGCCCTCGATTAGATTACACCGCAACAACACCAACAATAACTACAACAACATCAACAGACACGCCAGCCAATTGAAATGCGATTGGGTCGAGCGGGATTCGATGAACTGTTAAGTTGAAAGGATTTTTGCTGCTGTAGTTGCTGCTGCTCTTTGCCGCTGCTACGGCTTAAGTTGTTGTTCTAAATGATGACGTCCTTCTCGTCGATGGAGAGGTCGATGCGGTGGTTGTCGCGCCCTCCGCCGTTGCCCATCCGGCCGCGCTCGCCGGGCGAGAGACTCGACAGCACGCTTCGGAAGCCCCCCTGGGCGATCATTCTGTCTCTCTCCCGCCCTGCCCTGCCACCAGGCAGCAGCCGGCTCTTCACGAAGCGCTCGGTTGCACGGCTTAGGTGCAAGGCTTACGAGGGCTTCCAGCATCGCGAGCCGCGCGCGGAAATGAAGAGGTCCCTGGAGGGCGCCGCGTGAGCCGCGGACCCGAAGAGTTCCGCCCGTCCCTCTCGAATCAATCCGCGCCGGGTGGAATCCTGCTTGCTGTCGACCGGAGATTGAAGGCTCCGCAATCGCATCTGGGCAAGTGAGACGTGGTGACAACCGAGAGCCCCAGCTGATGGCTGCGTGGAGGTGGCGCGGACGGCGAGGGCTCGGGCCGCACCGGCGGATTTCGGATGCTGTCAATCACCTGTCAATCGCATCGATTCCAAGCACCGCGCCCCCGGGCGTTGCTGAGGAAGACGGCGACGCTGTTGGCGATGTGTTTTAGCGATCGCGCTGGAGGCGAGGGCGTCGTGTGTGTCTGTTGCTCAGGCTTCCGGTGAATGCTGCCAAGTGTGATGCGGCCGATCACGGTCGGCGCGATCGGCAGGTGGTCCAAGGCCTCGATCGGCCAGCATAGCAAAGGGTAGCAGTCAAAGACTAATGGAAGCCCAAATAGAGGAAACAAACAGAGGCCTGATGTGTCTTCACTGACGGAAGACAGAGGAGGAAAAAATTAAAAAACTAATCATCGATCGATCGATCGGCAACAAACGAGCCAGCCTAATTAGAACTCCAAAATCCGTAAATAATGCGGTTTTGTTCACCAACCGAGGCGGTGAATGAAGCAAACAGAATTAGTTGATGTTGTCGACTGTGCTGTTGTCGACCTTGTTGTTGTTTTTGTTTCTTGTTATTGTGAAATTGCGAGATGGCCCACGTGTGAGTTCGAGTAGACTCTGGACCCGAATGTGAAACGGGCGAGGCGTGGATGATTGAAAAGTTCTGAAAATGAATGCATCAACTAAGAGCTAAACTTGTCAAAAATAAATTTGCTTAGATCGTCGTCAGCGGGATGAAATTTTCTAAATAAATTGCAAGGGTTTCGAGAAATGGAGAACAGAGAAGGATTTTTGATGCAGCAACATGCTGAGCAGACAGGTGAAGACCTGTTTCTGTTGCGTTCAGTCAAACCTGGCCGAATTCCTGGCCCAAACCAGACGTTGCAGTAACGAAAACAACAACCAATATTTATATTGACAGCAGCGACAACAACGATGGAAACAACAGCCACATTGGGCTCGTTGGCCGTGGAAAGTAATCAAAAGCAAGAGAGTGAAAGAGCCAAAAAGCCAGATCCCGAGGCTGCATAGACGGATGTGCGTGTATTTGTGTAGGGTGTGTGTCAGTGTGTGTGTTCGTGACTCCCCACGAAATTCTTGTGTCCTTCGAGCCAAATTATTGCGACGCCGGAGCGGACGAAGACGTGGCGAACAAAATGGCGAAAATGGGCCGTTTGGCAGAGAGCCAGGGAAACGAGGAGACCGAGAGGGGAGAGGGAGTGAGTGAGGGAGAGGGCGCGAAAGGAACCACCATGAGAGCGGTGGTAGAAGAGGACGGCGAAAATTGCATGTTTGTGCGAAAAATTACAGCACATCAGCGATGAGAACGGGAGGCTGGGTTCGAGAAGAAGAAGCAGCAGAGGAGCGCATGCAGCATTCGAATTAAAAATAAAAATACGAAGAAACCGAAGAAGACGAAGAAGAGGACGGAGCAGCGAGCGAGATGGAAAATTGTGCCGAAAAATTGTGTCGAAAAATTGCTGATGAATTTCTAATGAGCGCCGGCACCAACGATTTTCACTGACTGCCGAGCGGAAAAAATATGTGGAGCAAACTAGAAAAGGAACAGCAACAGTAACAACAACAACAGCAGCAACAATAACAATGACAACAGCAACAACGTTGGTGATATTAAGAGCAACAATAACCTTGGCAACAGGGCAACATTGACACTTGAGAAATGTAGAGGCGCGACAGCAGCAGCAGCAGCAGCAGCAGCAACAACAACAATAGCCAGAGAAACAACAACAACACGCACTGTCGCAATATCCATGTTGACACAGAGAGGGCAGCACTGGAGCAACATGGAATCCATCATCCGAGACGGAGGCACAGACAGAGGGAAAAAGAGAGCCACAGAGAGAGTGACAGGGAGAGAGAGGGGCCGAGAAGCATCCTTAAGATCCACGAGGACCCTCCGGCGCCGCTCGGCCAAGGACCTTTTGAGCTGCGGCCCTCCGAGGCCTTGTGCGCGGGAATTCGCCAACATTTTGCTCTATTCAGAACAACAACATTGCCTTACAATAAAAACAACTACAACAAGAACTGCGAGTGGCTATTTAACATCTTCTCTAGATGGCGAAAGGAACGGTTTGAAATTTGCGAATTCCCCGAGCTGCTTCGAGTCGAAGATCCACGGACGACTCCATGAATTTGGCCCGAACGCTTTTGACTAACGATCCACGGGGCAGGGGAGAGGGACGAGAGCGAGCGAGCAAAACAATGGAAGTGGGACAGTGACAGATGTAGGTATTCAGGGCAGGCGGGGAGGGGGAGTTTGGAGGAAGCCAGCGGGCACGTCGTGAAAAATGAATCGGAAAATGACTTCTCCGCCTCCTTCGCCGCTGGAGGTCCCGTACGAAGAGACGGCTCTTCGCTGGAATTAATCAAGGATTCCTTAAAATCCCTTTTGTTCCCAGCCACTCGGAGCAAAACGGCCAATGGCTCAGGCGCGGATTCCATTTACGAAATGTGCTTGTTTTGAGTTATGCCGAAACGCCCGAATGCGAAATCCGGTGCATAATTTCAGGGGCGGCGTCGCAACGACGGCGTCCCGCGGCTCTCGGCCCAGCGCCCAGATCCCGCGCGTGTGTTTTTCGACCTGGGACCCCAGCGAGACCCGCTGACAACCGGGCCGCGTGCCCAATCGATACGAGCGGCGGTACACGGGAAGGTGGGAAATGGGTGTGCACTGGCACGGAAAGAGTCCGGGAGCCGCGCACTTCGATCTGCCGACACTTGGCATCGCGTTCTTCCCTCGACTTCCGTGTGCGAGGAGGAGGAGGAGGAGGAGGAGGAGGTTGTGTTGCTGCTGTTCGTGTTCGCGAAGACGTCGACGACGGCAGGAGGAAACTCCAGAGCCCTGCGCCCTACGCTGGCATCTCGCTCGGAGTGATTGAATTCCGCGCGTCCCCGACCGGGACGAACTGCGGCTCGGGGGTCGGAGGGGGCCTCGCAGGACCAGAAGGCGTGGAATTCGCAATATAAAACGCAGTTCCCATCGCGAACCTTCCGTAATCCGTTCGCCTCCTCAATCCTCTCATTACATTCACCGCGCGATGCGCCGCCTGCCTCGGGTGCCCGAACGCAAGCCTAAGTATTTCCAGTGTTTGTTTTCCCCTCTCTCACTCTGTGCCCCTCTGACGCGCCTCCTCTGGCAAGCGGGAGCGAGAGCAACAATTCGCCGCCCTCGTCTGATGACAGCGATTTTTCGAATCCCTCCGTGTTTTGTTCCCGCTGGACGAACGACGAACGACGAGCGAGGAGGCGGAGGCGGAGGCGGGTGGACGAGGAGGAAAACTTGAAAATAAATGGTTGCGGAGCTTGAAATGCCCGATGCCGCTCGCTGCCTCCCGTCGCCAGCCGTCGCCTCCATTTCTACGTCGCTTGTTTCGCTCTTATTATTTTTCGAAATTTTCCGCTCTCGCGCTCAAACAAATAAATAAAAATCCATTTCTGGCGCAAAACTGCAGCTCAAATATTTATCCACGACTTCCGAGGGAGCGCCGGCCCCCCCCGTGCCGCCCCGCCCCTGCACAACTACTATGCAGCTCTCGAGGGCGGCGAGGGGATCGAAGTATTGAGCGAACAATTAAAAAGCAAACGGAAATGGATCCGGCTCGGTGACGGGACGGCGGGGAAGAGCGCGGGACGAGGACCTGCCGGGTGGAATGCGGAAGCCGAGGTCCTTGAGGTCATTGAGAAAATACATTTGGGGAATTCATTTGCGAAATATTCATCGGATCAGCTTCCGGTTCTCGAGCTTCAGCCTTGGTGGAAATATTCCGGAGACAATGGAGCATTGTTTCCGCCTCAAACCAGGGCCTGGAAACTCGCAGTATTTGCCTTGTCAAGTAGTGCAGAGGAGAGAGACAAAGGACGCCATCTCCTGCTCTCGTCTCCCCTGCGGCGGCCTGGCCATAATCATAATCACGTAATTGTTTAGATCAATATTCGGAGCCGATAATTCGAGGCATTCGTGTCGGGAACCTCGAGCCTTTCGTGCCAAGTGATGCATTTGCTTTCCCCAATTTCGAATTCCAGACAATGCCCTGCAAGCGCCGTCCCTCTCCTCCCTCTCGACCACAGTTCGGGGCTTCGACGTCCTCGATTGACAAAGGCTTCCTGGACTTCAGAGAGTCTCCGCATTAGGTCGAAGTCAGGAATCCATATTCAGACGAGAGGACTGACGTAGGTGGGAAACAGGTGGACAGGTGGTTTTCTCCTGGGAATCGTGTCGACTGCAAAGGCCTTAACGAGGGAGCACACGAGGTGCAGAGCGAGTGGGAAGCGGACTTCGGTTATTCGGGTTTTGTCGATTGCATCACTTTAGGATTTTGCACGCTCCGCCTGAGCTCAAATTGTGCAGACGAGCATTAAAAGTACTTGAGTGGTTTCTTGCGACTGGGGCAGGTGCGGTTTCTGTCAATTCTGCGTGCATTTTCGGCGGAGCTCGGCGAAATTCCCGGGGCGAGGAGAGCAAAAATATTGGATCACTACCGAGGCGGAATGGGGACTCGCTCCCTCTCGATCGCCACCGCGCGTCGCCATTCGGCGGGGTGTGCGAGCGAGGGGGAGCGGGCGATGCTCGTGCATGGCGGTGCCAACGACTAATTCTGTCTAAAGGATGTTTGTGCAATGCTCATGAGTGTAAGAGTGGAAAATTAGGCGGCGTGTTTTTGTCGTTTTTTTTGAGAGGAATCCCCAGGCAAATGGCCTGCGAAAGATTTTCGGGAATTCGCACTGCTCAACGATAACTCGCGATTTCGTCCACAGCCCACGCCCGGAAACTCGAGACATATCAAACGACGGGGTGCGAAAGACTAAACAAGGCTTTTGAAAATGTAGTGCTGAAAAATAAAGTGCTAAAGAAGGGCGAAACACGCACAACTCCTCGAAGACGTCGGTTGTGATGAAACATTGCAATTAGCGCGAACTCGAGGCATCGCCGTCGTCCAGCGCACCTTCGTAGTTTAGGAGATTAGCAGAATTATCATATCACAGCGGCCGCAGCTCGCCCGATACCATGTTCGGCTGCATCTACCAACTATGGGATTGGTGAGTGTCAGAGCCAAAACACCGCCCACGCCAACTCGAACACCCCCAGAACACCCAAACACACAATTTTATGAAATCCCTATTCATAGACACACATTGACACAGAGAAATAAACCCTAATTTGTGCACACAACGCAAGCACTTCAGAAACACGTTGTCCCCTTGTCGGCTGCCGTCTGTTCACCCGTGTCGCGCCAATTACGGGGACCGCAAAAACGCCCAGACCGACAACAAGCCGTGGCCACGGCGATGATGCAACGTCCAACATCCGCCGCACGACCGCCGCGGCAACGGGCAACAACGCCCATCGTCGCCTCTGCCCGGCGGTCGGTCGTTCGTCTGTCCGTCGCCCGGGGCCCCATCCGACCGGCCCCTCTGTCAATTAGCGACAATTAACCCCGTCCGTCCGTCCATCCGATCGCCAGACTGTCCGCATCGGCAGCCGCAGCCTGCGACTGGGGCAAATCAGCGGCGACGACCCGTCGCAGCCCACGGCCGAATCGCCACAGCCCGCTGCCGACATCACTCAACGACGCCCGATCGCCCTCGGCACAATCACTAATCACTCTCTCCCTCTCTTCGTCCTCAGGTTGGAGGCGCCGCCGCTCTTCACCGCGGGCGCCATGGACGCCAAGAAGCTGCAGCACCTGCAGCAACAGCAGCAGCAGCAGCAGCAGAAGAAGATGCCGCTCGCGTACCAGACCAACATCAGCGACTACCGGACGACGACGCACTCGCCGCTGTTGCAGCAGCAGCAGCAGCAACAACACAACTACCACTTGCAGTCGCTGATGGGCGGCTACCAGCAGAGCCCGACCACGACGAACTCCTCGAGCGGGCCCCTGACGCCCATCGACATCCAGCCGCAGGCGACGAAGCTGCTCCTGAAGCACCACATGGGCGGCGGGGGCGGCGCCGGCACCGGCTCGAGCAGCTCCCACAGCTCGCCGTACCACCAGCAGTACGGGGGCGTGGCCGGTGAGCAGCTGTACGCGTCGCCGCCGGAGCGCACGTACCTGCCGGTGGGCGCGGGCCGTCTGCAGCAGCAGCAGCAGCAGCACAACCCCTCGACGGCCCTGCAGTCGCAGTACCAGCAGCTGCAGCAGGCCAAGATGCACGCCCAGCTGCAGACGCAGAGCGAGGCGATGCAGCAGCAGCAGCGCACGTTCGCGATGCGGCAGCAGATCAACCCGCCGATCCCCCAGGGCCACTACCACATGAGCCAGTCCTCGAGCATCATGTCCTCGGTCACCCTCCAGCAGCAGCAACAGCAGCAGCAGAGCCCGGTGTCGCACCAGCGGGCGCCGCCGTCGACCCTGAACCTGAGCAGCCAGTTCCAGCCGGCCGCCGGGCCCCTGAAGGTCGGCCAGGCGAAGCCCCAGCAGCAGCAGCAGCAACACTACCACCAGCAGCAGCAGCAACAGCAGCAGGAGCAGGGCATCTACGCGCAGCAGCAGCAACAGCTGCAGCTCCAGCTCCAGCTGCAGCACCAGCAACAACTGCAACAGCAGCAGCAGCAACTACAGCAGCATCAACAGCAGCAACAGCAGCAGCAGCAGCGCCTCAAGTCGGAGCAGCAGACGCCGGGCAGCGAGCAGAGCCCGGTCTACATCCAGCAGAACCACCCGGGCCACGTGGTCAACCAGGCCTGCCAGACCCAGATCTCGGCCGTAAAGCCGGGCGCCGGGGCAGCGACGACGGCTGGGGCGGCGGTGCCGAAGACGCCCAACTCGGAGGACTCGTCGGGCCGCAGCCCGGCGCACGCGCCGCTCGACCGCAAGAAGAGCTCGGGCTCGATCCAGGCGCTCAAGTCGCCGATGACGAAGCGGCCGGCCAGCTCGGCGGTCACCACGGCCGGCTGGCTGTACAAGCAGGGCTCCGACGGGCTGAAGGTCTGGCGCAAGCGGTGGTTCGTGCTCGCCGAGTACTGCCTCTACTACTACAAGGGCCCCGAGGAGGAGAAGCTGCTCGGCTCGATCCTGCTGCCCTCGTACCGGGTGAGCGCCTGCTTGCCCGAGGACAAGATCTACCGGAAGTTCGCGTTCAAGTGCGAGCACCAGAACATGCGCACCTACTGGCTGGCCGCCGAGAGCGGCGAGTCGATGGTCCAGTGGGTGCGCGCCCTCACCGCGGCCTCGATGATGCAGGCGCCCAGCAGCGGCGGCGAGTCCGACCAGGCCTCGCAGCCCAGCGTCTCGTCCTCGCTGAACCACAGCGGCGAGAACAGCGACTCCGGCATCCACACGCTCCAGTCCCAGCAGAGCAAGATGAGCCTCAGCCAGGGCCTCGTGACGCCGGCCTCCGACAGCGCCAACGCCAACGCCGCCAACGCCGCCAACTCCGGCAGCAACGGCGGCCCGCAACCGCTCTACGCGAACGCGCCGCCGAAGCCGCGCCGCATCAACGACGGCGGCTACTCGTCGCCCAGCCCCGAGCACTCGATCGACAACGAGCGCAGCCGGCAGAGCTCGCAGCAGCAGCAGCCGCCGTCGCAGCAGGGCACTAGTCGACGCAGCGGCGTCATGTCGCCCACGCTGCAGCAGCAGCTGCAGCAACAGCAGCAGTACCAGCAGCAGCTGCGCGCCCAGCAGCAAGCGCAGCAACACCACGCGATCTACGACGCCCGCACCGGCAACGTCACATCGACGCTGCGCCTGCAGCAGCAGCAGCAACTCGACAACCTCGACTCGCAGTTCCAGCAGCAGCTGCAGCTCGCGGCCGAGGAGTACGTGAAGTCGCCGGCCTCCGCCCAGAACTACCTGGACATGGAGGAGCAGATCATGCGGCTCCAGCACCAACAGCAGCAGCAGCAGCAGCACGACATCTACGGCGAGCGCGAGCTGCACATGCAGAAGCTCATCCAGCAGCGCTACTCGCAGCCCTCGGCCGAGCGGCGGACCCCGGACGCCTACGGGCGGTCCAAGAACCGCGTCTTCTCCGACTACGAGGACATCTACAACCTAACCCAGAGCGCCATGGCCCAGGGCGATCCCCTGCTGCAGGACGGCGGCTCCTCCGCCGCAGCTGCAGCGAGCTACCGACGCCCCCTGAGCCCGCCCAGCTACGAGAGCAACAAACACGTGCCATCCATACCCTCCAGATACACGCCGAACCATCTCGAGGTGAGTGCGCGCGGGATCGGGCTCCAGCTCTGTTCCTCCGTGATTAGGAGCTCCTTACTGCGTTTTAATGGGGATCGCTGCGTCCATGCCGACCCCATTTGCCTGCGCAAATGGCCACTGAAAAGCACTTCAGTAATTTGAGCAGGAAGAAGTCCACCTGCACTCGAAGCACTCGACACAGACCGAAATAAACCGACAGCCGGGACGCACACGGGGACGAGGACGGGGCTGGGAGTCCACACTGCGATCCCTGAGACCCGCGAGGAGCGCCGCGTTCCATCGCCCGCCACAACCCGCCCGCCCACAGCGGGTCTTGGCGGGGAAATTGTCAGACATGTCAGCCGGGGCAGCAGGAAAATCCCTGGAGCACGTCAGCCGTCCACACACGGACCTCGCTGGCGAATCCCAGACACTGGAGACGCTCCAGTTTCCATGTGTTTGGACGCGGTTCTCCGCCGACGAGGGCGGACTGGGGAGGACTTTAAAGAAGACATGTAGGAAGTGGCTGAAGCATGGCTGGGGCGAGGGCGATGACGATGGCTGGAAGATCCGTGCGGACGAGTGGTTTTGGCACGGCTTAGGAACGGAGCCGTGGCCGACGTCTAATTGAAAATGCAAAAACCGCCTTCAATCGACCGCCGCAGTCGACTTGTCCAGCTGTGGGCCGAGGGGCCGGGGAGGGTGGAGAAATCGGGCTTCGTGGAGAGAAGGATGGATGACTTCGACTCCGTCCATCCGTCCATCCGTCCGTCCGCCGTAGCAGGACTGCGTAACCCAGTTTCCAACTCGGTTATTATGTGCACCACATGGCAATTCGACCGACCCTTGGACGGACGGACGGACGGAAGTACGGAGGACGCCTGACGAGTGTCTGCAGCCAAGTTTTATTTTATCTGGGAATCTCTTCAACTCCGTGCCTCTACGGACGACGGAGTTAGGGGGCTGCCGGGCGCCGCCCACTTTTACAGATTCTTCTGCCGGCGGCGACCGGGTCAGTTTTTACTGCCGTCTCCACTGTCGCTCTTAGTGGCTCCTTCGAAGAATCTGGCCACAACTCGCACGTTCCCTATTTGAGCGCTACTTCCCGGTCGCCGCTATGGCCCGTATCTCTTCCCGGCATTATTGGCCGCAGAGACTGGTCCACGCTGCCATTTCTCCGAACAGTGTTCCCATAACTTTAACAGCGCGCCGCCTTAACGCCTTTGACGGCCTCTCAGACGATTGCTTTCGCTACCAAAACGAGTACCGATTTATACGCTACTATTTCATATATACTGGCACTCTTCATGGCTATGCTAATAGCTGCGCAACCCTTCTATGACCACTTGGCCTTTACTACCGGCCAGTCGATCCCCCTGTCCACTGGCAGTCGCTCTAGTTTCCCTCCTACGGTCGCTACTCCCGTTTTCTTCCTCATTTTCTGCCACGTTCGGGGAGCTGCTCGCCCTGCTCCTGCAGACACTCCACCGACTAGCACACCGACGCCAACAACACCGGCAGTTGCCACAATCGCTGCATCTGGGCTTCGGGCGCTGCGACTCGCCGCCCTCGCCCCGCTCCCGCTCCTTTAATACTTAATTTGACGTGCTCCTGCGCTAGTTTCTCATTCCGACAGACTCCACGTCGACCGGGCCTCGCGGTCGCCGCCCTCGTCCCACGCCCCGCCTGCCGGCTGCCAGACATACGCCGGGGCCCTGCCTCCTCCTAATTGCCGAGCGGGCCGGGACTCGCGCTCTTGGGCGGTCCGCGGTTCTGGGTCGGCGCGGGGCAGGTCGTGCCGGGTGGGGGCGAAGTTACGGTCCCGCGTCGCTTAAGTTTGATGTTCATGCGGTCGTTTTATGGGTCAGAGCAGGACGTTCGCGTGCCTGGGTCGGAGAGCACGACGTCGACGCTGACGACGCTGAAGACGAGGACGAAGTGGCTCCTTGAGGTGGCTCGTGGGCGGAAATTGGGGCACGCGGAGCCCGTCCGCAGGCGGCGAGTTCGCAGACCCTTGGAGGAGTTGGAAGGCTCGCGACTGGCACCTGGGGCAGGCGGGCCTCGGGTTATCAGAAGCCTCCGTTGGGGTCGAGGCCCCACTCAACTCAACTAATGTGATTCTCTCTCTCTCTCTCGACAGGCCTCCGCGGACGGCGCGCCCGGAGCCGGCGGCAGCAGCCTCAACCTGCGCTCCCGCTCCTCGACCGCCGCCATCGTCCGGCCCCACTCGGCCGACTTCCTGGAGTACGAGGCGCGCTCGGAGGCGGCCAGCGGATGCGCCGGCGGCCTGTCGGCGAGCGCCGCGAAGCCGGAGGCCGTGCGGGCGCCGCGGCCCAAGAGCAGCCTCGACATCAACCGCACGCCCGACAGCTTCTACTACTCGGAGGCCAGCTACGCCGAGAAGATGCGCAAGAGCGCCCTCTACCTGCAGCACCCGCAGTCCGCGGCCGCGACCGCCCAGCCGCAGCAGCCCAGCGGCGCGTACCGCGGCGCCGACATCTACAGCCCCGGCAGCGTGAACACGATCGGCTACGAGAACCCCTACGAGCGCGTCTACAAGCGCGGCGAACTGCTGGCCGAGGCCCAGGGCGGCGCCTCGAGCATGCCGCGCATGAGCCGCTCGATGGGCGGGGCCGGCCTCGCCGCCCACGCCCGCTCCGCCTCGTCCCATCCGCATCCGCAGCACCAGCAGCAGCAGCAGCAGCAGCCGCCGTACTTCGCGTCGCCCGCTGCGGCCGCCGCTGCGCAGACGCCGCCGCAGTACTTGCCGCAGAGCGAGCAGTTCTTGCGCTCGGCCAGCGCCCGGCTGCCGAAGCGCGGCGCCTTCGACGACGAGTACGTCGCCGGGGTGGCGGCGCCGGCACCGATGGCCTCGGGCCCGGCCGCGGCATCTGCGTCGGCGTCAGCATCGGGGACGGCCACGAACTCGCACTTGGACGGCGAGCGCAAGCGCGAGGAGTCGATGAAGCGGCTGCTGGAGTGGAAGCAGCGCATGCTGCAGTCGCCGCTGACGCGGAAGGGCGTGCAGCAGACGGCGGCGGGCGGCCCCGGCAGCAACATGACGGCGATGTCGAAGCTCGGCAGCAACCCGAACATCCTGCTGGCCTCGACCACGGTGGCGAGCGGCGCCCACCGCGTCCCCATCGGCAGCGGCGGCGGCGGCGGCGGCGGCGCAGGGTCGCAGCCCGGCCACGCCCTGGTCGGCGGCGTCGGCGGCATCCAGCGCAGCCGCTCGGAGTCGCACGCGAACGGCGTCGGCCCGACGCCCGGCTACAACAGCTACTCCTCGGACGACGAAGGTGAGTCGGCCCATCTCTCTGTGTCTAATCCTGCCGACCGATCGGTCTTCGATCTCTCGGCCGCCTTCTTCTCATCTTCTTCCTCGTGTTCTTCTTTCCTCCTCCTCTTCCTCCTCTTCCTCAGCTGTTGCGCCTCGCCGTTAACCACGAGCATGTTGTCGTTGCTTGCCTCTCTCTCTCACTCCCACTCTCGCCCTGTCAATCCCTCTGTACCCTACCTCCACGTACTCAGATCGTAGCTCTAAGATTTTCCTCCACTGCTCGCTGCTTATCTTGCTACCGCTCTGTCTCCTCTCTCTCTCTCTCTCTCCTTCTCTCTGTCACTCTGATCATCCCATAGACTCTCTGTACTAGCTGTTATGGGCTGTTGTATGTTGCTATCGCTCTGCCCCTCTCACCCACACTGTCGTGCATGCTTGGGCCTGAGTGTAGTGCCGAGAGCTGGTTGGGCACCCCGGTGTGTCCAATCGTCCCGGAAGACCCTCCCAATGGACTCGCTCACCCACTTTCACTGCTCGTCGAACGCATCACGTTCCAATTTGCATCCTTCTGATCGGGTTATGCGTTCTTCCTGTCCTGAGGATGTGCCCAGGTACCGCGGTGTCACAACCGCAGGTCGCTGATTCGGTCGATTCACTATTTGATTTATCCAATAGTAGCAGTTCGCAGACATTTGAACTCAGTCGACCACCCACCAAGGACATCTGACCACTCACAATTTCAGCCGGCCCAAGGTCCGTGGTGCATGGGGGCGTTCGCAAGGACGCCACGGCACTGCAAGAGCTTCCGGAATGCTTCCAAAACGCTTCACCCCACCCGAAATCCCACTCCCGCTGTGTTGGTTCGACCCTTAGCCTGTATGTACTGTAGCTTGTTGTTTGCCGTAGTTCAGTAGAAGTAGCTCGTAGTGTTTGGACTATTAATAATGACTTGATTTGTAATGTTTAGCCATGTTTTCCGGTATTTTTATTTCTTAAATACAATGATTTGTTCAATACTGAAAAACTATACACATAAGTACAAGAGTAGACGCGAGTCGTCAACGAGAAAGAAACCTTCCTGCCGAGCGTGTCATCGGAAAATGAACTCCGATGGAATCCAGCTGGGGAATCGTTAAAACACAATCTGAATTATTGCTGAAGTTTCGTTGAGCCAAAAATGCAGAAACAGAAAGCCAATTAGTTTGTAATTTATGAAAATTGCTGAAAGTGTGGAAAACACAGGAACGCGAAAATTTCGGACCCGAAGCCGGACGAGTTCTCGCTTTTCGCTGTGTTTCCGAAACGAACAACAACAACGTCAACGACAACAGTAACAAGAACACCAATAACAGCAGCAAGAACAACAGCGCCAGAGAGATTAACGTGGCAAAAAATGAAAATTATGACGTCGATTGCGGGAGGCAGCGAACCCCGGGAGCAGGAGGCGAGTGGAAGCCCGATTCGGAGGAAGAAACAGTTGCATGTCGGAAACCGCGGCGCCGGCCCGGGACGCGCCTCCACCCGGCCACTCCTCCCCGGGCCGTGCGGGCGGCAGAGGACGGCGTCGGCCCAGCCGTGGGGCCGCGCACTCGTTTCCGAGAGGCTCCGACGGCGCCTCCAGAAGCAGGAACTCACGACCTCCCTCCTCCCACCGCCACCTCCGCGAGCCCGGTCTCTGCCTCCTCCTCGCCGCCGCCGTCGGAGGCGTGGACGCGACTTCATTTAGGTCAAAACATGTACCTTTGCCTGCACACACACACACACACACACACACATCCCTCCTGCCCCACACGATTGGTTTGTTGTTGGTGTTCATTTTGGCTCATCTCTTGTTTTTGGTTTGTGTTTTTGTTTTTGTTTGTTATGATTTCGGTATTTTTGTGATATTTTTATGTATCGGTTTTGGTGCGGCTCGATTGGGTCCGCTTCGGTGGGGTTGGGTTTGGGTTCTTAGTATTCCCCGTTGAAGTTGGATCCCCGTAATTCCTCATTGCTGTTGCTGTTGTCGTTGTTGTTGGTGGCATCGTCATGCATTAGAACGTAGAAGGCAACACCGGCACCCTCACCCCCCTCTCCAGCCCGCCGCCGCGTAGAAGGATCAGGTGGCTCTCCCTCTCTGTAACTGGGTTTCATGGTTCTTCCTGACGTAGCTAACTTTTTCAACTAAACCAATCAGAAATTTAAGAAAATACATTTATAATTTATCGAACTCACAAGTGTTTAATCCATTTCAAAGACTATCCAACGACTTCCTCGAGGAGCTCGCACTAAATCATTAAAACTTCACAATATTTATTTAGTCTTTGTTGAAGAAAATTCATTTTTGTTTTTCTTTTTTTATATGTATATGTAATTGTGTACAAATTATTCCCCCCACATACACACACATTCGAAAATGTAAATTACCAATTTCTACAAAACCAATCGAATTAAATCGGAACCACGAAATGGTTCGAAAATCCGAAAATCACCAGATGGGACCGAGGTGAAACCGCCGGCAGGAAGGTCATCAGCAACAACAACACCTACTACTGGTGGCGCCCCGGGCACCAGCCACAACAAGTCCATCGCGGCCTCGGCGGCTGCTGCTGCTGCTGCTGCTGGTAGTAGTGGTGGTAGTGGTGGCGACTACGTGAAGACAGCAACAATGGCAATTGTTGAAACACCCGACAAACAAGCACAAAAACAAGCGCAAACGCAAAAGCAAACACAAACACAAACCCAAAACCCACTGCAAATGCAGAATCCAATACGCAAAGATGAAGCCCAAAACCAACACCCCATCGATAATAATCGGTCGCACAACAACCACAACGACAGCGACAACGACACCGACAACAACCAGCCTGCTGCACACGCGGGTTCGACGGCGACAGAAAACGAAAGGACGACCACAACAGACCCGACGGCCATGACTTCGACCCGGACAACAGTCGCAGACAGTCGAGCACAATTTCAAAATCCCCTTCCCGCAACAGCAACAACTGCGGCAACAACAGCAACGCAAAGACCAATGAAGCCCATATTGAAAACGCCCGAGGCGAAGCGGAGGCCAGGCAGCCCCAGCACACCCACAGCGACAACAACGACCAGCCCCCACGCGTGGCTGGAGTCGACGGGCGGTGGCGGCGGGACCCTGAGGAGGCGGTCGAAGGATTTGCACCTGCACGTGGCGAGGGAGGCGGAGGACCTCAGCCAGGAGGTGCCGATCCTGCCCAAGAAGCCCGCTCCCAAGTCGCCGCAGATCACGAACTACGTGCCCGTCTACACGACGAAGGTCCTGACGGCGGGCGAGCGCTCGAGGAGCCGCAACTACGAGAACGTCGACATCGAGGAGCCTCCACCGCAGGCCGCGGCAGTCGACGAGGCGCCGCGGAAGGTGAAGCCCATCCTGAAGTCGATCCTGAAGCAGGAGCCCGAGACCCGCAGGGAGGCCGTCACCATGTGCAAGGAGGAGACGCCCATGCTGATGAGTCTGCAGGCCTTCAAGGCGGCCCAGGAGGCCAGCCAGCTGCAGCAACAGGCGCTGAGCCGAACGGAGGGGGGCGTCGAAGACGACAACGAGGGCGACGGAGAAGAAGATGGAGAGGCTGGGAATGAGGATGAGAACGAGGGCGAGCTGGCCACGAGCACCGACACCGACACGGCCTGCGAGGAATACACCGACGACGACCTGGACGAGGCCTTGGACGAGGCCCTGGCGGAGGAGGAGCAGGAGCAGGAGGCGGTGGCGCAGGGAGAGGGAGGCGTCGAGGCGGCGGACGCTTCGTGCAGGTCGACGGGCGGCGCCCGGTCGCGGCTCCCCCACCTGCGGATCCACCCGGCGGACGAGGAGCTGCTCGACGAGAGCGCGCAGATCTACCAGAACGAGCCCGGACTCGCCGGCGCCGGCGCTCCTCGCGAGGGCCACGACGAGAGTCACTACTTGCCGATGACGCCGAAGAAGCTCGACGGCGGCTCGGTCAGCGGCAGCCTGACGCTGGTCAGCCTCAACGACAGCACCGCCGAGGAGGAGAATCCGTACGTGGAGATGTCGAAGGGCCTGCACGACGACGAGTCGCGCTCGAACTACGAGACCGTCTGCATCGGCGCCGTCTCGGCCCTGCTGCAGGCGGCGCCCAGCAAGGCCAGGCAGCTGCAGATCCAGCTGGAGCCCGTCTACATGGAGCTCTCCCAGGGCAAGCAGGTGGTCGCGACGGCGGCGGCGGCGGCGACAGTCATCGCAGCGACAACGGTCGCGGCAACCCCATCCGCCGCCAGTGCCGCAGCGACCGAGGAGCTCCAGAGCTCGTCCGGCCGGTCGACGCTGAAGAAGAGCTCGACGAAGAAGGGCGCGGCGGACGGGCTGCAGCCGAAGAAGAAGGCGAAGAAGTCCTCGACCGAGCGGCTGCAGAGCAAGCGCAAGGACCTGCCCGACATCCTGAAGCCGTCGCAGAGCAGCCTGGCCCTGGACTCGGACAGCTCCGACGACGCCGACGACGAGTCCTCGAAGCACATCGACCCCAAGAAGATGCGCTCGCGGTCGCGCTTCAGCCTCTCGGACACCTTCCGGCCGGCCTCGTACTACCTGGGCGCGACGACGCCGCTGGCCAACTGCGCCGAGAGCTCGGACAGCGAGATCGTGTCGCCGCCGCCGATCCCCTCCTCGCCGCCGCCCCTGGACGAGCTCAACACCGAGGAGATCTTCTCCTCCGAGAACTACGACACGGTCAAGCGGCGCGACAGCAGCACCAACAGCAACAGCAACAGCAACAACAATGCCGCCAAGCCCTTGAACCTGCCCCTGAACCTCTCCTACGAGCAGCTGCCCAAGATCCATGCGAGCAACTCCTCGCTGAACATCGCCAAGCAGCAGTCGGCGGAGTCGGCGCAGCTGAAGAGCAGCCGGCTCTCGCTGCCCGACCAGTTCGCGAAGCGGCGCAGCTCCGGCCACTTCAAGGCGACCTCGGCGGCGGCTGCGGTGGCTGCGGTGGCTGCGGCGTCAGTCGGGGGCCTGCTCAAGAGCCACGAGCGCACGCTCTCGGACTCGAACTACAGCTTCCAGACGGACAACAGCTCGAACGCCTCCTCGGACTTCGACCTCTACAACAAGCTCAAGCAGAACTCGCCCTCCTTCGTGGCCAGTCCCGCGCGCTACCAGTCGAACAGCTCCCTGACCCTGAGCCTGGCCCCCAAGGCACCTGGCCAGGGCTTCTCGGCGGCCACCGGCGGCGGCGACAGCAGCGAGACGGACTCGGTCGAGTTCAGGCACCGGCAGGGCTCGGACTCGGAGCTGGAGCGGCACCGGTCGCGGCGGCCGCTGTCCGAGGAGTCCATCAGCGAGATCGAGTCGATGAGCGAGCGCTTCGAGGAGACGCTGACCTCCACCGAGCTGGACACGTACCTGAACCAGCTGCAGACCGGCGAGCTCTACCTCTACCAGAACACCGCGGCCCTGGAGGCGGCCGGCGCCGTCTCCGGCGTCGGCGGGCTGCTGAGCGAGGCGGCGGCCGAGGCGGGCGCCGGCATCCTAACGAACCTCATCAAGCCGCCGGAGATCTTCCGCGGCGAGGACGACAACGAGCACTTCTACGGCAACATCCACTTCGTGTCCTCGACGGACTCCCTGCCACGGCTGGCTCAGAGCGACCTGCCGAGCAGGCTCAGGGAGGCGGACGGGGGGGACGACGAGGAGGCGCTCGGCACGGCCTTCGACCTGGCCGTGCAGTCGACGCCGCTGCACAGCCGCAACAACAGCAACATCTCGGAGCAGTCCGCGCCCTACTACTACTCGGAGCTGACCAGCAGCCGGGAGCGGGTGGCGCTGGCGCTGGCCCCGCCAGCCGCGGCCGCCCCCATGCCGCTGAACAACCAGCGCGACGTCCACGCGCAGAGCGGCAGCAGCCACAGCATCGCCCACATCAACAACCCGATCAAACTGCACGGGCTCAACACGGCGACCATGGACATGCTGACCGAGAAGGACCAGGCCATCGACAGCAAGAACCTCTACAAGGTGAAGACGAACATCGAGAAGCTCAGCTACAGCTCGGGCAAGAACCTCAAGGCCGGCGAGCCCTTCAGCCAGGCCGTGGCGGCGGCGGCGACCTCATCCCCAGCCTTTCACCTGCAGCAGGTGCAGAGCCCGCAGCTGAAGCTGAGCAACTTCCAGACGCACCTGTACCAGACGCATCAGCACCAGCCCCAGCAACAACAGCAGTCCCGACACCCCGCGCATCGCACTCAGCAGATCCAGCAACAGTTGCTGATGAAGAACACGAACGTCCAGATGGGAGGCTCGGGCCCCGGCTGCCGCGACGGCAGGGCTGCGGTCCGGACCCCGAAGCCCGGCAGACTCGCGGCTCCGGGCGTGGGAGGCGCCGTCGCCGCCGGGCCCGGCGAGCTGCTGTGGGAGGAGGACACGCTGTGGCGCGAGAGCCTGCGCCGGGTGTCGCAGCGCCACGCGCGATCCCTGGACGACCTCGACCGCATCGTCGCCAGCCCAGCGCGCGCCGCCTCTAAGCGAGAGACGGGAGTCGTCGCGGCATCGACACCGCCTTCGACTGCGGCAACTCAGGCGACCACGATGCGAGTCGCGCGGCTGTCGCGCGACGTCACCTACGTCAACGACACGGTGGCGCCGCACCTGCGCACGGGCCTCAAGCCGAGGCTGAGCGAGCCGCACGGGCGCTTCGGGACGCCCCGCGTCCAGGACGAAGTGGACGACGACGAGGGCGAGTGCGATGGCGATGGCAAAGAGGAGGACGAGCGCGGCGAGAGTCGAGGAGGCGACGCCGAGACGGGCGCCGACGATCGGGCGAACGAGAACGACGTCTACGTGCAGCTGAGCGAGGCGTTGGCGGCGCCGGACCTGGACGCGAACGCCAACGCGGATGGGGACGTGGACGTGGATGTGTACGAGGTGTTGCGCGAGGACAGCGTCGGCTCGGGGTTCTCGCAGAAGTCGGGCTCGGACATGGACCGCGAGACGCTGCGCCAGTGGGACTCGATGTCCAGCGGGCTGATGAAGAACCCCGCCGGCGGAGGCGGCGACCGCCCGCAAGGGAGCCCGGTGGGGTCGGCCAGCGTGAAGAGTGTCGTCCAGCAGCTGAACGCGCACTGCGACGGCAACGGCAACGGCAGCCCCGGCGGCGAGGTGGGCGCGGCGGGCGCGGCCACGGGCTGCGCGCCAGGTGACGACCTGTGACGGTCGCCGGCCGTCCCACCCGATCGCGTCGACGGCTGTGCCCAGAGCTCGTCGCCACGGACGTCGATTCGTCTTGTTGTTGTTCCTTTTGTTGTAAATACCTCACACTCACACTGTGGCGGCGCTTGGTTGCATCCAAAGCCGAGCCTACGTCGCTGCATCGCAGACTCGGACTTACCTGAACGTACAGACCCACACACACACACCCACACGCTGTCAAATATGTAAACGTACGGACGTAACTCACGTATGTATATAGAAACACTCACACACGCACATATGTAAATCCACTCACGCATACGTAAAGCAATTTGCAATTTATTTGTTTGATGTTGTTGTTGGTTGTTTTGTTGTTTGTTGTTTGTTGTGTTGTTGTTTATTGTTGTTGTTGTTGTTTTTATTGTTACTGTAACTGTTCTGTCTCAATGGTAAGAAAAACAAAAACACTTCATTCACTTACTTTACATACTTTTCCACGCCATCCTCTCTCGCTCTCGCTCTCGCCCTCCTTCTCGCTCACCTTCAGCCCTTCGACTTCTCCTATGCATTTCATTAAGCTTTCATTCCAGTCGAAGTTGCGTCCATGAAATTCGGAAAACTCTCGTGCCGAGGACGTGTGAGCCTGCGATTGGGCAACGGGACCGGGTCGGGATCAATTTTATCCAGCAGGACGGATTTGTTGAAAGTCTGAGTTTCCGGCAAGGGCATTAGACCATGAAATAGCAATTAATTCCACTAAGATCGGGCTCTTGCATTTAACGCGTTGTCAGAAACTCCAGCTTTCGCACGAGCAAACGATTTAAAACCGGCATCGTAATTTCGTAAATCAATTACGAGCACTTCCTGCGGTCATGGCTGGAACCAGTTCGTCCGATTCCGACCGATATTTGCCGTAATCATTGGAAACTCACACGTCCTCCTGCCCTCCAATCGCTGCACCTCGAGCACCGACCCCCGACCCCAATTAACACGACTTCCGCTCCCCATTGGCTTCCGCTCCACGCGCCCCTCCCTTCCTCCTCATCCTCGCTCTCACCCTCACCCTCGCCCTCTCCCTCTGCACGGGAATCGTAACTCGGTTCGCCAGAAACAAGACAAAATAACCATAAACAACTCAAAAGGCCTGTGTGAAAACGAAAATCGCTCATTTCCGTTCCATTTCCGTTTCCGCCTCCCACGTACTTGCAGCCTCCATCTCGGTGCGCAACGTCCGTAACCTGCCGAAGAGCGGCCTCACGGTGAAGCCCGACCCCACGGATCCCTTCCCGCAGCAGGCGACCCTGGACCACTACGACCAGCTGGCGAGCTCCGCCTACTACGGCTCGGCGCACGACACCAAGTTCGCGAAGACCACGCCGCTCGCCGACAAGGGCTACTTCGGCGGCGTCGGCGGCGCCGTCCTGCCCTCCTCGACGCCCCTGCACCCGCACGCGGGCGTCGCCAACGGCAGCCGCGACTACTTCGGCGGCAGCGTCTACGACGTCCACCAGGGCGGCGGCTTCCAGCAGCCCCAGGCGTACCCCATGCGGCGCGTCGGCAGCCGCGCGGAGATCGACATGCTGGAGCGCGAGACCAGCTCCCAGATGCGGGTGAGTGCAGCGGGCGTCATTTCATTAAATTATCGTTCATTTTAAGCCCTCTCGCTTTTGACTTGTTTTTCCGTTTTAATTTAATGCATTTATTCCCCCATTTGTACTTTGCGCAGCGCGGCGGTGAAATATAAATATTTTCGATCGCGTTTTTCCGCACTCACATCGCGCTGAACTGATTACGAACTAATTTCGGTATTGGTTTTGCGGCATCGCGGCTCCTTAATTGATTATAACTGTTGAATTATTTGTGTTTTCATTGAATTTCATTGCATTTTTTGTTCCCCTATGTTCGACATTGTTGTGCCATTTCCGCCCCTCCGTCCCCAGAACCTGGACGTCTCGGCCGGCGACCTCCTGAGCCGCACCCACGAGGAGCTGGTGCTGCTCCTGATCCAGCTGCGGCGGCAAAACAGCAACACGGCGCGGGCCATCGAGCAGTGCTGCACCGACATCCACGAAGTCCAGGTTGGGCCCACCTTCTCTTGTTCTTGTCCTCGATCGGTGGCGGGTCCCCACCTCGCTCTCTGTCACTAACACCGGGCCAGCTCCTCGCCGGGAGCTGGCCGGAACCCCGCTCTCTCTCTCTCTCTCTCTCTCTAACCCCGGTGCTGGTCCTTCCCCTCGCCTCCTCCCTCCTCTTTCGCCCAGTGCTAACGCCGATCTCCTCCCGACAGAACCGCCTCCGCACCGCCGAGGGCCTGACGCGCGCCGAGAGCATCCAGCGGCTCGACTACCTGAAGCAGCACCTGCTTGATCTAGAGCGCCAGTACGAGAAGAGCAAGCCGCTGGTGAACCTCGTGGACAACATGGTGAAGCTCGGCTCGCTCTACCGCACCAACGACGTCAACGGGCGCCAGCAGCAGCAGCAACAGTTGCAGCAGCAGCTGGACTTCGACCGGCTGGAGTTCAACCAGCGCATCCAGGAGCAGCGCATGCTGCAGGAGGAGCAGAAGCAGTGGGACCGCCTCAGCCCCAACCAGACGGAGCTCCAGGTGAGCGGAAGACCCGTCCCTCTCTTTCTCCTTCCTAAACGACCTCGTTTCGCCCCCAGGAGAAGGTCCAGCAGCTGTACTACCTGGACCAGCTGCTGCAGGAGGAGTCGGGCACGCTGCAGAGCCTGCAGCGCGACAAGGAGGACCTCGAGCGTGCCCTGGGCGGCATCCGGGCGCGCATTCAGGACACCAACGCCCAGCCGCTGGCCCTGGAGGCCGCCAAGAAGCAGCAGCACATGCTCGAGCGTGAGCTGTCTCGCGTCCACCAGCTGCTGGCCGAGAATTCCAAGGTAGACGAGGTGCCTAGTAGAAGTTTGTCGTCTGTTATTCACTCTGGTAGCCTCCCGCCGCCGCCCACCAACCGGCGGATCGAGGGAATTGCATTACTGTCGCATGTCGAAACGCTTTTGTTCCTAACCATGACAGCCACCACATGCCTGTCTCCGATGGAGGTGGCTCCAGTACTAACCCAAACACTGTGCTTCTAGCTCGCTCTACGCAGCACCAGCGGTTGGTCTTCAGCCTGCTGACCTCTAGCTCCGACTCTTTCTACTCGCATCGGTCTGAACACCGTGCACCGAGGTCTTTCTGTCTCTCTCTATACGCTATTTACTCACTATTAACTCCATGTCTACAACTCGCAAAACTGCATGACTTCATTTCGAATAATCCGCCTAAATTAAGTTATAAATACTCTTCATTGATGCTGCATTTCGTCCCACTGTCCCCTCGTGGGCTCGATTTAATCGCTTGATTTAACATGAATAGCTCATTAGGGACTACGTAAACCTTGTATTGAATTGCGAACAACTCTCGGTCCGCCGGTGTTAGTGAGGTGGATTACAGCTCACTACGAGGTGCTGTCCCGGAGCACGAAAGAAAGAGCAAGACGGGCAACGCGAAGGCCACAGTAATACAATTGCTACGATTAATACTGCCAATAATACAGACGCCTAGCTTCGCACTAGTCCCATTAACCCATTTTCTGCTCGGCGTCGCGATCGCGGCCACATCACGATCACGCTCACGTCATCATCGCCATGATCCACAGCATGAGACCGATCGGCGCGATCACGACCAGCGCCAGCGCCAGGGCCATGGCCAGAGCCAGGGCAGTGGCCTGGAGCGGCTTCGATTAATCGCATGCCCTCGCACACTCCCACTCACCGCCACACCCTCATTCGTTTCACTAACCCCATTCGCATTTGCCTCCCCCCACGCAGAAACTGGAGCAGACGGTGGCCGGGAACGCGCGCCTGGAGCAGGAGCTGCTCGTCCTGCGCCAGAAGCTGCAGATCTCGCGCGGCTCACGCGACTCCCAGGGGCTGTTCGTGAGCGACACCTACACCAACAACACGACCGCCATGCTGGAGTCCGAGCTGAAGCGCGTCCAGACCCTGGTCGGCGACATGCAGCGCCAGCGGCAGGAGCTCAGCGCCGCCGTGCGCCAGCTCACGGAGAACTCGACGCGCCTCTACCAGGAGATCGGCAACAAGCAAGCCGGGGCCGGAGCCGGGGGCGCGGCCGGCCACATTAAGAAGCGCTCGAACTCGACCTGCTGGATCGAGACCGACCTCGACTCGATGCACAGCGTCGACCGCACCCTGAGCGACTCCACGCTCAACCTATCGACGCCGCTCTACGTGGACACGAGCTCCAACGGCGCCGCCTCCGGCTCGGCCGGGGGCCACGCGCTCAACAGCACCAGCTCGAGCAAGTACAGCGACTACAACACGGGCGGCGAGAGCCTCCAGAACGAGCCGCCGGCGGGGCGCGCCCAACGCTCGCAGTTCCAGGCCCGCTACCACGACTCGAGCGACACCCTGGAGACGAGCGGCGTGGACAGCGACGGCTTCCTGGAGACGAACCCCTTCGCGGGGCTCTCCAGCCAGGAGAAGCAGGAGATCAAGACGGTGCGCATCGTGAAGCGCGAGTCCGAGCGGCGGCAGCGCGACCGCGAGCGCAGCGGGCTGAGCAGCTCGACCCAGAACCTCGACCAGGTGCTCGAGGAGGACCAGCAGCTGGCGCTGCTGCAGGGCGGCTACGCGGCGCCCGCCCACGCGGCCAACGGCTACGCGGAGGACTACCAGGCGGGCGGCGGTCGCTCGAAGTCGCTGCCGCGGCCCTCGTACACGGAGACGCCCAAGTCGCGCCACCACCACAAGCACAGCCACCGGCAGAGCTTCCACGGCGGCCAGGCGAACGGCCGCTACTCGGGCCCGGGCCAGGCGCCGGCGAACGGGCCGCTGGCGTCGAAGTACGGCGACTACTACGCCGACAAGAACAGCAACTACTCGTCGCTGCCGGGGGCCCACCATGGCCAGGGGCACCTGACCAACGGGACCTCGGCCAAGGAGCACCTGAACCCGCTGGCCAGCGCCTACTTCGCCAAGCACCACCAGCAGCAGCAGCTGCAATCGGCGGGCCGCAACTCGGCGCAGGCGGCCCTGCGGCAGAAGACGGACTCGATGCTCAGCCTGAACAAGAGCATCACGGACCTGGGCCCGGGCCCGGTGTTCCAGAGCGAGGCGGCGCGCGCCATCATCAGCGAGCTGTCGGCGGGCAGCGCCTCAGAGGACACCGAGAGGGCGGCCGAGAAGGTGCCGGCCCAGCACAAGCACCGCCGGGCTGTGCCGCGCGAGAAGCGCCGCCACTACACGGCCCCGAACAACGTCAACGTGAAGGCCATGGAGAACGTCCAGGCGGAGAACGACATGAACCGAAACGTAAGTGCCTCCTGGGGCTGCCGACCTCGTCGTCGACGTCGTGGTCGTCGTGGTCAACACCTACGTGTTCGTCGTCAACATCGAAGTCGATGTCATGGTCGACGTCGAAGTCGCCCTGTCCTACTCCCTCTCACTCATGCCTCACTCGAACATGAATGTTTGTGTAAATAACCCCTCGACTCCCACTGCGACATCGCGCCGTTCATCTCGTTCTCATTGTCGTCGACTCGTACTCTTGTTGGTGTCTCACTCTCCCTCCCTCTCTGCCACATCAACACCTGAGATCGTCGCCACTCCACTTAAATCCTGGGCAAAAGCGGGCCGGATGCGGGAGACGTGGGCTTTTGCAATGGGATCTCGCCATGAACCCCTTTTCACCCACTTCTTTTCTCTCCCTCACGTGAAGAACACCAACTGGCGGGCCCGCGACGACCTGGACATGGAGGTGGCGCTGCGGCCGCGGATGAACGCGCCGGACGTGGTGCGCTCGGCCCTGGGCCACGGCGAGAAGATCTCGGAGAACACGATCGACAACCTGCTGCTGGCGCCGAACAAGATCGTCATCCCCGAGCGCTACATCCCGGAGAAGGTGAGTGGCCGAACCGGCGTGGCATGGCCCGAGGTCTCACGCTTTCGCGTTGCATCCTTGCAGGCGCCGGAGCTGTCGCCGGAGGAGAAGAAGCGCCGCCAGGAGAAGGTCGAGTCGATCAAGAAGATGCTGGCCGAGACGCCGATCAGCGCGGCGAACGTGAGTAGCCAACATTTCATGGTTTCGAGCCTCTTCGATGTCTCACCACGCCCCCGCCCTTCTTTCAGGACGCCGTCAGCCTGCCGCCAAGCAAGATGAACGCCGAGAAGAAGCAGCGCGAGCACCTGCTGCAGCTCAACCAGATCCTGGCCCAGCAGGTGATGCAGATGAGCAAGATCGTGGCCGGTAAGTGACCAGCCCCGTCCGGTCCGGGCGCATCGTGCATTCTTCACGTTTCAAATATCAATTTTGGTTTACCCATTTCACACACATCCGAGCGCCAGCCTCGTGCGTGCAAGTTCTATGTGTTCTCTAATCTACCTTGTTTCGTTTCCATGTTTGTTTCGTTCGAGTTCTCTGTGTTCTCTGTTTCAGTTCACTTGTTACTAATGTTCATTTATGCGCCTCTTGCGAACGTCCACGTCTCATCGCCATCGCAACGTGGTTAATTTTCCCTGTCAATCAACATCCTCCATCCGTTCCGCTTCCTTCTCTCTCTCTCTCTCTCTATCTTTCTCTTACTTGACTACGCTCTCTAATCTAACCTTTTCTTTTACTTCTGATTTTCTAGATGATAATTGAATATGCAATAAGTTAATAAACAAACTTTCGGCCATTTTCCAAAACAAACAAAACAAAAGAATAGAAAAGAAAAGAAAAAGAAAAAAGAAAAAAGAAAAGAAATATATTCAATCACATCCAACCAACTCATCGTGCCTCATCCCATCGAGTGATCAGAAACCCATTGTTCATTCACCATAGTTCATGCCTTGCACCCATCGTACCGTTGAGCCAACCACGATCATCGCACCATCCTGATCGCACCGCCATGCATTGGACAGCTCCATTGACACCTCTCTTCATTTCACATTCACATTCATCACCCACTCTCAACACTGTCTCCACCCATCTCTGCCCCGCATCAAACATCGTCGATCCTGTCCCCATCCATTTCCGCTCCTCATCAGCCCCCGTCGTTCTTCCATCGCCCATCCGATGAATCAGAAAGCACCGAACATTCGACATGTCAAAATTGTTCAGATCGATTATAATTTTCAGTGTATACTTTTAGTCCTTTCAATAAATGTTATAAGTGTTTTACAACTACCTAGTGTGGAAACTTTCTCCGTGTTTTCGATATCGTTTCGATTTTAGTCAGTGGCTTTTCGTCTTCGTTTCTGTTTTCGAATTTATGTTGCACACTTCTGGACCCAAGAAACTGTAGACGACGACGAAAACCCTCATGTCGCGACTGTCAAATAGATCCATTAGTTATCCCTCGCATCATATAAATAGTGATAGCAAGTGATTATGTATATTCCTTTATACTGAAATCTCTTCTGTTGCATACTTATTGGCGATCTAGGAATAGTTTAGTTACATTTAATTGAAATACATTGACAAATCTTTTTATTTAACCGAAAATTCATATTTGAAACCGAGAAATGCCTGATGTATTATGTTTTACTTTATTATTATTTTTAATTAACAGCTTGACATCGTTTGATTTTCGTTTGAATGCATTTTGATTTTTGTTTATTTTTGTTGCATACTTTTAGGTAACCCTAGCCCATCTAATCCCAAGTAGTCGGCCGTGCGCGTCCTTGTGTTGAACTAACGTGTTGTTCTTGTTGTTTATTATTATTATTTTTGTTGTTTTTGATTCTTTCGACCCCCAAACATTTTCTCGCCTCAATTCGAGCTTAGCAGAATTTGCAGAAAATGTCGGGAAATGTTTTGTCACTGCGCCCCGAACCCATGCGCCCATTGACTCTCTCTCAACCGAAATATTCATACATTGCAACAACAACAATATCAAATAAATTAACCATCACAACAACATCACCACCTACTACCACTACTACAACTCTTACAACAACATGACAACAACGCATGAAAGAACAAAGTCCATATTTGCTCTTGTCTGAAATTCTTACAAAACCACTAAAACAACAACTACAGCAATAATAACAACAAACAACAATAATTATAATTAAGTCCAACAACAACAACTACAAGAAATATATTTATATCAAGGTTTGTACAAATTTTAACTTCCAATATCGTATATCTATGTAAAAAACAAAGCCAAAAAAACTACTAACAGCATTTTGTGATTTTTATTTCTACGTTCGATTGTAAGCTAGCTCGCTCTATCTCTCTCTGTCTCTTTCTATTGCTACGTAACTATATGTCTTCTTCCAGTTTTAGCTGTAATCATCGCCAAGCCATACCGTTGCACCTGAAAATGGGCAACATTTTTTGTTTTCAGTTTTTCGTTGCTAGTCGTTGGCATTTGACGTTGAACGGCTTCTTTGTTTCTAGTGTAAATTGTGAAACTTTTCAGTTCGATTTCGCTCCCGATCTTCAGTTTCCTCCCCGAAATCCACGCAATTCATCACCAGACCCTTTGCAAGCGCACCGACTTCAGCCAACGTCACGCTGGCACCGCACCGCACCGCACCCCTCGCCCCACCTGTGGCCACGCACTCCGCCACCCAGCGTGCACCCTGTTTCCTAGCAGCACCCTGTACCTAGCAGCACCTGCAGTGATTTTCCAAATTGGTGGTTGCGGGGCGACCAATAGGGCAGCCCCAGTCCGGGCCTCCGTCCTCTCCGACAGAACAGACTCTCCGACCGCGTAGCTCCGTCCGAGATAATGCCAAAGCTCCCTTGACTTTCCCACATCGTCTGGCCCACTCCCAGAACGACTCCCGAATTGGCAGCACCACGAAGCACGTGCCAGCCGCACCTCCTTCCGTCCACTCTGTCCCACAAGAGCCCGCCACAAACTCCTGAGCAGCTGCAAAGCCAGGCCTGCCGTCGCAAGCTCTCGCCACACAGACCCACAGAAACAGTCATGAACCCAGGTACACTGTAGGAAACACAGGTAACCGCTGCCACACAGGTACAGACAGCCAGCAAGTGTTTGTTGTAACGTGTTACTAACATCTCAATCGACAATAGAAATAAAACAAGCAAATCCCCACTGTTCCGATCGAGGGACGGTGGATCGAAGCACATTTTTCGATACTACACAACGCGTTTGGAGAACAGGTTCTAATGATTTTCAATTTTTCGCAAACCCTACACAGAAAAGGCCATGTCGCGGGTCAACAAGATGAAGAACCAGCCGGCCCAGAACGGCGACGGAGACGACGACGAGGACGACCGAGGTGGCGACTACGACGACGAGGACGACGAGGCGGATCGGGCAGACGAGCGTCGGTCGGAGTCGCCCGCAGCACCACTGCCGATTTTTCAACAACGAGACAACTTTTTTACCTAAGTTTATGGAGCAGCGTCAGCAACTACAACAATGTCAATAAGTAGAAAGACAAAAACAACAGAACACTTGAAGTCCAAAAGCATTTATTTACGGAGACATTTTTGACTTTTACTATTTAACTATTCGATATTGAAAGGTAGTCGAACGAAAAAGTAGTAGAATCCGAAAAGCAGATACCAAAAATAAGCAGCGGAGCTCGAGGGACTAGTAGCGGAATCGCAGACAGTTGAAGCTAGTTAAAATCTATTCAAAGTTTTCTAGAATTCTATTGAACAGATGCCTATTGTAAACTCCAATTAGGAGAAACTCCCATTTGTTATACGTATTAATTATATGAGAAGACATGTTTTGGAAGGTGTACAAGCTTAATCGACTGAAACTCAGCTGAAGACTAATTTAGAGAAATTCGCAATGTCATCAGACTAATATCATTTTCCTATTCAAATATCCTAGTGATTTCACGGGAAAGACTTGTTGACCAGATTCGAGCGTCGAGTGGATGAAGGTATCAAAACGATTCCTCACGCGCCTTCCAAGGCCAAGACGAGGACCCTCGAGGGGACCTACAGCCAGTCGACGGCTTCGAGAATCTTCCACTTGGAATCACTTCTTTTGAGATCCTATTCATATAGTTAAAATAAGGTTTGAGGACATGTCCAAGGGCGTTTGGCGTCGCTCGAATCCAATATTCAACATATCAGTGTAAAATACTATGTTAAGGAAACCCACTATACATATACATACCTATTTAATCGAATGTTCTAAACTACAAAAGACACAACAACAATAAATATATATTACTGTTGAAAGATGAAAAATCTTAAATATACATTATCAGTTAAAGACAAATACTCGGGAGTAAGAACCACTCAAGTCACCAATCAGTATCTAACATCGCAATTCATAATCAGTTCTAGACATCAGTGCACAGTGGGCTGGGTGGGCGCAGTCGACGACAGTGCGAGAGCGTCTTAACTTGGAAATTGTGGCAATATCAAAACGTCTCCATCATAGAAACAAACGAACAAAATACAAATGAACAAGCAACAATAATTTGAAAGACTTGAACAATATGCGTTTTCGGGGTATACAAATTTAGCCCGCGCCTTCACATTGGCAGAACCCCGCAAGAACAACAACAACAGACTGACAAAACAACAACACAAAGCAACACTCGAACACGACTAGGCCTATAACGATCTTCGATTTTCCAGGAACTCTAAATCAAACATTGAATATCGATCAAACGTGCATACATAGATGTCTACGATATATTCGAATATATAGGAAATTCACCCAAGAGTTTATAAGAGATTAAACTACTGGTAGAAGCACCGAGCAAACTTTCGCGTTAGGAAATCCGAAATCCCTGGGGCACGTGGTGGGGAGTCAGAATGAGGGGTCGAATGAGAACAGCAAAAGCAAAATCCATATAGCAATTCAACAAGTACCTAGACGTAAATTAAACAAACCACAATGGCAGACACATGTAGCACTATCGTTAAATTGAGTCAAATTAATGATTAAGGAATCATGCATACAAATAATTTTAAATTTAATCATATATTTTAGTTGTACAAACTTTAGTTATAAACATACAACAACACAAACAAACGGTCATGAACTTTTATTTGAGTCAATTAGGAAATCAATTCTTTAAAGTAACGAAACAATTTAAGAAATATGAATATATATACCGTATAATGTAGAAGAGCATGGCAATTGAAACTTTTAAAGTTAAAATGTTCAACGAGTTGTTAACGATGCGAAACTTAGAGAAGAGAGAAATTATCAAGAATTAACTAAAGAATTGATATGTTTACGATAACAAACTAATTAGAGAAATGTTAATATTAATAATAGAAGTATTGAGAGATGAAATATTCGGAGGGTGGCGAAGTTTTTCGAACGAACGAAGGTCAATAAATATTTATCATTGTACAAAATTAATTATAATTGATTCTATTACATTACTATAATTTAAATATTCGAAGAAGGTTTTAATTTCAGTAAAACAACTCAAAATAAAAAAAAATTTTCATATTTATTTTATGAATACTACAATATACTTACATATTATAAGCTATAAATATGATTTCCAAAAAATGTATTTTGAGAAATCGAAAATTGAGCCGAGGTGCTACACACAGTACTAAATCGTTACAATAATACGAATCTAAGCAGATTGTAGTCTAATTTCCAAAAACTAAATGGTAAAATTCTATTATTACATCTCCACCTTCTGAGAAAACTTCACCTGCCGAGCACAATAGAACACAATCAACCCTAACCGCATCACTGCATCTGTCACTTTATGTTCGCTGTATTTGTCCCACTGTTCCAATATATACTATTCACAAAATATCCAACTGCACGATATCACGAGTAGGAGACAAGCGGAGCAAGAAAGCGTCAGACGAATGCGTTGAATTTAAATATTTATTGTAAATTACTAAGAAGACATATGAAATATCAAAACACATATATTATATTACAAAGATATACATATATATATTGAAGATATTATAAATATTCATTATAAGTTATGAGAACAATTGCAAAGTTATCAATAAAGAATATTGAAAATTACACCCCGGATTTTCCTGCCCAAGGGATCAATCGAACCCCTTTAGGGCGCTCCTCCAGTCGGTCCGATCGCTGCTATCGATTCTCCCAAACAGGTAAATTTGCCGAATCACCGTGGCTGGGAGATAATATTCTTACAAACCCGTTTTTCGCTCCATTTTTCGAATAAAACATTCATCGGTCGTAAACCGCGAACGAGCGAATAAAACGACAATTATCTGCTTCGCCAGCCAGCGGTGCAGCCCGAGCGGAATCAGGAAATGAGGCGACGGCGACAGGGTCGATAAGGCTGGGAACAACAGCAGCCACAGCAGCAACGATACAAATTACAAGAGGAGCGGGGCCCAGGGGCGCGACAACAAAGCATCGAATAGCAAATGCTCAAGATCAATGTTAGTCGGCGGCGAGGACCGAGGCAAGGATCGCATTTTAAGTGGCTCGGAAGAGCGATCGACGTGCAAATCGTGGGTGTGGGGAGGCCGGAGGTGCGTAATCGCTGAGTAAGCGCGAACCCAACAGCCTCGGAGCCGCGGAGATAACGACAGACGAAACGTGCCTCCTGCCAGCAGCAGCACGCACCAGCAGCAACGCCCGCAACGACTCGCACGCAGCTGAAATTTAAATCAGTCCCGCTGTCACGCGAAAAGTCATCACCTCAATGAAAACAAACACCGAACCAACTCGGCAAAACATTTGAAGTCGTGGGTCTAAATTTCACCGCGACTTTCTGTTCTCCGTGCTTATTCTGCTCCGCCTCCCGTGCTTCCGTCCGAGGCCGAGCCGAGGCGCAGTGTGCGAAACCCATTTGAATAGCTCGTGACTCCTTGAGTGATTTAAGAAGCGCTTTCTTCGGCTGAAGATAAGCCTGCGCGGGTCCCTGGCAGCGGGCGGCGGCGAACGAGTCCACTTAAAATTCGCCGCCGCGGAACTCGAAACTCGTTCCCGCAGAACCGCATAATGTCGATGCCGAAGAGATTGTTTGTGCAAAATCCGAACTGAAATGTGGGTCAAACCCATCAAGATAAGGCCTAATTAGGAGCTGATCTTGGACCAGTTCGATTGGCGGCGACACCAATCCGTCGAGAGTTGGCACCCCCGCCGAATGCCGCTAGGAACAACGCAAGTAGAGTCGGGGCGGGAGTAGGTCGTGAATAGAAAGTGAAAAGAGACCAATGGCAACAACAGTCTTAGAACGACTTCGAACTTTCGCTTCGAGTGGGGTAACATTTGTGACGGTTCGGCGAGAGGGAGCCTAGAGAACTCGTCCGAGTGGCCCTCAGAACGAGAACTTAAGAAGCGAACTTCGGCCTACCCCGCTTGACTTCTTGCCATACTCTTTGCCATGGTCCTTGCCTTGAGCTTCGTATATCAATGAACCCGGAATGGCTCTGACCCGATGAGGCGAGTGTCTGCGTGTGCGAGCCACACCCCTAGAATCTTCGGAAACCCGTTCGCGCGACTTTCATTTCCGTCATATGTCTGGGCTCCAACGACTCAAAAGACTGCTGTCGCGAACCTCGGCGTTTGCTGGTAACGAGTTCGTTACCTAAGTCTTTCGTTTAGGCGCCTAAGCGGCTCAGTTCGGGAGAAACACTTATCAATCAATGTGATTACCATGACATCGGGTTGGATTCCCCGGCTCAGGCGCTCCAGGAACTCGCGCCCTAGTGCGAATTCCTGGTTCTAACTTTGCACCAGTCGGTCGGCTGCTGGGCGACGTCGTGAACGACGCTCGATGCGCGGCGGGCGGGCGGGCAGCGGACGACGGGAGGCGAGTGAAGTGCCAACAGCTGATAAGCAGCTCCGAATCAAACGCAACGCGACCGCAGACAGCGGAGACGGCTCGACAGGCGATAACGACGGTTGATTCATTCATTGATGAGGCGGAAAATAAAAGATGGAAACGCCACAAACGCGCGATTGTGGCCGATGATTATGGGTTGTTGTTCTCGTTGTTGTTGTTGCAGTAGAGGCGCTGATGAAGGGGCTGCCGCTGTTATTGTTGCTGGTGTAATTAGTGTACGGCGGCGATACACAAATAGCACTGCCAACAACACCCAGCGGTGATTACGCTCGATTTTATTCAAAATAAAAGCCACAGCGAGCGAGACCAACACGACCACGACGAACTCGAGGGAGCGAAGAGGCAGAGACAAAGGCAGCAGCATCAACTGGTTATCGCCAAAATAAGACCGAGACGATGGCGAGAGAGAAAAGTAAAACTGAAAATTCAAGATTATAAAAATTATTGGAGGAACCATGGGAGAGATGGGCAGTGACGGTGGCGCTGGCGGAGGCGGGGCAGGAAGGGCGACGAATCGAAAACGCGTTTCTGCTATTAATTCATCGCCGTCATAGTCATAGTCATCGCCGAGAGATCAGATTTGATGTGGTGAGATGCGACGCGGTGCGATGGGATGCGGACCGATGAGCGGTTCACTATTTAATTTTCAGTTCGATCCGAGCATCTTGAAAGTGAACACGCTCGATCCGTCCGTCGGAGTCGGAGTAGAGAAACACAGAAAATCGGCAGGCGATCGAAGGGAGAGGCGGCTTAATTAGCATTGACATTGTTGCTGGAGACAAAGACCGCGCTTGCGACATGCGTTGGCATTTCAAATTGGTAAGCGATCGATCGACAGAGCCCTCTCTGAATCTCTTAATCTCTGAATCTTATTCACTGACTCCCCATTCTACGCATTCGCCCTCGCTCTCACCCACTCCCGTTCTCGCCGCAGCTCGTGGTCGCCCTGGTTTTGCTGCGAGTCGCCGAGGGCCGGCCCCAGCTCGAGCATGCGTAAGTTGGACGCCCGGCTCGGACCCTGGCTCTCCATCTCACCCTCCCCTGCCTCTCGTTGCAGCTTCAACATGGACGCGGACCTGCTGGCGGAGGAGTCGAACGCGCGCGCCGCCTTCGAGCGACCTTCGGCGAGCGTCGACCACTACGCCACCCTCGGCCAGCCGACCGGCTTCAAAGACCTCTCGCCCGGCTACTCGCCCAGCCAGCTGTCGCCCTCGTGGGAACTGGCCGACAGCGCGCAGTCGCCCCACGACGGCTACCACTACGGCAGGCACCAACAGGCCCACGACCACGACCACCACCATCACCACCACCGCCAGCACCACGGGGGACACCGGCACGGGGCCTCGCGACACGGCGACCTGCCCCACGTCGACCCGCACCCGCACCCGCACGGCTTGGAAGGGCCTCGCTTCGGAGGGCCGCACTCGGGAGGACCCCGCTTCGGCGGCCACCCGTCCATGGGAGCCGCCTTCGCAGGGCCTCCGCCGCGGGGCTTCGGAGGCGCTCCGCCCGCCCGTGGTCCGCCGCACCGGGGCTCCGGCCCCATCTTCGGCGGGCCGCCTCCGCGAGGCCCTCCGCCGTTCGGCAGCCCCACGTTCAACGGGTCGCCTACCCCTACGTCCAATGCGGGCTGGCCGGACCCCGCCCTCGGCAACCCGCAGACCTGGCAGGTCTCGCCGACCCAACACACGACCGTCTGGTACGCAGGCGAGCCCGACGTGGACCCGCAGCCGACCCCAGAGGCTTCGACTCCCCGGCCGCAGCGGCCGCCTACGACCAGAGCAGTCCCGCGGCCTGCGTCGCCGTTGACCACGACGACCCGGGCCCCGGACAGAGGTCCCGCCACGCCGGAGCCCAGCGATCCGGCCTACGACATCGACATTCGCTTTGGCAGTAAATAAATAGTTTCCAACCAAAACACCTTGGCCTTCTTCTTGACCAAAGTGCGCGAGGCAGGAGCGGAGGCGGGATTCTCGGTCGTTGCTTAGTTCGGTTGCACCCGAGAGAGCGACAGGCAATCGAATCCAGAGAGTGAGGGAGAGATGGATGGATTATTTTGGGATTCAAAGACAAACTCGGTCGGGCGGTGGACTTGGTCCACTTAGAGAGGAAAAATGTGTTTTTACACAAGTGAACTTGACGATAATTTCACAGTTCGCACTCGGCGTTCCACAATTACATAACGCCCTCTCTCCCTCCCTCCCACTCCCTCTCGCCAACGCATGACCGCTCAAAGAAGACGACGACAACGACTTCTACGTAGTAGCAATAGAAAAACATTTGAATAGACGAACACTACGGGAGCCTTGGTCTGCGATAGTGCTTTTTACTACTGGTTGCACGGAGGCAAATAAACAACACTGGGGTTTCGTTTCGCGAGAGATAACAGCGGAGCGGACGGAGGTTGTCGGCGGTGTCTACAAAGAGAGAATAGGATTCGACTGGGGAGAGCGAGAGAGAAAGAGTGGGATGGAGTGAAGAGCGCGACTGGTGCAATTCATTGGTAAATGGGTGGAAGATCGGCGGCGTGAGAGGCAGGAAGCGAAGCCATTCACAAACAAGAGCAGGCCTGGAATCCATACCGGCCCACGACAGCCAGCGGGAGGGGACAGGGGAAGGGAAGGGAAGGAAAGGAGCCATGGCGGTCCTTCGCCCAGGGACTGCGGTTGCGATTGCGATTGCGAGGAGCAGCGGTCGACGACCTCGACGCTGTGGCAACGGTTTAATTGACGGCGCATGACGGAAATAATTCTTTCTGATTGGGATGCTAATGCGAGCCGAGATGCAGATCGGGCTCGGCGGATGCGCCGAGGCGAACTGGCCCAGAATCAGGTTACAGTGGGGAGGGAAACCGGACGGCAGGCCGCCACTGAGGGTCTCTTCTGGGAGCAGATCTCAACAGAGGGACGGCAGAGAGAAAGAGACGAAAGAGACAAAGGGCGAACGAGGTGAAACTTCTGGAAAGCAGGGGAAGAGAAGAATCAATGAGAGGCATTCTGTGATAAGCGACTCGAATTATGCAAAAACAAGCCAATAAAATGCGACAGTTGACAAAATTCGGCAATAAAAGCGAACGAGGGGCGCGAACGTCGAGCGAGGGAGACGTGGAAGAAGAGACAGGGCAGGAAGGAGGGAGCAAAGTGCGAGAGCACCAGCTTCGGGCTTCGGGTCGGCCAGCGCGGTTCTGGCCGCGGTTCTGTCGCCGCGACTCAACCGCCTGGCTCAGCGCAGCTCGACTCGGTCGGGAGACAGCGAGGGGCGCGCATAATGCGTCAGTGACATCTAGCGACAAGAATAACAACAACAACAACAACAGCAACAACCCGCGTCGACGAAAGTCGGGAAGAATTCGCGGCGCGTATAAAAGCATTGGCGAGCCTCGGCGATCGTCATTCGACTTCGAAAGCGCGTTGTTTCAAGATGGGTAAGGACCGAGAGAACGTGAAGAAGAAGAGGAAGGGGGGGAGGGAGTAGGAGTCTAGGTTATCGAGGAATGTGGTTTACTTAGAATAGTGCACGAAGTTTTGGGCGACTGAGGCGAAGAGTTGTGAACGGAGAGAGAAAACACGGCTAACGAACTCCCCCGAAAGTGCAGTTGAGTGAATCCCAACAACAGCAGTGACAACAACAACAGTTTCAACGACGTTTGTGGCCAACAACCTTTCGGGTTCAACAGCAACAACAATGGGCCGGCCGAGTGCACCAATGAATATTAAACACTTGTGAATCGCGTTGGTTTTTCTTTCGTTTGAAAAGTTTGGGCGCGAAGTGCTTTGAATTCCAGCCGCGTTCGTCTTGAAATGTGCCTCGTTTTTGGCAGCCCCAATGCCTGACGGCCATAAAACACCGCCGGTAACAACAACTACAACAACATCATTAATAACAATGACGACAAGAACACTTCGAAGCCAATCCAAAGGAGAAAAAGAGCACCAATGATTACTCACAACTCCTTGCTTGCTCTCTACACCAACAATCGTCACGCGGAAAGTCAGTCTTCGAATTTCCATCAATTACCGGGACCTGTGGTTTAGAACCGCATTTCACAAAGAAATCCGCAATGCTTCCGGCATCAGTCGAAACCCGAGATACAATGGACAAAATCCATCGTTATTCATAAGAAATGTCGGCTGAGGAAATGTGAAAGCGCTTAAACGGGTCATTCTTTAGACTAGTTGCCAATTTTAGGGCCTCTGAGAACTTAGCGAACCCCAGCAGCGCATTCTGCTCTTCCTCTCTAACACCGTCTCTCGCTCTTCTCGCCACTGCAGGTAAACACATTTTCCTGCCACTGGCGGCGTTGCTCGTCGCCCTGGCGGCCGCCGCGGGACCCGTGGGAGCCTCTGAGCAGGAGGCTCGCATCGTGTGCTACTTCAGCAACTGGGCCGTCTACCGGCCGGGCCTCGGGCGCTACGGCATCGAGGACGTGCCCGCCGAGCTCTGCACCCACCTGGTCTACTCGTTCATCGGCGTGGACAGCAGCACCTGGGAGGTGCTGGTGATCGACCCCGAGCAGGACATCGAGCAGGGGGGCTTCCGGTCGTTCACCCAGCTGAAGCAGAAGCACCCGCACCTGAAGCTCCAGGTGGCGGTCGGAGGCTGGGCCGAGGGCGGCTCCAAGTACTCGAAGATGGCGGCGGTGCGCGAGCGGCGCCAGAGCTTCATTCGCAGCGTGGTGGCCTTCATGAAGAAGTACGGGTTCGACGGCTTCGACCTCGACTGGGAGTACCCGGGGGCGACGGACCGCGGCGGCGCGTTCAGCGACAAGGACAAGTTCCTCTACTTCGTGCAGGAGCTGCGGCGCGCCTTCGACCGCGAGGGCCGCGGCTGGGAGATCACGATGGCCGTGCCGGTGGCCAAGTTCCGGCTTCAGGAGGGCTACCACGTGCCCGAGCTCTGCGAGTGAGTCTACCACGTTCGTCCTTTCCTTTTTCATTGTCCCGAACCTTCCGCAGGGCCCTGGACGCCATCCACGCCATGACCTACGACCTGCGCGGCAACTGGGCCGGGTTCGCCGACGTCCACAGCCCGCTGTACCGGCGCAAGCACGACCAGTACGCCTACGAGCGCCTCAACGTGGTACGTGGACTCCGACCTTCCTCTCTTTCGTCCCTTCTCATTGCCCTCTTGCAGAACGACGGCCTCGCCCTGTGGGAGGAGATGGGCTGCCCGGCCAACAAGCTGGTGGTCGGCGTGCCCTTCTACGGCCGCACCTTCACGCTGAGCAACTCGAACAAGAACTACAACATGGGCACCTACATCAACAAGGAGGCCGGCGGCGGGGCGCCCGGGCCGTACACGAACGCCAGCGGCTTCCTGGCCTACTACGAGATCTGCACCGAGGTGCAGGACAAGGCAAACGGCTGGACGATCGAGTGGGACGAGGCCGGCAAGGTGCCGTACACCTACAAGGGCAACCAGTGGGTGGGCTACGAGAACGAGGCCTCTGTCCAGATCAAGATGGACTTCATCAAGCAGAAGGGCTACGCGGGCGCCATGACCTGGGCCATCGACATGGACGACTTCCACGGGCTGTGCGGACGCGAGAACGCGCTCATGCAGATCCTCTACGACAACATGCACGGCTACCGGGTGCCGGAGCCGACGCGCGAGACCACGCCAAGGGTAAGCGACGCGAGGGCCAGGCGAAGGACGAAGGGCAGCCGCAGTTGTGGTCGCCCGTCACGCCGCCTGGCGACCCTCACTCACTCATTAGCCTTGCCACTTACGAGCTAATTAATGGTTTCTCGTCTGCAGCCGGAATGGGCGAAGCCGCCGTCGACCCCACCGAACCCAGACGAGGGCAGCCTGCCGCCCAGGCCAGCGACGACCACGACGATGCGGCCAAAACCGAAGCCGACGACGGCGACGGCGACGACGAAGCGGCCAAAGCCCAAACCACAGCCGACGACGACCACGACGACGACCACGACGACGACGAAGCGGCCGACGTCCGCCACCAGGGTGAGTGGCGGGGTTTTCTCGAGAGATTCTCGGACGAGCCAAGCGGATTCGAGAGGATTTGCTCGAGACTCAAGAGATTAGAGCGCACACACGGCCCGAGTGGGAGCGCCGAGGGGCCGTCTGTGGGACCGAGCCCGAAACGAGATCGAGAAATTGAATTTTCCAATTGACTGAGAGATGAAACGGGCTGGGAAGGGCGACCGCCGGCGAGTGGGGACGAGTGGGAGATGCGAAAATGTGATATGAATTTCGGACGCGCTCGGATGCGCCGCCGCTCTCAAGTGTGTGCCAAGAAAAACACACGAGAGCCGCCTCGCCCTAGCCTGGCGACGGGGAGCGGGGTCGTATTTATAGTTGGCCTGCATTCGCGATAATCAGCTGCGGTAAAAATAGAACGAGAGCCAACCGACCGACCGTTCGTCGGCTGAGCAGCACCTCAAAAACTCGATGAGAACAACAAACCGCGAAAATACTCGGCACAAAACAACGGGGTGGGCACGGCGGCGATCGGGTCCGGGCGGGTGTGCGTGCTCGAGAAGCGCAAACTCCGACCCTGACAGTGGGCCGGCAGACGGACCCAAGTCGGGAGTCTGAGTGAATCACTCAAATCCACTCCAACCCCTTCTGGTCTTTGCAGCCCCCGAAACGGCCGAAGCCGGCGCCGACCACGCAGAGCCCGCCGTCCACGAAGGAGCCCCAGACCGATGAGCCCGCCGCGATGGTCACCGAGGGCACCGCGGCCCACCACGAGATCGACTGCACCAACCGGGACTTCGTGCCGCACTCCAACTGCAGAAAGGTTCGTCCACGGTTGAGACCGACTCGCAGTCCATTCAACTCTCTCTCTCTCTCTCTTTGCAGTACTACCGGTGCGTGCACGGGGAGCCGGTGGAGTTCGAGTGCAAGGAGGGCACGGCCTTCCACACGATCCTGAACGTCTGCGACTGGGCCGAGAACAGCGACCGCTACTACTGCACGCGACCCAAGAAGCGGGCGGGCGACAACGACACGAAGTGAGGCCGGGTCACGTGCGGCCTGCTCCCAGCGAGGTCCTCACCTTCTCATCCACCCTTTGGCACCACCACCCCGTACAACCACAGCACTATTTCTGTTTCCCCACCCCAAGCACGTCCCTCCAAGGACGTTGAATAAACGACACATTTTAAATTATTTTACATTAAGAACTGGACTCTCATTGGGGCGAGCTTCGACGAGGTGGGGCAGCCGGCCACATGGTCTCTATTTTTGGATCCTCCCAAGAGATTCTGTGCACATTCCTCCGAAATCCCCGAAATTGGAGGTGGAAAAGTCGCGGTGATCTTGTGATAAGCATAAATATCCTTCTAATCCCAGTCGAGTTTAACAGACCGCAACTAATGGCGACGATTGATGGCACCAATCGCACGCTGAAATTCTTTTCAAAATTCTGAACATGAGAGAGGTTTAGAGAGTGAAATTGAGAGCGAGAGGGTTTCTTCGCAAGATAATGGAAGGAACTAGTGGTGGTTGAAGCATAGGTGTAAACTTTGTCATGGTCATGTCGAATTCAAATTTTTTAAATAACTTTAAAGGCTAAGGTGGCCGAGAGAATCATTTTCATGTTCTATAAATTCAACAACAAACACATTTATATTTTAAAAATTCAAAATCGCGTTTTTTAAACATAGAGAAATATCTGTAAAGTGTTGTATTTCAACTAAATGCTAGTAGAGGTAGTTAGTAGATGTAGATAGCTAAAAATAGAGTCTTCCAGATAAAAGGTACCGATATATGAGAAAGTAATGTTCTGCACATAGAACAATATCAAAACACAAAACAAATCAAAGAAATTGAAAAATAAAATAATAAATAGTAACTATTTCCAACATAAGAGAAATTGCTTTTAGTTAGTTTATATCTGAACAGAATTCAATGGTGAGATGTCAGATTTCGTTTCGAAGATCAAGAGTATGCAGAGTAAGATTATAATTACGTGGAAACAATATTCGAAAACTCGATTAACATTGCTTTTGCCAATTTATTAATGTAGCGAGACGTCGTTTTCGAATGCTGTTCGGCCTCGATTACATAAAGATTGGCCGCCGTCAACATAAACGGCTGCAACCAGGGGCAGCATAAACGATCACTCAGATCTTGCTAATTACGATCTCCCTCTCCCACACTCCGTTGTCTCACTATTTTGCGGATAAATTGTCGGCCAGACGACAATTGCTCGATGACGGCAAGCACAACAAACTCTGCACCAACAGCTGTCGGCTGCAGTGCGGTCGAAAGTCGTAGATGTTCGGGAGCCGTCCAAGCGGCGGGCGGGTGGATCGCGAGCAAATTAAATCGTTCGTGGCACCAACAAATCGCTCCGATGCTCCAACGCTGAGCCTCCCCTGGACCTGCTCCGCCCGACCCACTGCTCGAGTCGAACTCATCGCCTGTTTGATGGAATTTCTTGCCGAAATTCTCGAAATAATCTTTTATTACTTTAGAATACGCGTTGTTGTTCTTGCGCTCGTGCTTGTGTTGTTGGCCGCGATCGGTGGAGCGACCGGTGGGTCGGTCGAGCGGTCGAGTGGTCGGTGGGTCCCACGGCTCATCGGCCGGTGGTCGGTGGCCAGGCCAGCCACCACGCATGCCTCGGCGCTGCAACAAATGACTCGGTGAGTTTCGGCTTCCCCTGAGGCAGGTCTTCGGAGCGCCGTCTCTCGAACGTCGCGAGAGCACGACGTCTAAAATTAAAATTGTAGCAACGCTTCGTCGTCGTCGTCGTCGCCGTGGCTCACGTCGCCAACATTTCGCTGCGGGCAAGCGATCGATCTTAAGTGATGGTTGCAGAAATATCCAAAAAACTCCGTTTCAGATTCCCAACTTGAGTTCAGCAACGGATGCTTCAAGAGCATTGCTCGACATCGGGAGGTTGGGGATTTGAAATAATAATATTAAGACGATGGTTCAGTGGAAAATATGGCACAATCACGGTATCGAGAACTATATCGGGCTCCTAGCGAGAGTTCCTGCAGGTCCAAACGCCGGCCAGGGACGACAGGCGGCCCGACGACGGCGGCAACGATTTTCACTCGAGTGAAACTCGCGTCGGAAGCACTCAAAATTCAGCGCAACAACAACATCGCCGGGATCATCTTCAAACTATGAATATTTATTCATATTCGACTCGTAGGAAAAGTCAAAAATTTTCGCGGTCACAAGGTAAAATTTTTGGATCTCCTGGTTGTGTTACGAATTGGTTTTGGACCGGGAGAGATCGACTCGTATAACGTATAATCGTCGTTCGCACAAAATTACTGAAGAAATACTAAAAAATATATATTAAAATTTTATTAACAGAAATAAAACGATATTTGAAATAACTTTTGCGATGAACACAAAAAATATATAACTGTAATTGAAGAAATACGATAAAAATTGTCGGGAAGAATAAATTATTAAAAAACGAAATAAAACAAAATTAAGAAATAATTAGAAAAATCGTTTATAGAAATTTTCCATCGAGTGACTGAACGGAGCTGACGGTTTTCCGCGATTTTCCCAGCGATCGTTCGAGGGACACAAAGGATTACCCGAGCGCGATCGTTGGTCGAAAATTCACGCGACGCCGCGACGTGCCTTTTTTACAGTGTACCACTCGTCTTCAATTTAATCTATTTTCATTGCAGTGCATTCCGCAACGAGAAATAAAGAAAGTTTTATTTTAATGCAGCATACGAGAGTTTGAATTGATTTTAATTTTTAGAGAAATAGATTCAAAAGTTAACAATCCTAGAACTAGAGATTTATGAAGTGAATTTACTACTAACCCACACACTCACACACGTACGCACTGACACCCACCCATACACAGACACACGCATTGCTGGAACAAGCGAGGAAACGGAAGCGGAAGTCGAGACGGAGCCTGCAGCGTTATGGGGCGTCTAACTGTTTGGGTCCTGCTGGGACTGACGTTATTCGCCGTCTGCTCGAATGGTATGTGTTCCGCTGTGCGAAGCCAACTACGAATAATTTAAAGATCCAAGGACTCTCGCTCTCCAAAAATAAAAATAAAATAATAATAACATAAAGACTAGATCGGTGCATAAGCGTTGCATAATAGCTGGGCAGGTCGGCCAATGTTCGCCCCCGCCCGCAGGATGCTCGAAGTTTCGGCCGAAAGCTCGGGAAAATTATGCGAAAAATTATTATGCAATTTCCCCCGCCGTGGCTCGAGTAGGTGGCGGGGGACCGAGAGAAACGAGCTCCGGGCGACGACAGACATCGCTCGCTGTGCTCGCCGCCGTCCTCGGCGAGGAAAGACGTCCGAATGTGGCTTCTGCGAGCGGCAGCGACGAAATTCTAAAATAACAAAAAAATATTGAAAATACTAATTTTTTACGAACATTTTAACTCGAATAAAAATTGAATAGACGAAAGAGGGAAAGTCGTCGCGAGTCGTCGACGTGCCTGTGACAGTTGCGACGTCTCTGCACATCTGCTCGCTCGCTCGCACACTCCACTCCTCTCGCTCTCTGGCGCGCTGCTCTTCGGACATTTAAATTTAGACACTTTTAAAATTTGCTCCCTCCGATTTTTGTTTTACAAAAATTATCGCAAGCACAACAAAGACATTCTACAACAACAATAACAACAACAACAACAACAGCAAGACAAACAGCGACAACAATACAAAGCGACGAGAGCAACAATAAAAATATCGACAACGAGAACAGAACAACAACAACGATGGCCACCAATTTTGAAAAGTTCTTCAACGGCTTGCGAAATAAATATTGAAATATAAATAAATGGAGGCAACAAAAACAAGACACCGACAACACCAACAAAACCCACTACCCACAGCGAGCAACAACAACATATAAATCTTAATTTCGTGCGAGAACTCATCGCATTTCGTTCAGTGTGTTCAGCGCTTTTTGGTGCGTTCGCAAATCCACGTTACGTCCACTCATTAGCTTCAGGGCCCACTGCTCACCACGATCCGCACCTCGATCGGCGCCGATCGGGCACCTCGTGGGGCTGGGAAGAGGCAAGACGTCGGCAATAAGTCGCAAGTCGAAAATAGTAGGAGAACTCGAAATTTACATCGCAATGGCCAAATTAGTATTCGAAAAAATATCCCTCGGGATACCTATCAAGATGGATCGAAACGGATCGAAATAAAATCCCTAGCACAAAGCATTTTAATTACATTTAGCCCATATCTTCAACTAGATATCATCATTTTGTCCTATCCTGCTACTGTATTTGACATATATAATTCCAATAGTCATTCCGGCCTCGTCTTCTTGTACGTGGTGTTGTTTTCAACATCCACATGAGTTCCCAAAGATCGGTATTTGAAGTATTCTGAGCACTGATTTAAGGAATTACTAGTATTCTGGTCTCGAGACTATGAAGAGTTCCACATTTTGCATGGCTTAAACGTACATTCAGTATAGGAGAGAAGGTAGTTTAGAACATTTTTCGGAACAAAAACGTCGTTCGCAGAACGCTCTACGCTCGATGGCCACTGGAAACTATTGTTATTACGAAGTCAATAAAAGTGTACGAGACGACGTCGGTCGAGGCCGCGCTCCAAAATGAGCTGCTGCGCTGTCGACGGCCTTGGACACGACTATACACCGAGCGAAATGGGCGTGTGATTCAGTCGGCGGACGTAGGGGGGAACGATGAATGATCAGCTGTTGTGAATGAATTATTCATCCGCTGCAGGGGCCGGGGAGCGAAGGGGAGGAAGTCGAATTAGTTGTATCCAATTGGTCCTGACAACAGACACACACACACACACCACCACATCGACCCCGCGGACTGACGTAATATGGAATAAATTAATTTCGATCAAGAACAAGCCGAACTGACCCTCAAATGTCCAATTCATATGAAATACACTGCCGAAAAATGTGGCCTCAAACAGAGGCAACAACAAAATATAAATAAAGCAAAGCAACAGAGACAAAAATGACACAGGCCAAAGACTGAGCGAGCTCGCGAATAAAAGAGCGAGGGAGGGGAGTGGGGGGAGAGAAGGTGAGGTGGAAAAGTGTGTGGGAAGAGTGGGCAGGGAGCCAAGAAGTTGAAACTGTTCGAAAATACAGTCATAAAATAATAAGCGAAATATGAAAAAAGCCACCACTTTCACCGAAAACTCATAGTTAATAATAAAGAGGTTGAAACGCTGAAAAGGATTCGCTTTTATCCAAATATTCGTACGGTACCCAAATATTTATGCGGTACATTGAATGTACTTGTTTTCGATTCTAACAAAAACAACAAGTAAATCGAGCAAATACAGTGAAATGTATTAATAAATTTATTGAATAAATAAATAAGTGAATACCGAGAGACAACGAAAAGCGCGACAAAACAGAGCGCGCGAGAGAGAGAGAGAGAGAGCGAGAGAGGAGTCAAATAATTGCATAACAGAGCAAAATATTTGAAATAAATATGAAGCATTGTCGAACATGTGTTCGTGTTTGTGCTCGTATTTGCGTTCGTATTGTGTTCGTACTTGCGTCCGTGTCGTACGCGTTTGTGCAGACGTGATGGCTTCATGTGTGTGTTTTCTCATTCTATCGTGTGCTTGTAGATGTGTTGGCCAGTGCAGGTTCCGACGTCGGACCCAGCGAATCGGAATGTCGTCCGTACATCGAGAAGGCTATAAACGAACTGAAGACCGGTGAACCCAGTGAAAAAGGTGAGTTTGGCCATTGGCCATCCGGAACCCCCCCCCCCCCCCCCCCCCCTCCTGGCTCGACCAGGCAGAGCTGGGCCCAACCTGAGGCCGTCTACGACCAGAGGTAGAACCCGGAAGCCCCTGTTTAACATGTTCACCCAGTTTTAACGTATGTGTCCATATGTCCCAATTTATGTCATTTGAGCTTCAGCCGTTTTTGTAATGACCACCTTTCCATTAGCTTCTGACTAGAAAAACTCTACACTCTGTTACGATAATATTGGAAATCTCCATAGTTTCAAACGAAATCGTCACTTCTACCAAGACAATTTTTTATTTAGTTTGTCAACACCTTTCTGGGGTCTCCCAAGGGCGCGAAGACTCTTCGCCTAGATTTCACGGTAAATTCGGAATTCCTAATACTAATTGGGACTAAGATTGTTACGAGGAGATGTTTCCAGTTCCACGGCCCAAAAATTGCGACAGCGATATCGCGTTTCACCCATCGCTCCCAACCGGAAGCAGGCCTTTGCCCATCTGGTGCATGGTAAACCGAACCACGCCGGATAGACAGACAGATAGATGGAGAGATGGGTGGATAGACGAGAGGGGGCCGCGTACTTGGAGTCCGTCCAAATCGACACTTAGCCAGAACATGTGAGGAGCTCACAGCAGGGCCTCGTCTGGGCGGACCTGTCAGAGGTGTCAGCGGTGTTGCGAGACGCCATTGCTAATAACTGGGCGCCGAAAGCAACGGCGGCTAATGCAGGACGGCCTCGGGGTGAGGCAGGGCAGGGCAGGGCAGGGCGAGGTTCCCCACCCCGGGCTCCGTTCAATCGGGCCGAGCCGAGGAACCTCGACGGGAGAATTTGAGCGCAACATGTGACGTCTATCATTCTCTCCTTCTGATTTCTCTCCCGCACAGATGCAAGTGTCCCTAGTCCCGAAACGAGTTCCGGCGAGGACACAACGAAACCTGACTACGACTCTGGCGAGGAGCAGATGCAACACGACCAGCCTGCCGATGCCGCCGCCGATGATGCAGCTGCCCACGAGGAGGCCGACCACGTGGAGACCGTCGAGGTCGCTGATGCAGACTCGCTTGAAATGCCCGCCGCAGCCGCTTCCGACGAGGCCGCCGAGGACCAGGACCAAGAGAAGCCGGTCCGCGCCGACGTCGACGGCGATGGCATTCCGAATGAGGAGGACAGCGACATCGACGGCGATGTGATCCCCAACGAACAGGACGAGGACTTCGACGGCGACGGCATCCTGAACATCCACGACGAGGACATGGATGGCGATGTCATACCGAATGTGCAGGACCCCGACATGGACGGGGACGGTGTGCCGAACGAGAGCGACAAGGACATCGACGGCGATGGCGTCCCGAATGTGGACGACAATGATCTGGACGGCGACGGCATCCCGAACGACCAGGATGACGACATGGACGGCGACGGCATCCCGAACGACCAGGACGATGACATCGACGGCGATGGCATCCCCAACCATGAGGACGACGACATCGACGGCGACGGCATCCCGAACGACCAGGACGATGACATAGACGGCGATGGCATCCCCAATCACGAGGACGACGACATCGACGGCGACGGCATCCCGAACCATGAGGACGACGACATCGACGGCGACGGCATCCCCAATCACGAGGATGATGACATCGACGGCGACGGAATCCCGAATGACCAGGACGATGATATCGACGGCGACGGAATCCCGAATGACCAGGACGATGACATCGACGGCGATGGCATCCCGAATGTCGAAGACGACGACATCGATGGCGACGGCATCCCGAATGACCAGGACGACGACATTGACGGCGACGGCATCCCCAACGTGGACGACGAAGACATGGATGGCGACGGGGTGCCCGATCAGCAGGACGCGGACATGGATGGCGACGGCATCGAGGACCGCGAGGACAGCGACATCGATGGCGACGGCATCGTCAACCCCAAGGACGAGGACCTCGACGGCGATGGCGTGTCCAACGTCGAGGACCGCGACATCGACGGCGACGGAATCCCGAATGACCAGGACGACGACATCGACAGCGATGGCATCCCGAATGAGATGGACGACGACTTCAATGGCGATGACGAGGAGTCGCGTCTGGCCAAGCTGGCGGAGGAGGCTGCGGCCGCCGAGGCTGCTTCGGCTGCACCGGAGTCCGGTGAAGAGGCTGCCCAGGAGGAGGTGGTGAAGCGGGCCAAGCGCGAAGTCGGCGAAGCGCCAGAGGCAGCGGCCTCTGAAGAGACCAAGGAGGAGAGCGCGGAGGAGCCCGCGACGGCCCGGGTCGGCGACATCGACGGCGATGGCATCCCCGACCACGAGGATGACGACAAGGACGGCGACGGCGTGCCCGACCACCAGGACGACGACATCGATGGCGACGGCATCCCGAACGAACACGACGGCGACCAGGATGGCGACGGCATCCCCAATGAGCAGGACGAGGACCAGGACGGCGACGGCATCCCCAACGACCAGGAAGAGGACTCCGTCGCCAAGACCGAGGCCGAGGCCGAGTCCGAGGAGGACACCAAGCCGGAGGACGAGCTGCTGTGGGTGAGTGTGGGCGAGTTTCGATTTGGCGAGCGCGGTCTCCAATTCCCGACCCTCTCTCCCGGCAGGAGGGCGAGATCCCGGCGAACCTGCGCAACCGCGAGCACATCACCGAGCTGCTCCAGCTGGACGAGGAGTTCTCGGCCAAGGACAAGGCCGTCGACCGCGTCGCCGAGATCGTGCTGCGCGACATCAAGCGCATCTACGAGAACGCCATCAAGCCCCTGGAGACCCTCTACAAGTACCGCGACCTCAGCAACCGCCACTACAGCGACCCCGAGATCTTCTCGAAGCCGCTGGTGCTCTTCATGGGCCCCTGGTCGGGCGGCAAGTCCTCGATCATCAACTACCTGACCGACAACGAGTACACCGCGAACTCCCTGAGGACCGGTAAGTCGGGAGGCTGAGGCCGTCGTTGAACTCAACCCAACTCACCGCCTCCCCCACAGGTGCCGAGCCCTCGCCGGCCTACTTCAACATCCTGATGTGGGGCAACGAGACCGAGGTCCTGGACGGCACCCAGCTGGCCGCCGACTACACCTTCTCCGGCCTCCAGAAGTTCGGCGAAGGCCTCGAGGAGCGTCTGCGTGGCCTGAAGATGCCCAGCAAGCTGCTCGAGAAGGTGAGTCTCGGAAGTCGGAGTCGGCCATTGACGTCAGGCGACACCGACAGGCTGACCTCGAAAGGCCCATTTGAGTGTACGATTTCCGACATCTCGCGTCACACGCCGGTCGGGAGGGGGATGAGGGAGCAAATTCAGCCTATTTTTGGCGGCGAAAATTAGCAGTGAGAGAAATATTTTCTTAAAAATAAAATTACAGCAGCAGTTGTAAATAATTTGCGAAAATAACCGACGGCAAGTGAGCAGCGGAGCAGCGGGAGAGTGCGAAGAGGGCGGGCTGGGGGAGTGGCTCGTGAGATGTCGCGTCTGCGGTGACAGCTGCTGTGGCTCATCTCGTCATCTCAATCGCTCGTCGCGGAATCGAGTCGATCTGATGTCGACTCGACTCAAGCACTCGCCTCCCACTTGAGCGGATTCTGCTGCGGTTCTCGCTCGAAAGTCATGCACCTCCCACTCATCCCGGAGGTCACTCAAAGGAGCAGTGAAATCCACTCGTGTCTTGTCGTACACTCTTCACCAAATGTTTTCACTCACTTCTCTCAATATCTCACCATTTTTACTCTATGAGAAATTGGAGCCATTTCCACTCATTGATGATTTTCTCACTCGTTCTGCGCCGAACTTCGAGATTCGCTCGTAGAGCAAAGACATATTTTTAGCCACGAATCTGCGAATCTGCGGTCCTTGGGCCGTTCCGAGCGCCGAGCATGAGCTGTCGCTGTGATTGTCTCCGACTACAACAGCAATTAGGAACATTTTGCGCTCTCGCAATAATTGGCAGAAACGACGCCCCCAGCCCCATGCCGCTGAGGCGCTGCCAAAGGCGGGGGGCGCCTCGGAATCGGGCCCATATTAATTTCACTGCCGAAGGGTGTGCGCGATCTGGATTTATTTGATTTTGATGGTGTCCCCCTTCGCCGAAGCCCGCTAATCGCCACGATTCGATTCTTTCCTCCGTCCTAGGTCAACATTGTGGAGATTCCGGGGATCCTGGAGGTCCGCAAGCAGGTCTCCCGGCTCTTCCCCTTCAACGACGCCTGCCAGTGGTTCATCGATCGCGCCGACATCATCTTCCTCGTCTACGACCCGGCCAAGCTGGACGTCGGCCCCGAGACGGAGGCCATCCTCGACCAGCTGAAGGGCCGCGAGTACCAGACGCGCATCGTCCTGAACAAGGCCGACACCGTCAAGCCCGAGGAGCTGTTGCGCGTCCAGAGCGCCCTCATCTGGAACATCTCGCCGCTGATGTCGTCCGCCCAGCCGCCGTTGATGTACACGACCTCGCTCTGGTCGCACCCCTACCAGGAGGGGGCGCCCGCCCGCCTGCTGCTGGCCCAGGAACGCGCCTTCCTGCGCGACCTGCGCACCGCCGTGGACAGGAGGATCGAGCATAAGATCGCCAGTGCGCGTCGTTTCGCTGTGAGTACCGCCGACCTCTGCGTCCCCCATTCATTCCAGTGGTCTTATTGAAACATCTCGTCCGCCTCCTGCAGGTGCGCGTCCGCAACCACGCCAAGATGGTCGACTGCTACCTGAACACCTACTACAACCACAAGACGCTCTTCGGCAACAAGAAGCGCATCGCCGACACCATCATCGAGCACCCCCAGAACTACCACATCTACGAGGGCCTCTCGACGCTGACCAACATCTCGCGCTACGACCTGCCCGACCCCGAGGTCTACCGCGACTTCTTCCGCCTGAACCCGCTGTACGAGTTCAAGAAGCTCTCGGAGACCTGCACCTACTTCCGCGGCTGTCCCATCGCAAAGCTGGACGTGGCCATCGCCTACGACTTGCCCGAGCTGGCTGGCAAATACAAGAAGATGGCCGAGGCCGCCCTGGCCGGCATCGACGGGGCCGGCGGGGACCAGGCAGGAGTCGGACACGGGCACGCGCAGGGCCAGGGACAGGGACAGAAGAACAAGAGTTGAGTTGGGAGAGAGCAACGCGACAAATGTTCCTTGTTTTTGTTTCTTCAGCGAACGAGAGATCGACATACATTTAATTAGAAAAGAGTAATCCGAGAGAAGAGCGAGCGAGAGAGAGAGGAAAGAGAGCATCCACAGAACAGACAAGGAGAGATAGAGCTTTAAAATATCGTATGAAATAACCAAACCGAATTTCGAGAATGTGTTCCCATTGGTTTCACACACGCGCACACACACACCCATTTAACTAGTTATAGATTAGGAGCTTCATTAAACACTTTAAGAACACAATCACAACGGCAGGAAGAGAACTCGGGACTCGGAGACCACGGACCCAACTTCCCACCACTAATTTAGATTTATCTGAGCGAGAGAGAGAGATAGCGATACACAGTTATGATATTTAACGCGTAATATTTAATAACACAAGCAAAACAAATTGAGAAAAGCAACGATCCATTGAGTCGAGGCCCCACGGACGTCGACTCCCAAATTTCAATCCCGGTTCGACTTTGAAATTTCGTTTTAATCATTTTCTCATTCTTTGAAAATTTCTAAATCATATTCAAAACACTCTTCGATTAATTTAATATCCGACGATTCAGTAGCCGACTTCTGAAGTACCCTTGATTACAAATAATTTGCTATCATTAACAACTTTTATTGCAAGCATTTATTTTATTTGAACATTTTCATGTAACATTTGTATTCAATTTGTGGCCAAACCGTAATATGTTCGTCTTGTTGAGAATTGTTTCATTTTGTTTCGTAGAAAAATTCTGCACTATATGTAAATTTTTGTTGTTTTTTTTTATATATATATACACGAATATAATATATATATAAATATATTTGAGATCTTTGCACGACTTTGAAGTAAAGCCACATTATTTTGTGCAAAGCCAAGCCCAAACGTAGACCATAAGTTTTGAACACAGACAGAAGACAGCGAAGACGTTTAAACTACCAAGTAAATATAGCTAGCGACATCGATATGCATTGCAATTCAACCACCTGTAAGATAACATCAATGCAATTGTGAAAAATTCAACAGCAAAACCCATGCGATACTTTAATAAATAAATTAAAAACACCAGTTGCTTCTTTCACTAAATTAGACAACAAAAAAGTACATGTAATTGAGTGTAAAATTCGTTGTACAAAAAATAATCAAATGCCACTTGCATCCTGTGGCACAGTATCCACCATAGCTTCCTTCGTCTCTTGTTCCGGGTTCCTATTAGCTTGCAATCTCTTGTCGTAATCCTCCTGTGAAAGTAGACTGGCCTTGACCAGATCACTGTTTCCCAAATTGAACTGCACAATAGCCACGAAGCCCTCGCCCTCTTTTGTGCTCACCACGCGTTGTGGATCCTTAATGACTTCTGAATTTATCTCCACTAGTTTACCACGCAGGCAGCTTGGAATTTTGTACGATTTTCCATCGTTCGTTGTAAGAATGGCTAAAGTTGTCTCCGGAGAGAGAACCATTCCGCCCTTTTTACCCTTGCCTTTCACCACATTCTTGCTGCGGTCCATATTGCCGATATCGAAGTTTATACCACTAACGCCGGATGCCATCGCCGGATGCTCAGGCGCCAAACAAATCAAACAGATACGATTTGAATGATAGAGCACTTTGTAGGGCTCTGGACCGTTAGGGCCCGCCTTGATATAGTAGTAACGAGTGTAGAAGCGATCCACAACAGATGGATAGTCCTCCACAAACTCGTCTGTTATGGGAGAAACTGGTTTGCCGAAAATGATTTGCTCTTCATGCTTGAAGTAATAGGGCTCTAGAGGATCGGCGCCGGTGGCTTCCATGTTGGTAGGATCTAAGGTATTTTGGGTTTACGTATTTGCCTCTGCTTTGGCAGACGCCTCTCCGTAGATGGTTTCCTTGTAGCGCTGCTGACGTTCGCGTGCTTTTGCACGGTTTGCCGCGGATCTAGCGACGCGTTCGGCTTTCAAGCACTTCACCAGTGCCGAATCGATGGAGTTGCAGATGCCGACAAATTTGCTAAATGTGTTCTAATAATGGAAGAGTGATTTTGATTACACAACTGATCACAGATTACTATTTAGACAAACTCACTTTCTCGTGACAGCTTTTGAGTTCTTCGATTAGTTTGTTGCAATCGGGAGTGTGCAAGTGTGGTGCCAAATCCGTATGCATCTTCCAAGCACCCCAAACGTCTCCCGAAATTATTTATGAGTTTTGCTGAGAAACTCAAAGTTAAGACCGGAATTCTGTAAGATTGTGTTTCCACAAACGTCAAACAGATAGCAATAGTGAAACGTCAAAATCATGTGTTTATCAATGCCCACCATGAGTTTAGTGTAGCCAACCACCATACTGGAAGTTCTGAATAAAATTTGTGAATATATTTATTTGTTTCATATAATGTTTAAATAATTGTATATTTTATTATTGACCATAAATAAATTGCAATTTTAGACAATCATTTATTATAATATGTTTTTTTTACTTTCCCAAAGAACAGAGTATCTGTTCTCGCAAATGTCATTTTCATAAACGCCTCATGTGTCGTTGTTCATTTTGAAGTTTGTATTGCAACACGTGCAGCGCATCGTCTAGCAGCAAACAATAATAAATAATTTCGATTACTTGGATTTGTTTATTTTGGATTGACAAATGTCGGCCAGAAAGAAGAAAAATCCGAATGCTATGGAGGAAGACCAGAATCAGAGCGACTCGGACTCGTCCAGCGACTCTGAGGACGATGGACCGCATCCCGACGCCTACACTGGCAACGAGGTGAGTTGCTTGATTTCCTGTTTGTTCGCACCTATTCATATGAACAATTCTTGTGCAGGAGGTGCAAATTGACTTTGAAGGCCGCAGCCCGATCGATCCAGATTGCCACGGGATTTCACAGCTACTCTCGCGACTCTTCCTAAAGGCACACATCAATTGCATGCAGATGGCGGACCTGATCATTGGTAACAACGTTAAAATGGGAAACGGGAAGCTCTATTAATTATTTAATTATCGATTCTAGCTCAAAACTTTGTAGGCAGCGTTATTTGCCAGTCTGAGCCGGACGGAGTCGAAAGTGACGCAGACGATGACATGTGCGAGGACGGTACTATTTTCGGCATCACGACTGTGCTGAACATAACCGCCAAGAAGGATACCGCCTGTATCGAACAGTTGCGCTCATACATCGTGCAACGAGCGGAAAAGCATGCCACCGATGCAGCCCTCATCCATTTCCGCGATGTGTTGGGCAACGATGCGCGCCCGGTGGGCTTCCTCATCAACGAGCGATTTATCAACATTCCCGCTCAAATTTCGGTTCCTCTGTTGGAGAATCTGCACAAAGAAATCCAGACGGCGAAGCAGAAGAAAATGAAATTCGACTTTGTGTACTTCCTAATGATCGTGAAATTCTTCCGCAAGGAGGCTCGTAAGGGTAAACCAGCCGAGGACACGTACACTAACGCCGAGGAAGAACTCATTGCCCAGCAGGCTGTGACATCCTTTGAGTTTTCGGTGGCCGATGAGTGCGATATGGGCATGTCGGGCGATTGGCTGGAGGGCGATGCTACCCTGACGCCTTACCGCAAGGTTTTACTCTTTGACGCCAAGCACCTTCCGAAAATGGTCGATGACATACAGAAGTTCATAAGTGGAAACGTATAATTTTTAATTTTTGTTATAATAATGGAACAGACTAGGAGAAAGAAATCTTGTGAAATATATAAATATAAATTGGAAAGAAGAATAGGATTCTTCATACCACCATTTTAAATGTAGATTTGTATTGAGTCAAAATATACAAAATAAATTTGTATATAACAATTGAAATAACTTAGTCTCCATTTATTTTGTTTTGCTCCACTGTCTTCATGAATATGCGCAGCTAACAAGACTTGGAACCAGGTGTCATTCGGTCAACAGCTGATTTTGACAACAGAGCACGCCGGATGCATCAGCTGAACTGGACGTGCTAAAGGTGAATCGTTTTCTAGAGCGGAGCATTTCGCGAAACCATTACTCACCGTCAAAAGTGTGGAAAACAACGACTCTTAATCATAATTTCTAGTCTTTGGTGGAGAAAAGAGCCCAATGACAACACAATCCACTGATAAAAAAAAACGCATACAACACAGAAAATTTCCTCTCTCGTGAAAAGTGTGGAAAACAACGACTCTTAATCATAATTCCTAGTCTTTGGTGGAGAAAATAGCCCAATGACAACACAATTCACTGATAAGAAAAACGCGTACAACGCAGAAAATTTCCTCTCTCGTGCACCAACGGCGTGAGCACGCTTCGATTCCCTGCCTCTGGAAGTCTTCCAGTCAATCGATTACTCACGCGCATCGCGTCGCATTCGCAGCCAACGTTCACGGGTTCCTATAAATCTGGCGAAAACTGTGCGCAAACCACTCAGTCAGTCTGTTGGCCCTGCGCTTGCATTTTATCCTACTGCCTGCCGACCGGTGGAGAGTGAGAGATCGTGAGTGAGCTTTGGAAGTTCGCTAGTCCGTTGGATCAGTTGTTCCGTGTCCGGCGTTCCGTTCGCCTCGCTTCCAGTGAGAAATTTTGTTATTGTTTTGTTTGGTATTTGGCACTCGACACCTTTCGCTCCGCTCTGTATTAGAAATTCGGCGAACGTTTGACATCAGAGTTAGTGGAGCAGCCAAGCGGTTCAGTCAACATGGGACTCGATAGTGGTTTGACCAAGTAAGTTGCTTTAATGTATTCCTGTGTATCTGTCTGCTTAGTTTAATCGCTTGTTTGTGTCGCTTCAAGTCGCATTCTTGAGCAGCACTCGCAAAGGTCCGTTGAACCTTTCGATGCGACAGGAGACGAAAGCCAGAACTTTTAGGTTATGTCATGGACCAAAGAGTCTGACAGTGGGAAACAGTTGCTTATAGCTATTCAACCCAATCTGTGGGCGACTTCCTGTGTGCGCGAAGTATGAACGTAATCTCCGCCTTCAGTTATCGTTGTTGAATTATGCACAGTTTTTTCCGCAACAGTTATTGCCCTTTGCACAGCCGATATTTAACTTCAATATCATGGAGAGCTGTCATTGGCCGAGTTCCACAGAATATTTTAACAGATATTTGAAAATACGAAATTGCATTATTTTATTGTCATTCGTATTTCATCAGTCGTCAAACAGATTGAAGGTGGCATTATTTACATCTGGGATTCAAATGACGATAACGAGGCGTCCGTGGCGATAACAGTACGAAATGCATCATCATCTCTAGGCGCATTGGCCTAGAGTAATGGACAGCTGTGTGGTTCGTTTAAATAATGGGCGACTGTGACAATCATAGCTCAATATTAACAGAGTGATAATGTTGTTTAATTGCTGGCTTTCCATCAACTTTGCTCTGCTATTGTTTCGCATGACAGCGATTTTATTACATGCGTTAAATAACTCAAGATTAAATTGTTATCAGCACCTGCTGTTGGTATAGATTGTGGCTGATAAGAAGTGGCGACAAAACCAATTCAATACATCAGATATCATACAATGGAGATTAAGATTAGCGGCCTACCTGGTTACTGTTTCAAATCCCTCATACTTTATATAACGATGGGTTTTTCCGGAAGATTAATCAAGCAATCAATCGAGTATTCCCATTAAAACCTTCTGTCGGGCGGCAGTTGCTCATACGACCGAGTAACCTCGTCCAATTGAATGCATGTGCCTTCTAATGAAAAACTCCCGGTCGTCGTTCGCTTGAATGGCAATTGAGGAAGATGCACCCAAAGTCAAGTTCAATTGCGAACATTGTCGCGCAATTGGGATTCTGATGACTGCGAAAACGCCAGCGACGCCCCCGGTCGCCACTGCACCGACAACGGCTCTTTTTATCGTCGAGATAAATGGTTATTATTCTTAGAATTGTTGTTTACTTGTTAGCGGCATCGTGCATTCACAACAAGTCTGGGAAGCAGCAGCTGCGATAGCAATATATTAACGTTCATTTTTGCGTTTTGTGTTTGTATTTGCACTTTTATTAATTTAGCGATCTTCGACTTTCAGGCTGATGCCATGCACCGTGCAACTGGCCAAGATTATTCAAAAATCCGGCTGCGATGTGCTCTGCATCATCGGGCGCCAGACGCCGACCGAGCTGGTGGAGCAGTTCAACGAGTTTCGTTCATTCGACAAGGCTTTTGATAGCGTCGTCTCCTGCTTCAAGTCGCCAAAGCTGAACATGCCCGTGGTGTACTCGCCTCTGCCCGAGCTGAGTGACTACCACGACGTGCGTTGCTATCAGAAGGCGGCCGCAAAGTCTCTGCAGCGCGCCATCAAGGTGAGCGCGGTTTTTTGACATTTATTATCCCACATTTCCACTAATCCAAGTTCGTGGTCTCTTCGATGCAGGCCGGTTTCAAGGCTCCTTTGCTGGTGGTGCCCGAGTGCAAGAAATTCCAGAACGCCGAACTGTGCACCGTGCTCGGAGCACTCGAGGAACTCTATGTGGTAAGTGATTCCCGGTCATTTATCTGCTGAAACCACTCTAACCAATTATATTCATTTTCCAGCCTATTCAATTGCGCGAAGATCTGCCCGAGAAGTCCAAGCGGATCTCCAATCTGTCCGTGATGATGGCCAACCCCAAGGCGGAGGAGATATTCAAGGAAGCCCTTATATTGGAGTCCGGTCGCTTCGTGGCCCGCGACATTGGTAAGGAAGAGATTTATTGGGACGAATATTTTCGAATTACAATGCACCCTGAAACTATGCAGTAGATTTTGGAAATTTGCTGATCTGGTTTTCTACTGATTTTAGGCGTCGGTGACCCGGAGCGCATGGCGCCACCACGCGTCGAGGAATACATTGCCAAACTCTTCCCCTCGATCAAGGTGAACGTGATCAGCAACATGGATGTGCTGGAGAAGGAGTATCCCCTCTTCGCCGCAGTCAACCGTGCTGCCAACCACGTGAAGCGCCACCAGGGACGCATCATCTTCTTGGAGTACACTCCACCCCAGCCAGCGCGCAAGACGATCATGTTGGTCGGCAAGGGCGTGACCTACGACACCGGTGGCGCCGACATCAAGGCCGGGGGCGTGATGGCCGGCATGTCGCGCGATAAGTGCGGCGCGGCTGCCGTCGCCGGTTTCATGCAGGTGAGATGCGTGCCATGCACACGTAACGAAGGCGGGCATTTTAATTACATCGTCCTTCCCTAGATTGTGCACGAGCAAAAGCCCAGCGACGTGCATGTCATCGGCGCCCTGTGTCTGGTGCGCAACTCCGTGGGCGAGGAGTGCTACGTTGCCGACGAGGTAATCACCTCGCGCGCCGGCGTGCGTGTGCGCGTGGGCAACACCGACGCCGAGGGCCGTATGTGCATGGCTGACGCCTTGTGCCGCATGAAGGAAATCGCAGTGGAGAAGAACTTGCCCGATCCCCACCTCTTCACCATTGCCACCCTGACCGGCCACGCCGTACTGGCCGCTGGCGAAGGCTACTCCATCATCATGGACAACAGTGTGGCGCGCGCGGCCAACCACGCGAGCCAGCTGCAGGCGATTGGCACCTCCTTCGGCGAGCCCTTCGAGGTGTCCGTCCTGCGTCAGGACGACTTCGACTTCAACGGCGGCAAAGTGATCGGCGAGGACATTGTGCAGTGCAACAATGCGGCTTCCTCGCGCACCCCCCGCGGACATCAAGTAAGAACTCTCGTAGGTCTTCGCCTAGAGAGGACCACTGATTTATTCGTCTTGTCTTTTCCCACCAGGTGCCCGCCGCTTTCCTGATCCAAACCACGGGGCTCGACAAGCACGGCCTGGAGTCGGCTCGTCCGCTGAAGTACACACACTTGGACATCGCTGCCAGCGCCGGCGAGTACCCCAAGATGCCCACTGCCGCCCCCATCATCGCCTTGGCCAAGACGCACTTGTAACCGCTTTCCTGAAGCCTTGTTCCACCAGTTCAGTTCTTTTAAAAGTACTTATGTATTCATATATATAACCGCATATAATGCTTTCACGGAAACTACGAAATAAAATCACATTTTTGTAAAGTTGTTAACCTGAATCATAGGCAGCGAAGCATTCTATAACTGTGGAGATATGAATAGGAATTTCAGCTTCGGGAGGACGCCTTGCCGCACTCCCGATTCCCGCCCTAGAAACCCTTCTCGCTGGTCATGAACGGAATCGTGATCGCGGCGCGCGGTGCGCGGCGCTCAAGGTGAAGTTGAAGGTCGCAAACCTTAATGGGCAGAAACGCAGAAACTCCGTTGCCACCACTCCCACAACCCAGAAACAGAACCCGGCTGACCCCACCGCCGCTTGTCGGCCTCCGTCGGCGGCTGCCGGCCAGCGGCGATCGCCAATTGACAGTCCATTCAAGTCCGTTCCTACGCGATGGCAACAACAATGCGAGCCATTGATAAGTGCTGAAATGTCGCTGCAACCCATTTGCATATGTTTAGGTGCTCGTCTGGCATTTGTAGTTGTTGCCTCTGGTGTGGTTGTTGCTGAAGCCGTTCGTACGGTTTCGAATTGAATTGCATGCGAGGACGCATATGTTGTCGACGCCAGTGTTGTTGTTTTGTTTCCGCTGCTGTCCATTCCAGCCATTCAAAGCAGTCGCTCGTTGCTCCTGCCTTTTTTTAAACCTATTTTGTTGTGCCTATTTTTTGCTGTTGCTGTTGCTGTTGGTTTTTCCTCTCCGCTCCTCTGTTGTTTTCGCAATTCCACTACTCCTGTTGTTATTCACGTTGATTCTGCCGTTGTGGTTGTCTCTGCTTTGTTTTTGTCATTCCTGTTGCTGCTGCTGCTCCTGCTGTCGGCTCGGCTGTTTGTTGTTCTACTTGCTGCTGACGTTCCCGCTGCGTCGCCGGTCCCACTGCAGTTGGGTTCGCCGTAGTTTGCGTTTCTGTTTTTTAGAGCGCTTTTCGTTTTCTTCGTGCGCCTCGTCCTCGTCCGCCCTCCTCTCCTGCGGCCCACCCTGCGCCGGCCACCCGGCCTAACGGTCGCCCATCCGAAGGCGAATGCGAAGACGAGGCCGAAGCCGTCGGCGCTCGTGAGCCACCGTTAGAGCTGGCTCGCAAAAGTCGGTCAAGAGTGTCTCAGAGCGAGGTGCTGCGATTGTTCAACATCCCGTTCGTTGGCCGGCCACTTCTTCGCCTCCTCCAGCCGCTCGCCCTTCCGCGTTTACATACCGCACCCTTCCCCTCACCTCCCCGCCCCTCCACAACCCACCTTTGGCCATCCATCTTCTCCCCCCGCCGCGTCGTCGCTGGCGATTTATGTGTTTGCGAATTGTTGCCGCTGGTGCCGAGGTTGAGTTCTCGGCTCTCTGCCTCCGTCGCTTCTTCTTCTCGCGTCCGCGGCTAGTGGTGATGATCATGCTGTTGTGGTGACTGTCAGTGTTGTTGTTGTCGCTGCTAATGCTACGGAGCCACCCGGGCCGGGGCCGGGGTCGCGCGCGAGGGGCTCCGTCCATAGCGGTCAGTAGTTGCAGCGCAAGTAACGGTACTCGGGACAAGCTGTCAATTTGCCGCTCGGCCTGGAGAACGGTAATCAAACGAGGATTACAGAGTGCAGAGGGGAGGGAGCGAGAAACAGCATCGTGGAGAGTGTGGAGGGCAGGGAGGATGAGGGGGCTTGTGGGAAATTGAAATACTCGAGTGGCTGTGGAAAACGTCGACGACGTCCACGACGATGGCGACGACGACGACGACGACGACGACGATTATGTTGTTGAGCTCAGCAGCGTTTTAGCCAGTTGTCGCGGCCACTCACCGGGCGATCCGTGGCTAGTGGGGGAAAAATTGTCCCGGCCATTGATCGATATGCAAAGTGCTTCGATGGCGTCCGGTCGTATTGGCAACACTGTCAATTTGCAGTTGTAGCCGACGCCAATTGCTGCTCCGAAAGGCAACAACACTCAACGTAATCATCAGCAGCAATGGCAATAGCAGTATTAATAGCAATAGCAATGGCAACTGCAACTGCAACAACAACGACTACGACGACTCCAAACAACATTAGCGACAAACGACAGAAATGATCTTCAGTGAATGCGGAAGTTTTTCACGACTTACGTAAGCCTCGTAGCGTCTCCTCCAGCAGCAGCAACAGCCAACAACAACAGCCTCAACAACCGGAGCAACGGCAAAGCGGCAAAGCGGCAACAACAAATCGAACAAGCACTTCAGTCAAACTTTGGAGCAACAACATCGACAACATCCAGTCCGGATCGCAGCAAATTCATGTGATATTTATGTACTTTGTGTATTCGAGTACATGAAGACAGTCGGTGTCGGTGTTGTTGTTGTTGGGGCTCGAGGCGGGCGGACGGACGCCGGCCGATGCCACAGAAGTCGCAGTTGCCGTTGTCGTTGCCGTTGCAGGGGCAGCTGATGTTGCTGATGCCGTTGTTTATGCTGCTGTTGCCGCCAGCGAGCGGGACTCCGGTCTTATTTGCCACTTTTCGGGCCATGCGATGGATCATGGATCGGCCGAAGGAGGCCAGCGGGAGGTCGGCTCCGTCCGGGCTGAGGCCTCGTCTTCGTCCTCGGCGTCTGTCCCGTGGGAACTACGAGTGGGTTTGAGTCGCGAGTCGCGTCGAGTTCCCAGTCGGTGACGGATTCCGGCTCGTTCGGGGCTCGCCAGAGGACGAGGACGCGATGTGGACAGTGAGCAGCTTCCAGGAGGTCACTCGGACCTCGAATAGATTAATGAATCTCACAAAATTGAAACTCACTCCTCGCTGGGAGTGGGCGCCGAAAAAAGAAACAGTTGGCAGCGGTGGGATTCGAACCCACGCCTCCGAGGAGACTGGTGCCTTAAACCAGCGCCTTAGACCGCTCGGCCACGCTACCCCGACGCCGCCTCTTCCCAGAGCGGCCTCCAAGGTGCAGGCGACACTGCGCGGACCCAGAAATAGAGTGCGTGGGAAGCGAAATTCGGGGACTCGCCGACGACCACGACCACGACGATCACGATCCACCTGACCAACTGTCTGCGAGCGGCCGCGTAGATCGACATACGATATGCCTGCCACCCATGCACCAGCAGACAACAAAGCATCTCCAACATCAACACAGTCACACGATCGATTTTTGGCCATCGAAATCGCAGCTTCGAGAAATTCGTCGTCGGTCGAGTTGGAGGCGGGAGGAGACGCACGGAGTGAGACAGCGAGAGAAGAGCGGAGCGGGAGCAAGAGATGAAACGATGGATGGATGGAGGACATGGAAATCTGAGTAAATTTGGTCGAAAGTTTCGAATGACGCCGCATCACGTGTGAACATTTTAATGAATATTTGGCAAGGTTCTGGAGCTGGTCTGGAGCTGCCGCCATCTGCTCCAGCCGGGCAACAACTTCAGCTAACGACAAATGCAACAACAACAATGGATACGGGTCCTCGAACAAAGGAAGCTGACCTCAAATTAAAATTCATTCGCCCATTCGCTGTGGGCCACACAAAAACGCTCGGATCCTGGGAACCTTAAAAAGACGAAGTCAACTCGGGTCTTTTCCTCCTCCAACCCCAACTCCTTCGTCCCCTCGTTGTCGTCTCCTGTGGGAACCAACGGCCGGGTGCCTGTTGCTGGTGGGCAGACGAATTTCTGCATAAACTCATAAATACGCAGGAGCGTCAACGGCATGCCACAAATTATCGAGAAAATCCCCGGACCATTCATAATCATTACCGCCGTGATGAAGACGAACGTGATGATCACGACGACGACGGTGATCATGGCGACGACGATGATCAGGTTCAGTTCAATGATCAGTGATTGGGTGTCGTGAGCGAGGGAAGGACAAAGAAATCGAGGCGCCGGCCGAACGTGTTTTCACTGCCAACGAGCAACGACCGCGACGGCCCGACTTTCACCAAAAAGACACAAAGGGGACGAAATAGAGAGAGAGAGAGAGAGAGAGAGAGAGAGAGAGAGAGAGAGAGAGAGAGGCACCCTACGACCCCACCAACGCGGCGGCGGGTCCTCCCGAGCCGCGCCCAGTTCCAATGCCGCTCACGTCCCGTCGGACCACGCAAATTGACAGATCGTAAATAAACGCTAAGTTATTGCACGCAGCATCCACGGCTCCCCCTCTCTTTCTCTCGCTTCGTTGCCTGTCTCTCCCTCCCTCTGTGTGTCCTTCCTTTGTGCAGCTGTCATATTCGGGCGCCGCCGCATCTGATTTCCCGAGGCGCAGCGATCTTGAGTGTTGAACTCGCCTCACACCTTGATCTTTATTTCGGAAAATCTCGCCTCGCCTCGCCTCACCTCGGCCCGGCCCGACCCGATTCGACTCAACTCAACTCGACTCGACCCCTCTGGTTAATGAAGGCTTCACCTTGTGAGCGGGCTCCTTGTGTTGTTGTTGCCGCTGCGCGATCGTGCCCACAACGTGGCGACGACATTGTCATTGTTGGTGCCGATCGTGCCTTTGTCGAGGCTGCCTCCGCGTCGCCTGCGCCTGCGCCCGGCTCGGCCCGGCCGCGTCTAATGTTGTCTCTTTGCCATTTTGTGGCAGTTTATGAAATGTGAAAATTATGGATTTTTACTTTCACCACATGGGGCCGATGCTTTCATGGCCCAGAGAGATTGCTGTCGTCGTTCGATGTTGTGTTGTTGTCGCCTCTACCTCCAGTCGTTGCCTGTGGCCGCACACGACATGCGGCTGGGCCCGAGAGTCATCGCTGTCGGTCCGTCCGTCGGTCGGCCACGACGGGGTCTCTTTCGTATTTGGCTGATAAGAACTTGCCGATTCGGTTTTCCGGAAATTCCCATAAATATTATGACACGGATCTGTGCCGGCGGTCGAGCAGCCGGGAGGCGGCAGGACGGCGGGCAAAGGTGTTTCTTTTGCCAGATTTGCACTGCGACATCTCGAGCCTCAGATAAGATGCCGTGCCAAGTGGGACTAGACGGCCTTTGTCTCCGTCGTGGACCGTTGGGCGGCGGCGGCGGCGGCGCAGCTTTGATGGTGGCTTCGGGATTCGGGCTTCCCGCAGAACCCCAGGGAGGTCCGCGTCCCGACGCCCAGATCCTTTCGTCCCGGCGACCCTCGATCGATTTTTGAGAGCAGTCGATGTCGATGTGCGAGGAATCCTGATTGTGAATTTCTCACAAGGCGAAGAGGTGTCTTTTCTTCTCCAACCATTGAATCATTCGATCGATCGAGCGATCGAACGATTGAACCGTCAGCCGATCGGTCCCCCTGAGCGGATCAATTTTTGGCGTTGACGGGTGGACCGTCGGACAAATCGGTGGAGCGGCGGACGTCAGACAGACGCATATGGTGCGGACGACTCTGCGACGACTCGTCGTTCACACCACTCGGTCTAATTGCAACAAAGTTCGGAGAACCCCGAGCCTCGGAGTCGCGGCTCTCAGAGTCAACGGCGCAACTTTCATCACCACTGATCGAGCAGCAACATCAACAACCACGACAACAACAGCGATTGGTTCATCATCGGTCCAGCAACTACAACAAGAGAGCTTCTTGTGTGGGGAAGACAACAACAATTCGCGTGTAAACTGCACGAATGGCGATGATGAAGATGTCGGCAGCGATAAGATTATCGAGTGCAACAGATGTTGGAGGTGGGGCCGAGAGAGGGGGCGGGGGACGATGCCGTAGTGGCGACTCTTCCGCATACAACAACAACAAGAACAATAACAACAACACGAATACTAATAACAATAACAAGCCGCAGTAACGTATGCAGCACGGCAGAAGAGCCGGGAGATGAAGAGTGAGCAAGAGCCAGAAACGTAGGAAAATAAGTGGGAAAAATGCGCGCCTTTTCAAAAGAAGCATCCTCAGTAGCAGCAACAACAAGAAACGGCAACACCAAATGGCAACAACGAGCAGCGGCAACACAGGCATAACAATGTGAAAGAAAGACGTCGCAGAAATGTTGCCGGCGATGGTGATTATCACAAGCCTTTTAAGCAGTAAAAAATTAATGCAGTTGTGGCAGAGGGGGCAGAGAGAGAGACAGATATCGAAAGAGCAAGGAAGGAGCGAGGTGCAGACACAGAGAGCGGCCGCGATACCGAATCCGATTCCGATTCGGCCGACTCATTGAGCCGGCTGCGACTCCGTCCAACAGGTTGTTCGCAGCCACATGATCGAGGGCCGCTTCCCGAGCTTCGCGCCAGCCCCCAACGACCGAATCGAATCGAGAGGAATCGAATGGAACCGACGACGACTCGACTCCCAGCCGAGCGCCCAACTGGACGAGCGCGAACCACGGGCGATCGGCCAAAAGCGGCCGCCGAGATCGAGACCGAGATCGCGACCGATCGCCCGACGGAGCCACGATCCGGCCACGAAGCGAACGAAACGCGATCCCTTGGGCGGCGAGGGCAGCGGAGGGGGCCGTGTGAGCACCCAGAGCAGAGCCGAGAACCGTCTTCGTCTTCGGCTCGCCATCAGCAACGTCATTATCGTCGTCGTCGTCGTCGTCGTCGTCGTCGTCGTCGCCGCAGCCGTCGCCATGATCACGGCTGCGAGAGCCGGTCGTGCTCATCGCGGCGATCGTGTGTCTTCGGTGCCCTCCCGGCCGCCCGGCTCCCCGGCTGGCTGTGTCGTATTCGTGGTAGCTTCGCCGCCGTCGTCGTCGTCGTCGGCGGCTTCTCCGCGGCCGAGAGCAGCTCGGTGATACGTCACACGAGGTGAACGTACTCGCGGATGTTAGTGGGTCACAATTTGTCCGGTCATTGAACTATTGGCCGTTTGTAAATACACGAATCACAAATCGTATTCTCGCGCTGTCGCTGCCTCTCTCCATTCTCTCGGTCTTCCGCCTCTTCGGGCTCTCTTCGGTGCAGCCGCGGACCGAGCGCATCTCAGGGCTGTCGAAGAGCTGGCGCGGGACCAGGACGAGCGGAGGGCGGCCTGACGCGCAGGGGGCCTGTGGATCCCATGACTAAAGTCGGGCGGAATGACGAGCGCTGCATTCGAATCATGAGACGCCGATGGCAGCTGGAGATGGCGGTGGCGATGGCGTTGCACATGGAGATGAGTTGGCGACGAGGAGGGTCGAGGGCCGAGGGGCCGTCTTGACGCTTCGCTGCGGCCACATATGGGGATCCTCGCCTTCGTCGTCGTCGTCAATGGCGGGGCGATCATGACGACGCCGATGATGAAGATGGAGATGGGGACGATCGCCGTCGCCTCGGTGGATTCGTTGCGCGGCTGGGAAGCACTTGGGCCGCTCTCGCGCTGCAGTGAGAAGAGTCGACACACACACACACACACACACGTGCATGTCGCACACACTCGTCCCCGGTAGTCTACATTTGGCGTGTTTTTCCTTTATGAAAACTGATACCGAGGCATTTCCGCATTTTTCCATCTAAACTTCGACTCGGCCTCGTCCCCGGCCCCGGCCCCGGCCCCGGCCCCGTCCCCGCATCCAGAGCTCGGCTCTTTCGCTGCTCATCATCTGCAGAGCGCGCCCGCCGTCCCGCTCACTCTCGCCCTCACCCACTCTCCCTCTCTCTCTTTGTCTCTCTCTCCCTCCTTCTCTCTGTCGTCTGCTCCTCCGGTCTCCTCGTTCTCGTGGTCGACGATCGAGTTGGAAGCTTTTGTCGGTTTGTTGTTGCCAGCTGTTGGTGTTTGTTGTCCGCGGTGTTGCTGTTGCTCTCTGCTGTTTGCTGTTGGTGGTTGTTGTTGTTATTTGCGGCTGGCTGCTGCTGTTGGTGTTTGTTCTGGCCGTTCGTCGGTGGCTGGGCTTTGGTTTGTTTGGTCGTAGCTCTTTGTTTGCTCGTGAAGAGCGCGTATAATCTTTTGATTCCCCCTCTCTCTCGCTCGCTCGCTCCCTCTCCCCACCGTCTCTCTCTGTGTCTCCCGGATCGCGTCCCTCGTCCTCCCCCGCGGCCTGGGGCGGGGATGGGAAGGGCTGGCCTGGCCTGGGCTGGGACGGGATCGCGAGGGCTCCGTTTCATCTCCAGCTCGCCGTGGTATGACTTTGCGCTATTATATAATAATTGCCAGATTTTGAATGGCGCTGATCATGATACAGATCACGTACACACACACGCACACGCATACGCACACAGCCGCGCGCAGCATGGACGGCACGGGCGTGCGAGCGAGAGTGCGCCTGTGTTTGTGATAATGTTTGCTCATCATTTTCAATTATGTCCATTGAGTGCTCGTATCGGAAACCGTCGTGGTCGTCATGCGTGCCCGCGTCCCCGCGACCCCGCGGCCCTCTGCCGAAGCGTCTGCCGTCGTTTGTTTTTATTGTTGTAAATGGTTGTACAATAACAAGAATCGGCATTTTACACCTATTTCCCCGGCCGCTCGCCGCCCGCCGTCGTCATCGTCGCCGTTCGTGTCCACAGGCGACTTCTCCCGGCCCGCCGCCCTCGCGTCGAATTGATTTCCAATTGAGGGGAATCAGAGATGTTGTCGCATTGCCGTCGTCGTTGCTGTTGTTGCGTCGTTGTTGTTGGGTGAGCGAGGTGTGATAAGGAGTCATTGAACTTGGGAAATGCGATCCGTGCACGTGAGAGCAACCGATCGCGGCACCGCCTCCGATCGGCGGCCGTCGATAGCGTTGACAACTTGTCGATAAACTCTTCAACATTATGATTTTACATGCACGCCGCCATACGCCGGTAATTGGACAGATCGTCGCAGATGATCTCGGAACATCGTCTCCCAAACTGTTCTCCCTTCTGTCCATCGCGCCCTCGTCTCCCTCTCCATCTCCCTCTCGCCGTCACTTCGACCGCATTGTTTTCGCCTCCCGGAGATGGCGCGATAAAACTTTCGGTGTGTTCGGAATTTTCCTATGATTTCTCTTATGTTAATTTATGCGATGGGTTTTTAATGAAAGTATATATTTTAATGTAAAGTGAAAATAGTTTCTCATGATTCTCGTGTTACGAAACAGCAGCGACGACTTGGCTCGAATCGCCCCGGCAGGGCTCACCTGCATTCGGCCGGAGGAGGCCCCGGCGGTGCGATCGACCCGGCTCTCGTTCCCACCGCCACGATCCACAGCCTGCGATCGGGGCCCGTCGTCGAAATGAGTTCACAAAATTCGTGGCTTTCGTCTACTAATCGAGGGAAAGCTTTCTCGACACAGACCGCGGCGACTGGGCGGGAGAACGATCGAGAAAATGGAAGGAAGTGGGAGGGAGGGAGCAAAAGAGAGAGTGACAGGGAGAGCGGCGATGGCTTCCAAACTTTTGTGCATTCCGAGCAAATGTCAATGATCTCTTCGTCTTCGCCTCGTCGCCGACGTCGTCGTCTGGCTTCGGTCTGACCAGCGTATTCTAAGGTTCAATAGCCGGGCCAACAACAACTTCGATTGGGCATAGAGGACAACAACAGCAGCAGCGACAACAACACCACATACGATAACAACGAAGGCATGGAGATCTGGCAAATCATGCTCGAAATTGCAAAGGAAAGAAGATAAATTAATATGGTCAGCATGTCATGAATTGCTTTCTTTTCGCGATTATCCGCGTGCTCTGTCTCCCTCTGTCTCTTTCTCTTTCACATTCCTTCTACCCTCCCTAATTCCCCCTTGTTGTGGCTCCCGTATTCGCTGCCGTTGCTTCGAATTTGAGTTTGCGCCTGGGTTTGTGTTTGATTTTGATTTGATTTGATCTCGGCTCCGGCCGGACTCCGCTTCTTCGACTCGCGGCTTTCGCAACGTTTTCGCTCTTAACTTTCACGCAATTCGTACGTTCAACCCGGGAGTAGAAAATCGCTTCACATAAATCAGCTGAGCGCCGAGCGGCCGGGTCAAGAACCTCCGCGGACGGACGGACGACGTGGGGCGGACAGTGGACAGAGACGCCAGAAACGCCAGAAACGCCACGCCGGAGTCGGGCCCTCGGAGGGAAGACCAGGGACGAGTGCCCGGCAACCACACGAAAACTTCTATAAATAGCCGAAAACACTTACAGATCTGCAGGAATAGACAAACGCACGGACCGAAAGACAGACGGACGGACTGACGAACTGACTGAAGGTCGACCGCCGAGGAGGGCGAGGGGAGGCGGAGGGATTGCATAAGCCAGAGAAGACACAGAAGCAAAAGAGACCGGGGAGACGGAGAGTCGACAAAAGACTTGGGGAGGCCGGCGAAAGTGTACGAAAGGCGGGGAGCCGAAGACAGAATTTGGTGAGTCTGAAGAAGAATTTGGTGAACCCGAATAGACCCTCGTAGTCGAGATATAGCCAAAAATGAAGACATGTGACGATCGCCGTCCACGGTCCCTCCCGGCCTAACCAGCAGAAAGAGAGTTCCTCGAATTTCGTAATTATACGGATTCTTAAAATTAGTACACATTATTATAAGTTATTGTAAATTATTGTAATTAACATTGCACGATTCATCATCAGCCCGCAGCCATGGAGGGTTGTGTGGCAGCCGAGCGAATTCAGAGCACCTGACTTTGGGATGAGATTGGCCAAAGACATGGCAGCTGCTGGTGATGACGCTGGCGATGACGGCGACGACGATGATGGGATTTCGCTCGGGGTAATTAGAGGAGCGCAGGGACGGGGGACGGGAGGGGCTGGATGGTGCCGGAGCCGGAGCCGTAGCCAGACTCAGAGCCACGAGTCCAGAACCAATTAGGAGGGAAAATACGAGGGAATTCCAGAAGCTCAACTAGTCATGGGCGGCTTTGGCGATGGCGAGTGGAGGAGGCGGCGGGAGCGGCGTGGCCGAAAAGAGGAGACCTCGGGCTGTCCAGGGGCCGCCGGCTGCTGACTGATTTCGGGCACTGGCGAGCTCCATGCGAAGAAACGGAGCCGGACACAGACGACGACTCAGCCATAGACACAGCTGGCGACACCGACACAGCCACAGACATGGGTACAGACACAGATAGAGATGTCCGTGGCGGGAGCGAGGATGGGGCGGATGGAAGGCGGCCCATAAAGAGCAATCAGGCGGTTCATGCTCGCAATCACATTCATCACACACTCGGCCTCGCACAGATCTAATTTCGTCACAGAGGCGAGACTTACTTGCGATTCATTGCAGGACGGCCGAAGACGAAGACGAAGACGTAGACGTAGACGAAGCCGAGGCTCGCCCGCCCACCCCCTGCTGCTGGGGGGCCGCAGCCGGGGGCGGCAGAGGGAAGGGTTTAATGCCCGGCAGCGCGCTCTTCTTCAATTGTATTCACTTCATGCACGGCGATCCGCCGCCGACTCTGCCCGGCCACCGCCGAACTGGAGGAAGACCACGAGGAACCAGAAGAAGCAGAAGCAGGCGAAGAAGAAGAAGACGACATCGACGACGACGACGCCGTCGACTACGAGGAAGAGGTGGCGGTGTCGATGTCGTTGTCGTTGTCGCTGGCGCTCCGGCTGTCGTAGCCGGTGTTGTTGTTGCTGTTCTCGTCGTTGGTGTTGTTGTGGTTGTTCTTGTCGTTGTTGCTGCTGCTGCTGCCGAACACCGCGGCTCCGAATTGCCGATCGGGCCTCTCGCTCACTCCCGCCTCGCAGGCGAGGAACTCGAATTTTTCGTTGATTCGCCCGCTCTTGCTCTCTCCCTCCGACACAGTCAAAGACACACACACACATACATGGTCCGGTGATGTCTTTCTTTGGTTGTTGGTGTTGTTGTTGTTGTTGTTGTTGTTGTTGTTGTGTGCGCTGTGCGATGTGGGGGAAAATGAAATAAAATGAAATGAAATGAGACAGCGCGATGACGCTCGGCCATTCACCTCCCGAAAATATATACAACAACAACAACAACAACAATAACAACAACAACAAAAGCAGCACTAACAAAGACATTTACAACAACAAAAGGAAAAACAACACCAACAGCCACAGCAACAGCAGCAGCAACAACGTCGTGAAACAGACGAAGAGACGAAGACGAAGAGGAAGAAGAAGAAGAAGAAGAAGAAGAAGCGCAACACCACAAATCAGAGCCTCCAAGTTTGATCGGAACCCAAAAGAAAGACGCGCGAACCCCGCTCCCTCGGCCACGTAACCGCCCCACGCCCCCCTCGTTCCAGACCCCTCCGTCGGTGACCAGCAGCACCTGCTCCCTCGCCTCCTCCTCCGCCACCTCCTCCTGGAGGCCGTGCGTTCGCCTCTCACTCGCACTCGATGGGGCCGCGGCTCCATTTTCGGCATTTTGAATGCCTGCCCGGACCCCGGACCCCGCAGCCCGCCCGGTTCCCACCGCCCTCGTCTCCGTGCGACCCCTCCTGGCCCCAAGAACGATTCTCTTCTTGTAATGGCATGGACTCGGCACTCTCTCTCTCTCTCTCTCTGTCTCCCACTGGCCCTCAACCGCGGCCTCTCCCTGCCCTTCGCTGCCCTTCGCTGCCCATCGCCTGCCCTCCAGCTCTTCTCCCGATGTCCCGGGCTCGTGGATTCTTGTGGATTTTCGGGGTCCTCGCTCCCCTCTCCGGTGAATTTGTAATGAGTCTCGGAGCCCTCGGCCTCGGCCTCCGCCGCGGTCGCGGTCGCGGCCGCGGTCTCGCCGTTGGGCCGGCGTCTTTCGGGACTCGGCGGCGGCGCTGGTTCGTTGTAATGGTGGACGCGCCGAGAGCCTGCGGCGGTTCCGCGGCCACCTCGGAGGGTCTCAGCGTGTGAGTGTGAGTGTGCGTGTGCGCGTGAGTGTGTGTGTGGGTTTGCGTCCTCCTGGGCCGCACATCGGCGGCGATTCGCGCTCCGAGATCGCCGCGATCGGGCCAATTTGGGTAATGATCGAGCCGCGCGGAGGCTCCGCTTTTTAATGGAGCTTGTAATTTTGATGGCCAATTTGAGTAATGACGTTCTTCGCCCGGTAATCGTAATTGTAATGGCACTGCGCTGAGCGAGGGCTAATTGAACCCGGCCAAATATCTCTATCAAGGCATCGGCCGCAGTCGCGCCGGTCGGTTCGCGGAACTCGGCGATCGGGGCTCGCGATCGCCGGAGCGCCGCAGACGGACCTCGCGCCAGGCCGGGCGAACCTCGGCCGACTTTGGGCGGCGGTTCCTGCGGCGTCCACGGACCATTGAGGAATATCCTCGGAGGTCTCGGCGACCGACCGACCTCGGCTCTCGGCTGCTCTCTTCGGTCGTGCCGCACGCGCTCTTCCGAGCCCGAGCCCGAGCCGACGTCGCTGTCGCCGTCGCCGTCGAGTGCAGCGATGCAGATTCAATCAAAACAGAGAGAGGGAGAGCGAGTGCAGAGCGGTGAGAGCGTGTGCGAGAGAGCGAGGAAAATAAATGAACTGCTCGCATGTGATCGATCAGCTGGTCCGAAGCCGACTCCAACGACTCCGCCGCCGGGAGCGCGCGCTGCCGTGTGGAGAGCGAGCGGTGGCTGTGTGTGTGAGAGCCAAAGAGAGGCCGCGCCGTCGGTTTGCTTGAGCGCGCGCGAGTTGCAGTAATGCGGAAGTGATGTTGCATCCGCAGTCATGTAACGAAATGCCGATGGACGGGGGGAGGGCCAGAGAGCCCGAGAGACAGCTGTTGAGCCGAGAGCGAGCGAGCGAGTGAGAGAGAGGCGACGGCCTCTGGTGGGAGCGACTTTGAATGACAGGGGCTCGAGAGAGCGACAGGGAGGGAGCGCGCGAACTGGTTCTCGCGGCTCCGGCGAGTGCGGCTGGCGAGAGCCGCTCGAGTGGCCAACAAAAATCTATTATTTATTGTCTGTTTACGAACCTCTCAGCGGCCGCGATCCGCGAGCCGCGCTCCGTCGGACAGTCGTCGCGAGACAGGCCGACGGGCGGGCGGCGCGCGCCTGGCCGGAGAGCCAGGAGCCGAGTCCGCCTCCATCACCGGCGAGCTCCCTGGCGCTCCGCTGTCTCGCGGCGCGCTCGCGGCACGGCCGGCAGCGGGTCCGGGCTTCGTGAACAGGAGACATTGACAAAGGTCTATAATTTATATGGTAATATGGTTACAGCTCCCTCCCGCCGCTCCACCGCCCTGCCGCCCCTCCTCACCGTCGCCCTCTCCCTCTCCGGGATCCCATCTGGAGTCGGAGTCGGGGTCGGGGTTAAATGGATGCAAGGCGGTTCTGAGGGTCCGGCGGACTTCGTCCGGCGGGAGTTCGATACACACGAGGTCCAGCTCTCCGATCTCTGGATCCCTGGCATCCCCCACCCGCCACCGCTCGCTCCACGGCGCCCAAGACCCGATCCGCACTCGCTTCCCACCGGGCTCCGGCCTCTTCCCCGTCCAGTTCCAGCCTCGCTCAACCCCAGGGCCGGCCGAATTTCCGTTTGGTCACCGCCGAATTCCCACAATCGCTCCGCCGTCCCGCGCCCGGGCCCCGCGCCGTGGGTCGCTGGGCCGGTCTGGGCCGCGCCGCGGTGTTCGTGTGCAGCGCGGGGAGGGACTGGGGGAGAGAGGGCAGCGGGAGGGGTGGTCGCGGGGCCCTCGCTGGCGATTGCGTGTAATTTGTTATTTTATTTTATTGTTATTATTACCGCATGCGACGTGCACTTTATTCTCTGGTCGACTTTCGCCGCCCCGACATGCGATCCAATTGCGGCTGCGACTCCGGCGCGGCTCCGGCGGCTGCTCCACCATCGCCGGCAACAACACCAACATTGACAGAAACAATGGCCACAGCCAGAACAGCCACAGCAACAGCAACAACAACACGCCAACGATCCTCCAACGCCAAGACGAAGAGGGCCCAAAGCAAATGCAATCGCATCGTGGAAGTCGATTGTTGTTGTTTGTTCTTGCTCCTGTGGCTCTTGTTGTTTTTGTCATTGCCTCGTTCTGTCTTGCTTTTCTTTTTGTCTTGCTCTTGCATTTGTTGTTGGTGGTCTGGGTCCTGTTGCCGTGGCTCGTTTTGGAGTCTTTGTTGGCCCCTTTTCGTAGTGGTTCCTGGGTCGTTCCCATGTCAATGAAATTGGAATTGAAATTGAGTGCGCGGCTCGCCCGGCAACGACGACGAAGAGGGGGCACCGCAGCGCCCCGACGGACTCTCGGTGAGGCCTCCGAACCCTCTCGCTCTCTCGCCCTCCCTCACTCCCCTCCTCCTCGGGCGTCCGCTTCCTCATTCGCTTCACGATCTGATCGTCGTTCGCAATTGAGTTCGTTTGCATTTTATGGCGCTCTCCGGCTCTCCCGCCGCACCTGGCGAAGGGAGGGCGAGAACGAGGGCGAGGGCGAGGTGGGCGCAAGGAGGCGGGCGGCAGGCGTCGGGTCGGCCGCCCCTACGAGGAGTCCCGGAGCCCGAGTCCCGAGCGGACCCCGTCGTTCTTGGCCCTGATTCTGGCCCTCTGCTCGTCCCCCCTCGCCGCCCCTCGGTCGCCCTTGGTCGGCTGACGTTCCGCGACGATCGACGTTCCTGCTTCGTGTGCAGCGTTACGAGCGCGTTTTTAACGGCCTTTTAATGGTCGAAACACTCAAAGAGTGTTCACGTGCAATTGGCCTCTTTTGTTAATCCGGCCATAATCGTAAAACTATCAGCGTGCTTTTTATGGCAGCATCCGACACCACACACTCACACACACACGCGCCGCTGCACCCTGAGAACTCCAGGCGTCCGCCAGGCCTAGAGACGGACAGACGGATAGACGAATTTGTCGGATGGGCCGCGCCGCCGTCGCTGACTGGGTCCGTGATTTATTCGTGGTTGTGGCCCGGCGGAGATGTTGTTGTTGTTGGGGCGATCGTTGTAGCGGTCGTGCTTGGTCCGGCTGTTGTTGTAATGCGATTGTGGTAATTGTTGCTGGTCCGAGTGTTGCTCTTGTTGATGTTGTGGTTGTTCAGTGATGAACAGGTTGTTGTTCTTGCTGTAGCTATTGTTGTTGTTGCACACCTGATGTGATTGTAGTTGCTGTAATTTCGTTTCAATTGTAGTTGTAGCTATCCCCCCCCCCCCCCCCCCTTGGCGTTGTTGCTGCTCTTGGTGCTGCTGCTGCTACTCCTGCTCGAGTGAAGACGCAACAATTCCCAATGAGGTGTTGATGCTCCAATTTGTCTTCCTCTTCTTCGAACTCCTCTCGTTCCTTGCGGCGGTGGGGGACGGGGCTTAGTTGGTGTTGTTGTTGCTGCTGCTGCTGTTGTTGAGGATTATTAATAACAGTCGGAGGTCGGGTGCAAAAACAGAAGCCGTTCGTAGACATTTATGAATGTGGTTTTAAGAGACGCCAGCTCTGAGGAGATCGGAGGAGGTTTCGGAGAAGGTGTAGAGGGAAGTAGGGAGGAAGAGAGAGGATGGGAGAGAGAGAAACGAGGAGATGAAAAACTATTCGTGGGAAATTCTGGCGAAGAAATGTTCCCTTACTAAATATTCCTAAATATCCCCTAATTAGAAGAGAGAACCAGGGAAGGTAGATTGAGTCAGATTGAGAATGACGAGGAGCAGACAGGTTTTCGATTTGTCTCTGGAGCGACAACTAGGGTGGAACCGATTAGATTGTTTTAGATTAAACGCCTTAAAACGTTTTTACGCGGGGAATTGTGATTGCTGTGAGAATCCCGTATTTTGAAGTGCTCTAGGCGGTTTGTCAACTGTGGAATGATTTTAAAACAATGCCAAAAACCAATACTGAATGGTCTCCTGCTGATTTCTCCCGTCTCAAGAGTGAGTTTTGTTTAACTAGACCCATGAAGTGCCACAAATCGTACCGATTTGCCCGATGTCAACCACGTCGCCGAGTTTTCCATAATGCATGGATTTCACAAGGGGCATTGACAAGAAATGATCGGGTGGATTGCTTTCGACTTCCAGGGGAAACCACAAGCCAGGCCCCTGCCGGTCTCGTCCCTCCGACACGAGCCGCTGAGGCCGACGACGAGGCCGAGTCCAGGTCGTTCGGGAAGCCTGAACGCAGCGGAGCAACGAGTTTGCAACAAAGTTGCACCAAGAGCAGGCGAGGCAACAACAGCAGCAGCGGCAACAACAAGCGACAATTACAACGGCAATCTGCAGCAGAGGCAGCCGGAGGGGCAGCGGCAACAAATTTATGGGTGGCTGAGAAATAGAGGAGAAGACTCCAAAACATTAGAGATTAATTGGCGAGATGAGAAGACGGGGAGAGAGAGAAGGCGAGAGGCACCAGAAAGGGAAGACGAGGGCGAGGGCGGCAGCCGACGGGTGGCCTGTGACTGCTTTGGGCCAAATGAGGGCCTCAAATGGAGAAAACCCATTTTTCGGCTGTCGACCACGCCGACAGCCAGCCGGCCCGCGCACCGCCGACGGACAGGCCGACGGACAGACCGACGGACGTCGGAAGATTGTTATTTTTGGACATCATTAGAAGGCAATTGACAATTGGCGAGCGATTGATCGAGAACGTTTAAGGCAATCGCTGTTGTGAACTTGTAAAAGGCAGCCGCAGCCACGACCGGCCTCCAGGTGGGACGGACCGACAGCCAGGGAGAGAGAGAGGGAGAGGGGCGCGACGAGGGAGGGAGAACGAGAGTACTCTCGTGTGTCGCTTCTGGGCCCGGTGAAAACCGGTAATGAATTAATCGCCGTCGCTGCTCTTGCCGGCGCTTTCCACCGACCGACCAACCAGCCGACCGACCCAACCCGACCCGGTCGGAGCCGAGCCGACCATCGTGTTCTCTTCTGCTCGCTCGCTCGCTCGCTCACTCGCTCACTCGCCAGCTGGCTGCTCTTCGCGAGTTCTAAGATCGGATCCCAGATCCGAACGAGATCGAGCTCCCAGCAACGACGACGACGTGACGACGGCGGCTCTCGCGACGGCCGCCGGCCGAGGGCGATGGGGCGACCGAGTACGAGAGAGAGAGAGAGAGAGAGGGCGAGCGAGATCTCGAGAGAGGCGGCCGTGTTCGCTTTTGGAGGTTCCGAGGCCCCGGCGATTCTCGCAGCCAGAGCCAGAGCCACAGTCGCGCTGCGGCTGCTCAGACAATCTGGGTCACAATTTGCCATTGAACCGGTGACGTCACACTGGGGCAATGACCGAGCAGCTCCAGCTACAGCAGCAACAACAACAACCATGTCTATGGAGACGACGACGACGACGACGACGGCGGAGACGCCGACGTTTGTGACTCGGACTGTTGAGCGGGGATCGATGAAGCTCTTGCTCTTGTTGCTGTTGCTGTTGTTGCTGTCGGCTTCGCTGTTGTTGGTTTTGTTGTTGGGGAAAGGTGTGTTCCACCGCTGCCGCTGCTGCTGCGCCGGCGGCTGCTCCGGGGAGGCTCCGGCCTCGAATGCGGAACAAACGTGATTCCGTCGCCGTGGAAGTTGCTCTCGCCGGCAGTTGTTGTTGCAATTGTCGTTGTTGTTGTTGTTGTAAATTTTGTTGCTCTTGTAATTGCCTCGGCTGCTGCTGTTGTAATCGTTGTATTTGGTGTTGCCGCTCTCTCGCTCGCTCGCTCGCTCACAGCTGATATTAATGACTTGTGTGGTTGTTGTACTTCGTTTCGTTGTTGCTGCTTTTGTTGTTGTTGTTGTTGTTATTGTTATTGGTACCTCGGCATTGCTCGAGGTTCACGAGGAAGGACAACAACAACACCACGCAGAAGAGGAAGAAGACCAAGAAACTGAACCTGAAGTAGAAGCAGAGGCAGAAAAAGCGTCGGCCGCGACTTCGACTTCGACTGCGACGCCGGCGACTGTGACCGAGAGTTGTGAGAAAAATGTTTTTTCGTCGACTGCATCGGGTGTTGATGTTGTTGGTGTTGTTGTTGTTATTATTATCCATCCATCCACCATCATCATGATCGTTTGCTCTTCTTCTTTTCCATCTTTCATCTTTCTTCATCATGAGCTTCGGTTGTCTTCATCATCAACTTCGCTGTCTCTGTTGTCGTCGTCGCTCCAGCGTTGCATCGTTGATTCTTGTTGTTGTTGTTGTTGTTCTTGGTTGATGCTGTTGTTGTAGTTGTTTGTTATTGTTGTTCTTGATTGTTTTTGTTATCGTTATTGTTGTTGTTGTTGTTGTTGTTGTTGTTGTTGTTGGTGGTGGTGGTGCTGCCGCTGCCGCTCGTTTGTTGCACTTCCGCAGTTGGCGCGCATGCGTAGTTGAAGAATTTTCTTCTGGTTTTTAATCGTGGCGTTGTTGTTTTTGTTTTTGTTATTGTTGTTCCTTATGTTTTTGTTTTCTCCTCAGTTCTTGCTTTTGTTTGTGCTGCTGCTGTTGCTGCTGGCTCTGGCTGTTTGTTATTGTTATTAGTATTCTGGCTGCTGTTGTCAGATCGTTCTGAACTTTATGTGTTTTCATAAGGCAGATAGGAAGAACGAGATCGAGAGAGAGAGACAGGGAGTGAGTGACGGAGATCGACAACAATGTCAACTGAAAGCATCGGAATCTCTGCTTCGATCTCGAACTCAAGGCGATCACACGGAAGAGCAAAGATCGAGTCTTTGCAATCATGAATTGAAGTGTGTTTTCAATAAACTAGAAAATGCGAATTATTGGAGAAATATTTCGGAAAAATACAAAATCTTCCTCTCCTTGTCCACGGCCTCCGTCTGTCCCTATCACCCCAAGGAAGAGATATTTATTCGTTCTTATGGGCATGTGCGAACAATTTCTCTCCTCCATGTCGCGGTTTTCGCATTTTCTCGATGGCATGTGAAGAACTGAAGAACTGTACAACAGCACACACCACTACAACGATACGACTTCGTAGCAACAACGACAGAGAACCTCTGAATTTATTCGTTGCTCAACGAGAAGACGGCAAACGTCATCAACGGCATCGACTGCCAGGGGAAGTCGGAGTAAGTGCACAAGGAACCGAAACAACTCGAACAGTCGCCGTCCTCGGGAATCGTCGGACATCGCAGGGTTCCAATGTCGACACCGTCAACGTCGACACATTCCGCGAGCCTTGGATGGCAGCAAAAGCGTCGCCAGCTCCAGCACTCGGCCGACACGGAGATATGAAGGTATCAAAGGTCGTCGATGACGTCGGTCGCCCTCTGTCGCTCGGAACGAGATTAGATTAAATTAGAAATACATTTTTTCGACCCGCCGAGCGTCGATCGCGGGTCGAAAACTCGCCGGGCCGTGGGCGTGGTGTGGGCCGAAATAGCTCAGTTGGGAGAGCGTTAGACTGAAGATCTAAAGGTCCCCGGTTCAATCCCGGGTTTCGGCAGCCCATGTTTTTTTATTTTTTATTTTGCACACGTCGCCCACGAGCCCCTCGCTAGTCCCTCGGGTCGTGGTCGGGCCATCCGGAAGATGCGCCGCTCGTCCCTAAGCCTTCGTCAATGGCGACCGCGGACAATCGTTTTGTCCAGATCACGGCTAATCCCAGCCACACATGGACACCTGGCAGTCGCTTCCTTCTCTTCATTTCCTCCCTCCCTCCTGCTCCCACTCTCCCTGGTTTCAGCTCTGCTATGGCTCGTGAGAGATCCATCAAATGGCCTCGTGCCGCGTGCGTGGCGATGGACGGTGGACGGTGGACAATTAATTGCGCCGAACGACGCATTTGCACCTTTGCAGCCACCAACCATCCACTCATCATGCTCGTCCTCTCCGCCCCCATCCTCCTATTCATCTGCAGCCTCACCCCTCCCCGCGCCTCGACCGTCCCAGTCGTCGCCACACCTTCGAGCGCTACCTGCGCGAATGTGGTTCAATGGGTCGCGTTCTGGGTCCGTCCACGAGTCGGAGCATGCGTGGACAGTGGACAGTGGACAGATCCGACAACAATGACAACGACGACAACAACGAGACAATTCCAACAACAAGGGCCATTTCAAATGCACAAGAATCGAGGGTTTGGCCAACAACAATCGCGGGCCAGCGGACGCGCGAGGCCAAGGTGAATCGATTTGAATCCCCGGGAGCAGGACGGACAGATGGACGGGAGGACAGCGGACAGGCGGACAAGAGGACAGTCGGACAGAGGGATAAGAGGACAGTGTCAAAGAGAGAGACAGACAGACGGACGCCTCCTGTGTGCCAACGACGGCGTTAATAATGCGATTTGCATCCCGGCCCCTGTCGCCGGACTACAACTTAATTGAACGGCCGGCGGCCGGTCAGGTCGGACTCAAGGTGTTCCGAGCAGCTCCCGTGGCGGGTCCTCCCGGGTCCTGCGAATCCTTTGTCCTCGGCGGCCGGGACTTAAATTCGCAATTGACCGTGAACTGAGCGAGCTGAGCTGGGCTGAAAAGAAGTGGATTGGAATGCGTCCGGAGGGAGCCACTGATTGATTGCGCATGGACGGGGCCGGGGTCGGGGTCGGGGTCGGGCGTCCTCGATTGTTAGGTGCGAATTTCGCTCTCACCTTGTGGCTGAGGGGACCACGTGGTGCCGGAGGTGCGCGGCTGGACTCGGGCAGATGCTGCGGGCGCGTCCTCCGCACGGGCCTCGGCATCCAGAAGAAGCAAAACACAAAACACCTCTTAATCGCGGAAAAATCTCTCGACGCCACAGAAAAAACCACAATCGGCCCGAGCCACGCGTCCGTCCCGCAGCCACAGCCGCAGCCACAGCCGCAGCCGCAGCGGAGAAAAAACACAAAAAACACACGCCATTCATTTGAATCTCGAGCGCGAGCGGCCAGGAAGAGAGGGAGGGCAGAGGCCGCGTTTTTTGTACGAAACCATGAATGAAAACGCGCTTCAGCAAAAAACCAATGCCCAAGGAGAGGAGAAAAAACGCAGCGCGTGCCGCGCCCAGCGGCGACCGCAGCAGCCGGCGTCGACGGCGCCGGAACAAAAGACTCAGGGCTCGAACCTCCGGCACATGTTCCCGGTGCCGCGTTAATCCTTGAGAGCACCAACAACAACCACGGCGGCCGTGCAAGGACTCGCCGCTCACTTTCGCTCGCCGCCGTCGCGCCCTCGTCTTCCTGCGACGCCTCCGCCTCGGTCGCCCGTGGACGAAAGTGAAACTGATTGCGCTCCATCTCCCTCTCCCTCTCACTCTCCCCCTCGATCTCTCTTCTGATTTTTTAGGACCCTCGTGGCACAGCATCTTGTGCAACAGCAGTCGCGCCAACCCCCGGCCAGGGCCAAAAAAGCGAAAGGACCCTGAGGCCTCGGATGTCGGCGGCTGAGGGTCGTCGAGGGTGCCGTCGATTGTGCGTCCGCCTGCTGATAACATCTGAGACGGTGTTTTTTCTTCCTCGCGTGCCCCGATCGACCCTCGGAGGAAAGTGAAACGCCGACGCCAGCCGTCGATGGACATTTGTGCGCGAGGGTGCGGAAGACGAGCCGCCGACGCCGATGACGGCAGGACTTTTGCGCATATGCATGAGTTTTTTACTCCTCCGCCGAGGCCCCAGTCCTTCCTCCTCGACCGCTCCGCCTCCTGCTCGGCACTTCCTCCAATTTCGTGCAGGGGCGACTTTTTGAGGCCCTCGTTTTTTGCGTCCGATCGTTTGTCTTCGAAATTTCAACATCGTTTTCTTTCTTTTCGTTCGAAAAGAACGACGGCGAGGACCCTCGAGGTCCTTTGTTGACGCTGTCTCCTGACTCGTTCTCCTCACTCGCCTGCTGCTCCTTCGTCCCTCCGGCATCCACAAGGGACGACCGCAAGTCTATTAAGTGTGTGTTTTATTCATCCGCTGCGGGATCTCGGTTTCTCGGGGTCCCGGGCTCCCGACAGGATGTCCTTCGTGCCGTCCGCACGATGGCCTCCTGCTGTGCCCCGGAAGGGAGCCCGTCGTTCAAATATTTGTTCTCCAGCTCCTTCCTGGTGGACGCGCATCGAGGCAAGAGAAGAGGGGGAGTGGTGGAGGAGGCAAAGGCGGAGGCGTAGGAGTTTCTGAGCGAAGACCTCAATTCGGAAGGAAATGGCATTGGAGGCCGTTAATTAAATATCCGCCAGAGCCGAGTCAAACATCCTGGGAAGCAGGCGGCCGGTCGACCTCCTTGAAGACTTCCTCGAACACGCCCAGTAGGCCTCGGTCGCGGCGAACCCCGGTCGCTCGTCGTAGAAGCCACGGGTGAACGCGGACTCGAACCAGTTTCGCCCAAGGACCGCTGCCGAGTGTCTTCCGGGACTCAGGAGCCCCAGAGTAGCTCGTCCTCGTTTGGCCACGGCCGTCCTAACCTCGCCCAACACGCCGGCGGTGTAGATGCACAGAGCACACAGCACCAGGCCAGACGCGGCCAGATACATCTCGCATCCTGGGAAGCCCGAACTTGGCCCGAAAACCCGGCCACCGCCGCCCACCGTCGGTCGCCGGGCCCCGGTCGCGTGGAAACCGGGTCGGGCCACGTCACTAGCAAGTAGACACCTTACAGATCGAACGCCGCAGCGGCGTGGCGACCAGGGCCCGAGGATGGAGGACGACGTCGCGCCTAAGCATCTATGCCGAGCCGTTGGGTGGAGGGCCACGGGGAAAGGTGGGGGAAAACAAGCCGGCCGTGGGACGAGACGGCAAAATGTAACACAGAGTTTACAAGGAGGCCGGAATCGCAATAGAAGTTTAACATTTTAATACAAACTTGTAATGGGAAATTTTGTAGTACAAAAGGTCTGTAAAAGCTATTAGGGCAGCAGCAGTGGCAGCAGCAGCGCCACGTCGGTGGCCAACGTTGCCGTGGCCAGTGGGAACGGCGGCAGCTGCAACAACAACGCGGCGTTGATCAGCTGGTCCAGCTCCGGGGCGTCAGCAGCAGCGGAAGAGGCGGGCAGGAGAGGTTTGGATCCACATGGAACGACAGGGGTGAGAGCGCGGCGATTAGGACGACGACAACGACGAGACGAGACGAGAAAACACGGGTGGCCAGGGTGGGCGGTGGAGGGTGGTTGGGAAGAGCTGTTGGAATGCACGAGCTTTGTAGCAGGGATGGATTTGGTAGAGAGCTGAGAAGGCGGAGCACTGCGCAGGTCATGACGGAGGAGGCGAAAGGGATAAAAACACCAGGCTGTGGACCGTGGTCAGCGTGGCGTGAGAGGCGAGCAGGAGCGGCGGCCAGGTCGATTGGGAGAAGTCGATGAGGCGGTCGGTGGGGTGGCGAGGGCGAGGGCGAGGGTGAAGTGAGTCCTTGTGGTGGAAGCGCAGACGGAATAGATGAGGAAAAACTGGAAGATTAGAAGAACGAAGTTAGAAGAAAGAGAGGCCGGGGTGGTTGTGGAAGCGGGCTGGATGCGGTGGGACAAAGAGATGGAAGCGAGACAGTTTTTATCCCGACGACGGCGTGAAGAGGAGGCCAGAAGTGCAGACAAGTGCAGAGCAGTGCAATGCAGACGGATGCAGGAGGGTGGGACATCGACGGGAGACACAGGCGAATGCGGAAAAAGAGAACACAGAAAAAGCGACGAGGACTTGAATCGAGACGAGGACACGAGAGGGTGACGAGGACCAGAGAAGAGACCATAACAGAAAAAGACAAGCACAGAAAACGAGTCGAGGACACGAATCGAGACGAGGACGCAAAAAGACGAGCACCGAAGGACAGACGGGCGCCAAAGAAGACCAAAAAATCCAGTGCACCAACCCGACCCGACCCGACCCGGTCTCGGCCGGCGCCGACCCTGCCGTTCTGAGCGCCGGGCAGAAAGTTCTAGAAGATTTCTTTTTCTCCGAGGCTTTCGGACGCCCACGCGCGAATCGCGGCCGTCGTGGGCACCGCGGGAGCCAGCTCCAGGCGTGGACGGTCCACCGAAGCGGCGCCACTGGCCGGCACTAGATGGCGCTGATGGGGCGCGGCGGCCACAGCGCTCCGGGTGCCCCTCGCGAGCGTTCGCGGCGGCCCGCGGTGGAGCCCTTTCGAACCGCGGGGCCGCACAAAAATCCTTGTCAGGACCCCAATGGTACTGGGGGCCCACGCGGCGCCAGCAGGTCGAGGTCGCCGGCTCGTCCTTGTCCAAAGCGGGTGAGGGCGGAGGTGGTGGAGGACGGGGCACCGGCCGAGAGCAGGAAGAACGAAAGCGAGGAACTCTCGGATTCTTTCTTCGCTCGGCGGTGCGTGGGTGGGAGGGCGTAGGCGGAGGCGGCGACGGCGACGGTGACGTGGCCGGCGTCGAGTCCTTCGTCATCGGGCACCGCGCATGCCTCGAGGAGCCGCTCACGGACTCCCTCGCCCTGCTGCGGCTCTCTTTCGCTTTCTCTCTCTGCCGGGTCCTCGTCCTCCGGTCGTCGCTGGGCTCCTGGTGGAAAACGACGTCGTGAGTTGACTGTTTTCACATTAAAATGGAATATTTATGGCCGCTGTCGGCGCCCGTCGCCGGCAGCGCCGCATCATCGTCGCGTCACCACGTCGTCAAATCTCGTCGAGCCCAGTCCCGGCTCCAGTTCTAAGCGCCAGCCCTGCGGGGCCTCTTCTAATCCCGTCGGCGCTTTTCTAACATTTCTATTCAAATATCTTTCTAACAGGCTCCGAGCAAGCGTCGCCCGGCGCCATCGGACGCCACCTCGTGCCTGCCGATCGGAAATCGAAAGTGCCGTCGCTCGTTCGTCCTTGCTCTCGCTTTCTTTCCAGGACTCTTTGCGCCCCCCCCGGTCCGGTTACATCGCGTCCTCGCGCCTCCTCGCTTTTCCTGCTGCCCTGGCCGAGTGTGACGAGCTGGAATTTCACTTGTTTGCCGTCGTCCTCTTTCGTCACGTGACGTCAGCGGAGAGAGTCGCGAGGTCGACGCCCTCAGCGCCTCGGCGACGGGGCTCCACCAGTAGAGGATCCCTCGGCGGGAGGGAGAGCGAGGGCAGCCGGCATTCCGTAGAAATCAAAATCCAACTGCAGATGGGGAACCTCCGAAGCCCGGCAGCTGGAAGGCACGGCCGCCTTACGCCTTATGCCTCATCCGTTTATCCGCCTGTTTTCTGCCCTTCCTCGGCTCTGGCACTGGCGTCGCGCTCTGGATCAGGGCGAACCGCAGCCGAGGAACAGAACCGCATGCGAGCGAGCACGAGCCGGCGACCGGGTCGACCCGAGTCGTGGGGCGCCGCCGGGGCTCGATTAGACAAGGGGCGAGGGGAGACGCCGCCAAAAAAATCGAGAACGCCGGAGGACCAACGAACCAAGGCGACGGCAAGGACCGGGCCAAGCGCTGCCGGTTGCTGGGCGCCTGGTGCGAACGGCAAAAAGATTGATGACTTGACGTTTTAATGATGTGGCCAGCGCCATAACACGCGACACTTGGCTACGTCCTCCACCGGCGCGACGACGCTCGGCCGAGGTTCTGACCTGGTTCTGATTCGGAGTCGGGGTCGGATTCGGCTCTGGCGGAGGTTTCGAGGCCTGGGGTCTGGGAGTCCAAAAAAGACAGCAGCTTCCGACAACACTTGCTGCCCTGTGACGCGAATCCCAGAAGTGTTTTTTCCCCACTTGCGCTTGAGCTTCGGTCCTCCGGGGAAGTTTCCTTCCGAAGAACGGAGCCGGAGCCGGAGCGAGAGCGAAAATGCACACGAGTGCACGTTGGTGTTAGGAAGCCACCGCACAGTGGGCGATTTGGCCGCCCGCACGCGCCACGGCCTGGCGAAGCTGGCCGCCCAGCAGGGCAAAGCCTCGAGTTTACACTTTAAGGAGCCGCCTGTAGACCCCGGTCGGCCGGCCCTCACGCACTCGCTCGCACGCAACACGCGCCCGGGGCGGCGTTAGAATTGGGCGGAATGTGTGCGACGTGCTGAGTGTGTTTAAAGCCGCAACGCCCCCAACTGGCCCAGAGGGAGGGGCGCGTCTCAGGTGCGCAGGACCCGAGCACTCCAGCTTGAAGGGCTTCGTCCGACCGACGGCCCCCCTTCTCTGCACGGGGTTAGAGGGCGCGTCACCGGCGACTGGCTGCGAAAGCTGCGGCTCTGGCAGCTCGGCGCAGAATTCTAGGGGGAGCCTTGACGCCGGGGCCCCTGAGAGCCGGCGAGGGCTCCACAGCGCCAGGGCCACGGGTCGTCGCCGGGCGAAAAAGGCTCGAACGCCGGAAGTGGAAGCACTCGGGCGATCCAAGGGCGCCGGCCTCTGGGGCCCGCCGGTGGATCCAGCCGATGGGACGCGTGTCTCGGAGAATTCCAGTGAAATTCGAAATGCGGAACTGCGGATTTTCTGGCAACAGGCGCCCATTGGCGCCAGCAGGCGAAACCGGAAGTGCATTCCACAGGCGACCCCGCGCCGCTCACACCCGACACAGCCATTTGGAAGATAGAGAAAATGCGCGCGCGTTCCGACGACCGGGGTAGCGAGTGAGACAACGTGGGCCGGCGAAAGGAAAAATAGAAAACGGAATCGGAGGCGAGGCAATCGAAAGGCATCGGTGTCTCCTGCTCCCGGGGCCAGGAGGACGGCAGACATTCGGTGTTTTGTCCCAGTTTGTTGCTTCTTTCGGCATCTCCGAGAGGACGGGAGGACCTGCTGCAGGCGTTCCTGGGACCCTGGCCAGAAATTGCTTTGTAAGTTGACTTTTTTCCCATTAAGTAGACAGATTTGTGTGCTGCGATCTCATTATGTTGATTGCCCGCGTGACACCCCCAGGACGTCGGCCTCTCCCGCCCGCGCGCCACCCCCAGCCGGCACGAGGCACGAGGCGCCCGGCGTGTTTTTCCTTTTCGTCAGACGCCTGCCGGATGGTGGATGATGTTGTTCGAGTTCCCCGGCTGCTGCGAAAGAATCCCTGGCATTCGTGGAATGTGAGCGGGCGTTTGATCGGCCTGCTCCGGGTTCTGGGCGCCTGGGCGAAGTATTTTGAAAGTTTCTAAAAAGTTTAGAAATGTTTTAGAAACGCGCCCGTGGCAACTGCCGAGCCGGGCGACAAAGCAACATGGAAGTCGGGAGTAGTCGGAGTATGTAAACGTTGCAGGAAGGCGGAAGGCGGGCGGGAGACGAGCGACGCGGTCTAATCGCGGAATGAAATGTAGGACGCAGCCACGGTGCTGTCGCTGCTGCTCCTGGGGTGCATAAAACGGGCTTTGATGGCGACGACACGGGGTGTTTATGGAGGGATTTACGGCTCCGTGATTTGTGGCCGTGGCACGCGGATTCACTCGGTGCTCTTGTCGTGCCGTGTACTCGCGTTGTCGTAGGTTGGGGACGCCAACTGCCTGGTCATACATTTCGATCGACTCATCGTTAATCAAGAGAGTTCAGAGGTCAGAGTTGTGTGAACTCTCGAATCAGAACCGCATGAACTATGCATGCTCGAAACCCGTCTAATTGTGCCGGACGGACTGCTGGACACGGACTGCTGGACACGTTCCCTCACTCGGACCCATCACCGACGCCGTTTCGGGGTCCTCGGTGGGGAACCGAGACCGGCACCGGCCTGTTCCTGGCCGCCGACTACCTGCCAACCCCTAAGTGAAAGTCCTCTGCCGGCCACGCCACACTCGAGTCGCCGCCCGACCACCTGGGGCTCTCGGCCGGGCTGGGGACGCGCAATCAGGGCAACCCTTTGGACGAGGCCCAGGACACGACTTCCTCGGCCTGCCCATCGCTCAGTTGCGTCCAAGTGGCTGTCGGTGGATCCTCTTCGCCCAACGCTTCTCCACAGCGAGGGTGACTTTTCTTCGCTTTCGTCTTCGTAGAAACCAGGACCCAGTCCTGGCAGGCGACCCTCGGCGCGGGTGGGTCTGATTTGGGTCAGCGGCGGGCGGCCATGGGTGTGCGCGTGTGTGTGGCTCCGCATTAGACGCACACATGGCTGGCTGCTCCGTACCCAAATGGGACACTTTCGCCTTCGCTCGGCCGCGCCCTCCCAACCCGCCTCCCTCGCCGGGCTGCGAGTGTGCGGCTGCCTTCGGGGAGCGTGTGTGTGTGCAGCATGTGTGGGCAACTTCCTGGGGGTGGGGTGGGGATGTGTGTGGCGCTGACTACTCGAACTACGTACTATTCCGACTAGTTGCCGTCGTGCTGGCGCGCCTGGCCGCCTGGTCGGGCGATATGGTAATCTGGCTAGTTTTGGAAACTAAGCACTAAAATCTCCTAGTGCCGGAGCCGGCGGCGGCCCGGCGATAGAGCGGCAGCCGCAGACCGGCCGTAGAAGCCTCTGGCCGCGAGGGCGGCGGGCGACGGCGGCCGGCGGGGCGAAAACTTAGAAAACGGCATTAGACGAGCCGCCGAGAACGATGTTAGAACGGAAAGTTTCGCATGTTGGGGACCCATGAACGAGGCGCAGACCGTCCGAACTACGGCGAGCGGACAAATCGAGCGAGCGTGGGCGAGGGACCTGGAGGTGGGCGCTGGAGGTGGGCGCTCGGGTCTTATGTACACGGAGGAACGAAACTCACAACGAAGCCAAGGCGACAGCTGGCGGTCCGAGCCGAGGACGGTGTGGGCAAGAATAAGACGCAAGAGACGGCGATGGGGAGGGGATGACGACGGACGATGGACGTCCGACGCCGTGGGGACAGCGCAGCGAGGGTCATTTGGCGGCGAGGTGGGGGTGGGAGCGCGTGCCAAGCGCCAACTGGGAGTCAAGGCGAACCCGGCCGGCGAGTGGACGACGAAGGGCCCAAGATCAGCCTCGTTTGTGTGTGTATGGGGTGAAAATGCCATGTAAGAGGCTGACGTAGATGTGAACACTGGACGGTTGTGAAAATCCCATGTGACACTATGTCCTCGTTCCACCCTCGGCATGGAAACCTCTCCACTCCGCTTCGTCCTCCTCTGCACCCAACTCGGTCCCTCAACCAACTCTTCACCCTCCTCGCGCCCCCTTCGTCCTCCCGCTCGGCCGACCAGCCTCTGCACCATGTGCAACCTGGCGGGTGACTGGCCAACAACAACTTCCACCAACTACACTCGCCACTAGCCCACGACTACTCGAGTACGCACATGCAGTTTGTAACATATCCGATAGTTTTTGTGCAGGGAGTGCCGGGTCCCCTCTGTGTATGTGGAAATATTTCTCGTAAATAGTTCTGCGAAAATTTCGGTCCATATGTGTATCTGAGCACATTTCTGTAAACACATTCCTCTCCATATTTCCCTCTTCGTATATTTCTCTGAATGTGATTCCCAGAAAATATTTCTCTCTGGCTATTTCTCTAAATATATTCTCTGAACATATTACTCTAAATATAATACCCTGAATACATTGCTCTGAATATATTTCCCTCCATATATATCCCTCAGTATATTTCTCTGAAGATCCTTATGCCGGAAAATTTCGCTGACTTGGTTTCCTAGGGTGTCCTCGTTCGTATGTATTTCTCTGAATACTGCTGTGAAAACATTATCCTGGCGCTTTTCTCTCGCTCTCTCTCCCTCCCTCTCACCCTGACTGCCGCTGCACGTATTTCGCTATATATCTGTTCTGTGTGTATGCGCCGGCTTATCTCGTGTGTGTGTCTATCTGAGGGTGGCGGTGTTGCCTGCCCCGAGCCACCCCTGTCTGGTTCGGAAAATAAATACGCCGCAGGGGTGGGCGGGACGTGACGTGACGTGATTTGACGCGGCGACCTGCTGGCGTTGCTGCTCGCCATGCTGTAATTTATGAAAAGCACGAATTATGCGCGCCAAGTCGCTCGGGCCGGAGGGATCCACGACGATGGCGATGGCGATTGCGATGGCGCCGTCGTTGGCGCCGTCGATTCTCGGCGCCCACCTCGCGTCGGCGAAGGTGTCGCTGGAGGTGCGAAGACGGAGCCACCTGGCCTCGAAGGGCGGCGCCCCGAGGTGTCGTCGGCCCCACCCCACAGGTGAGGAATCGCAGGTGCGACAAAAGGCAGCTCGAACGACTGGGTCTCGCTTTTCAGCAGAGAATTTAACAAAAGTTGTTGATAAAAAGATTGCATAATTTACCTGGGCCGACCAGGGCTCCAGAAGGTCCTACGCGTGGCCTCCGCGCGAGTCCCGCCGACGCCACTGCCAGGGCCGAGCGATGGCAGCAATAACGAGCCGGCACACGACGAAAATATGCAGGACCGAGAAAGAAACAAGAACCCACGAGCGGAAGACGGCGCCCTCGGCGCGGAAAACAACTCGCCACCCACCTCGCTCCACTGCCCACCCTCGCGCGGCGCGGGCGTGGAGGGCGGCGGGCGCCCGGCGAAAGGGTTGCCCTGGGCCGGACCAGCGGCAGCGGCAGCCACAGCGTATGCAAAGTACTTCTAATGTCTCACGCGGAAATTACATTCCGGCGCGGAATTTCTAAGTTTAAGCGCTCGAAAAGAATTTCGAAATTAGAAAGGCTCAGGCGCCCAGGACCGGCAGCAGGCAGTGATTGGCATTAGCACCGTTCGTCTGCCGTCTGCCGCCTGCCGCCTGCCCCCCACCCGTCCGTCCTCCGGCTGAGGCCACCCCGGGCCACGTGTGTGGCGCGCACACGTCGTGCTCGTGGCGGAGGCGTCTGAGGGTTGGTCCTTTGGACTCGCGAGCACGACACGTGGCGGCGCCCGGGTTTAGAAGGGAGTGAAGAACCGGCGACGAGCGAACCAGGAGCAGGTCGGGCGGACGAGGGGGTCGAGTGGGGCGAGGGTCTTGTAGAGAAAACACCAGGCGACGCTCGCGGAGGCGCATGCGAAGGCGACACTTGGGTGTGTGGAAGCCGAAGAAGCGAAAGCAAGAGGACGACGCCAGCAGCGTGGCGTGGGACGGACGGGATGGGAGTGAAGAGGATGTCGGCTATCGGCTGTCGGCTGTCGGCTGTGGGGCCAGCTGCGAGAATGTTCTAAGCCGGCCTGCTGCTGCGAATGCTTAGCCATTGGTAGCGAAACTGGCTGCAACATCGATAGATGGTTACAGCGATGCCGGCGAGGTTAGGAATAGAAGTTACAAGAGCAGCCGCCATTACAGGATTGCAGCAAGGACTTCGGATTTGCAGCAACAACTCCTCGAGGCTCTTCTAACCAAACGGCCTTCCCCTACCCGACCTTGACCTCGAGTCGACAAGCCCGGGTCGGCGCCCTTCTCGAGCGTCGGCGACCGGATGCCGATGACTCAGACTCGACGGCCCCCACCATGGACGCCAACGTCTAATGCTCCACATTCCGCCGGTCCACGCGGCACTGGCGGGCTGCGAAAGCCCTGCGCGCGGCTCTGGGAGCCCGGTAGCGCGGAATAGCTGGAGCTTTGTAGATTAGGAGAACCTCTTGAGGGCGCTTTGAAGTGGCTCCGCTCGCTGCTGCGCGGCCCACATCAAAGGAGCCTCGCCCACCCCTCCACGCCGGGGCGACGAGTCCTCGGGCTCTCGGCGGCCTCGGGAGGGGGTCTGCGAGATCTGAGGATGTCTTGCTGTAGTCGGGGCCCCTCCTTTGTCGGTGAGTGCGCTGCTGAGCCGTGGCGCTTGCTGCGTGTTTGTGTGCGTTGATGGGGACTTTGTTCGTGGTGAAAGTTAAAATTTAAAGGATGTGCGAACAGGCGGCCAGGCCGAGATGCGACGAGGCCGAGGACGGGCTCGAGAACTCGACGGCGAATGAGGCTGCAATAGAAGTGGCGCAAACGGCAACAGCAACAACGGACGGCCCGGACGACCGAGAACAGACCGAAGCCGGCGCGAGCGAGAGCAAATACCAATGCAAACGCACACGTCCGCACACGTCCGCACTTGAAGGATCCCGAGCCCGAGCCAGAGCCCGTGGCGAACGACGACGTGTTTATTTAATACACAGCGACGGCCCGCACCCACCGCCGCACCGGCTCCGGGTGTGTGCGTGTGCACGTGTGCGTCTGTGTGGGGCTTTATATTCGTTATTATTTCATTTATGATTTTTCTAGGAGATTCCCCGAGCAGCAGCGTGCGTGTGGGTGATGCTGACGTGGCTGTGGGTGTGCGTGTGTGCGTGTGTTCGGCGGCGAGCGAGTTCATGTTTGAGCGTTTCACTCACTCACACACACACGCACGGGCACTGGAACTACATAAGTATATGAATTACGAACAGGTTCCCAGGACTCCGAGAGCCGTCGCGGCCGGGCCGTTTCCAGCGCGCCGTTTCCTTATGCTGGCTATTCACCTTATTGTTGTTGTTGTTCTTGTTGTTGTCGCACTCATTTACGTGGTTGTTCTTGCTCTCGCTGGCCCATTGTTGTTGCTGCTGCTGCTGCTGCTGCTGTTGCTGTCGTTGTATGCGCGCTTGTCCAACATATGTTTAGCTTATTTAGCCAACACTTTGTGTTCGTTGCCGTTTGGCTGCCGCTGTGGTTGCTGCCCGGCTCTTCCTCGCGCTCGTTGCGACCGACGCGCTGCGGCGGTTGTTGTTGCTCCGTTCCCTGTGGTTGTTGCCGTACGAATGTCGTGATTTGTCCTTGTTTGTTGCTTCCTCGCCGCTCTGGAAACGTAGAAAAGCTTCGTTCGCCTCGCTATGTATTTTTTCTGCGGTAAATAACCGTCACCATGCAGCGCCAGCAACAATAGTGTGGCGAGTACATTCCCAGCAACAACAACCGGCAACAGCAACTGTGTGGCACTCAAACACCCGCGGGCGCCGTCGCAACTGCCCACCGGCAGGGCGGAGCGGGTCCCGCAGTCGACGTCGAGGGTTCGCTTGAGGCCGCGGAATGAGCAGCGGCGGGAGGGAGAGGGCAGCAGGCTTGAGGAGGGCAGGAAGACTCGAGGGGACTCGACCTAGAAGGGGCCTGCCAGGGGATGTGACCAGCAGGCGGCGGGAAGAGGTTGGGAGGACGCCGAAGCAGCGAAGGATCTGGGCGCGGACGAGGAGGCCGGAGTTCAGGCTGGCCCCAGGGCAGGCGAGGGACCGCGGCGGAGGAGGCGGCGAAGCCCAGGAGCCCATTGACGTGGCCGGCGCACTGCCGAGCCGGTCCTTTGAACCCGCTCGCGAACCACGCGAATTCCGCGAAGTGACGAGCGAGGAGGCCCCACGTAATGAAACGAAAATTAGATTAATTTCCACGGCTCGGGGCCCTCGGAGGTGTTGCGAGCTGCGGGCGCTCGCGTGCCAGCAGCAGCAACAACAACAACACCAACCAGAACAGGAGCAATTACCAACTAGTACCAACAACAATAATGGCAGCAATAACGACGAAGACGACGACGACTCCATCATCAGCCACCACAATGGACAAATTAAAAACAGAATTCGAAGCATTCTTCAGTGCACGAAGCAGTTGTGGTTGCTGTTGTTGTAGTTGCTGTTGTTGTTGGCGCTGTTGTTGTTTATTTTGTTTCTGTTCTTCTTGTTGTTCTCTATTCGGTTGTTGTTGTGGTCAGTGCTGTTGTTGTTGTCCGCCTGCCACCGCGCGCCGCCTGAAGTTCGTGTGAAGCCATCTCGATGCTGCGACTTTCACTTTCATTGCGAATTTTCAACGTATGCTGTTGTTGTTGCTGAGCCTCCACTCTTGTTGTTGTTGTCGCTGCTGCTTCCTTCCTGCGATTATCGTCGACGTCCGTCAACATCGTGGCTCGAGGTTAAAAACCTTCCGAGATTAGGTTCCAGCACCAGCAGCAGCAGCAGCAGCGGCTGGCGTGAGTGGTGTTGCTGCTGCTGCTGCTGGTGCAACATATCGCTGTAGGTGTTGTTGTACCTATCGCTGCTGCCTGGTTGTGATTGCATGCACTCATCCATCTATCCATCCATTAGCCATCTATCCGTGGCAGCGACCGAGGCAGCGGGCCGAGGGGAGCTTTCTTTCGCAAGGCAGACCGAGGGGCGGACGGACAGAAGGACAAACAGGCAGACTGGCTGGCGGAGAGACGGACGGACGGATGGACGGACAGAATGAATGATAGACAAAGGGACGGACGGCGGTCGGACGGACGGCGGTCGGACGGACAGCGGCCTCAGAGGGAGACGAGACTCTGCTGACTGATGGACGGACGGACGGACGGAGTTGTCGCTGATTGTTGTTGTTGTTGTCGGTTTTATTGTTGTTGTTGCTGCTGATAATTTTCCACTTATGCTGCCGCTGCCGCTGCTATTGTTGTCGTTGTTATTGTTATTGCTACTGTTGTTGTTATTATTTTAGTTGTTTTTGTCTTTATGAGCGGACTCGATTTCGCTCTGATTATAATTCTTCTTCTTCCTCTTATCTCTCCCTCCCTCTCCCTCTCCCTTTCTCTCTCCGTCTCCCTCTCCGTCTCCCTCTCCGTCTCCCTCTCGTGGCCCCCTCGATTCTTTCGATTGTTGTTTTTTTTATTTTGTTGTCGTTCTTCCTGGAAGTAGCAATTGTTGGTGTTGCTGCTGTTGTTGTTACTGTTGTTGCGACGGCAGCAGATTAGCCGCTGCCGTCGAGACAATGCAGACATTTTACGCTTCAGTTAATTTACGAAACAACAACAACAACAGCAACAACGACAACGACAACGACAAAAACAAAACAAACGCTTTTAATAAAAATAGATAGAAAAAATCTGATGATGATTTTTTGCTGTTGCTGTTGTTGTTGCTGTTGTCATCAAGTTCATTGCTGTTGTTGTTGTCATCAAGTTCGTGGCTGTTGCCTTTGTTGTTGTTGCCATGCCGTACCACACCATCGTCAGTTTGTTGCTTGTATGTTGATTGTTGTTGTTGTTGTTCTGGCTTATTTCTGATCATTCTTGTAGTTGTTTTGTGACCATTTCAATTGCCTTCATCGTTGTTGTTGCTGCTGCTGCTGCTGCTGCTCTTGTGGTCGCTGGCGTCTGTTCTTGTTGAGGAAGGAAATCACAATAATTGGATGTCAACAAACGAATTAAATCGCTGCTCTGCTGCTGTTGTTGCTTAGAGTGCAGCGCCTTACTGCTGTTGTTGCTCGCTCGCGCGCAGTCGGCCGGCGGTCCGCCTGCGGTTTCAGGTCGTTCGCCCGCAGTCTTGGCGAATTTATCAGCGACACCCGCGGCCCACCCCCGCCAGCAGCAGCAGCAGCCCCAGCCACAGTCGGCGGCAGTGGGCAGCGGCCGACGAATTAAAACATCTTCCCGAGCAGCAACAACGCGGTGCCAACCACGCGGACCTCCTCGCACGGCGAGCGCCGTCGCAGTCGTTGCTGCTGCTGCTGCTGCCGCGGCGGAAGCTGCTGGGGGCTCATAATTGCATCCCTCGCTAATTGCCGCGGCCCACTCGCCCTAATTGGCTCTGATTAAATCAGTCCTCGCGGAACGGAAGGACGAATTAAGAGCCACGACGCAGGACGTGCGCTCGGGCTGAGCGAGACGGGGGACGTTGGGGTTGGAAATGAAAAGTTCATGTCGGTCGCTAACGGCTGCAGGGGTGCGGTGCGGTCTCGAGGCCTCCGCAGACAGAGGAACGACTGAGTTTCGGTGTCTTCCGCCATGTCGGCGTCGGGTGCTATCGCCGCCATCAGCTGTTCGCGCTCGAATTCCGCGAATTTCCCGCCGTGGAGGTGCGATGAAAGCAAAATGGTGCGGAAATAAATTGCCGACCATCGACATCGACATCGACATCGACTTGTTCCGAAGTGAAATCGCAATTACTGCGATAAGGATCGGGGCGCGGTGTTCGGGGAGGAACCAAACAATCGAATTGATGAAGGGTCGGGCGCGGGGGCGGGGAGTGAAAATGGGGAACACGGAGGGACGGAGACGGAGACGGAGACAGAGACAGAGCGCTGTGACGAGAGCAGTCCGGTGTGAGCCGCAGATACGCATCGATCGTCGTTGAGATTCACGCATAAAAGTGCGGAGATAATAAAATATTTACTGTGTGCGCGAGGGGGGAGACGGAGCAGAAACATAAACCATGCTCGCCTCCGACCATCGACGAGTCAATGGAGGGACGGACGGACGGACGGACGGACGGCTGGATGGATGCACGTGTGGAAGAATAAAGTTCTTTGAACTCTTTTGTAATATTACAAAATTTATTACAAAACACACACCGCCAACTGCACGGCACACGCACGCACCAACATCGGTGCAGGCAACAGATGGCAGGCGGAGAGACCGAGCGGCCGGCGAGAGAGGAGAGGCGAAGAGCGCGAGAGCGAGCGCGAGCGCGAGAGAGGCGTAGTGCAAACAGGCCGAGACTCTTTCGAATTCCTCGGCTCGCCGTGGAATGCGGGCGGCGCGAGGGAGCGCGAGTGCCGAATTCACGATCAAAATTCGGCGCCGGGGGAGCGGGAGCGGGAGGAGCCCATAAAACGAACACGGACGGTGGTGGGGTGGAGGCAGCTCGACCAAAGTCCATGGAAAACCGAGCGCTCGAGGTTTTCCAGCTCGTTCCCCTCCCCGCGCGCGCGTCGCGCTCTCCCTGGGACGCACGCAGAGAGCTTTCCTCGGCTCTCGCGCTCGCACGCTCTCCGGCAGCCGACGGAGAAGAGAAGGAGAAGACGATGATGAGACGACGACGACGACGACGAACACGAACTTCATTATGATCTTCGGATGCTGGTTTCCGCATTGGAGCAGAGCGAGCACCTCGTCGTCCGTCCGTCCATCTCTCCGTCGTCGCCGCCGTCTCCGCGCTGCAGATTATGCTGCATGTGGTCGTCTTCGGCCGTTCTCTTCCACACGGCTTCGAGTTTTCCTCGGCTCCAGCTGTGGAGAGATCGGGCGGCGCACAACAAAAACGAGAAGTGAGTTTTGGAGAGTTCATTCAACCTCGCCCCAGTGAACTTAGCTGAGGTTATTTTTACTTTATGCTCGACGCCTCCCTCCCGCTCCGCTCCCTCTCGCTCTCTGCGCCGGCGTCTCTGTCGCCGTCGTCGTCGTCGTCGTCGCCTTTGGTGCTGCCCGCTCGCTCTGCGCCGGCCTCCGCCGCCGAGCGCGCCCCGCTCCGGGTTGACTTGGGCTCAGGTCTCGCTCCCCTCGCGCCCCTCTCTCTCGCTCACTCCGCCCCACCGCTTGTCCGTGGCTTAGAGCGTGTGCGTGTGTGTGTGGCTGGCTGTTCGCCGGTTCGCTCGCGTGTGCCTGTGTGTGTGCTCAAAGTTTTCTCCGGTTCTTCTCGGGTTTTTCTTTGTTTCCCTGCGAGCCGCGCCGCGCCGCTCCGGCCAGCGCCAGCAGCAGCCGCGTTTCTCACCCACTTGGGAGGTTTTCCGACTCGCCTCCAGCCCCCGCCCCCGCCCCTGCTTCTTCCTCTTCCTCCTCCCCATCGCTCCCGCCACGCCCCAGCGTCTCCTCTTCCTGGTTGCAGTCCGTCTGTCCGTCTCGCCGACCGTCCGCTGTTGGCGGCTGGCTCGGTTGGTTTTCGGTCTCCTTCAGGCCTCCACCCCTCCCCTGTCCGCGCCACCTATTATTTCCTCCTCCCCCCCCCTCCCGGCTCCTTCATTGATTTGCGGGCTGGTGAAATCGGGTTTTTCTCCCGGTCGAGCCCTGCATCGCCGCTCGCAGGGCAATCGCATTGTGTGAGCCCGCCTCGTGTTGTTGTTGTTCGCTTCATTGATGTGGCCATTGCCGGTGGTGTTGGTGTTGCTGTTGCTGTTGCTGTTGCTGGTGGTGTTGCTGTTGTTGGAGTGGCTGCTGCCGTCGCTTCTCGGGCGAATGAAGTCGTTGTGCGCGGCAAAGCGTTGTTTGCTCGAGTATTAGACGAATAATTACAGTGTTGAACTTAATCGGTGGTGTTAAATGCGACCGCCCGCCGCCCTGCCCCCGCCCCACCGCGGGGGGCCCGTGGTTGGCTTCCTCGGGCTGCCCGATACGATCGCTCGCCGTAATAAGCATAATGAATGCGTCCCGGTCGCCCCGGTCTGGCCCCGCGCCGTCCTCGGGCTCGTCGCGGCCGCTCCGGGCCTCCGGTGGTTGTTTCCGGACAAATTGTCCGAATCCAGACCCCAACCGAGGCGCAGCGACGTCGCTATCACGATCGCAGTCGTTCGGCCCGTGCAATTTGATCCTTCTATCACTTGATCGAGTCGCTCCGGACGACACGGGCCGTCTCGATTGCCGTTATTACGAGTAATCACTTTATTAAGTTCGGACTCCGTTCCCTTCGAATCCACCTGAGTTCGGTTGGACCAACTGTCGGTTGTTGTCCACCTAAAGGTTCGTCAGTGCTGAATTTGGTGCCCTGGGCCCTGCTGCTGAACGTGGTCCATCCAGCTTTCGAGTTAGTGCATCTCACTATTGAAATTAGGGAATCTCCATTTGAGTTTCGGCGATCCAACAGCTGAATTCGGTCCGCAGGTCGCAGGTGGTGCAACCAACTCTTGAGTTTCATCCTCGCTGATCCCCAGACCCCGACAAAGACAAACCGTTCGCGTTTCTCGCTCCGCCGGTCCCAGAGCTCGCTCGGCCACTCGATTCACTCTCGCCCGGATTCCGGCTCAAGGTGCCCGGTCAGACAATCAACAGCAAAAGCCAAGCAGACACGAATCCAAATCCGCCGCCGGGTGACAGACGACAGACTCTCGGTTCGATCATTACATAAATCGAATGCATTTCAATGGGCGAATGGCTAAATTATTCAATTCAATTGCTCGAGAGCTACAGAATCAACTGCTAGAAATATATGTGTATAGACTTGATATATTGAATGAACCGTCCCCTTGGCGGAAGCGTCGGGCGGTTTCGGCGGCCCTAAAGTGGTGACAAACTTCGAAAAACCACTCAAATTTGCACCGGAAACCGAGCCGCGGTCAGAACAACATCGAGATCTACAACGGCAGAAGTGAAATTTGAGAAAGGCCTCCGCCGCCCGGTGAATCGCGATGCATTGACCAGCCATGGCCACTCGGAGGCTGCGGAGGGCGACACGTGAGCAGCGGGAGAGTGGGCGACGGCAGCAGCAACAACAACAACAATGGGGCCAGCGCGTCGACAACCAGATGCAAAAATATGCCGGGCCGGAGCCGGCGGATCCTGGAGCATGCTTCGAAACACGTGAGGGCGGCGCCGGGCTCGGCCCCGACTGCGACTGCCGACGACGTGGTCCAGGAGCCCAGCAGGCCGCCGAAGTTCACATGACGCGGGCCACGCTGAATAAATGAATGGCGTTGCAGCGGCGGGCGGTCGAGGGGGGGCCGGTGGCAGGCACCGGATCTGCGTCCAGTCGAGCGGATGTTGGCAACGGCGAATTATGCAAGGAGAACGTAAATTGCGATAGGTCAATGGAGGGCTCGATCTTGCCCAGAACGTTTTCGAATTTTCGCCGCTGGAAATCGTCGCCTCTTCCCTGGGGGCGCGTCCGTTACACGTGCGGGGGGCGCGGACGAGTAATGGACCGAGAGGGAGAGGCAGGGAATCAACAGGGGAGGAGGGAGGTGGGTGAGGCGCAGGTCAACGGTCGGCGCCTGTGGTCGAAACAGCACAACGGAGCACGCCGCGGGCGCCAGGGGTGCCCATGGCCCGGACAGCAGGAGCGCAGTCGGAAGCGCGCAAGGTTGACGAATGGGGTGCCCCGGGTGCGGGGGCCGTCGGGCGTGGCCGATGGCGGATGAGGCCGCGCTCGCTTAAGCCGCGCCGGCCCAGTTCCGACCGATTGGCCGCGCCGGCGTGATTGCATTGCCAACTACCGCCGGCGCTGGCCCGGGCTGCAACGCGACGCCTCCTGGGCTGCGCCTCGCTCGGCCCATTTCTCCACATTTCGGCTCAGAGTTTCTCCTGTCATCTCACGTTCTCGCATTTTGTCTTCCCCCTCATGTCTTTATCGCATGTTGGTGTTTGGCTCCTCATCGAATTCTTCATATTTTTATTTTCTCCTCTCACATTTTGTGTTTATTTTCTCATTGACTTCTTCATACTGTACTTTCTCCCCTCGTTCTTCGGCTCCTTCGCCCTTCACTCATCGGTTTATGGTTTATCAGCGCCTGGGCTTCATCGCCACTTCTCCAATATTCCCCGAATCTCGGGCTCCGTGGGCTTTTGGCGTGCCTGCCACGCTGAATCACGACGACAGCAGAAGAATTCGGCGATTACACAAGCAATTAGTCAAGCTGTCGCTCCCTCGCCCCCCGCCCTCTCGCCCTCTCGCTCTGACAGCACGGCCGATGTTCTGCGGGCGGGCCCGGATAACGGTTAACCTACTTTTGGCCAGCGCGAATGCGAGAAACGGCTGCGCACACACAGGCCGAGTGGCGCCGACGGGCCGAGGGTGGCGGGCGGCCGGCGCTGGCGATTCTCGGTGTCGTCGCCGTCGTCGTCGTCGTCGTCGTCGCAGCTCGGACAGGGCCGAGGGCGGGGCGTGGATGGGGACGAGGAGCCCGGCTCGAGCGCATTTTAATTGCATTCGGTTCGCCGAAGCCCGGGAGCCGCGTGCGTGCCGCGGATCACAAGGCGAATCCACCTCGATTGCTACGCAAACCGAACAAAAATACCAAAGAATTCCGAAAACAAAAATCAAAAAAAAAAAAACGCAAATATTTTTTAAGTCAAAGAAAAAGTTAATAAAAACAAGGAAATGATAATTCGTAATAAAAACCGCAATTTGAAGCGACAAGGAAAAAATTCCAAAAACACCAAAACTCAAATAAACGTGAATGTTGAAACCGAGAGAAAAGAAACCAAGATGGTACAAAATAAAGGAACGAAGTGCAGTCGATCGGTGCTTGAGTCTCGGCTGGATTCATTCGTGGTCAAATTTGGTTCTTGCCTTGGACTCCTTGTCAGAGGTTTCGCGAAGGACAGGACCAAATTCGCAAACCCCAACTCACGTGGTGTAGGGTGTGAAGACTCAAATTGATAGAAAGGACAAAAAATGAAAACAATTAAAATTATAGTACGAAACTGTGATATGAAAAGCAGAAATCAAACCAAAACGTGATAATCCAGCAATAAAAACCTGGCACACGAAACGTCGAGAGGTGGAGCCATAAAAATTAAAGACGAAAATATCAAGAAATCTTAATCGCCGTAAAATCAGTCCTCAAATCGATGTGATCGGGGGCTGCGAAGATGGGCCCTCGAGCCCGAAAACCAGTTGTTCGTTTGATTCCCCGGGCGGCGCGATCGATGGGTTCCTGATGGCTGGATGGAAATTAGTGGCAGGATGACCAGATGGACAAATGAGCCTCGGCCAGTTGGAGCAGAAGAGTCAATTGAAACGAAAAAACGGTCAACTGAAGTCTTCCCGTGTGCCCGAGATACGAGCTCCAGAACCCACCGTCGGCCGGCCACATCTCATTCTCGGTGCCCGATACCAGGAATCGCAGATCGGTTCATGGTGGCGCGAGAGGGGGGCGGGCGATGTGGGGAGCGGGGCAGCGAAAGAACCAACGGTGGAGCCATAAATTGCAGCCCGGCTCGGAGACAACTCGAAGAGCGGCTTCAGTCGCGCCGGCCGGCGACGGGAGCGGGAGCGTGAGCGGGGGAGGAGCAGCGATGAATCGCCGCGGGCGGGGTCCAGAACGGGAGAGCGGGGAACGGGATGAGGGGAGGGGCTGGAGGTGCTGGAGGGCCGCAGTCCTGCCGCGAGTCAGTGACCAGCGACAACTGCTCAGCTGCGGCGACAATAAAAACCAACTGCCTCCACGAGCAACCAGCGGCGGGCGAGGGGGGCAGGGGGAAAGAGAGAGAGAGAGAGGGGGGGGGAGCGGCGCAGAGAAACAGTTAGCGGCGAGCGTCGCGCGTCGCGCTCGCCTTCGAGTTCGAGTGACCTAAATTCAGGTCAATACCAGGAAGACATTAAAAGCCATAAACTGTGCATCGGCAACAACAACAGCGGCAACAGTGTAACGAGCCGCAACAAAATGGTGAAAGAAGCGGAGTAAAAGCCACCTCTTCTTCTCTCTCCCCCTCTCCCTCGCCCTCCCACCGGGGCTCCAGAGACACCTCGGCCGCGTTCTGTGCGCCGTCCAGGTGTTGGTGCGAGGCCGTGCTGGTGTGAGTGTGTGTGAGTGTGTGTGGGTTGAATGTTGATAATCTCAAGCAACAACAACGACGACGACAACGACGACTAAACGCTTCCCCAACTGGCTCCCAGAGGACGCCCCGGCCGACGACGGGTCCCGGCCCGATCCAGCGCGCGATTGGCGAGAGCGCGACCAGCAGAGAGGAGTGAGAGGGACGGGGAGGGGAGAGTTGTGGGTTCTGAACGCCAGCCAACATTTTCTGGCCAAGACCGCGTTGGGCCGACGAAACAGAAACGACAACCGCAACAGCAACAACAACCACAACAACTAGCCAGGCCAAACAGTTTGAGGCAAACTTTGAAGTTTTTCCAGCCGAATCCCACTCGCGCTTGGTCTTCTTCATACTTCCCTTCTCCTTCTGCTCCTCTTTCTTCTTCGTCCTGGTCCTCCCGGGCTCGGTTCTGGCCCCGCTTGGACCGAGTCTGGCTCATTGAGTTCTCGATTGGCCGCAGGAAGGCGGGGAAGGAGCGGCGAAGCGGGAGCGGGTGGAGGAGAAGAGGAAGAGGGGGAGAAGGAAGGAACAGGGGAAGGAGGGGGGGGAAGGGACCAGGAAGAAGAGGAAGAGTTATGGACCGCGTTGGCGTCGCTCGCCGACCGTCAACCTATTGCTCTCTCCCTCGCTCCCACCGCGCCGTCTCGCTCGGCCGCGGTACCGATTCGTGCCAAGCACGAGGATCAACTGCGACAACAACAACAACAACAACAACAACAAAACCATTGCAGTGCGGAGACAAAAAGAAGAAGAGGAGAACTACATCAATTACAAGAACAATTACAACAAGAACAACCTCAACAAGTTTTCACTCGAAACCTCTCGTCGTGGGCTCGACCGATCACGTGGCGGCGGCTGGTGGGGGGCGTCCGGGGAGGGGGTCGCCGGAGTCACCCGCGGACCCCGTCGGCGGGTTCAATTGTGTCGTTGTGGTTGTTGTAGTTGTTGTTGTTGTTGTTTCCGCGCCTCCTGCACGCCAGCACAAGGAAGTGATTTCGTTTTCCGCCTCCGTGACCCAGAGGTTGCGATTTCCCATCGGCCGCTTCCGCGTCCACCTGGAGACGGGCCGCGGCGGAAAACGCGAGAAATTCTTTTGGAAAAACATTTCGAGAATCGAGCATTCCGAGCGTTTTCACCAAGGCGGACAATCTAGTCTGCTTTAAAACACAGTTGCCAATTAAAATTGTTTGAATAATTTGGCGAGTGGAGAAAACACTGCGAAATGCTTGTGTTTGTTTTTATGACTTCCAGATTTAAAGACCTGTTTTTATGGTTCTACCGTTAAGCGCATTTAAAGTGATTCCGACCACAAGAGAAAGCAGTATTGAGTTGCAAAAACAAAACAGAAAATAGAAAAAATCGAATTCAACAAATTAAAAATATTTGCATTGATACGACCAGGAGAAGACGAATATTGAGTCGAACAAAAACATAGAAAAATTATAAATTAAATGCTTTTCATGGGGATCGACCACAAACTGCTGTTGATTAGCACCTTGGATTTTAAAGCCTCCACATGAAACCCAATTCTGATTGATTCCGTTCCACCAGTTGACCTCGCCCAGTGCTCTCTGGGAAGCCAAGGCCCACCTGGACCCGGGATCGCTCCCACAGTCCACCGGGCAGCCCCGGGACCCCAGCAGGCAGCCGCCAGGCCGGGCCCCGCCGTCCCCGTCCGCGTCCCATCGAGACCGCAAACACACCTTAGGCAAACACCATTAATTGAGGAGCCGGAGCCAAACAAAACAGTTTTCCAACAGGCTCCACGAGAAAAAATGCACCGTAAAAGTAAAAAGTGAAACCGGATCGAGTTACGCGCGGAGCGAGCAGACAAAAGGTGAAACGGAAAGGACGACCGGGGCCCAGATCCGGGATCCAGGATCCAGGGCAGTTGCGTCAACAGCACCGGGGCAGCGGCACGTGGCAACCGAACCAAATCAAACGAGAACGAAGTCGAAACCGAATTCTTGGGCCAACGGCGAAGGTGAGGGAAATTCGGGATGCCGCAGGATGCGCAGCCCCGCACCCGCAACGGGACCCCAGCTCGATCGGAGAGCGAGGGCGAGGGGAAGGCGGGGAGACCGCGAGGCAGACGGAGAGAGGAAAAGTGGATGCACAGAGAGTGGAAATCGCGATGAAAACGAGACCAACTGCTTTCGATTTCCGGCAACAGCAGGCGGGGCGACGAAGGGGAGAACGAGGAAAGGCATCGACAGCTCCGCGTGATCCTCGATCGCGTCCTCCGCGTGCTCGGCACACGCGCCTCGTCCTGTAACGACGACGACGACGACGACGACGACGACGATTACGAGCGGACGCCGCCGTCTCCCCTCCCTCGGGCATCCTTTGGCGCATCTGCTCGGGCGCGCGACGGGCGACGGCGATCACGAGCCGCGATCGGCCGCCGGAAGTCCGGGCCCGCCTCGAGTGCCGCCGGGCCTCCACATGCCGCTCCCTCGGCGAGGCGGGCGAGTCGGGCGAGTCTTTTTTACGCGCTGCCGTAAAGGGAAAGGATTTATATTTCCTCGAGTCGACGTCGTCAAAGAGTTGAAAGACGATCGCGGCGACAGCTGCCGGGGTCGCTCGTTTTGCACAAAATGTCGCATGTTTTTCCTCAAAACGCGCGTCCTTTCGAGAATCCCCGAGCTGGCGGGTTTCCACCTCGTGCAATTACTGCTCAATCATCGCACATTAGGCGGCCGGGATCGGGTGACATCGTGGGCGCAACGCCTCCGACTCGCTCTTGTTGTGTGCGTCCTGCCGACGCCGCAGAAGGAGCTCCGAGCTCCGAGCTCCGACCTCCGGCTGCCGGCGACGCGGAGCCTCCTGCAAATCCATTAATATGCGGATTAACTTGTCGAACATTATTGTTTTAGCGCATTTGCGGCGGTTGCGGCCACCGAAATGAGTCGTCACGACTCCCAGGCACACACACAACAACAACAACAACAAGCCGCCCGACTACCTGCGGCTCGCCGCGGTAGCCTAAGCCGGGGACGTCGGCTCCCGTCCCTCCGCCGAGCAGGCAAATGAGGCGTTCATCCTTTTTTCACTTGAAATCCTTTGGCTCCGCAGTTGACATTGTTGCACCGCAGTTGTTGTTGGTGTTGCTGCTGTGTTTGCCTTGTGCAAGGTGGCCTCGATGTCGTCGCTCTCGGCGGCGTTGTTGGTGTGCGGTTTTGCTCAAACAGCACGCACCACTGGCCAGCGCAGGGGCCCGAGGAAGGGCCAGGAAGAAAACGACACGAAATGAATCGGAATGAACTGTCAAAGCATCCTTGGGCGAGTCCTTTGTGCGCCTGCTCTTCTTACGAGCCACAAGGAGCCGGTTAAACATGTGCAGAGTCATCTGCGCCTCATTTGTCCGGCTCATTGGCCGCTCATTTGCTTAACGGATTACGTCCGGAGGCCTGCGAGTGCCGCCGGTCGTCGCTCGGCTCGGGCGACCAGTCGGGGGTGCGGCAACGGTCGACCCGGCATGTGCGCCGCCGATCGACAGGTCAAGTGCCAGGGAGCCGGCAGTGATCGGGTTGAGTTTTCCCCATTCGACGGCTCAGGGCAGGCTCTGCAGCCAATCCCCCCGACCTTCCCGCTTTCTAATGACAGCCGACAGATTCCGCGAATAATCCGCGCAAATTGTAGGTGATCCTATTAAAGCTCTCCAAATCCGCTCCAGGCGATCGCCCGAAAGCCCCGGTTGGTCCCAGCCACTGGATCTTCTGTTGATTCTAGAAGACTTTCTCGGCTGCCACTTGTCGGGCTGAAGTTGATCGCCTGTAAGTCGGTCATTATTTCTAATTCCACTCCACCCGACTGACGGCTCCCGACCGTAGATCGCCGACTTCCTCAAGCTTTGCGTCTGGCTCGATCACCGCACGACATTCCCGAGATGCGAACAGAGCGAACGCGATTTTTTCTCGGCAGCACAGCAAACGGCTGAAAGCCTAAAAGACAATAAAAGTAATGGGCGTGCAAGTGTCGAGGGTGAACAGATGAAGGAGTCCGCAACAACAGCGGCAACAATGACGACCGGAACAACGACAACAACAATTACAACAAACCCCCCGACTACAACAACAAAACGAAAGTACTTCGTAGCCAAACTTTGCACAGTTTGCGGAATTAATTCGCGATTTTTTCACTTGTCGTCGTTTTTTCCCTTTTGTGTAAATATTTTGTTTGTTATTGTTGTTTTCATACTTCTGTTTCCCTCATTTCGCCGTGTTTTGTTCTGTGTTGCTGTTTGCGTTTTGTTTACGTCTGTCGGCGTTTTTGCCAAACTCGGCCGAAAACTGGGTCAATACTGTTTGGCACGAGAGATGAATGGGCGCCTCCGTGTGTGTGCGTGTGTGCGTTTGGGATTCTGCTATTCAGCAATTTGAAATTTCGTTGTCAAGTTCCGAGCTCAAGTTCTTCGGTGGTTTTCGCTGGCTTCGCTCTTGGACTTGGCCGACCAGTGGCCGGAGCTGGCGTTAGTTTTGCGCCACCGTTGTTGTTGTAGTTCGGGCCGTTGTTGTAGTTGTTGGCGACTCGTTGCCCTTCTGCTTGGCGCGTAACCCTCGAACCAGCTTCGTCGCCTCGGCGATCTCGGCTGGAATTCGCCGAGGCTGCCCATGCCGATCTCTGCAATCGCCGCCCGACGCCCTCTCGTGGCCGGGGGCGCCTTCGTTACCAAAGACACCTGGACGCTGGAAAGTGATCCAAGTCCACAAACAAACCCAAACTAATGTTGGTGGAAAAGAAGCCTTCAGTGATCAGGGGATTTTGGATTATCTGGAGCCCCGAGTTTCGCAGGCATCCTGCGAGGAACCAACGGCACCGAGGAGGAGGAGTCAGCGAAGGAATCCTAAGGACCACAGAACGAGCCGCACAGACGACGAAACGACGCAAAGGAGAGGGGCGAAGGCAGGAGTGCGACGAATGCGCGCCGAGAGTCGTCGGCAGGGCGATCGGTCAGGACCAATCGGGGCGCGGGTTCGCCACTGGCCGCCGACGCAGGACGACCTGGAGAGTCAAGCAAGCAGAAATCGGAGAATGAGTGGGAGGAGCGACGAGGACGAGTCGGGCGCGGAAGGAAATTCCTCCGAGACAACGTGGAGGAGCAGGAAAATCGGACGGCGTCGCAGTCGCCGACAACAGCTGTTCGGCTGCTCTGCGGGAAGACGAGCGCCGCAGCAGAGGGCGAAGGCAAGGGCGAGGGGCGGGGGCCGCTTCGTAGACGCAGCCACGATCAATCAGATGGGCTTCTCGAGGGAATCCCGCTGTCGCCGTCGCTGCCGCCGCCTGCGGGCTGCTCCGGCCAGACAAGAAACACGAGAACGTGCACGAAGTGCAAGAAATTCCTCCGCACCGGCCTCTCGCTCGCACCCGTGGCCGCAGAGCGCGGGCACGGATGGTAAGAGAGCCTTGTGTACAACAACAACGTCGACAGCAAAGGCGCGCGCTCTTCCTTTTGCCGTCGCTCGCCGGCTCTCTTCGGGTCGCCGTCGTCGTTGTCGTTATCGTCGTCGTCGTCGCCGTTGCTCTCGCTCGCGCACACCGCAGCCGACACATGTCGCGGCACCAACACACGCTCGGCGCGCTCTCTCGCTCGCTCCCGGTTCTCGCGCAGGTAGCCAGCGAGAGCCGACGGCGGCAGCGACACCGACGGCGACGGCGACGGCAACGTCGTGCGGAGAGCGCGCGCCGCGGCACGTCTCGCAGAGGATTTAAGCTTACGGCCGGGCGCAGATCGATTCATACGATCGACAACGTTCGACGCAGCAGCAACGAGTCGTCTTGAGTTCCCTTCGCAGCGACGAGCGCTCGAGCACCAGCAAGAAGAAACGTGATCCGACCGATTCAGAGTTCCTCGAGAAGCCAAGAATTAATTTGTTCTTCGTGCCGAAACACGCGTTGAGTTCAAAACAAAGAATACAAACAAAAAACATTTTTGCGAAACCCACTAAAGTCTCCGCAGTTCGAGGTGTTAATTTGTGAAAATCCGAGCAGCCGAAAACTCATTTGACAACCGAATAAAACTCCCCGAAAGACAGTCGGCTAATGAAGAAATTCCAACAAGCGATTTGCATTCGTAGATAAACTTTGTGTGATTTTAATGGAATTTCAGTGTCAGTGACTTCGAAAAACAAACGTCACGCCGAGCGAGACCCGCAGCACAGCAGCAACAAAAGCAAAAGCAAAAACACAGCAGCAGCAACAACTCGCTGGTGATAAATACTATTAATAAAAATAACTTACAACAACAACCCAGGCAGAAACTGAAACAGAAGCAGAAGCAGCGAAACCGACAACAGCGACGAGGGCAGAACGATTGTGTTCGAATTGAGAATTGAGATTATTTTGAATATTTTGAACGCACCAGGGCCCCAACAACAAAGGCAGCCCTCGTCTGTAACCGAAAACCACGGCAGCCACAACTACAAGAACGAGAACGAGAACAAGAACAAGAACCATGGCTGCCTATTTGGACCCCACCGGCCAGTACTGAGAGCCACGAGCCACGACCCACGAGCCGAGAGCACGAGCGGCCCGCGAAGAGCCAGAGCAAAGCAGAGCAGAGCGAGAGCAGCCGCACACACACTCGGGCCGAGAGCGCTGCCGAGAGAGCGAAATCAGCTGATCGCCGCGCCGACAGAGCACTTGTATTTTTAGAACCTTCCTCGCAAGCGCGACCGTGAGACCTACAGCGAAAATGGCCGCCAACCTGGACCCCACTGGCCAGTACTAGACGAGCTCCAGATCCACGTCCAGAGCCAGCTCAGATCCAGCCCCAGATCCCTGGGACCAGCGCCAGCCAAGGCGGTGAATTTCGTGTTTTCCCCAATTGATCGCCGAACCCGCAACATGTCGCTCGCCCTGGACCCCACCGGCACCTACTGAGGGCCGACGCCAGCCAAGCCGACCGCGTCCAGACCGAGCTCAGCCCAGCAGCCGGACCGCGTTTGAGTTGAGAAGTTGAGAGTTGAGAGTTGCGAGACTTCGCAGTTCGAGGTGTGGAAGCCAAGAGTTTGAGAAGCTGTGAATCGGAGAAGTTGCGAGGCTCAAGTTCCCGGCCTGGCCAAGATGCACATCCTCGACCCCACCGGCACCTACCGCCGCCCCTCCGGCACCCGCGGCTCCTCCACGCGAGGGTCGACCACGTCCGCCTCCGCCTCCGCCTCCGCCGCCTTCCTCGACCCCACCGGGCAGTACTAGGCGAGTCCGCCGTCTGCCTCGTCCCAGGCGAGGGAGGCAGAGGCGATCGAGCGCGATCGAGACAAGCACCAAATTGCCTTAGCACCGAGGCAGGGCGACAGGCACCGACACCGGCCCCGCGCACCCGGAGACCCCGATGCGGAGGGAGAGAGCGGCCTGAGATGCCCTGCGAGACGCTACCAAGCAGACGAGGCGCGCGGTGGCTGCGCGTGCGCGGCCGCGAGGAAACCTCCAGCTGCCGGCGCCGGAGAAAAGCGCCCGAGGGCTCCGCGTGCTTCGCCACTACCACCAGCACACTCCTAGCACCACTACTGCCCTACACTACAACTACGATTAGCTGTTAACTGTCAGCTGAGGAATTACTATTACGATAGCTATTTATTTACGTTACGTTAGTCGATCACAACCATCGCTCGCACCCACCCACGCCCACACCCCACCCCGCGCCCTCTCACACTCGCCAGACACACACGCACGCACGCACGCACCCTGTACATGGGCGTGGCCCCTGGGAGCACCCGCGCCGACAGCATCCTACCTTGTGCCGGACCACGCCCACCACGCCCTGTGCACTCGCGAATCCTCCCAGCGACATCGAGCCCACTGGGCCTCAGCGCAGCGACCGCGCTGGTCTTCGCTTCGCTTCCGAAAGTATTAAATTAAGTGTCATATTGTGTGAACCAGCCTGACGTTTGAAGCCCCCTACTCTCGCCCTCGAGCCCCCACCCTGTCGTCGCGTACCCGATGGGGTCCGACGACGGTCCTTCGCATTGTAAAATTTGTCTCCTCCTCGCGTCGCCCCATTTGAGATCGAAAACGGTTGTTTATGCCTACTGATATATTTATATTCAAATGCATATGTTGTATTTCATCGATATTTACTACTATTCATTTACTTTTATTTAATCCTATATATTTATATGTGTACGAACACTTGTATATTTAATGAGAACCCATATTTATAGATTTAGCCAAACAAATTATTTATCCAAACCAACCTATATACGAAAATACAAAACCCAAAAACACAAGAAATATATGATATGAAACTATGGAAAACGAACCACCATTGCCTTGTTCTTGCCTCCGGGCGACGGGTCCGCTCCATGTGGAGCTGTCGGGGTCCTGGGCGGAAGGCGGCGGGTGTGGACAAGAACCTCCTCTCCTCGGAGCCGTCGCGGGCCGCAGACGCGCCGGGCGTGGCAGCGCCGACTGATTTATTTCCCGTACCGACTCGGCCGGACTGCGGAAGGCAGGCGGCCGCAGGGCGTCTGCGTGCGGCGGCGCGTCCAGATGAGTTGCTGAAGGCCGGCTCATGGGCCGGGTCCCTTCCACCGGCGCGCCGGGCAGCAGCAGCCACGACCGACCAGCAGCAGCAGCAACATCTCGTTCGAGCTGCCTCCGCGCCGCCCCTCGAGGCGCGAGGTGAAAAATGTCGCATTAGGTTTCGCGCGGCGTTCCTAATGAAACACGAATTAATCGACGCGTCTGCGGGAGGCGGGGGGCAGCGAGGTGGGCAGCCGACGCCGTGTTTCCGTGGAGAGCCACAAAACAGCCCCGAGCCCTGGTATCGATGGAAATTAAATGGAAAGCGCGCCGGGCTGGAGGCAGGAAGGACGTGTGGAGGGGCGACGAGGGGAAGAGAGGAGCAGGCGGTGGGGCAGAGTCGACCAAAGTGGGTTTTCTTCCTCTTCCCCTTCTTCTGCGTTCGCGTTCGCGATCGCGCTCGCCTTCGCCGTCGCCTCCACCGGCTACAGCGATTTGTTTGTTTTTCCCGGCGGCTGCGACGGCGCGAGAAATTAAAAATGCCGGAAGTAGAGGTTGGGCAGTGGTTGTTGTTGTTGCGCCGGTCGTTCTTGATCTCGTTCGACGATCGACCGATCGACCGGCGGCAGGAGGCGAGCGAAATGCCAGTCAATTATTTCCAATTAAAACCTCGTAATTGAATGAAACATAAAGTCACATCAAGATCGGCCCGGCAACGACGACAACAGCAACAACAACAACGCAACAACTATTGATTGTGCTATTGAACGGACGACGAGCGATTGAGTGAGTGAGTGAGTGAGTGAGTGAATGAACGAGCGTCGAGTCCAGGACGGATGCAGGCGAAGTCCGAATCGGTGCACGCGGAAGTAAAAGTTCAATGGTCGTTGGTGCTCCACAAAATTGCGAAAACCCCAACACGGACAGAGAGCAAAAACAATAACAGCAACAACAAAAACAAAGCAACAACCACGAGGAGCACGACTAGGGCAAGGCGAAGATCGCATGGACAACAACGCAACGCAACGCAAACGCAGGCAGAAGCACGACCAGGAGCAACAACAACGGCCCCAAACGCATCCATCGAGCCCGGACAAGTGGCGGATCGAGCAGCGGAAGGCGCAGAAGTAGAAGAAGAACCGGCCGCACACCCCCTCCCGCCTATCGCTCGCTCGCTCTCGCACGCTCTCTGGAGGCTCCGCGGCTCGGGCCCGGACTCGATCCCCGGGAGAGCGGAGTCCGCCGGCCGCTCTTCGCCGGACCCGGTCGTCCTCGCGCGCAGAGCGTGTGCGAGCGAGCGAGCGAGAGGGAGGGAGAGAGGGAGGTAGGAGTCGACTTTCCACCGATTTCACCGGACGAGGACCGCCCGCGGCCGCGCGTCCGTCTCGGAATTAATGGGCTGTGTTTAGTCCGCGAAGTGGGTCAGGAATTGAATCACGTTCGTCGCCAGGGGCGCGCGGAGTCGGCGGCGGTCCGGGGAGTCAGAGTCAGAGGAGGCGGGGCGAGGCGTTTGTTCTGGAGCAGCGACATCCTGTGCTGCGATGCTCTGGGGAATGATCTGGACACGCGGGCATTCGGAGCCGTTGCCGTTGCCTGGAGTTCCTGCAGTCGACCCTCGACCCGAGGACCTCGCTGTCGACCTGGGATCGCTGCGTGACTCACATGCCGTGGCAAGCAAATCTCCGTCAACTGATGTGAATCAGCAAATTCGATTCGAGCCGTCGACTCCCGCCCGCCCCCGCTTCTGCGCGCGACCCACGGTGGACCACGGCGGCGACGGCGTTCACTTTCACTCCAGCGGAGGCGGAGGCGGAGCCGGGCTAGAGGGAGGGGGTGCAGACGAAGCCAGCGAAAGAGGGAGGGGACGAGACCGCGATCGGGATGGACTCCGGTGGGATTTTCTAGAACGCAGAAGACCTCGATCGCCGCGTCTCCGATGCAGTCGCTTCGAGCTCTTTCCAGCCCTTTCGCTGCCCGCTGCCCGCCTGCCGTCTCTCCCTCTCGCCCGCTCTGCCGCTCGACGCCGCTGACCCAGTTTTGGCGAAACGAGATTTTGTTTGTTTTTCAAAAAGTCAACCGCAGGCGGTGGAGAGGCCGAGGAGCAGAAAGGGAGGGAGCGAGAAACAAAAACGCACCAACAACAACGGGGAAAAAAACTTGTTTACCACAAATATATCAACAACAGCAACAGCAGCAACAACAACAATGCTGCGGACGAAACACGAGCAGAACTTTCTAAGTGAAAGTCGCTCCAAGAAGTGGCGAGATGGGGCGGCGACGGATGGACGGACGGACGGACTGAAGTTCGATTTCAGAGAGCGAGGGGGCCAGATCGAGGGGAGGGGAGGGGGTGGGGTGGACCGCGGGCGGTGGAGGGTAGGGCGGGCCCAGCAGGGGCGGCGATCGTCGGAATTTCTGAATAAATTTTCACAGGCCTCCGGTCGGCTGCCTGCTCGTTGTTGTTGTTGTTGCTGTTGTTTTCGTTTCGTTCGCTACATATTTAACAACTTATTATTCTCTCGTTGTTGTTGTTGCTGTTGTTGTTTTGTATTCCGCTTTGTTGTACAGCAGTTGTCGTTTGTGCGAATCGCGTGTAAAGCCAAAACAAGAAATACGAAAACAACGAATGAAACGAAACGGGATGCCATCACAACAGCGGCAGCAACCAATTCAACAACAACAGCAACTACAACTTTGTCGCAGCAGCAGCAACAAAAACAACAATGGCCGAGTCGCGTGGCAGAAAAAGACGAAGCCGACCGGGGCCCGAATCAAGCCCTGAGACGCGGCCCGGCCGACCGACCCGACCCGATCCGAACCGATTCGATCGCAGCCAAACCGAACCGAACCGATCCCAGCCGGACCGGACCGATTCGATCCCAGCCGGCCCGCTGGGAGCCCAGCCGACGGGGCCGAGCGGAGCCGAGCAGAGCCGAGCGTCGTCGCAACTTGACCCACATCCGAGCGGCGCGAGAGAGAGGGACGGGAGACGGAGGCGGCGACGGCGGCGGCGAAGGAGAAGGGGAGAGAGAAAGAAAGAAATTTCCAACGGTATCTCGTGGTATCGGCGCGCTGCGGCCTGTTTTTGTTGTTGTTGTTGTTGTTGGTTTTGTTGTGGTATTTAACTCGTGAATTGATTTCATTGAGGAGTCGTTGTTGCTGCTTTGCCGCCACGAGCCCCAGCCCCGGTCTCGGCCCCGGCCCCGGCCCGGTCCGGACCCAGCTCGAGCGGCTCCGAGTGATCAGGCCGAATGACTCTTGGATCTCTTTAACCACAGCGCACACACACACGAACACAGGCGGCGCAGGCGAGAGGTTGAATGACTTTTTGTGCGAGCGAAACGCGCGTTGTCGGGGTTGGGCGCCCGTAGAAATCGAATGGCAAAACATGTGGATGGACGAATGTGCGCGTGTATGCATGTGTGTGTGTGTGTGTATGTATTTCTCCAAGAGCGTGTCGCATGTCAAGTGTTCCGGCGATCCATCAGTGGGAGAAACTTTTTGCGCTCCTCCGCATTTGGTTTGGTTTTTCTTCTCGCGCCGACCCACGCCGGCGAGAGGTCGACCCACGAGGCATTGGCGGCCCCTCGGAAGTCGAGTGAGAGGGGGAGAGAGACGGGGAAGAGAGAGAAAGGTCGTCAGGCTCCTCAAAGCTGGGCTTTGCCGCGGAGAACTCGACTGGCCGCCGACATTCGTCCCGAGCCCTCCTCAAGACCTGCGCCCAGGTCGGCACACGAGGCTGCCAGCAGCAATAACAACAACAACTACAATAAATGCAGCAACAACAACCCCATCTGAAAACCCAGAAGAGCCAGAACCCATTTGGGGCTCGGGCTCGGGCTCGGGCTCGGACTCGGGCTTCGAGCCAAGAATGCAGCCGGAATGTGGCAGCAACGGACGAGGCCAGCGAGGAAGGGACGAAGAAGAGGGAAAATAAAAATAAAGAGGAAGAAGAAGAAGAGGAGACCTATTTCTAGGCCAAAATGGGGCTCGCAGCACGTACGCCATTTTCTATTTTATTTATGGAGATGACAGGGCGATGGGAGGGAGGGGGTCGGCCAGGGCCACGGATTTAGAATTTCAATGAGAGCGAAGAATCGGAGGCCACGGCAACAACAGCAACAAACAGAGCCCACAACAATAAAACCCAGAGAACCAAAGACACCAACAACAACGATAATGGCTACAGAAAGAGAAAGACAAAAACAAAGAAAGGGGAAGAAGAACAAAAACCAAAGCACAGCAACAAGAATGTCGTAAAAACTCCAAATGCAGCCGCATAAACGACGATAAATATAAAAATAAATACAGAAGTGGGCAACAACAACAACGAGACCAACAACATCCACAACAACCACGAGTGCGCAAAATCAAGTACAAATGAAAAGTGAAAAGTCAGCGACAAAAACACTTTTCCAACAATAACAACAATAACAACAACAACAACGACAACACCTCCAACATTAGCCATCGGCCACTCCAAGAAATGGAAACCAAAACGACCGGCGACGCAGAAGTAGAAGAAGAAACGGCATCGAATGAGTTTCACCTCGAGTGAAAGAAACGAAGACAAAAGCAACAACACACACCAACAAGACACAACAACAATGACAACAAGTGGTGGCGGCTGCTCTTTACATGCAACTCCAGGCCTCGGCCCAGCGCGTGGGCCAGACGGAGACGGCGAGATGGTGAACTGGAGAGCGGCGCAGGAGGGGGCGAGCTGCATAGGAGGGGGGCGGGGGGGGGGGGGGGTGGTTGCAATGTTGCAGCCACTTTCTTTTCTAACGACGATTTGCGTGCCATGCAAAAGTCATAAAAATGCATGCAGCGTGGCTCATGTGGCCGTTGTTGTTGTTGGGGCCGTTGTTGTTGTCGCTGTTGTTATTCTTTATTGTTGTAAACTGCAGTGCTCGGTGCCCGTTCGGACTTGGATGTTGGCCAAGTCCAACTTGGGCCCAGCCCCGGTGGTTAGTGGGCCTAGGGTGCAGAGCGCAGCCGGGCCGTCCGTCCGTCGGTCCGACTGTCTGCGGCTCCCGCGCGACGACATTGAATACAAATGGCGACTTGGGCAGGCGCGGGCGAGCGCGGGGCGAGGGGCGAAGAAGGGAAATGGGTGAGCGAGTGGCGGAGCGGCGACGACCGAGGGGGAGGGGGGTCCAGCCGAGGGCGACTCGGGAGGGTGCGGGTCGAAGCGGGTGTCGGGATCCTGGGCAGGAGTCGGAGGCGCGGGCGGGGCCCGCAAAGAGCTGGGACAAATCGGCGTCTGGAATAACAAGCGAACTCGAAATGACGGCACTGGGCAGCAACGACCGGAGGCGACTGCGAGGGAGTCGCTGGAGGCAGAGGTTGCTTCTTCTTCGTCTTCTGCGTCGGTGGTCGGCGGGGCCCAGGGAGAAGCACGAGGGCTGGAGGGGGAGCGGCGGGCCCGGCCGGAGTCCGACCAGGAAACTCCATGGGCACCGACTCGAGGCGCTGAGGGAGGCACGGGTCGGGAGCCAGAGTTGGGCAATTGCCGGTTGCTCATACGCCCCGTGCCCCGCGGCCGCCAACGGCTCGGGAGGATGACTAAGACTTACATAACGCCCGGCAGCAGCAACAACAATTGGAGCGGGCCCACGCGACGGCCGGGCTCGAGATCCACGCCAAGCGGATTCACGCGAAATCAGTGACGAATTTGTTTTTGGGGCCAAACCAGGCCGAATGGAAAACAAACCAAACGACGTCGTTGGCAGAAACCAACCACATTCCGCGGATGTTTCATGGCAACAGAAACGGGGCCAAACCCTTGGACGGCGCGAGAGGGTGGGCGAGGGTCCGGCGTCGTGGACCCTCGGAATCCGAGGGTTGAGACTCAACATCGAACATCGCTAGGCATCGAAATCTGGATTTCTACGAAGGAATCCCACGATTCCTCTGGCGTTCAATTCACGTGATCGCCTCACGCAGACCCAGCGGCGGCCCCGGGCTAAGCCTCAAGTCTCTGGCCTACCGCGAGCGACAGCCGGTGAGTGGGACAAAAATCGAAGCGCGATCGGCGGCACAGACGCTGATGATCGCTGGAATTTCACCGAAATTCAAATGAGCCAATGCCGCCAACACCGACACCGACAACGACACCAGCACCGATGACCACCACAACAACAACCAGGCCGACAGCACCGTGACACGGCACAATCGCAGCGTCGGCAGCGTGAACAAAGGGCGACCTGTTGGCGGTCGATTCGGGCCGCTTTCAAAAATGGCCGCGCATCTACTTCCGATGCAAATTCGGCTGCTGATCGTGTTTTTGTTGTGGGCCCCTGCTGTTGTTGTCTTCGCCCCCTGCGGCTGCTCTCGTTGTTGATCTTGGTGTTTCCACTACGAAGCGCTCAGGGGGCCGCTTAGTTGTCGTTGCTCTTGTTGTTGCTGTCGGCAATCACTTTCGTTGCTGACAACAAACGTTTCGCTGCCGTCCCTCGCTGTTGGTGTTGGTGTTGCTGTTGACGTTGTCGTTGTCGTTGCTGTTGTGTTGTCGACGACGCCATTATTTTGGAGTTTTCAATGGAATAGAAAGTGAAAAGTGAGTGGCTGCGATGATGTCGTTGTTTTTGTTGTTTCGGGCAAACCACGAACGAGCCGAGGCACACGGCGACGAGGTAGGAGAAGGAGAAGGAGAAGAAGAGGCGGATGTCATTGACCTTTGGTGCATGTTTTGGTGTTCGTGGTTTTCATTTATCGGTGGCGAAAATGAATCCAAGTCGGAGGAGTTGTTGGCGCAGGTGTTGTTGTTGCAGTCGAGTTGTTGCGGCTCTCGTGCTGTGCTGGTGTCGCCAAGAGTTTGCGAATGTGGTTCGAATTTCTGGGTTTCGCTCTCTCCCCTGGGGTCTGGGCCGATCCCCATCGAGGCAGCAGACGAGGAGGAGAAGAACGAGGACGATCGGAGGACCATGATGAGGACTTGGGCACTGACTCTCGCCAGGAGCCGCCGCAGCCAGGTCGGGGCCGCCGCGCGCGAGTGCAGCGGAGACCTTGAGACGACTAGTTTTCGGCCGAGGCGGCCGGAAGGCCAGAGGAGGAGGCGTCGACGGGACGGGACGGAACGGACGGGTTCATGTTTAAAGATGAAAACTAACGGTGCTGCCAGGCGATAGGAAAAAATATCGGCCATTACCATAATAATCGGCAACTAATGCAGGGGAGCCGCATAAGTGGTCGGCCAGAACGCATATTAACGAGCTGATGAATAATTCCGCTCGATCGGTAAACATCGAACGCGGTCTGGAAACCAGCAGCGGCACAAACACCAAAACACAAACACAAACGGTCCAAAGCACGGGGAACACGAAGGAAACGCATTTATGGCGCTGCAAAAGAAAGAACCGAACCCATTCGCGATCAAGAACGAAAGTCTCGAACTTGACCTTCCATTGCAGCATGGAATTGAAATGAGCCGAGGCGACAAAGGCAAAACAAACCAAATGAGATTTCGTCGAAAACCAGAAACGACTGTGACGAAACAGAAACCAGCCGGCGAAATCCGAAGTGCCGGAATTCGTAGGAAGCCAGAAATGTCAGAGCAAATTCAGCTGATCGCCAGAACTTTTCCACTTGGCTCTGAATCGGCTCTGAGTTGACTCCGACCCTGGTTCCGTGCTTGATCGACTCGCGCCTCCCCGTCCGCCAGCGGCTGGCCCTGGAGCCGACGCCGACACCCGGGCAGCGCAGACGATAGTGTTATCTCTATCTGCCCCTGGCCCGCGCGCCCCGGCCGACCAGGCGAGCAACGCCGGCGACGCGGGCCGAGCAATCGCGGCGAGTTCAACGGCCGGCGAAAGCTGGAACGGAACGGCGACGGAAACTAAACTGAAAACTGAACCAAACCGAATCGAGCGACGGCGGCGAAAAGAGAAATCGGCGGCGAGGGGCGGAGGCGTCGGCGGTCAGGAGGGGTGGGCTTTTTCGCGTCAGACCATCCGCAGTGACGGCAGCACGACCCGCACGTTGCGCAATGCGGATTCCGTTCGCGCGTCTAAATGCGGACGAGTGTAAAAATATCTGGCGATCGGTCCTTTTCCGGCCTTCTCCGACGCTCGAGAGCGGCGCGCGAGCAGCAGGACTCGCCAATAACTCAGTTGCTCTGATGCTGATGGCGAAAATTAATCATCATCGAAAGCTTTTCCGGTTTCGCGGCCGCCTTCGCGGCGCAGACTTGATCGGTGACAACAACAGCAACGACAGCAGCAACAGCAGTATGAATTTGTGTTAATTCACCGCTGAAACAACACCTCCGAAGCAACAACAACAACAGCACCTAATGGAGCAATAACAAACAGCCGACGACTCCAGACGACAGCGCCTTCGCCAAACAGCTGTTTGTGCTCTTGTACAGCGAGAAGGAGGGGCGAGAGAGAGAGAGAGAGAAAGAGCAATTGGACAATGAGAAAGCAATAACAACACCAACCACAGCGGCGCGATCGAACCGAATTCTCACATTTCGAAGTTCACCTGTTTTCCATGAAAATAAACTCGCCATACATAATGCGAGAAAGGAGAGCGAGAGCGGGATGGCGGCAGGGCGCGGCTGTGAGTGTTGACTGAGACGGAAACTAGGCGAGAGCGCACGTCAGAGCGAGACGGGCGCGAGCCAGGGCCGGGGTGGTGGAGCTGAGGGGCGAGACGGCGATGGGGAGGGGCGGGGTCGCTGTTTTCACTCCATCTGACGCACGAACAGTTCGAACCGTTTCCATTTCCATCCAATTACTCCGTCCGTCCGTCCGTCTGTCCAATCGACCGATTACGCGCAACGTCGGAGCAATTGCCATTATTTGTATTCCCACAATCGCCTTCCGATAATGTCTTTGTCTTTATCAATTGCGTCGCCCGCCTTGCGATCGCCACATCTTCGTACAGTGGCGGCGCCGCGCCGATTCCAATGGCCACAAGTGAGATTCTGTCGGGCGACCCGGGAGAGAGGGGCGAACGCGTGCCGCAAATAGCCGAGAATTCAAAATTCCTATCCCTGACCCCGCCGCCGGAGTTCGTCCGCCGGGCCGGGGAAAAGAAGATTCTCGCAAGGTTTTCGGCCCTCGGAATGTGCCGTGCCGTGGCGTGGCGTCCACGTGACAGTCGCGTCAGCCACCGCCCGATGGCACCCGCGCCGACCGCCCTCGACCCGTCGTTGCAACACCCGGCGCCGGCCAGGGCCTGGACCGCGGTTCAGTGCCCGGGCGCAGCAGCCGCGACTGGCGGCATAAATTTGAATGGAAATCGGACGCACGGCCCGCACGAGGAGCAGCAGCGCGAAGCGAGGAGCAAGTCGAGCAACCGGCGACAGGCAGCGGGTTGGGCGACAAACGAGGGCGGAACGGGAGCCGAGCTTTGATTCGCCCAGATGAGGCAGAATCGGTCAAATTGAATTGGGAGGAAACGCGCGGAAAAGGCTGGAGAGCAGTTTGCAAAGAACCTCCGTCGATTCGCCGCATGCAAATGCGACGCGGTGAATGCGCCACGCCCCTCTGCCCGCCCCTCGCCGCAGCCGGCCATTAAAATTTCAAATGGCCCGAACGCGCCATCGACACATGTGAAGCCGCCAGTCCAGGGAGCCGGGGCGCGGGGCGGCCGGTCGAGAATGGGTTTCGAGAATTATAGAGTAAACATGTAGGAACCGAGCGCGGTTGACACAGCGCGAGGCCTACGTGACCAGATCCCGGCGGCAGCGGCCGAGAGCTTCGCCGAAGGGCGCGGTCGGCGCAGATCGAGCGGATCGAGCGGTCTCTGGTGCTGTCCACGCGGCCCGCAGGCTCGCAGGCCCGGCCCTCCTGCCCAGAGCCCCGACCCGGGCCGGGCGACTCGCCTTCTGCGTCTGATTCCCACATCGACGCCGTTGTCAGAGCGATTGATGGGCCGCACACGGCCAGGCGGTCGGCGGATGGACGGACGGACGGACGGACATGCGAAGCGAAAGACACCACAACAGATGAGTAGAAAATTCAAATAGAGAAACCCAAGCAGACCCCCAAAAGGCGGAGGCCGCGGCCGAAAGGAAGAAGACAGACGACAGCAAGGGAGAGAGAGTGAGTTGGAGGGAGAGAGAGGGAGGGAGAAACCTACGAATGCAGGTTCATTGAACTATTTGTGAGCTTTTTCGGGTTTCTTTCCATATTTATTCCTCCATATTTCATAGAGTTTCGCCGTCAGCCGCATTATTTTCGCCCCGCACCCCGCTCCCCCTCCCCGCGCTCATGCCCTCTCGCTTTGTCTCCGTCTCGTCGTCACTCGATTTTATTGTTATTTTTGGTTTGTTTGTTTTCTCTCTGTCTCTCTCTCTCTGCGGCTCGACTCCAACGGCTTTGGGCTCTGGGCTCTGGGCTCGGACGCCACTCAGTCGGACCTGCTCGAGCCCGATCCGAGCTCTTGACGGCGCTCGTGGTTCACGTGAGCCGGCTCGAATCATCGACACTCGTCATTGGGTCCGGGTCCCTTTCATTTCCACTGATTTGTGTAGAAATCGCGCAAACTCCAAACCCGCTTACGCGGCCCTTCTCGCCTTCACACTCGCCCTCGGCTCCGCCCGCGGGTGCATGGGCAAGCTGCTGCCCATTACGAACGCCTTTCGCCTCCGGAGCCCCGACTGCGGCCCTCCGATGCCCATCGCCTCGCGAAGTCTCTGAGCTCTACCTGTCGGGCTGCCTCTGTCCCTTACGCGTCATGTAGATGAACTCGCAGGGCAAGAGGGAGAGCGTGAGTGCGAGGGGGCGACGGAGCTCGTTCGACAAGCGCCCGCAATCGACGTCTCATTTAAGGATGATCTCATGGAGCGCCTCTGACCCTTTCCAGACTATTGGCCCGTGTTCCGGGGCCGTCGATTGCGGCCATTGAGCGAGGTGCGCGAGTCCCGCGATGGGCTCTTGAAGCCCATTTAGCTTGAATCTTCTCAGAATCGTCTTAGCGCGAGTCTCTGCGATTCCAAGCAGCTGGCTTGAAGTTTTGTGTTAGGAGCAATTCTCGTGGTCTGTGGAAGTACATCGGAAGGAAGGAGGCGAAACATGCCGGGAAAAGGAGGAAATTTCACGTGGAAGCTCAGTTCGGTCCATCCATCGAACGCGGAGGCCGTCGTCCAAGGCCCTCGCCGCTTCCTTCCTGAATGGTCAATACGAATTTATGGCCCGCTCGGCGGAGTCTGTTCGAACGTAGTCGTTGTTGTTGTCGTTTTCGTTGTCGTTGTTGCTTCTGTACCCTCACTCGGCGTCTCGTCCAAGTTCAATCAACCTGCAACTTGTTCAACTTGGTCGAATCTCAATAATACGGAAAATTTTACAACGTTTTCGTAACGAGCGCGAGCGCAAGCCCGAGCCCGAGCGACGAGCACGAAATCGATTATGCAAGTAAAGCAATGAGTAGAGGTGCGAACAACAACAATGCAGCAATGAATATTAATTGCTCGCCATCAAGGAAAACCTAAAACATAGCCTGCATCTGGATCCGTTCAAATCTATCGATTCTATATATATATCCCGCTTCCTGTACTTATATGGGCGAGGGAGACAAAATCACGCGACAGCGAGGCGAATGTTCGACACATGTACGCAGTGGCTGGGCGGCTGTGCGCGTGTGTGTGTGTGTGTGGAAAATGGCAAGTCATGCCCGAGGGGCTGGCGGGAGGGGCGGAAACTCATTGAAAGCGCCGTTCACAGGAAGCTGCCGTTGCACTTGACCGTTGCAGCGATTAGCGGAACTAGAAACGACAATGATCGCAACTAAACGATCGGCAACAACAACAGCAAGTATTACAACAACAAGTTCAATGGTTATAAATACAGCAACAGCACAGCAACAACAACAAGAATATCGTTCTACTTGCAGTGGGACTGTGAGCAACAACTGATAGTTGCGAGAACAACGTGAAAAGTCGGCGGGTACGAGTTCAAAACCAAGGTTGACATTTATGGGAACAACAAGCACCACAACAACAACAAGCACCACAGCAACAACAAGCCCAACGCCGACGACAACAACAACCATAATAACAATAGCGATAACAAGAACAAAAACAATAACAATAACAACAATAATGATAACAACAAAAACATCAAAATCAGCAATAAAAACTCGCATTGGCGTGCAAATTTACATTGCAAAAACAATAAAACTCATATGCGTTGGCATTTCTCTCTCCATCTCTCGCTCTCTCCCTCCCTCTCTCTCTCTCTCTCTCTCTCTCACTCACACCGACTGCGGTTTATGCAGATATCTGCTGTAGTATATATGACTATAGTCAGTCGAGCGGCCGATCATCGAATGCAGAGTAGGCTGGCGAAGACTCGCGCGAACAAATCCCAATAAATTAGTGTGAATAAATAAATATCTGCAAATATGACGGCGTCGTTCATAATAATGACAACAACGACAACTACAACAACGAGATATATCGCCACTGCAGCAGATCTAAATAAAGTTGCTTTAAAAGCGTCTGACTAATCGTCTGTTTCCTGTCTTACAAGACCCGGCCACACACTCGGCCACAGAAGCGTTCGCTCGGCCCAAGCCCGCCAGCCCAGCGTCCAAAATCCAAATCTGAGTCCGAATTGCTAAAAAGCTGTTGATATTCGGGCGATGGCAATAAATTAATGAACTTATTACCATTGTGCACTCGGAGAAACTAGACGAAATTCAATACTTGGTTCGTAAATTCTCTCCAAATGCCACAGGGAAGGGTACGAAAAGCATCAGATGAAATTATGGAAAAATGTTGATTGATTTGAAAGGGTAATAAAAATGTGGATATTAAACAAAAGGTGGAAGAGCAATGCCAATGGATACGGTTAACGATCCAAATTATTTATGCAATGAAAGTCCTTTGTCGAAATCGTGCGAAAACTATTGTGGCCGAGTGTACACCATGCCCTACTCCAATATAATTCGATCGCCAGGCTGTCCGACGGTCCGTCTGTCTACCGTCTGGGAACATCGTCATCAAGGCATCGTAATATGAAGTCGAGTATTATGTCTGGCAGCTCATCTGGCGAGATCGGCACACCAGATCATTCGTTGCCGTCCGTCTCTCCGTCCGCGGCTTTGGCAACGACAAATTAGCTGCTCTAATTAAATAATTCAGTTGGCTGACTTTGAGTGTCCGCTGCAGTCTGCTGTCGTAATTGTCTTCCAGACAGTTAATTAACATAATATTGCTGGTAATCCGCATTCGCCCCACAGCACTCAGCGCGTCTTTGGTTACATCCCGAATTCGGGCAATTGATGACGATGACGGAAAGAGCTTGGCCTGCTCGTCCCCGTGGAGTTGCATTTGGAGTTCTTCCTGTTCGGCAGAGCCGTATTCAAAACACCCAGATCGCCATAAATAATTCAAACTGCATCTGGAAACGCTGCATTGAGCCATGGCGGGGACCAAGAACCGGTTGTTGGCATAGATAAAATAATATAATAAATATTGAACAACCAACAACCGACCAACTAAGAGAACCAACAAGAACGAGTCTCCCGGCGTCCGAAACGAAACGCGATATAGGCTGGAACGCGATTAATAATTAAGCTAAAGAATTTATATTACTGACATTTTATCGCGAGTGGCTTAAACTAGCGTTAGTTGTATGTAACTAGTAGTATTTGCACAACTCCACACACACACATCCGCACCTCACCAACGCTGCCCACCTCGCCCGCGCCGTGTGGTGCCGCGCTGTACGGCGTACGGAACACGGGGTTCAGTGTGTGAGAGAGAGAGAGCGACAAACACGCAGGGAGCGCGCGGGAAGCGGACGACGAGAGGCGAGAGGCGAGATGACCTTGTGTTTAGCTGGAAATGCGTGTTGTTTGTGTTCTTTGAACATGATCTTGATTTTGTTCCCGCTCCCTCTCCGCCTCCGCCTCCGCCTCCGTCTCCCTCCCTCTGCGCTCTATCGACTGGAATGTACTAACGCTTGTAATTGGTCAGATATCGCTTGACATTCGAGCGAATTTCCCAGGGAGTCAGTCTCAACGGTCCAATGCCCGACCCATGCAACAATCGGTCGATGTAACTATTTATTTACTTTAGGTAATGCCGACGACTGCGCTGCGCACACGTGTCCGTCGGACGCCGGGTCCGCGGAGTCCGGGTGGCATCCGCGCCTTCGGACCAGCTCACCTGGGCGTCGGCGATTCTGCCGGACTGGGCCGAGTTTTCACCGGCCGTGGGTCGGCATCGGCATCGGAACCGGTCAATTGTCGGATTTCACTTTCGCACGCCACTTCGGCGGCCGCTCAGGCCAGCTCCAACCCCGGATGGCGATTGCGGGCGTGACGGGCGCGGGTGCCGGGGCCGGGAGCTGTTGGATTTTCTACCAGATGCAAGCGAGCGAGCTCGCTCTCGACCAGCCTGGGAGAAAGTTTCGCCAATTTCATTCATCGCTGCCGAGATGCGCCGCCAGCGGTCGCCGTCGCCGTCGCCACCGCCATCCATCCAACCGACGATGAGTCCGTCAGTCGTTCGGTCTGCCGGTCCGTCGGCCGGGCTCGCTCCCGTTGTTGTTGGCAATTAAGTGGCTTCAAATTCACCACAGGCGAGAGTCCAACGAAACCCACAGCAAACACGAGGCAACAAAACACCATTTCACGGTGTTGTGTCGGCCAAGAAGTTATGCGGAATATGGCAACGAAAATGCACCGAGGTGGCCAACAAACAACGGCCAACAACAGCCAGTCAGTCACTCGGCCAGCCACGAATGACTTCTTTGTGCGGTGGCGATGGTGATGGTGATGTTGATGGTGTTAGTGTCCGAGTACGTGTCCGCGTCCGTGTGTGGTGCAAAGTGTTCCATGAAAACATGAGGAATTTGTAAATTTCAGCCGGGCTCTTGAGCTACGACAGGTGTCGATGGGTCCCGGGGCTCCAGCTGGAGATGGAGATGGCAAAATGTCGGGGATCGACGCGGAAGTCGTTGGAAATCGATCAGGCTTCGTTGATTGCTTCATTGGCTCATTGATTTAATGTGTTTTAGGAAATTTTATTGTTTTTATTTACTTGTGTTCCTTCAATTTCTTTCAATTTCAATTTCATTTTACTCTCTATTTTAATCTCTTATCCACGTTCTTCCAATGTGACCAAGGAAATTCCTACTCGAGTAGTTTCGCCGCCATGAGGGGACGCGGTCGAAGCCTTCGCAGAGTTTGAGGCACTCTTCGTTCTTCGGGCTCCAACGGCCCCACGAACCGAAAACACCGGCTCCGGCTCCGGCTCCGACTCGGAGTCGGGCTCTACCCACGAACGGGCGCCCAATGCGGAAGATTTGCTCGTCGTAACGTCGGGTTTTCCAAACATTATCATTTACTGCGAGTCTCCATCGCAATGCTCGAAGCGGCTGGATGTGGTTTCGACGCGTTTCAAAACTGACTTCTCCAAGCGGCTCTGGATGCGTTCGAGCGCATTCGACGTACACTGCAAAAACCCTGGCGATGATGAGACCTGGCGATGATGAGAAATCGCCAGGTGCTTTTCCGGCTCCAAAGGCAACGAACTTGAGCGAGCTCTGGCTGGAGGTGGAGTCGACGCGACCCGTGACTCACGATGGAAAGGCCGAATTCCTCGTCGCTACTTTTAATCTCTATTTTACAAATGGTGCCGCGTGGTGTCCGCAATGCTGCGGCTCGGAATAAAAGCGAAATTTATGCAATTATTTATTTCAAATGCAGCAGCCGCGCGCCTATTCAGCGCCCGACTGAAGCGGCAGCCTCAACAACTCCAACCACAACGACCTGGCGAAGAACAACCCCAAGGGCGAGGCGGCAAAAAAGGATTGCCCCAAATAAAGGAAGGCGAAAAACGCGCGCAAATCGCGGCCAGCCGAAAAAAGCCGCACGCGATCGCCCGACTGAGGCGACCCGATGCGATTGGATCCCATTCGATCGGAGCCAATTCAAAGGAAATCGGTCGGGCAGCCGGCCATTGATGCGAAATTAAATAATATATAATACATTTTGATCCGCGCTAGGAATTTACAGAATTTCGGCGGAAAAAAGGGCGGCCAGCGAGATCGCATTGGGCCACGGCTTCGACCAGGACGACGGCGTTGACGCGACGGCGTCGGGCACCATGTCGAGCGGACGAGGCGGGTGCAGGGGAGTCGGAACGGGCTGCTGCTGGCTCGGCCCAGCGGTTAACCCCGGATTCTGGACGAGGTTCCGTTGTCGCGATCGTAAAACCTGCGCCGACCCTACCTCGACCTTAACCCGCACGTCGCCCACGGCCTCGGCCTCGGCCAGACGCCACCCGGGCCTCGCCGGGAAGCAGGGCTCGAGTGGGCCTCAACGCAGCACGATCTCAACAATGCAACAGCGCGAGGACGGGACAGAGGCGGTTACAAAGAAACGGCGCAGGACCTCCTGCTCGCGTCCGCAGACAAAGGGCGGAGTGTCATAAAATCATTGGACATTCTTCCCTGTTTATGACGATTCATAACTGCCCGGCGATCGCTGCCCGACCGCGCCCAGCAGGCAGCCTGTTGCAGGCCCTTGCATCGGCTCGTTGTGGCCCCTGCCCTTGCCATGGCATTGCGCAAGGGCGAGGGCGGATTGCGCAGATAAGCGAGGGTGGTGTGTGGCACGTCCTTGTGCAAATATTTGCGAGCACCGCGGGACGAGATCGAAAGTGTTTGCAGAAACACGTCGGGAGTGGGCGGCAACAACCAGGACTTATCGGGCAAGGCCATCGTCATTCAAATGAGGCCATTGTCGGAGGCCTTTGTCTCGGTCGCCAGTGAAAAATACTTCGAAATCAGGGACACCGGGGGGGAAAAGTCCTTCTCGAGGACCCCTCACTGTCCAAGCATCCTGTGCTGCTGAGTTCGTCGCAGTCGTGGCCTCAGGCAGCCGGCGTCATCAACGAAAATTGTACTTGTAAATGGCCACGAGTTGCACGTGGCACATGTTGCCAGGAATCCGTGTTCGATGTTCTTGACTAACCTCTAAAGTACAGTTAAATTACAGCCACAGCTAAGAGGAATTCCATTGGATCGAGACGGACCATAATTTGCCGGGTGTAGCATGCAATGAGCAGATTAATATTCGGACGAGTGGAATAAAGGAATTTCGATGCCTGCCAATTTAATATAATTTCAATGAATTTACAGATCGATTTCGGCATTTCATTTGGCAAATAACAGGTCTCGAATGGAGCGAAAAATTGGCGTTTAAATAAAATAGAAGGCTCCTAATATAATATCAATGCGCATGAGAGACATCAAATTATACGTTGCGATTTTTCGAGAACCCTCGCCTTTGAGACAAAACAAAACCAACGGAAGCGAGCCGGCGAACGAAATGAAATGAGATGAGATGAAAACTTACAAAGAATTATTCAAAAAGGTTCTCCGATAGCTATTGCCGTATTTGTTGCTGTTCGCTCTATAGTTGTTGTCATAATTAAATTGTTTTTCGAAACGCATCGCATCGGCGACGAGCTTCCCGAGAAAGGCACGGGTTGTTTTTATTTTTTCTTATTAATGGCATTGCCGTTGTTGCTGTTTCTGCTGTTGTTGTTGGATGTCTCTGGCTTCCTCCCGCCTCTCTAGGCCCGGCGGAGTCGATGATTATAAAATAAGTATCGAGCTTTCGGACCATTTTGTGAGGGTGCCGACAGGACGGGGGCAAAAAACTCGACAACAACAACAATAGCAACAGCAACCGAACTCTGCAAAAACCACATCCACGGAGGGGACAAAAAATACTTGTGTCTTCGATCGCTGTTCTCTGTTGGCCATTGTTGTTCCTATCGGCGTTGTTATTGCTGCCGCCTTAGACGATTCGACCATAGACGATTGGAAATGCATTTGGAAAAAACGCCACTCAACTAAATGCGATATCAAAAGTCGAGCAAATCGAATCAAGAAGACGAACCATCGGCCAACAACAATAGCAACAACACAGCAGCGGAGACAGAGTGGACCGATGGAGTGGACCCTGGGTACAGGCCGAGTTCAAGGATATTCACCATTGTCTAAGTCGTTAGGACGAGGCCCGACGAGGTTTGTTGAACCCGCCAGCGGAGGAGGCGACTCGGGGTCGGGCAGGGGCAGGAGTCGAGCACCATCCACCGTCCCGAGACATGCTGCCGGAAATATCAAATAGTGCCAAATTATAGCTGCGCGGAGGGAGCGAAAGAGAGCTCCCGGTAGAGAGCCGGGGAGGGCTGAGCGGCGAGGGGCAGGGGTCGAGAAAAGTAGCACCGAAATGGGCATGTGCCAAAATCACAAAATGCCAGAAACGCCAGCGCGCGAGGCCGGCAGCTGGCCACGCTTTCTTGCCCACTCCGCCCCGTCCCGCCCCCGCCGATGTCCCGCGATGTCCCTCCTTCGCGAAGCCTGAACCCGCTCCGTGGCGAAGGAGTGAAAATCCGCAGATGTTTCTCGAGCGACCGCGGCGGAAATCTCGATTCCTCCGGCGCTGGGCCCGCAGGTGTGCGAGGGCGAGTCGCGTGCGCCGAACACTTTCGCGATCGACGACGGCGACAGCAACAGCGACATTTGATCCGTGTCAAGATCGCGTCGCAAGGGCGTCGATCGGCCGATGGATCGATCGATCGAAAGGTTACAGGGCGAGTTTCGGAGCGCGGTCGTGACATGCGACCGAACGAGGTCGCGACGCTGCCGAGTCGTCGACGCCGCTCTCGTCGCACGGTCGCCGAACGAGCTCCCGAGGTGTCCAGAACCTGCGATTCGGGCGCGATGCTCTTAATACAAATGTTGTCTAGACGGCACGAAGCTCTCAGCCAAGAGCAATAGCCACGGCAATCAGTTAATGCGACAATTAAAAATGATCCTCAGCCTCGGGCGAGTTCAAAGCCAGGGCAATTGCCAGCACCTAGTCGCGTGTGGAGGAGATCTGGAGCCGGTAGGTGTTTATTTGGGTATCTATATTTGCCGGTGCTCAGGTGCTCGGTGCGGGGGCTCGGTCGATCGGTCGCTCCGTGGTTCTCCGCGGCGATGACTTACTTTGGGGCTGCTGCGGAAACCCGTATAATTTGCATACAATTCCATGAGCCGAGAAGCGACGACGGTCGAAACCTGCCGCATCTGCCCATAGCAAATCATCGGAGAGCCAATGGGACAAATCAAGTGAGAAAGTCGGTGCTGCTGCCTAAAACGACTGGTAGACGCGTAGCCGTAGATCATAAACCGGGATGCAGTTGCGGTCGGAGGGTTTTGTCCGTGGGCTGGGTGTGCGGGAGCTGGACTAGTTTGCTCGCAATTAAGTCTTAATTGACGAGGAATACTAAAAGCACAGACACCCGTAAAAACTAAAAGTGGAATGAGGAATGAGCTCGGGGGAAAGAGCCGAGAATAACAATAAAAGCCGCCGAAAGCCCCGGAGTGAGGGTAAAAAACATGAATTGATGAGTCGCAGAAAGGACAATAAACTGGCGAGATGTCGCAAGGTCGACCGCTCGAATTAGAAGCCGGCTCCCATGAGATGCCCACACACACCTGCATACACTCCCATGCGCATACACATGTACGAAGTCCGCGCGTAGTGCATGTGTGTTTAATTTATTTCCTAATTAAGTTTCAAACATAAAGCTGCGCTCGGCATTCGCACTAAATTTTTGCACAACCATCGAATTTTTTCCACTGCTTCTGCTTCTGAAACCGAGCAACCAAACCAAAAAAAAAAAAAAATAAAACGAACAGCGGAATAAACATGAAAAACTGCAGAAGATGTCGAAAATACTGCAACCTTTATACAATTTTCGTGGATTTTTCGACTCCGCTTTTAGTTTCGATCGCCTTTGTTTTGGGTTTTTGCAATTCGGAGACGTTGCTCCGTGGTCAATGCACCGGTGGCTCGTCGCCCGCCCGCCCGCCGGCGAGTGCAATCGAGCGCACTAAGCCACCAATACACACGCAGCCACCCACACACGCAGCGCCCACCACCACGCGGCCACGTGTGCTCACGCATGAGGCAGCCGAAAGCAGCCGTAGCCAAAGTCAACGCAGGAGTGGAGACGGACGCAGGGAGACGGAGAGGGAGCCGGAGATGGCAAGAGACGCGGGCAGAGATGGTGCGCGGACGGGGAGGAGGCGGGAGCGAGATAGAGGGAGACGCGATAAAAACTGTTACATTGAGCCAGGTCGATAACATTGTTTAATTTCATTTAAATTTACAATTTATTTGCAGAATTCATTTACATCTCGGCGCGGCTCGAGTTTTTGTAGGAGATTTTTACACGCGCTGCGTTTTCGCCGGGCTCGTCTTTTGTTCCTTCTCTTATATCGGACACTATTTTTAACTACGCGTCTGGACGCGGAAATCGGTGGTGCCGGGAGATCGCACCAATTGTGCGGCTGCGACCGCCCTGGACGACCCCTGGGCCACGCGAACCCCACCCCGCGGCGAGGGCCGGCATCGGATGGAGGTCAAAGCGATAAAACTGCGAACTGGCCCAGTCCCACAGTCCCGAGACCCAAGCGCTTTGTGCCTATATTGGGGCGAATTGAACGATAAATTGACAACAATGATGGTATAATGAAATCAACCACTGCAGCCATAACAATAACATCTACAACGACAATGGGAGGAGCAACCGTTTAGCATCCCGAGTCGAAACGAGCCGAGACGAGACGAGACGAGCCGAGGGTGACACTTGAGCAATGCCAGAGCGGTTAACCGAAAGCGGGCTGGTGCGAGGGGAGTCATGGGACGGAGGCAACAACAACAATTACAGTGACAACAAAATCAACAGCAGCAGCAGCAGCAGCACCTCGAATAAAACTCATATTTACAACAACTGTGAAACCTAGTTGAGCAGTATTGTTTTACAAGGCGAACGAATGAGACCGGCATCGCAGCGACAACAGCAACAACGACAACGACAACAACTAGCGACAGACAGGCGTCAGACGTCAGCATTGAACTTGATCATGGGGAACCGTGCGCGTCGGTGGCGAGGAGGGGCGGGGACCGGGACGTGGGTGCAAATTTGGAGACTCGACCTTTTGAGGTTGCCGGAGATGCGCGAACTGAGCGCCACCGCAGGTCGCTTTGGTGCCGCGGACCGAGGAGGAAGCGACCGGCGATCAGGCAATAATTAATCCCGGTTGCCGGTCGCCGAGAGCCGCCGGTGCGATCGACCGGCCTAAGAACGCGCGCCTCAGCCTTGCGGGCTGGCTCGGCCGCCGGTGGATGTTATTGCCGCAGTGCTTTTGCATCGCTTACACGGTTACAAGACGCGGCTCGAGGTGACATCATCGGCTCGGAGTCCTAGTTCCGAAATCCGGTAACTGAACCCATTATCGAGGCCGAGCGGGAGCCAGAGCGGGAGCGGGAGGCAGCGAGTGGCACGACGGACATCTTTCCACCGGGCATGTAGCCAAGTTATTAATGCGACATTTTTCTAAATCGTGATGACATTTGTCATGTCAACCGCTCGGCCGGCCGAACATCGACCATCGACCATCGACAATCGAGCATCGGCATCGGGCATTGAGAGGTGGCGATCGAACGGTAGCGCGTATCCGTCTGGCAAAAAGCATCATTGCGTCATCGCGGTGGGTTCACGATCGCGCCGCCGATAGACCAACCGCTCGCGAGACAGGCAGCCGGACGGACAGCGCGTCCGACAGGCAGACGGATCAATCGATCGGCCGAGTGGAAAGATTTATGGGGAAGCCGGAGTCGAAGTCGGTCGGAGACCCGCGAGTGGATTAGAGCATTTTTAAATTTAGTTCAAATATTGTACTCCAACAACGCCGGGAGAGACACCACAACAACGACGAGAACGACAATAAGAACAGAAACGACAGCATCATTGAAAGCAACAAAGCGACAGTACTTAGTGATAATTATAGAACGCAGTCTCACCGAGGCGGAGGAAACATAATTGTTTCAGTAGCACGAGGAATGAAAATACAGCTCCGAGGAACATAAAAACCTAGCACATACAGACCTGCAGCAACAACAGCAAACAGCGACAAGCAGCGACCAACAACAAACGAGCCCGCGCCAACGGAGGCAGAACCAGGTTGACCCTGGGGAGCGGACCTGGGCAGGTTCCGCTAATAATGAAAATTAAGACAGGAATGTGATAAATATTTATATTTATTACATGGAAATTAATTGAGGCTCTTTCGAGAGAGCAACCCGGCAAGAACACACACTAGCCATAGCAACACCAACAACAACAATAGCAACAACCGGAGCAACACCACCAATCGATCGAGTTCTGAGTCAGCGCTTGATCTCTCCGGATTACACGATCGATTAGAAATTCTGCAAATGCCATCACGTGAGGCGGCAGCGGGACGAGCGGGCGAGGGTGCGTGCTTGGGAGCGAGAGCGAGAGGCACGAGCGTGTGAAAGCCCGTCTATAAACAGAAGCCGCTGTGCGAGATTCCGATCGGGATTACAGCGCGGCATACGTCACTTTACGTCAGGTGACGTACCACGCTGCTCTTCCCACCGCCAAAAATAACCGCCAGCGACGGCGACGCCGACTCCGATTCCAATTCCGACTCGGTCGCCCCTGATGACGAACTGCTCTGCGGTCGACCGATCGACGCGAATCCCCCACCCCACGCCGGCCCTGCTCGCCCGCGATGTATAAATAAGTCGGCGCGTCTTCGAATCCAGAACGAGAACAATTGCACAGTTGCTAATCCAGAACACTCAGTAATCGACGACGACGGCGACGACGACGCCGATGTTGGCGAGATCATCTTCCCACACACAGACACACCGACACACAGACAGACTGACGACCGGACGGACAGACGGACAGAGAGACCAGGAGACATGTGTAATAAAAGCAATCGTTAAGACTGGAATATTTGTTATGCAATCGTCGCCGGTCGGCCCCGTCTCCGGCTCCGGCCCCAGCCCCAGCCCCAGCCCCAGCCGCAGCGCGTCGACAACTCGACCTTCCAGGATCCACCCATACAGCCACACCAGGCCCCACACAGGCGGTTCTTCCACGGTGTACGGGGCACAACGCATGTGCACCTGTGTGAGGGTTTTTACTGCTGGCGGTCTCGAAACAATTCGACCGATCGATCGGTCGGTCGATCGAACGGGTTTAACCCGCTCCAGCCCGGGGGAGCGCGGGCGCGAACGGGCTCCCCGCAATTGACGATCCTGATTTCGATTTCGAGTCGATTCTTCTTTGTCTGCAAATCGCATTTGAATAAATCCGAGCTCTTGCATTAGAACATTGTCGTTATTACTTGTTCGTGTTTATTCGCGCTTATTTTTAATGTTTGTATTTTAACGCTAATGGGAGAATTTGGTTTGGGCGCATTTGTTTGGCGTTTCCCACGGACGCGCACTTGTTGCTGCCAGGTCCTGGCCAACAACCGCGATGGCACGTTTTAGCGATTAACTCTAGAACGGGGTGACTCAGGGACGAGAACTCGGACTCACATTGGACTCGAGGCATTGATAATTGGCTTGATTGGGTAGAAGGGACTCGAGGAGCGACTTAGGGTAAGACAAGCAATTGACGACGTTTCGGGCCCTTGCTGTTTGTTGCCCTAGGTACGGGTTGGCTTGGCGCCGACCCCCGCCGCGGCTCGAGCCACCCACGCGCGCTCCGCGAAGTCCGGTCTACACCTGGGGTTCTGAACAACTCTGGGCTCGCCGCGGCTGCGCGCAAAGTGTGCTAAATGTTAATTCCATGGAGTAATTAAAAGATAGTTCGCCGTCGGACCAACCGGGGCAGCGCCAACGAGATCGGCGACAACAGCAACAACAGCGACATAAATAACGCGATGCTGTTCGATAACAGCCGGGTTTCCTTCCACATTTCAATTGCCGGTTACCACCGACGCGACGCGGGCCCAATAAAGTGCCGTGTTTATGAACAACGTGGTCCGCGTAGACGGCAACAACTCGGCCAACACCTACAACTCCTACAACAACGCGAAAACGAGAGAGAGTGCGGGAGGCTTGAGCAGCAGCCGACAAACCCGAAGTATGCAGAGCCAGAGAAAATACGAACGTTTGCGTTAACATGCAAATTGACATAATTTGTTTATTAATTGATTGCGGAGACCGCAGTCGCCGACATCTGTCCGTCTGCCCGTCGGTCCGTCCGCCGCGCTGTCCATCACTCAGTCAGACACTCGGACGCGCGCTCCGACAGTCCGTCAAGCGACCGCGTCAGGCCGCCTGGGAGCCACTGAGCCAATGAGTCAGTCGATCTCGGCGATCGCGTCCTCTCTCGAATTATGAAATCCAAATCAAACACTGACGGAGCCGCGCTTCTCAAGTGGCGCCGACACCCTCGCCGAACACCGCAGAAACAACAGCGACAGCACTTGAAAAACCAAATGCAAATCGCAACCGAGACCTCCGCCCGTCTCGTGTTGTTGTTGTGTATAGCAGCATGTCCAACATAAACTTTGAGCAACTGTTGAAACCGAAGTGAGCGACGCGGAAATTGATAATGAGTTGTTATTTAATGTCGATTCGTATCGCATTTACAGGGGCGGAGGTGGGCAGACGGCTGACTGACGGCCGGTGGGATGAGGTCGGGGGACGCCTTTGCGCAGACACGTCTTTGGGGACACCCCTCGGGCCGGAGCGGAGCCAACCGTCGCGCTAATTTTAATTGCGATGACGATGAACCCAAGATCGTCCATCGCTCAGCACGCTGAGGAAACAGCGCTTAGACTTTTGAATTCCGAGCTTTTTCCAAAACAAACTGATCAAATACTCAGGAAAAATAACAAACAAAATTCACTAAAAACATGAAGCTTCGATTTAACGTTTTAATTTGAATTTTGACGGGTTTCGTCTTAATTGCAATAATTGAACGAATTTCTAATGAACTCGATTGTGAACAGCTGATTCTCCCCGTCGCCTTTGAGAATGCAAATAATTCGTAAATATGTATGGAGGGGAAACTCACTAATCGACTGGATTACAGAAACAGAGGCCAGTGGGCATAATAATTGCATCCCATTATCGGCCAATTGAAATTCCATGCAGATTGCATTCGCGCCCGGGTCAACCGCTGGTCGGTAGCGACAGCGTCAGCGCCTGGAATGGTCGCTCCAGTACTAGTACTGAACCAATGCTAAACTGATATCAATACTAGACTAATAGCAAAGTCAACAGGGCGATCGCTTAGCTACAAAGTTGTCTGCTCGCTGCGAGAAAAACACTTGTCAGCTGCTCGAGCCAATGCGGAACGACAAAATCGAGTGCGCCTCGGCGGCCGTGCGCGTTGACGACGATCGTTGACCGAGGGGCGGTGGAGGCCCACTAATTGCGGGCTTACCATAATTGTGCCGGTCGCCGATGGACGCCATCAGAGGCGGGTCGCAGCGGCCGAGGTGCATCTGGCCGCGGGCGCGTGGAGGAGGCGGCGTGGCCGTAGTCGGGGCCGCAGCCGGTCCCAGGAGATCAACCGATCAGCCAAGTGTCGCCCGTTGATTGCTCCGACCGCCCCGTTCCACCCAACGTTCGATCGATCGATCGACCCCCGACCGACCGATCGATCGGCAATTAGCGGGAGCGAAGGTGACCGAGTTGGAGGGGGGCGCGGAGTCGGCCGGTGATTGATGAGTGCGTTCGGGATCGCTTTCAGGCGGTTTGAGGCGGGGGAGGCGACCGGTGTACGCCGCCGCAGGTGGTGGTGGGTGGGTCGATGGTTGCAGGGGGTGGGGTGGGATCAGGGGAGACACGCCGTTATGCGCCGAGGAATCCCGTTGCCACCGGCCAAAGGTCACGTGGTCGCCATTCCATTCTGATCTGCTTCGATCGCCTCGATGTGCAAATGTCAAGCGTTAGAATTGAAAATCCGCTTCCACGTTGTTGTTGTTGTTGTTGTTGCAACTGCTATTGTTATTGTTGGTGCGGTAATTGCCGGAGGGCGTGGCTCCCGGTGTCGGCTGGAGTCGGATGGATTTCTTATTTATTGCCATTGCACTCGATGCACTCGGTGTTCGCGCTCTCAGGCCTGTTGTTGCCGCAGTGCGCGCCTCCCGAACCTCCATTCCTGCAGATGTTGTTCTCGTTCTTGTCTCGCTCTCTCTCGCTCTTTCAGTCTGTCCCCCTCTTTGTCGGGATCAGGCGAAGTTGTGCGATCGGCGATCTGAGATCCGATCCGATCCGATCTAAACAATAAGTTATAAATTATTGTAGAATCCAATCCACGCTCGGATTCCAAGCCGCTCGCGCCCATCTGTGAACTTTGGCGGCGAGTTTCGAGCCGGGTTCGGAAAAGTTGAAGAGACCCAGCGAAGAGTCGAAAATATTAATTGAAAATTAATAATTGTGCACATAAAGAGATGGCCACGTACTTATGTATGAAACATTAATCAATACTTTTGTTTCTCATAACTATATTTCTTGTATATTGGGGCTCGACTACCAGAAACTAGCAATGAGTTGGTGAAATATTATTGGTAATAAATATATAAAAAAATTGTCATAAACTAACATTTGCAAATTGCAATAAAAAAGCAAATTAAACAAAAAAGTCAAATGGTGCAAAAACAATGGAAGAATCTTGTTTCCGGACGTCAAACATTAAACTTGTTTCACTTTTTTTCACATAGTTCGGCTATATCCAACACAGCAACAACAGCAACAACAACAACAAAAACAACAACAATAGCAACAGCATTAAGCTCAAATGACAATGGCAACATCTATTGCCAGATCACGTAGCCATACTTGTTTCCCAAAATAATTAATTAAAGCTAATAAAATAATAAACCGAGAGCGAATCAACAGCTCAAATTGTGGAAAAAGAAAGACCGAAAGGAAGAAAGAAAGAAAGATGACAAACAGCCACAACAATAACAACAAAAATAAAATAAATTAAATGCAACTCCTCGATAATCACCGCCAGAATCCAGAAATATTCGTTTATATATAGAAGTAGTTTCTTGTCATTGCTGTTGGTCGGTCGGGCGAATGCTGTTATTATCATTAGTATCGTGGTATTATTCTCTAAATGTGTCATCTGTATTGTTGCTGTTCTTGTTGTTGTCGCAAGAGGTTGCTCCCGATGAGACCTTGGAATAAAAAGTGAGAACCGAAGAAATTTTATCTGGCTGCTTTTCGGTTGTTGTTGCCGCTTGATTGCCATCACCGGGTGGGGAATTCGCCGGCCCCCGAGTCCCGATACCGATACCGGTCGCGGTTGTCGGAATCTGCAGCAGAACCACGCCGTATTTCCAACATTATATCCGAAGGCCGAAGAATTCTTCTCTCCGGAGTCGAGCGAAATTTCTCGACGACCTCCTCGCCCGCCCTCCCACACTCTCCGCAGGGCAACCTGGGAGCCTCGACGCCTGCGTCAAACGCCTTAATGACCGGTCAATAAAATAGACGTGAAATTCAAGCCCCAATTGCAAAAAGCAGAGTTTTGTCAATTCGAGACCATTTATTGTCGTATAAAATATGTGATTATTATTCCGGGGTCCGGAGCCGTTTTTATTCAATTAGGAATCACTTGAATCACGACGTTCGACTAATATAATTCATTTATATTTAGATACATAACGAACAAACATTGCGATTAACACAGCGAACTGGACCAAGATTCTGGAAATAAATTCGCACCATCGGCGAGATTATTCCGACGTTAGACTGTTCATGGTGAAATGGCAAACCTAACACTGGCGCTAGCGTTGCCAGACCGGCCAATTTATGGCTGCGAAGAGTCAGGGCAGGGGTGACTGAAATCAACTTCAAGATAGAACCACGTAATGCATTCGAGTTGATAGACGATGTGATAGTAATAAATCAACATATTTAGACACGCAAACCCACTACAACAACAACACAATAGCACAATAGCCGCAGCAACAAATCTGCTACAGAGGCTTATAGCGATTTTCTGGATTCCCGGCAAAGAGTTTCAGTTGGTAGTAATCGGAGCTTGTCGGAGTGGGTTCCGTGAACGGTTCGATCGGGTTTCTTCCAATTATCGAGAACAGGACTAGGCATCTACAGACCGGAAGTCCCAGTGGAAACCGATCCCCTGATCGCCTGATCAGCTGATCGATAAGAGGCGGGGTTTTGGACGCTCCGCGCCGCAACTACGCAATTGCGCGCGGGCTCCTCGACCCGGCCAAAAACATCGTCGTCAGGCGTATACGGAGGGTCGTAAATTAGCCGATCTGTGGTCGGGTCGTGACGGAGCAACCCCCACTCCACCCCCTCAGTTGTCCTCGACCGCCCACCGGCCTGTGGCCAGGTACTAATTACATATAAAATATGGACGGAGTTTTTAACATTCAATTAAATCCCTCTAATTGCAAGCTCTTAATCTAAAACATGACTAAGAACTGAGAGCAAAATCGATGTTTTATTACCACAAAAACACACACCGCCAGACGACGCGGATCGGGGCGCTGAGTGGGAGGCGGAGGGTGTTGATAGGAGGGAGGAGGAATCAAACCCCGCTCCGGCCAGAACAATGGAAAACAAATCCGAGATCAAAATAAGCACACAATAAACCAGCTCAGAGTTGAAAGGCGAGAATGAGCGAAAGAGATGGGGGAGGGGAGAGAGATGTAGAGAGAGAGAGAGCCGAGGAAGGGCGGAAAGTGGGGAGAAAATCGAACAAGTGCCGCGACTGATATTAGCGAGTAATTTATGATAATTTATTAATTACAAATGTTAACTGCGGATCTATTAGCCTAGGGAAGACTGGCAGCGAGAAGACCGACGACGCCGACGACGTGGCGACGCCAGCAGCACGAGACCCGTCCGGCATGGGAGGGCGGCGGCTCGGAGTCGACCGACCGCCGGCCGGGTGGGAGCCGACGACTCGTGCTGCGCTGCCGGCAGCCGCTGAGAGAATTCCATAGAAAGGGAAACCGATTTCCGACGCACGTGGGTCTCGCGTATGGGGGCTTCAACTGGGCTTTCCGAGCTGATTACGCCGTTCTGGAAGGCTTCAGCCGGTTTCTTCTCACCCATGTCGCTCTGGCCCCTCTGTCCAATTTTCGTAAACCGTGAACCCTGTGGACATTCCGGCCGCTGTTGCGGAGTCGGCTGCCCGGTTCCGCTTGAACTCGTGCGCCGTTCACCGGGCCGTGCCTTGACCTTCCAGATCGATTATGGGCGATTTTCATAAAAATCCCATGCACGCGGACGAACGTGGACGTGGACTTGGACGTGGCAAAGGCGATTAATTGCCTCTGCAGCGATCACCAACAACAGAAATGTCGCCAACTCCCGGCTCGCACACAGCCAGCCGCACGCAGACACCGGCACTCGTTCTCACGTCACCGCAAACATGTGTCCAGACACTTAATTAACCGATCATTAAAGCGATCGACAACATATAACTATATATAGAGTAGGTCGGTGTGTGGCGAGGGCGTCTGAGCTGCGGACCCGGCGACGACGACCACGATGCGGTGTCGATGGGGAAGGGAAGGGCGCGACGGGGTTGGGAGGGGCGGCGTGGAATGGTTCGAGTGGTAGCTGCAAATCCGTCAAATTGAATTAATATATAAATCATTAACTTATAGCCATTTCCATATCCAGACACCGGCGACCGATCGCCCGACTGACGGACGGACGTACCGACGGACTTACGAGCGATCAGTCGGCCGATCGTCGGGTCCGTCGGTCGTTTGTTGGTTGTTGGGTCAGTCGGTCGGCCGGTCAGGTCCGAACAATTTGTCGTCGCCTCGATTCCTGACTTCGATCTGGGGCCGAGCGACGCCCACAAAAACTCGTTTCATGATCAGTTTTCGATTTTTATTTGTTTTCATCTGTTGCCTAGACTTTCGATATTTTCAGTCAACAAAGCATTTCCGTTAAAAGATCAGCTTCGATTCTGAGCGCACGATCAGCTGATCCGATCGCTACGGCTGATAAAACACCTTTTAGTGGTCGAGCAACAGAGCGAGATAGAGAGAGAGAGAGAGAGAGAGAGAGAGAGAGAGAGAGAGAGAGAGAGATGGAAGCAGTGAGAGATCGTTCGGTAAGTGTGAAAAATATTAATCGTTTCATAAATCGTGTACCCGGTCCATAAACATATATAGCGCCGAGCAATAGCCGTCGTCGGCACTGCGGCGACGATTTGTCAGTCGCGCTGACCGACGCCGTCGTTTGCACCATGTCGGACCGACGCGTTATCGGCGTGTTTAGATAGCGTTTAAGCTAGGATTAGCTTTCGCTTGATTTATGAGTTGTCGACAGCCGGCTATCGATTAGTCAGTCCGGCCATTTGTCTATCTGAAAAACGTAGTGAAAACGGCCATCATGCGATCGAAATAATATCGCTCCATAGGGCGAATAAGGTAAATTCGTAATATTGGCGATCAATCAATTTGAAGACTCCGAATTTCACTCAGTCGATTTGAATTGGCTTTCACACTAAAATTGACCCATAAACGTCATCCGAAACTACTATAATTGTGAGATGTCAGAAAACATTCCTATGTACAACGTATTAGTTTGAAACTTAGGTTCTTAAATCTTCTTAAATAAAAAGTCATTTGGATAGGATTGAAAAATAATTTAAAATATAAGCCTGCATCTCAAACTGTTCTTTTTCTCCAAGTGTCGATTTTTCACATTATTTTAATATACCATGCAGTTATAGTTGCAGATGATAACCACAATTCGTCAAGTCAGGTACTGAGGATTTATGTATATAATATTTTAGTATAATATGAATAATATTATATTAGTGGATACTTTCGAAATTGTACTTTTGGGATTTTTTTAAATACATCAACGTTTTTGTTGATATTCTATTTTGAAAATTTTGTTCAAATAAAACATGTACTTCACCACTAACCGCTAACCGTAACTATCAAATTTTGTTCAGATTAGACAGACCAAGGCTGGTGTTGTTGCATTAAAAATATATAGAAGGAAATCCGAAGCACCCTATTTTCACAGGTCCCATCTCGCGGAATCTGAGATAACTAACCCGGTTCGTGTATGTGATGTAGAAATTACGATATTATTCTTCTATATTAGCACTCCTTTTGAAACGTGCTAATATAACAAAACGGATATAAATTATATTCACAGTTTTACTCAGGTATTAGTAGTGTTCAACCAAGTAAAGCATTTCAATGTACATATTTGTCCAGTGGTACTCATTTTGATCAAAGAATAATATTTAAAGAATATAATAATATGGTACGAAACAGTAGTAAAGAAGTAAAGTAAAGAGAAAAGGAAACATCTGTTAATCAAGACTCAATTTAAAAACAAAAAATCTATACTTTAATTTTATATAGAAAATTTATTTCAACTTCTTCGCCAGCAGACACACATTCTCTAACGTCACGTCCTTCGGCACGTAGTACTTGAGGGAAGCCTCGTACTGATGTTGTCTCAGGTACACCAGTCGGGCGTGGTCCAGCACTCGCTTGCACATGAACCCGATGTGTTCGCGCTCCTTCAGGCCGAGTCGCTGATTGGCCGCGATGTCCTGTTGCTCCTGCGGTGACAGCGACTGCTCCTCCAGGGCGCGTCGTCTTTCGCGACTCATGCCTGTGCCGCAAATGGCCCAGCTAACCATCTTTGTGATGATCGTGAATTCGCGTGGACTGACGCCGTTATTGATGAAGAACTCTTTTCCCACAAATGTCGCCCAGTCGCATCGATGGTGGCAGCACAGAGCAATCATCACAAAGTCGGTGGCGGGTAGAGGGGTCGTGTTGTTCGTGTTGTTCGAGGTGTCTCGTGTTATACAGCGCAGCGCCAAATCTGTTGCCCCGCCACACAAGTGCTTCGAAACAGCAACCAAACGTTCCGATCCATGGAGCAGTTCCAGCCGCGCCATTTCGAAGTCTGCAATGTCAACACGAATGCGATGCACCAATGATTTGTCCTCGATTTTATTGTCCTTCTTATGTCGCAACGACATCCGGTCGATCAGCACTACTTGCGAGTTCTTCTTCTCTTGAATCGTTTGTGCCAAAAAGAAAGCCAGCTGACCCTTTCCAGCTCCGAATTCGATAAAACTGGTGGCGTCACGCAGCTGTTGTTCCTCCTCCAGGATGCCCAGCAGCGACGAAGCTTGCAATAGGTGTTTACGGGCTTCCTTGCCGTACTCCTCTTTCGCCAGTTCAGCATCCAGTGACTTATGATTGCATTGTAACGATCCGATCTGTCCTTCGACGTGTCTGGCGTGCAGATCCTTCACTTTCTCTATCACTTTATAGAACTCGGAGTCTTCCAACTCACTAAGTTTCAGTGTGCTGAAGTCCTCATGTATAGCGTTTCCTGCATTGATACCCTTTACCACGTAGGCGGGTTCGTCCTCCTTCGGTCGAGCGTTGCAAATTCGCAAGTGCTTCTGTAGTTTGCGTTTATACACTGTGTGTTTGCCGTCCAGTGGACATGGTATTCGGTCACCATCCCCCGGATCGGTTCCCGCTATGGGGTGAGCTGCAGGTTCGTGTTCGCCGCAGTACTGTTTACCCTTAGACACCGTCATCTTACAGTAGCGTTTCTTTCGTTTCACATAGTGTGCACACGTTGGTTCCGCGGCATCTGATGAAGTAAACTTTTCCTTTACATTCTCCGTTGTCATTCTGCGTTTTTTCGATTCCGTCTCAGTGTCTGACATTTAAAATATTAATTGCACTTTTATTTAATATATTAAATGAAACCCGAATCGGCAACGTATATTATGTTGAATGAGGTTGTTAAAACAGCTGATTTGATGTGGTATGTTCAACGGAAGACATTATTCGGTGAAACTCTCAGATAAATATATTAAACGCATCTCCAGCAACACTTGTTAAGAGTCGAACAGAGCTGTTGAGTGTAGAGAGACGTCAGACAGCGAAGAAGCGTCAAAAAAAGCGGCGGCTTAAAGAAAAACAACTGTATAAATATTTGGACGAGAAGTCTACTTTCGATACATTTTCTACAAAGTTTTATATCATTTTATAAATAAATCCTAAGATGTAAGTAAATTAATTATATTAAATAACTTCCAAAAAACAAAAAAAGACTACCTTGTTCAAAACTTTAAAAAAAACGTTTGCTTGTTCGAATGTAACCTCAACTTTTGTTTCGCCAAACATTTCAGGGCTCTTGTCAAACCAAAATCGGAATTAACTCCAGAGGAACTGGCTCGCCAGGAAGAGGAGGAGTTTAACACCGGTCCACTCTCAGTACTCACACAGTCGGTAAAGAACAACACGCAGGTCTTGATCAATTGTCGCAACAACAAAAAATTATTAGGACGTGTAAAGGCGTTTGACCGCCACTGCAACATGGTGCTGGAGAACGTGAAGGAGATGTGGACGGAGTTGCCTCGCACGGGAAAGGGCAAGAAGAAGGTGAAACCCGTGAACAAGGATCGCTTTATTTCGAAAATGTTCTTGCGTGGAGATTCGGTGATTTTGGTCCTGCGAAACCCTCTGGCCACCGCCGCTGGAAAGTAGAATAAGATCCAGTACAGTTCTTTTTAAAGTAATTTAAGTCGCCCACATAAAAAATCCAATGGCAAACAAATAAAATATGAATTTTTAAATCAAATTATGGATACATCTGGTGGTTGCTTTATTAAATACCATGCTTTTAAAATATATGTAATTAATACAATAATGTAGTCTTTCGTCCTCAGTTGCCTGACAGTTGCTTGTGTACCGTTGGGACGTAGTTGTCCCACTGAGCCTGGTAGAAGTTGCCTGCAATTGGATCGCCCAGCTTGTACATCTCGGCAAACTTGGCGGCCCTGAATTTTGGACGGTTGTTGCGACTAGTGTTGCTGACTCGCGGCTCGTCGAACTGCAGCTTTCCTGGTTGTTTGTACACCAGAAACACGTACCGATGTAGTCCGGTACCTTTTGGTGGACCAGAACCGACGTAGGCGGTGATCACTTCGCCCTTATCCACGGCGTTTCCGGGGATGTTGCCCACCAGCCAGTGGTGAAACTCTCGAAATTTAGGCTCGGCGCGACTTGGTGCGTCAGGGTCGGTCATTATAAGCGTATAGAAGGCATTGGGATCGGCATCCCACTCGACCTGCGGCTGTGCCTTCACCTGGGTGGGGGTCAGTTCCCCACCCTTGTCGGCCAGTAAGCCATTCTTGTAGGTGACCTTTTAGGCAAAGAGCGAATTGTTATTACGAATGGGAGAAAATAGACAAAATGGCGACATGCTCACCTTTAGGAACTGGTTTGGAGCTTTCGCAATGACATCGGGCACCACCTTAAGATCTTTGAAGACCGTCTGTAGATCGGCTGAGTTTTCACCCGTCGCGGCTGCAGTCATTGCACTGCAAAAGGTTGTTGTTGCAATCAGTAAAATGCTAAATGCATTTAATAACGTTTTATTTATGGACGACATTGAGCAGCTATCAGATCGGATAATGATTTCGAATGGGAATTGGAACCTTGCCGAGTCCCGCTGTGTCGCTCACTGAATCTCGACGGGAAGCTTACATGGAGAGCGTGTTGCAATCGGTGGAGTTGAACAGAGTTGGAAACTAGTTTTAAAAGCTTTTCGACTTTTTTGGTGCGCAAAAGAGAGCTTTTGCAGAAGCTTTTCATATGTATTTTGAAAATATCGGATAAGAGAAAACGTTTCTGACTACTGAAACTTTTTTAGGGGAAATATATATATATCTGAGAGAAATTCTCAAGCATGTATAGATCAAAATTGTTTCCTAAACAAACTCGCCTTTAGACTTCATCCGGGTTTTGAATAACTTAGAAAATATAAAGTAAATCGGAATAAATGGAGGTAATCTACGTTTATTTTCTTTATTGTCATTCATACATACTTACAGCACAATTTAAAATCAAATTACAATAAATAACCGTCCGTCTGCCAAACTTCAGTGCAGTCGCCATCAAACTGTGGCCTTGAGCGCGGAACGTTTTCGCTTGACATTCGTTACGTTTCCGCAATTGGTAAATTAATTTACGTGAAAGCTCTCGCAACCATTAATCAGTGGGGATTTGACTCAAAAACAAAACAACAACAATACATGACAAAATGTGAAATGTAAAATTAACTAAAATGATCAAACTAATTATCGAACATCGGAAGGGGCAAATTTCGCAACGCATTGTGCAACGAACTCAAGCTAATCAAAGTCCAAGCTGCTTGTACAGAACGGGTACGTAGTCGTCCCACTGTGCCTGGTAGAAGTTACCCGCCACCGGCACCCGGAGTCCGTACTTCTCGGCGAAGCCCTTCGTGGAGAACTTGGCCCGCCCCTCGCCGCTGGTGTTCGTCAGCCGCGGCTCGTCGAACTTCAGCTTCTTGGGCTGCTTGTACAGTAAGAATACGTAACGGTGGAGCCCCGAATCCTCCGGAGGGCCCGAGCCGACGTACTGCGACAGGACCTCACCCTTGGCCAGGTCATTGCCGGGGATGTTGCCGACCAGCCAGTGGTGCCACTCGCGAAATTTGGGTTTGGCACGACTCGGTGCGTCCGGGTCGGTCATGACGAGTGTGTAGAAGGCTTTCGGGTCGGCGTCCCATTCTACCTTGGGCTGGTTCTTTACCTGCGTGGGTTTCAGCTCGACTCCCTTGTCGGCCATGACGCCGGTGTCGTAGGTGACCTAGGGACGGGCGACGAGATAACTTCGTTAGTATCCGCTCAGCGTTAACTCCGGTCATCTCGCTTACCTTCAGGAAGTCCTTCGGCCCATCTGCAATGAGATCTGGTATGACCTCGAGGTGCTTCATGAACTTCGTGATGTCCGAGTCCCCGGCAGCCATGGAGACGGCTACAAGCCCAAGCGCGAGTACCACACGAATTGCCCACATCCTGACACAAGTCGCACACTTTGAAGCCCCGTCGGTCGATAGTCCTTGTTGCGTGCCCTGCGAAGTTAAGATCTCGATCTCGTGGTAGACGTTTCGCGACCGAGTGCGATGGAAGCCACTTGACTAGTGATCTGATTTTGAAGATCACTGGGGTAGATGAAAGTCACACGTAGCCACCGCGGACTCCCATCAAAGCTCCCATCGAAAGCTCCGACCTGAGTTTTCTTTCAAAACCGGCTTCGTTCCAATGGACCGAAGCAGAAACCACTAAAACAAGCGCCACGATCATAATCAAACAGCTGTTTTGCCTTTGAGCATTGACGTTGATTGTGGCTATTACAGGAGCCCTGGTCGCCCTATATTGTGGTGGTGAATATTCAAATCGATACCATAACTAATGTACCATGTCACAGATATAAGACTGTATTTTGCACCCTTCATTAACCCTCTAACTGTAAATACTGCTTTATCATCTCTGTCTTCTTCTTTCTCAGGTCCGACCTCTGTATTTTAGTTCTCAAGTATTTTGCCCTGTACGCTTGATATTATTGCTCCTAAGTTCCTGTATTACTTGACCTCACCCCATTACCTCATGATACGTCTTCAATAATAATCAAAAATGATAGTGAAATGACTTGCCAAAAATAAAAAAATCGGCCAACGGACACGCGAATTTCTGTTGCGTATTAATCATGTAAAAGAGTAATATATGGTACCTGATTGAGCAATAATCACATGATTAACGTTTATAAATACGCCCACTTTCCACACCCACTCTATTCACATATTGGGTGTATGTAGGATGTTCAGCTTCGGCCAGCCTGAAGATGGCTCCGTTGCCTTTGTTCTTTCCTTTACCTTTTTCACGTTTTTTCGATACTTCAATAAAAACTAGTTTTGAATATAAAGCAATTAAAAAAATTTGAAAAGTGGTCTTCCAATATACCACGTGAAGGTCAAATGAGCAGAGCGGGCTTAATAATCGGGCTTAAGTTTCTCACCCTATAACGATGGGTTCTGGTATCATAGAATTAATCAGCCAAAACAATAATTTATCGGTCAGAGGGTTAAAGTGTAGGGTGTATGAGTGTCGGGCAAGCCGGTTGTGACGACAACCGCCGGCACCCATTCGTTTTGCATGAAATGATATAACTAATTACCATAAATTAAATTAATACGTTACGTCAAATCAATTTATAGTGCATTTTATTGAATTTTGCATTTTGTTGTTGATGAAACATGGGATAAAATTACCAGTTTCTCTGCATTTTATTTAAATGTCATTCATCAAATGTCAAGAAGGCGGTAGGATAGCGGCGTGCTTTCAATTGTATCCATATTAATCTCTCAATATACATTGATCGAAATCAGTTTTGATACAGTTTGCATGCAGCATGCGACGCGAGGACACAGTGTGACTGATTACGTGATTTATAGATCGGCACCTGTACAGTGGAGCCATTAGGTCGGAAGCCCATCCAGTTTTTATGGAAATGTTTCGTGATCGGAGCAGATATGTTTACCGTTCTAAATGAGCGATAAATGTGCCTCTAACGATGATATAAGGCACATATATCGATGATATGGACGATACAAGTCAGTGATGGGTTTTAATCTTTACATCCATACCATAACATCCGGTTTGATCATACAATTTCGCTCTTTTCGCATTCTAATATGTCATTTTGATTTATTCGAAATTTATTTATAAATGAGTTACAGTTTAATTTAAATAATTATATTGACTCGGTGCCATGCCGAGCTCTACTTTTTATTATTTTTAGACGGAAGAACAAGGTTAAATAAACTAACCAATGATAAAGCAGCAGACAAAATAAAAACCAACGTGTTCTTTTTTTTATCAAATTCAATACATATTTTTTGTTTATTTTTATTTTGCACTTTTTAAATAAATTAAATAAATATTACAATCAAGTTTTTGGATTTTCTTTTTGGTCGTAACTTGGTAGAATAGTTTGTTGAATAGCATGAGAGGCAGAAGAAAAAGAATTGAGACAAGGAGAGTCGAGATTTAGGCGAAAAGAAGACTAAGAGAAAGAGAGAAATCGCTCGAAGTCAAGAGAGAAATCGAAAGGGAATAAATTGAGAAGAGTAGAAACTTGAAGGGACAGTTTTCGAGACTGTGAAAGCGAGAGAAGTGGAAAATGAACTAAACTACGAAATAAATAAAGTTAATGAACGGCCTACATTGTGAGAAAATGTTGCCCTTGGTGTCAGATGCGTTTTCCCGATTTCCTAGTTCAAATTTTCGTTACCTTATTTACAAAAACTCTCTGAGGTTTTGCGTCCCGTTCCCGGCCCCTGCCTAGTGATTGGCGGTGGTGGTGCGGGAGGGCTTCGTGTTCAATACCTTAGACTTAGGACGAGGTGCTATAGCTAGAGGAGGAGCCGGTGGAGCTGGAGGAGCCGGAGGAGTACGACGAGCTGCTAGGGTGGTAGGAGCTGTAGGCGAGGTTCTGCGAGTCCCAACGGGCGTAGGGGCCGCCGCTCATGGGCTCCCAGCTGCTGGGGTCGTACGAGGAGGCGGTGGTGCTGGGCACGCCGTACTCGACGGCGGGCATTGGTGGCGGCATCATTGGCATCATGGTCATCTTCATGCCACCCAACTTCTGGATCAGGTTGTAGATGAGGAAGCCGAGCACCAGCTTGATCGCGATTTTCGACAAAATCAAAGCCTTGAATGCTTTGAGTCCAATCAGAGACATCAGGATGGGCATCACGACCTTCATCTTCAGCTTCATGAGGAGGAGCAGGGGGAAGAGCAGCTTGTTCTTGTTCTTCTCACCGCGGCCTGCAAGGGGAAGACAAGGAGGTTTTCATTTCAGTTTTCGTGAATCGGATGCGATTGGTGGGACGAGAGAGAGAGAGGAGTGAAGAGAAGTGGGGTTTGGACTCACCTTCCTCCTCGGGCAGTTCCAGGTCGAAGCCACGATCGGCGCGGTAGCTGATCACGGAGCTGGCGAACAGGGTCTCGGGCAATTGGACGCGGATCTCGTTGGTGTTCAGGACGCGGGCAACACGATCGACGATCACCTTGTCGATGACGTCATCGTCGAAGGCACGTCCGCTGACGTCCTCCTCCACACCGGTGACAGTATCCAAGTAGGTCAGGACCTTCTCCTTCAGGCAGTGCATGCCGTCGGCATGGAAGCACTTATCCACGATCGTCGAGATCAGCTCCTCGGAGCTGTGGATGCGCGGCTCGGCGACGGAGTTGTCGATGGCGGCGGCACTGATCGAGCCGACCAGCAGGCAACCGATCGCGATTAAGGATGTCACACGGAAGGCCATCTTTTCGTTTGGAGACACGGCGGCCGAAAGGATGGATGGAAGGAAGAAAGCACACGAACACTAAATCACAGGCGGACGCGATTCCAAGTGCTGCACCGGGCTGTGGTCAGTGGTCTTCACGCTGGAACGATTATTGACTCAATGATGCACATTGGTTCGAGTACTCAACATTTTATACCGCCGCTCCCAGTGGCGAGCGACATCGGCGGCCATGTCGAAACCATGCAGACCGATCTACCGATCGACCGAGGGACGGACGGGCGGACAGGCGAACGGACAGAGAGACGAGCACTGGCCAAGCCTGGCGTCCGGAGAGGGAGAGCGAGAGCCGGCTGGAGCGCGCGTTGCGGACGCGCCATGTAAGTCGTTTCCCCCATCGCCTGAACGACCGATCGAACGACCGTTGGTTTTTGGGTTCGAGAAGCCTAAAACCGTCGCCAAGTTTGTCGTGCGTAGAGCTTTCTTCAGGCCAAAGTATGCGCCATCCGCCAGGCCGTTCGTCCGTACGTCCATCCACCCACCCACCATTGGTCGGGCCCTACGTCGACCGACATGGGGACGGCTGCATTTTGCGGCGTCGGAGTCGGAGTCAACGACAGCAACAACAGCACTTGGCCATCGTCGGCACGGTCGCGTTCTCGGCGGCTGTTTGGTATGCACGGCCACCCTCCGATGCCAACAACAACAGTACCAACGGTGGCAACAAAAACGAAATTGCAATCAAAACACATTAAAACACTTGAGCATTTCATGTGTTGACAGCAGTAGCTACACTGAAGAAAACACACCGACAGTGACAATGACAACAATATCAACGACGACGACGTCGAATCGGAGTCACCACAGTGGCCAAAACACCGCCAGCAACAACAACAACACCCACATGCGGAACTAACTCGTTATAGTTGGCCATTTTTGGTTACGAAACAGCGTCGCCGACCACGACTTCGGCAAAGTTCCGTTTGTTCGTCGGCACATCCGTTACGATTTTGAATGTCCAACCGCGGCGGCGGCGGCGGCTCCTCACGATCCTATGCCGTAAATTATATCTCTATTGACGACGGCTGGCCCGCACCCTGGCTTCCACGACCCTCGCCTACCAAGCGTGCTGGAAAGTGAAGATTTTCATAAGCATTTTTGTTTTATTTTATTAAATATTTCGGTAGCGTTCGGTTGGCAACATACTTTTGAAGCGGCATCGAGTTTTCATTCTTCGAGGGGTCCCCGTCTCTCCGCCAGCGCAATCGACACTCTGCCCCTCCCTTCAGCCCATCGGCTGCCATTTCGAAAAGACTTTCGTTGTTACGATCGGTTATTTGCGCTGAATATCGAATTCCGATACGTCGAATATGAATTTCTTCACCTGTCGCCTGCCTGCCAGCCATCTTGAGTGTCTGTTTCTCTGTCTGTCTTCTGTCTGCCCATCGCCTGTCAGTTTCCCTGTTTGTCTTTGCGCCTATTCCAAATTCTCGGCTCTGCTCGTTCTTGGGTTTCTGGCGAACGCGGTCAGTGGGTTGAGCCAAATGGTTATAGGGTTCTAGCCTATTTGGAATCGTTCCCAATAAGGGGGAAAAGTGCAAGTGGAATTATTGGTTGCTCTACTGAGCCCGATACAACAGCAGATGACATCATAGTCCTTGTCCGAGGATTTCCTTCACCCTCCTTTACCTGTAGAATCCTCTATGGAATTTTATCGAAATCAATCTCCTACACTAATTCTGTGCACCTTATGTTGAACCCCTGTTAAGTTCCCTCCATAGAGTTTGGCGCACTTGCCTGCTCATAACCATGGAATACAGCGAAGAAAATACCCGTAAATGTGGTGGACGTCTCCGACATTCAAACCGACTCCTTCCTCCTGCAGTTGTATCGGATAAACCATTTAATCAGTGAATCAGGCAGGCAGACGACAAAGGATAACACGACAAAGGTGAGGTGAGTATGTTTATTCCATCAACACCTCTTGTTTGTCAGATGGAAATGTCTGCATTGGAGAATTGATTGATGGCCACCATGGGAGGGAGGGGGTCGGTTGATTCCACTGAAAGTATCAGAAGGGAGCAAGATGAAAAGGAAAAGGGGAAGAGAAAGAGGAGTAAAAGACGGTGTAATGTGCGCCACAGGTGGAAGTCGGTCTCCTGCGTCGGTGACAGGAGGTAGTGCGGAAGGACATGCAAAAAGTTCGGAATGATAGGAAATTACTGAGAGACGTGATTGGAAGAGTGGTGGAGATGGAAGATGAAGTGGCCCAGAGCTGGGGAAAAATATTTGAGAAAGGCAGAGTACAAAAAGAGGACCGTAGATGGCAAGGGTTAATAAAAAAGAGGATGGAAGGTGGTTCAGGGGTTCAAAAAGGAAGTGCGGTAGACGCGGAAGCCATGGAGATGGAGATAGTGTGTAGGATGACGAGATGTTTTTAAGGAAAGGAAGGTGGTGGGTTCGGGAAACTATGAAGGCGGAAATAAGGAGTGAATGAAAAAAGTCAAAAGGAGAAAACGAAGTCTTAATACAGGATGCTAATCTCCGGAAGCAAGGTTATTTGCAGTACCAGACTGTCTGAATACAAAAAGGAGAGCAGAAGAAGGCGAGGGAGAACTCGATACAGGTTAGTGGAGAGATCTCACAGAAGAACGGCGAGTGGGGAAACAAATGGGCTTTTGAAACTCGTAGCATAATTTATTCGGTGCGGGTGCTGAGGGTAATCGTAACGATTATTCAATAGCTGCACTCCCTGCATAGGAAATTACATAACAAGAAACGTAGTTGGTGAATTTCTAAACTTTTCCCCAGCACTTGCGAAATAAATAAACCGAAAATACGAAGCACTCGGAAGCAAAAACAACAATATTTTGTGCCTTTTATTTCTCTGTGGATGCGGGTGTTTGTTTATCTGCGGTGGGGAGGTGGGGATATGGCGGTTATTGTTGGTGTTATCTAATTCACTGTCAATTCGGTGATAAATATGCGCGTGCCTGTGGAATCGTGAAATCGTGAAATCGAAATTCAGCCGAATCCTCCTGCAGCACAACAACACCACCACGATAACTTCAACAACTACAACAACTTTAACAACAACACACTGCATGAAAAGCAGCAAAAACAACAAACACCGAGAGTTGTTTGTGCAAGGAAAGCAAACAAGACCTATTATTTATTTATTTCGCGTTTCTGTTTTTCGCGAGCTGCTGCAATGAAGTGGTGCCAAATTCGCCCACAACGAGACAATGGGAAGACAATTTAATATTTCACGCACACAAATGGCGCCAGGGAAATTTCCTGCGAGGTCCAAGCGGATTTGCGATATTTAATTACTCCCACATTGCTCAGGTGGTTTCTCGCCACTTTAACGCGGTTTTCAACCCAAGGACCGGTCCCTTCTTAAACGGTCCTTTGGCTGCAATTTGCGCATAAATAATTAAATGAATGGGGGGATTTTAACAAAATCTGAGCTGTTTCTACGGCTTACGGTCTTCCAGAGGTTGAATGGGAAGCCCTTTCCTGGAACGAAAGTGCTTTGCTCCCGAGAGATAACCAGTAAACGCTAGGAGATTCTGCAAATTCAATTGAATTCCCCGAAGACATAATTATGTGAGTGCGGACGTAGGAATTCCATGTGTGAATCGCTGTCCGTGCACGGTCCCGCACCCACCCCTCCATCAGCCAACCCCTTGTCCGAGCCGTCTTCGTTCGTCCCAGATCCTTCTGGTGCCACACCGCAATTTCTCTTGATGATGATTTGATGACACAGCGACCGAAGACACCATATATTTCCGGTTCGATACACCATAAGGAATAAATAACAAAGCACATAAGAAATTCTTTATTCGGATCATAAATACGTTTAATGTATATTTCAGAAGACTCAAAACAAAATTTTCGTAAATATTTGTGCAAGTGAATTTATTAGATTAAATTATTTCAAGACCACCACAGAAAGAAATTCCGCTGGACTTTTGGAAAGGCTCAATAGAGCGATTTCCGCCAACGCGCTTTCTCTGGGTCCGCTCGACACGACGAACACACTTGGGCGCTAGCCGAAAACACTCGGCCCCCAATACACTCAATCAACACAGACACACACTCACCACGTATGTAAACCACCGCATCGAACTCATCAGGATGGACACATGTTGCATATTAAATATCATTTAATTGCACGGAACACGCCACGGGCGTTGTTTACCGACGACCCTGCCTATGGATTAGTACGCGTGGGAGAGGGATAGGAAGAGGACCTCCGACAGAGGGCGAGAGCGAGAGAAGTTGATGTCTTTTCGTCGCGGTCTGGTGGGAGCAGGAGTAACGGAGGGCCGAACTGTGGAGGGCGTGTGTGTGTCTGTGCGGCCAGGGAGGGGCGGGACCGCGGTGAAAGTCGACGGGGTATCTTGGGGAGGGGGCCGGAGTTCGTGTCCACCGGCCTGCAGATTAGTTTTCTATTAGTTTCGCATAGACTGTGCAAATTCGGTGGCGACCAAGCAAATGGCGAGCGCTGCTAAGTTGAGAGATAGCGAAAGCGACAGAGGGATTTGAGGAAAGCCGATCGGTCTGGTCGCTCAGGTGTCAACGAGAGCCGTGGACGGGGGTGGCGCGTGTGTTGTGACCACCTGTCACGTCGGCGGAGAGAAACTTGCAGAGAGCCATTTGATTTAATTGGCTAATTAGGACAAAATCAGAGGCACGTGTGGCGTCAGTTGCCGACTCCGGCCCGATAATGCCAGCGACAGACAAGGACAGATACGAAGCAACGACCGACAAGCGAGGGAGCGAGAATGAGAGAGGGAGAGAGCCAGGTGACGGTTGCCGCGGAAGACGACACGAACGAAATTAACGAGCGCATTTAATGGAAAGAAAACCATTAGAAATCCGCCACATTTGCGCGACGACCTGCTGGTAGGGCAGGTAGACCGAGAGAGAGGGGGGTACGAGGGAAAGCGAGAGGCACAATGACGGAGTAATCCATGCGAATTATGGGGAAAGGCAAAGGAAGGATGAAGCCAACCGGTGGCAGATAATGCCTGCCTACGGCCAGACCCCATTCGCGGTAAATGTAATTGTGGCATACTTTCAGGTGGTCTCCCTCAAGTTCCCAGGATGGAAACAATCGCCCACTATCGATGTTCGGGGTGTCCTCACAAATAATAAAAACGGTTTTCAAACAAAGTTCAAGTTATAATAAAGTAAACATAAAATAAATAATGCGTATAAAACTAACAATAATTGCTTATGCTCAGGGGCTCCTTTTGTTCTTTGGATGCAACAAACGCCTGCACCCAATGAGGCTTTTCCTTTCCTTTGAAATAGTATTGGATCATTCAGCAGAGCTCTGGGATTTTCCTCGTGGGATGGGCTTCGAAGGCTTCAACAAAAAACCGGTCTTCTCGCCTTCCTCCGAGGTTTTGCTCTTATCCTGATGGGATGCTCTACCGATGGATGGCGCGATGGGTGGGCGGTTGTCGTTCGTTGCGCGGGAAGGAAGACCTGGTGGGGTGTGGGGCGTGGCGGCTTTGAGTCTTTGGTAGGGTGGAGCGTCTTCAGGCGTAGGCCTTGTAGGCCATGCTCTGAGCCGACTCCAGTGGCTGGTACTGCTCGACGACGGTCGCGCTGGAGCCGGCCGATCGGCCGTCCCATGGTCCGTGGGCGGTGATGTGGGCGGGGTGGTGCTCAGCGGCGATCTGCGGGGAAGAGACGGAGCAGAAGGACGACGATAAGTTGGAGTGAATTGAACGGTGGACGACGGGACTCAAGGTAAGTCAGAGTGCGGAAGGTCTGGTAATGAAAGGAGTCTGGCTCGCCACCTGGTGGACTCTGGTGCGGGGATGGATGCGAGATGATGGATGTCGTAGGTCCGGGGAGGGGGAGAGACAGACTTACCCGTACAAGAACAAGTAGTAGTCAAATTAGGAATTTCCCCACTTCCCATTGGCAAAAGCAATTAATGTTTGCGTTTGCTACTTCTAATCATCAGATCTTTCCTACATATTTCTTTCTCTCGCTCTCTCTCCCACCACCAACAACATCATCATCATCAATATCATCAACATCCCACGACCGCCTGCAATCACAGAAGAAGAGCAGAAAGAGAGGGATTAGCTTACCTTCTTGCACAATTGGAAGATGGCCAAACCGACCGAGACGATGAACGAGAAGAAGCCGAGCGCGAGCGCGTTGAACGCCTTGATCTTGAGGATGCCGATGGCCATGGGGATGATGGTCATGGCCTTCAGGAGGATCAGAACCATGATGGGCATGGCCATCTTGCGCAGACGGTGCTTCTTGCCTGAAAGTGTGCGATAAGGAGAACAAGAGAGGAGGAGAAGAAACACAAAGATGGTTAGTAACGTGGTCACCTGGTCAAGGCCGGTCGAACACACCCTTCTTAAAGATGCTACCCTTCTTACCCTTGCCCTCGACCACCGCATCAGAGTCCTGGCCGAACTTCACGCTCAGGTTCAGCTCGTCGTTGTTTAGGTGGCGCGACGAGACGGTCACCTTGGCGTCGGCCACGGGCAGGTCCATGGTCACGTCGTGGCCCTGGATGTAGTTCTGGATGGCGTCAATCAAGTCGCTGCCGTCCTGCGAGCGTCCCTTCGATGCCACGGCGGGAGCCTGGAAGCCGTTGGCGCGCACCTCAACGTCGGCGACCTGCAATGGAGCATCGGAGCGAGGTTGGTCGTGACGTGTTGACAACTGGGCATCGGATTGGGTTTGGGCTTGGGTTGGATTCTGAGCGAAGTTCTCACCTTGAAGCTGTCTTTGCTGATCACCGAGTCCACGAAGCGCATGGCCCTCACCTTGATGCAGGCCATCGAGTCTTCGCCACTCTCGCACTTGGAGGCCTCTTCGTCGATCAAGCTCTGCATTTTGCCCGCGGCACTGGCAGCGCTGGCGGCCGCTGCGAGGCCCAGGAGAGCCGCTAGGATCAGGTAGGAGCGCGTGGACGATGGTGCCATGTTGGGTGTGTGGGAGTGTGTCGTTCTCTTGCTGTTGTTGTTATTATTCAAAGACGCTCGCTGGAGCACTCGACTCTACCCGCTGGTGGAACGACTGCGAATAATAATCGTTTTTCTATGGACATGGATTTTTATACTGCAACACTTTCCGAAATGCACGGCCCGTCGTCGTCGTCTTCGTCGTCGCTGTCATCGAGGAGCCCACGGCGAAGACCACCGCAACAACAACGACGGCGATGAGCACGATCGGCGGCGATCGAAGCGCCGGAGAGCGGGAGAGCGAGATAACGAAGCGAGGCCCGATGTGGCTGACATGCGGCGTGGAGGCTCCGCGAAGTTCTGTCTCTCGGCCGGCTCCCGAGACGAGCACGTGCGAGAGCGGAGCGCCGGGAGAGCGCGACAAACACAGCGATGGTGACGATGTCGAAGCGATGTCGATCGCAGCGTTCACGCATGCGCCACGCACCGGGACGTATGCGTAATTTCAATTCACGCCGACTTCATTCATGCCGAGTTTCTCCGTCCACCCGCTGTGCATCCGATTTCGATTTGGATTTCGATTTCCCTCACGTTCGTCGCATCGATGGAATCGCAATTCGGTTTGCATTTTCGTTGACGTCGTCGTCGTCTTGTGCTCCGACTGTTTTGGGCTTTAATGTGTTTGCTTTTCCAATTGATGTTGTCTGTTTTTTTGCCTTTTTCCTATCGACCCCCACCACCTCCCGTTAATTAGATATTCTATGGAATCGTGTTTGTTTTAATTTGATGCCCAGTGGCCCAGGTCGTTCCAAATAGTCTGCATTTTTGCCGCGAGAGTTTTGCAGTCGGCGCTTTTTGAATTCCAATCATTCGTGTTTTAGTGGTCTTCAAATTTTCATTGCTGCTGTAAAAATTTATCTATTTCTTGGATTAATGTCCAGATTTTTCCGCTCGGAAGGTTAGGGCTCGATGGCAGCGGTTGTTGAACTTCGACTAATGGGGTTGAAGGGGCCGGAGACAAAAGCTGGAGCACACTAGGAGGTCACAGACCTTTAAATCGAGATTTTGAAGGAGACATTTAACGATTTTGGGAGTATTTTCGGGAATTGCAGTTTATTTGCAAAGCAGTGAATTGGTGATGACATTGTCTCAAGATTAGATACATATTAATGAAATCAATTTATTATATACACACATTTGATGATTTAAAAAATAAAATGGCAAACAAATATTTAGAAAAATTCCAGTGGAAATAAAATGTGTTCAAAACGGTGACTTTATTAATATTTATAAACTGAATTATGTTATGTATTAGAGATGCAAATGTATGAAATATAACTTTTTTATTTTTACTTAAATCATTATTCCTTCAGTTCAACATAATTGAGCAATAATCATTCCTGGTCTAAAATAAAAAAATGTAGCTTGGATTTCTGAGGTATTCAAAGGCTTTCGACCACTTAAATGTGGCTGACATGGATAACGCCAGTTTTCGGAACATGCCCTCGGTAATGACAGGGCGCTAATTGCGTAAGCTGGGCTTCGTTACGTCATGATCACGCAGAAGGTCTCAGCTCACGTCGACTTTTGACACTCACGATGCGATGTCGTGGCACGTTGCGACTCCGGCTGCGTTATCGATATGAAAATATGCAAATGGTGAAACTTTTCCGGGCCGCGGAGGACCGACATGGCATCGAGGGAGAAAGTGTTGCCCAATGTTTTTGTCTGGTACGCCTTTTCGCCATTCCGCGTTGATTTCGAAAACCGAAATCCAAGTCGAAATTGAAATCGAAAGTGAAAACGCAATGAACGATCGAATCGAATCAAGTTGCTTTGAGTGTCACGCGGGCGCGTCGTTGTTTCAAATTCACAAAACTGCTTCAAATTATGAATTTCAACCGAGACTCCGAAATTTCACTGGACAATGCCATGGGAACTCGTAAACCGCACGAGCCCAATCGAAATTCCGCACACGCGACCAGTAGCGGCGGTGGTGGTGTCGACAGCGGTGGAGGGGCGGGGGTACGACGGCCAACGACGGAGCGCCAGGAAGACGTGCGGTTGTTGTTGCTGGTGGTGGAGGTGGCGCTTGGACGGGTCCTGGCACCCACGATAATTGCGGCGTTCTTGCTTGGCCCTTCGGCTGGCGACAGGAGGGCGCCTTGCCTTTCTCTCTGATCCGATCAGCGGCCGCTGGCTGCAGCTGTCGTGTCCGACTCGCTTTCTTTTCAAAAATTAGATTTCTCGAATATCCGCAGGTCCGCCAGACAGACAGACGAATGTGGGTGCCGCCTGGGGCGAGAACGACTCGGTCTGTCGTTGGAATTTGCAATCAATTCCACGCGATTGATTTCTTTGGCGCCTGTCACCATGGTTCGTCTGGCCATCACTCGCCTGGCCCTCGCTCGTCTGGCCCTGCTGGTTCTGCTGCCAGGGTCCGCCTCAATTGGAATGGAAACTTTCACTTGATTGCCTGGGATGAAGCTGATTTGGCTGTCGACGTATTAAGAAATCGCTGCCAGCCGCCCACGCACAGACATCGCAAATTCTTATCAATTCGCAAATCTCTCCCACTGCGGCTAGGTCGGCGACAGGGCAACAGAGTGTTTAGGGACGATGGATGTCAACAATGGGACCAATCACACACAGCGGCTACTATTTTCGGCACCGGAAGTAATTCAAGTTCCATATCCGGTTCGACTTCGTCACAACGTCCTTTGCTCTTCGGACGGGCTCTCGGTCTCTGGGTCACTCGGTTTCTCCGTCTCTGGGTCGGTCGAGTTTCGGCTTCCTGTTGCAATTTATTCTCATTCATTGGCCTTAATTTTTAATGTTGGCGACTTGGAAACTATCTTCCGTTTCCACTAGACGGAGCGAGAGACCGGAAATTCAAATCGAATCCCGGGAATGGAGACGTTTTCACGGTCGACCGGCGGTCTCCACATCCTTCGTCCCCACCTCGCCCATTAAGGCCGTTTCTGCTGTTGTTGTTGACCGTTGGCTTGAGGCGAACTCCTTTGCACACATATTGATCTCCCATTCAGCCATCTGCCAGTCGGTCCGCTGTCCCTGCGCAATGTTTGAAAAGTGAACATGGGCGCTCATTCGCGTCAATGGCATATCGAATGACAGTCGCTTTCAATAAACATTGGCGCGACACATGTTGATCCCGGCTCCACTCCCTCCCCTTCACTCTATCTATCACTCTAACAACCTCGCGCCTTCGTCCTCCGGCTCCAATGTCACCGCCTCGCCAGGCGTCGGATCTTCGATAGGTGGTTCGAGTGTATGTGCCTGGATGATGATCTCTGGCTCACCGCCTCCTCGAAGTCTCCACTTTTAGTCTTCTATCGAACGCCAATTTACAGATTTTTAGAATAGACGTTCGAACAGTAATTGCACTGGTTCCCCAGAAGCACATCCGGAGTCCTCCATTCGTGGAAGTGGTGATCCAACCGAAGCCCATCGATTCCGCTTAATTCCAGCGAGTCAAAAGCTATTGGGAAGTGAATAAGTAGAACGGAGGAGAGAAGTGCCCGCTATTCTGCTCAATGATTTTTCTCAATTACTATTTGTGGCTACTGCTCGGTTCATGGAAAGGAGATTCTGTGAAATATGATTCTGTAATTCTGTGAAATATGAACCTCGTGCACAGAAAGCTGTATTTCTTGCCATGCCAACTGGAAATGTTCCTGTTCGGTTGACTGTTGCGAGGAACAGCCTCAACTCCTATGGATCCACTGATTTACTTTTCAAATGATTTGGATATTCGCCCAGTGTGTTCAATTGTGGCTTTCTTTCAGCCTCTTTTCAATTGAATTTTGCCCAGTCCGATCGGTGGGATCGATCGGGTTCGGGTTGTTAGAATTGAAACCATTTTCGCTTGAGTGGGAAATAAATATTTATTTACAAAATAAGGAGCGCTTCGAATAAAGACGTATTTCGGTATTGTTTTTCTTTCGTTTGTACACGATTCAATAAATAATTAAAATTAACGAATAAATAAATAATCCTCATCAACATCGACATCATCATCGACATCGATTATTATAAAACAAATCTTTGGGAAATTTGTGCCGTCAACTTAGTCCTAAAACTAGGTGCTTCGCTTCGTTGTCCTCATGGAAGTCCTTGTGGTTCGTCGTCTACTTCTGACCGGCGTAGGCCATGTCCTGGGCGTCCTGGGGCTCCTGCGAGGAGCGCGCCCAGGCGTGCGGGTCCCAGGCGGGGCCGGAGTGCTCGATGTGCTCGACGTGCTCCACGTGGTGGGGTAGCTCCAGGTGGTGCTCGACGTGGTGGGGCACGATGTGTTCGACGTGGTGGGGCACGATGTGCTCGACGTGGTGGGGCAAGTGCTCGATGTGCTCGACATGGTGGTGTGGGTAGTGGACGACTTCGTAGTTGACGATCTGTGGCGAGTAGACAGGCGGATTAGAATCCGTTGCCTTGAACGCGGCGGCTGGCGGACTCACCTTGGGCTTGGTAATCTTGAAGATGACCAGGGCGCCGGACAGCACCAGCGAGAGCAGACCCAGGGTCATAGCCTTCCAGGTCTTCAGGGCGATGAGGGCCAGGGCCAGGGGCACCAGGACGGTGGTCTTCAGCTTGAGGCCCAGCAGGAAGGGCAGCATCACCTTGCGGACGAAGCCGCCCGAGCGACCTGTGAACGACGGAGCTGTTTCAGCGGCCGCTTGCCAGACCCTCCCTCCCTCGCTTACCTTCGGAGCGCTCGGCCAGGGGCACGACGGCGCCACGGGTCAGGGCGTTGTTCAGCAGGAAGTCGGGCACAAGCGAGCGTGCCTCCGTGGTCTGGAAGAACTCGGGCGCTTTCACGCGCAGCGCGTGCGTGGCCAGGAAGGCGTCGATGCGGTCGAACATCTGCTCCTGGGGATCGCTCGAGCGGCGCTGCTGCTCCGGGGTCTCGACCCCGGTGCGGACGATCGAGAGCTTGTCGGTGATGAGGATCTCGTTCTGCTTGAGGGCCTCGTCGAACCACTGCATGGCCTTGGGCCGCACGCAGGCCGTGTCAAAGTCCTTCAGACAGCTGCGGTACATGTCGAAGGCCAGGTCGGTGGCCGAGCGGGGCGACTGCGCGAAGGCGCCGCCCGCCGCCAGGGCCGCGAACACGATTGCGACTTTGAAGCTCTGCATCCTTCCTTGGCGTCTGATCTGCTGTCTGGTGGTTGTCGCGATTAGTCTGCGCTCGCACACACTCCAATCGGATATGTGGGGCCCCCATGAGGCGGCCGTGGTTTTTATACGACACTACTTTATCCGTTCAATTACGTATGCTCGGCCCGCTCGCACTGCGCTCGGGGGCCCGGCGTCTGTCCGTCGTTCGCCGTCGATGTCTTCAGGTTTCGTTTGTTGTGCTTTTCCATTCGCCTTCCTCCGGCTCTTCTGCCTCGGCGGCTCATTCGAGTGACTTCGATCGGCCGGTTCTCTTCGCCCACGATTTGTGACCCCGTTGTTGTTGTGGAACTCGTAAATGCACTTCTTTACCTGGTTACCGAATACCCAACTGATTCTGATTCGAATACGGATTGGTTTTGGGATTACGATGAGTGGCCTTTTTATGAAAAATGAGAAGAAGGAAATTCTGACATCCCCTTATAATCCAAGTGTTTTGCTGGGCTCTCATTTTATTTCCAGACTATTTGCCAGTTCAGTAGCAGTCGCCACGTTGATTTCTCGTCATAATAATCGATGTATCCAATACAGGAGATCCTTAAAAATCGTGGCCAATAAAAAGGTCGTAGACAATAAAAAAGCCCACATTAGACGTCGCTACCCCTTCGATCGCCATAAGGAAACCCGACTACCGGGTTCTCCAACATTCTTCCGGCTCGATTAATCTCCCTGTTCTCTTGACCCTGGGTTGCATTTCGACCCACTCTCGCCACCTCCTCTCCAAGAGCGAAAAAGAAATCAGTACGAATTCGAACGCCTTAAAGGGTTATTGGTATTGCCATCGTCATTCAGTGCTTTAGTCACTCCAACCCTTGCCGCGCCGATTGCTAAAAACCAGGGATGCCTTTCGTCATTTTCGAGGAGAGCTCTTTTTAATTTGCTTGAATAAAAACCTACTGATATAAAATGCTTCCACTTGCAAATTCACTGAAGAAGGAGGGAGAGCTCTGCAAGTGGGATTATTATACTGCTTTGATTCGTGCACAGCCCTGGAAATAGAGGAGTATTAAAAAATATTCAACCGCTCCCTCTCCTTCTCTCTGTCTCACCCTATCCCTCTCTCTCTGTCTGTCCGCCCTCACTTTTTGGCACTGACGCACAGTTTGCACCGTCTTCGGGTCTCAGAAATCGTTGGAGGGAAATCGAGTCGAGTCGAATTGAATGAGTTGAAAATGAGCGAACGTGCTTGGAAAACAAAAGTCGTTCGCATTGCACGGATTGCACAGAGATGGGGCGCAAGCGAGAACGCACAAAAAGAGCGGAGCGGGACGGGTTGGAGCGGAGCGGAGTCGGCGAAAGAAGGGCTCAAGAAGTGATGATACGAAAATAAATAAATATATTATGGGACACTTCGGGCACTTTGGCCTGGCAGTTATTGACATTCAAACGGGGAAATAATTTTGATTTCATTATCGACGCAGTTGCCAACACGTCGGAGTCGCGACTCAATCGAGGGCTGCCATTTCTGCCTCCAAAGTTCTTCCGCCATTCCACCGTCCCCCATTCAAACGTCCGTCATTCGAACACTCGTCCATTCGTCGCTCGGCGGTCCGTCCATTTCCGCTGACATGAGAGAATTTCCGCCGTTTCTGTGCCAGGCGGCGTCGAGGGCGATCAAAAGGGAAAGTTTTTCTCACCACGGGTCAGCCGACGACACGGGCCCGATGTGTCCACGTCTAAATATAGACGGGAATAACCTTTCACCGCGATGTCACCCGCCTCGCATGTCCGCGATGATGAAAACGCGGAAAAGACCCTTCCCGGTCTTTTCTCATCGGCTTGTCTTTCGCCCGGTTTCCTTTGATCCGCGTAATAGGTTCACAGGCCGGCATCCGGTCCTGCAAGTTCCGCTCAGGTTTCGTCGTCCTTGCCTCGGATCCACCCTCCTCCTATTGCGTTCACACCATGTTGGGACTTCATGAAATTCCATTTGCCGCTTGTCGCTAGGACTCTCCGAATCCGACTCCGTTTCTGCCTCTTTCTCTTCCTCCTCCCACCCATCCGGGGTGTTCGACATTGTAACTTTGTAGCTTCCCAGAGACTGAGATAAGCCAGTGACTCAAAATACTTTCACAACTAGTTGGAGTTTTCAAATTTGCGTGAATTGCGATGTCAGCTCTTCGGATCGAAATGTCTTGAGGAAGGTCGCACGGTTTCATTGTGCAAATCAGACGACTTGACAGAGACCTTCGTACGAATCGGAAAGTTCATTAGGAAGGCGGTTTTGTCGGAGAATAAACCCAGATAGATATTTTAATATTACATTTCTTGCACTCCATTTTCCCGAACAAACCCTAAACCTCTTCTATGGAATCAAAACTCCGCGGTTACTACTGCAATATTTATTAAACACGTTCTTCTGAATTACACTTTGCGTAATTATAAACATAACTATAAATGACTCCAAAGAATAAATATATCGGTCCGATTTGCCTACGGATATAATTTTAATCACCGACAAATCATTTCTACAATTACTATATAAATCAACATTATGTTAACATGATGCGATCAATCTAAAATAATCTTGACAACTTAACGGCCTAGAGACATATTAAAAAATTATTCACGATTCTGGTTCAATTGGTATGCATTGTAAATTTAAGTTTACATTAATGTAATCAAATATTCAAAAATAATTTAAATAAAGTAAATTACATAATTACTAAAATAAATAAATAGTATAAATAAATAAATAGTATAAATAAAATGAATGAATAATTAAATAGTGTAGCATGAATAATTTAAATAAATAATTGAAATGTAGAAATATGAGGAATATCAAAAGTCAATGCGAAAACATTTGATAGACTTCCATTATTAGCTATATTTTTGTAAAGTAGCTGCTTGACTTTTTATATTGTACAAAAGTGTAATTCTTAATAATAACACGAAGAATTAATCTAATGAAATATTAGAAATCCGGATAAATAAATTAACTAATTACATACAAATGTTAAACAGAGGTAAATTAAAATATATACAATTGGACTTAAATCGATAACTAAAGAAACTTCAATGCGATGTTTGTTTATTGTGTTTACTAAAACAAATGACTTGTGAATTTCGATTGGAGGGGAAACGAAGCTGCTTCCGCTTCCCCCGATGCCAAGCGCCGGACTCGCAGGACTCATTCCGTATTAATGCTGCACTGCGGATACAGCTGCAGGCAGTCCCTTTGATCCTGGCCGTCCCGCGCCGCCTGGATCAGCCGGTAGAAGCGGAGCACGGCCGGATTCGTGTTCGTCACGGGCTGCAGCTCGCTCGTATCGCTGGAACCACAAAAGAAAACATTAGAGAATACACGATTAATTATTGATTAATCGCGGCTTGAGTTCGTTGTTCGCGGTTCATCAACCACTGGATTAACCCTAATTCCTCATTTCTCGTCTCGACCCTTCTTAGCCAATACTTTTTCATTGAATAATACGAGCCTTTCAATTTCGCTGAATCTCCCTCGTTCCCCGTTCTAAGCAATGTATTTGTGTTGCGCATTTGACGGATCCGACATTTTTAGACGAATCCTTCAAATTCCACTTAAATTCCTGGAACGCAATTCAAAATTCCAAATTCCTCCCCGTCCACTGACTGACTGACCTTGATGAGCACAAGGCCACCGAATTAACTCCCCCTAACGAACTCGACGCTCACAATTGGCCGAAGGAAGACAGGAATTCCTAATGAGAACGTATGAAAATTTCAAGCTACGGGCCTTTGAAGGGGGCGGGGTCCTTCCACGCCAGAGGCACTACAGGATTACAGCAACAATTTCAGCTTCAGTGACAAGAACCAGAAGGGAAGTAGGTCTGGGCCAACACACAACAGTAGCCTATGTCGAAAAAAGTCGTGTCGAGACAATCGATGTTTGTTATTGAAGAAATTTGTGATTTGGTAAAAACCCGAATTGGGCAAATTTAAAAATATTGAAGCGTTTTTATTGAAATTCCTCTTCTCTTCCCTAAGTCAGCTTAAGATGGTTTGACAAAGTTTATGTGTTTCGTGAAAAATTTGCCAAAAATACAGTTTTCATCGACATGAACCAACATCAACTTGGAATTTTTGCAAGTAGTCTACCAATAGTCTGGAACCTCGATGAGAGCAACACAACTCATTGTCGCCCATGTCGAGTTAAGCCGCTCTAATTTCTTGTCTCAAATATGTGTGCTTTCTGTGCGTCGTTATTGACGGCAACAATGTGGATGGTAATAAAACATGACGTTTGATGCCACTCACTGGAGTCGTTGTTCGGCGTCAGTTCGTTGCTTTTATTAGTCATTCATTCAACCATTCATTCTTCTTCTGCGAAAGCCCGACCCGATTAGTCGCGTACTGCCTCCTCGAGGGTGGGACTCTTCACCCTCCACCTCACCCTTCACTCATTGACCACCTCGCGACCCACCCATCAGTCTTCGTTCTCTCGTCCCAAGTGTGGCGAGCGGCATCGGGCGTGGCGTAGTGGGCGAAGAGGGAGGGGTAGGCGCCAGAGTCAAGGGCGCCGAGTCAAGGGTGACGTGGTGTCAAGAGGAGACCCGTGGCGGGCAGATTATAAAAATTCACTTTGCTCGGGCAGAGAAAGGCGCGTGCTGTGAGTGTGTGCGATCGTGTGTGTCGTTGAGGGCGTGATTAGCAACTGGTCGCGTCCGCTCCGACGCACATCAAACGCGAGCACATCGCAAATCGCTGCTAACTCCAAGTTATTCATGTAAACATAATGAGTTCTCATTAGTTTTCGCACAGGACACCAGGACTGAGAGGAGTAGCAAGAGTGAGAGCGAAAGTGAGAGGAACGGGGAGACCAGATTTAAAGGTCCCTTTAAGGGGAACTCGAACTTTGTTGGTTATTATTATTCACGAACTATGAAAATTGACGTACTAAAAATAACGAAGGAAGTCCTGTGAAAGCGTGAAGTTGGCTCAATCAGTTCCGAGCGAAAGCTTCATTTTTATTCCACCGCCCACAAAGCTCTTCATATCCACCACCCACCCATCGCTCCTGTGCTGCTCTTCCCTGAGTCAGTCCGGCCAGAGGACAAAGTTTTTCGCTGAAATCCCCTAAGCTTTTGCAAAATGATTTCCCGAAGCAGAGTCAGAGTCTGTGTCTGCGTACATTAAACCGTATGTGTCGGTGATGTCAGCCTGACTGAGTTTCTGCAGCAAATGAATAATTAGAGCGTGCAATTTCGCTAGAATTTCTCGTCTCTGCACGCAAAATCTTGTTGCTGCCCGCCCCATTCTGCCGCCCCACCTTAACATTCAGTAAACTGCTTACCTTCTTCACCCTCCTTCATTCTGAAAATCACGAGTTGGCCCGGAATCAGCGATTGATTTGTGGTCTTCATAACTTCGACCCTATGCTTTGTTCACCCTAGCGTATCGTTCTATTCCGCTTCTGATAATGTTTTGGCTTTAGTAATTTTGAATTTATGAAAGCAATTCACATGCTTTACCATTTCATCCATTTTATTTCATCAACTATTGATTTGGTTCAATTCAAGCTTTGGAAAGTACTTTCCTCCGCGCCCTTTGACCTGCGTGGATTGAACCCGTCAATAAACCCCTCTCACCGAACCCAAGGCGATCGATAGCATTCTCCCCTTCTACAGTCACGTCAACTCAATCGAGGCCCCCGGTCACAACGATGCCAATTAACCCTTAAACGGCCCGACGACTCGCAATCGACACTCATTTGCCTAATTGAACAAAACGGCCACGGTGCAACACAACGGCGCATTTCCCGCGATAAACGAGCCCAATTTCCGCGCCCCTCCAGCGCGAGGGGAGACGACGGGCCTCCGACGACTCTCGGATGGGAGGTGGGGACGCAGACGCGGCGGAAGAGTTCGAGACTCACCGGCTCAGCTCCGCGGAGACGAAATTGCTGTGGGGACTGTAGCGACTGGGGTCCTTGTACATGCTGCAGACGAGTCGCTCCTTGCAGAGGTCGTCGGTGACGCCCAGTTGCTCCACGATTTTGTCGATTTTCAGCAGAATCGGGCTGTAGAACGGGTCGTAGTTCTTCGGCATGATGGGCTGTAAATGATGACGGGTTAGCGGAGTCCGGACATTATGGAGAGGACGGCGATTCATCAAGTGGAGAGAGTGGGAAGAGGTTCGTTCGGTTACCTGGCCGTCCTGCACGAACGGTTGCTTGTCGAGGATCTGCTGCTGCTGTGCGATGATCCGTTGCTCCGCCTGGATTCGAATGGCTTCCTTCAGCTGGGCCGAGAGCTCGAGGGGCTGCAAAAGACACACAAGGAGTAGAATTAGTGGCTTTGGTCGAAGGGAAAGTTGAACAGGCAGCCACTTTCGATTGCTCTCCTCCCTTCTTCCTTCCGCCCTCTGCTCGAGCATCCTCCGCCCCAGTGCCTGGACCCGATGTTCACACGACTTTCGCTCGAAAATCCCGACAATAATCGATTCGGAGCGGCGGAAGTGGCCGGCCTTGTTGTTGTTGCTGTTGTTAGAGCTATTGCACTACTGTTGTTGCAGTTGCTGCATTCACCGTTGTTGCTATTGTTGCAGTGCTGCAGGGCGATGTTGACGTTGTTGCTGTGCACGCTGTTGATATTATTGACCTGCTTTCATTTCGTTCGCTGCCGCAGCCGCCAGTGAGTTCGAGAGCAACAAGTAAGGACGGTATCAACAGCGGTAATCGTTCGTTTCCTCAAACGAAAGTGACAACCACAACAACAATGGCAACAACAATGGCGACAACAACGGCAACAGCATCAAGAATAACAATAACAATTAGTCCGACAATGACGATCAAATGGTCGTGGACGAATCGTGAAAGCCGAAGCGTGCGAAGACTGTTCGCAGTCAGTGTTTCGGAAGAAGGAGTTTCTGAGTTCCGCGACCCGGGCACAATGGCAGGAAATAACGACAGACTCGCAGGCATCCAGAGCAACATAACAGAGAGAGAACCGCAAAGAGCGAACAACGAGAAGTGCAACAGCCACGACAACAACACAACAGCACCCAGGTACGACACAAAGAACACGTTTGAGCGAAAGTATGTCACGTGCCAAGATTCTTGTTATTGTTGTGTCGCTCCGAGCCTGATAAACAATGTTTGCTGCAGAAAACGCATCGAAATCAGCGGCAACAACAATAACTCCTATCCCTGCCACGCGAGTAATGATAACATAATCATGAGAATAATAATAGCAACGGCAACTATTGCAGTCAAGTGCGTTATGACGACCTGTCGCAATTATTGCTATTATTCCGTTTGCTGCTGCTGTTGTTGCGCCGGTGGCAATTGTTGTTGCTTTCACTGCTTCAACGTTGCCATCCATTGTGCGATTTAATTAACCCTTCTATCGTACTTGCTCCGTCTGTTCTCGGCTCGGTTCGGTTCACTTGGCGCCGACAGTTCCCGTTGAGATTTTGATGAATTTGCACCTGTTCGTACGCAACGATAAACCCTGTCACCTATGCGAGCGTGTTTCTATTGTCACCGGTGCTTGCCACTAGTGATTGCCCCAGTGACTGTGACAACGGCCCTTCCATTGTCACTGCTCTCAATCGCTGCGATCCACTCGCGCTGACTTAACTTCATTGTGATTTGAAGTATTAATTGAATTTTAGCCGGCATTATTGTCGTGAAAAGCCTGGTTGTTGATGCAGTTTCCGAGCGCAATGAGCGTGACCGGAGGGGAACGAGAGGGAGGGGACTGCGATTATGTGGCGGCATAATTACAAAGATAACGAGAACGGCCACAATTGGAATTCGACTGCTTAAGCGATTAATTCGAGCCCGCCGTAAATTGAGTGGATTCTCGAGCAGCGACCCGTGAAATCAATAACAATGCCAATGTCATGATCAATTACAACAACCACCAGAATTCATCTCCAACCACGAGACCAAATGAAGTGCAAAATTTCGAAATAATTAATTTCACCTCGACCTCATGGGAGAGCTTGCTTGGGAGTTGGCAAAATCTCACCTCCCTGTCCTGTGCATCGGGGCATCCTGCGGTTTCTGCTTCAGGTGAATGTGCCGAGAATTCCTTTTAATTCGACTCCGCCACCGTTTTTTGGAGTCGAAGGGTTCAGGTTCTGGGCGGGTTCATTGAGATCTGGCAAATCTTGTAGTTGTTGTCACTGGTTCGATGGCACGTCGGCGGCCGTTCGGGCGGAGGCAGGATTGAAATTCATTGGGGCCACCTGGGCTGGAGGTTAACTGAAAATCCCCGCTGCGGAGTCTGCGTTCGTCCCGGGACGAGGAGTCCTCGCACACGTCTCTGGAGACCGCTCTTCCCGCATTCGTCCCTATCGTGGGCTCGCGTCTCCCTTTCGCCCCGCAGACATGGCCTGCTCCCTTTAATTATTCATCTGGGTTGACCTTTGCGAATGACCAACGTGGGGGGAGGGATGAGTGTTTTATTTTTAGACTCGGCAATGCTGCAGGCCAATTGGTTCTCACCGAGTGAAGCAGGCTAAGCAAACGAGCGGCGGTGGCGGCGGCGTCGCGATCGTTTCGCAAAAATTAGCGTCCACCTCTTCGAGTCGGCGAGGCGTTTTCACTTTTCTATCAATTAGCACCGAGCCGCGGGAGCCCTCGTTACGGGACGGCGCCGCTGGGACGTTGAGGGCCGAGGGGACGTTTCTGACGCGTGAAAAACATGAAACTTTCCTCGACGTGCCGCTGGAGCCAAATCGCTGTGCACTTCGTCTGTCACCCGGCCATGGTCAATGGCTACGGTTGACGATGGCGATGATGGTGTGGTGGCTGTTGATGGATTTGGCGCCGACGGAGTTGCGGGCACTTAAGAATGTGATTAAGTAGCGAACGTAGTTGACGGTGTTGGCGCTGCGAATATTTACCAGATTGTGATGGCGTTCGAAGATTCGTTGCTGTTGTTGGCCGCGGCCGTCGCGTCGATTCGGGACCAACGGAATGGGCGCGGTTGGTTGCTTTCTATTGCTATGGCTGTATTTGTAGTTGCTGCTGCGGCAGCGCTGTATTCGATGTGTTGTTGCTGCACTCGCCGCTATTTGCATGTTGCTGGCATGACATGTGCGACTTCCACTGAGCGCTTTTTGTCTTCTCTGTGCACAGCGTGTTTCGGTGAAAACGAAAAGGGTTTCGTGCCCTCCCTCTCCCCATCTCCCTGCTCGCTCCCTCCCTCGGACACGTCACTTCGCGGCAAGGCGCGAGAGCAAAAAAGTTTGCAGAGCTCGTCGGATCACATCCTTCACCACGTCCCTCCTGCGACGACTTTCCGCGCCTTTCAGCTGCTCCTCGGATTTTCTCATGAACACAGCTTTGCAGAGAAAACAAGCGGAAGGCGGAATTCGAATTTGAAACTCCAGGACAGGAGGATTTTCCGTTTCATTCTTTTTGAAATCCTGCCATTCGCTTCCCTCCTCTTCGCACCAACGCCTGTAACTAGTGGCTTCTCCTTCGCTCCCGATTCCGCACCCATTCAACTGCATTTATTTCCGTACATCAGTCAATCAATGACTGAGCTCCGACCCTGGCCCTTACATCGATCCCTGCGCTGGAATCGATCTCACCATTTTCAGCCAAGGCCACTCTTCGAGTTCTGCGGAAATTTTATTTCGAATTAAAACTCAATTGTCTGTTGTTTCTCCATCGGTTTTAACGGTTTCACATGCGTGCTTTATCTGGTGTCCGTCAGCTTGCATCTGCTCCGTGATGATTTAAAATTCTTATTTTGTTTATCTTGATAGATCGCGATCAATTATGGAGCACAATATGCAATCGCAAGGCTAATTTCGGTTTCGACACAACACCCTCCGCCTTCGATGCATCGCCAACCTCCTAGCAACGACCTCATTATGTTATCGGCTCCGGCAGCCGCCTCCTTGAAACTACGCACACTGCGTTTCCGTCTTAATTAACCGAACGCCTGGGAGCACGTGATTACGACAGGACACCGATTACGTTGGGCAGCCGGCCAGGACCGAGTTTAATTACCGCGAAAACGGATATTTGCACATATGTATCTCAGACGACTGGAGGACCCGGGCGCCTGTGAGCTCTTGTCAGACGATGTATTCACGAGCGTCAAGTTGATTTAAATGAATGAACCTTAAAGTGAACCTGGAGCGAAATTTCGTTACGGACCCGCGTTCGAAACGTAAAATGTGTAATTTGATCAATTTATGCTGAGTGCTTGTGGAGAACTCGCGCCACGATGGACGGCGGACGGTGAACGATGGACGATGGAGGACTCGAGAAGGGCGGTGGACGCAGCCCAGGTTCATCCAAGGCAGCGATTTCCGCCGTGGAGAGTGATCAAGCAAGGTGTGCGGAATCGCCCGACTATCGACGCCCTCGGGGCGAGCACAAGAGGACCCTGCAACCCGGCCCTTCACCGTCTCACCGCACTCACCTGTTGCTGCTGCTGGTTCTGCTGGTTGACGCGTGATGGGTCGTACTGGGCCGCGATTTGGGCTGCCTGGCCGCCAGGTGGCGTCGCTGCGCTGCGCGGAGGCGTGTAGACGGGACTCGGGTGTTGTTGTTGCTGCATTTGCTGGGCAAACTTCAGGTTCGTCCCGAAAATGCTGAAAAAGGATAGAATTCAATTTTAGCACGAGCTTAAGCTTCATCTCCGAAACCGTGTGAGGGAGAGGAGGAGAGAGAGAGGAGGAGAGAGAGAGGAGAGAGTGTGTGTGTCAGAGAGAGGGAGTATGGTGAGAGCGTGTGCGTGGTCGGGTATGCATTAGTGTGCGTGTCTACCTTTGCTTGTCTGGATGAATGAATGGATTAAAACTATGACTAGAGACGTGTTGTTTTTGTGGGTGCTGTTGTTGTTGTTGTTGTTGTTGTTGCTTAAGCGACGGCGGCCTTTGTTGCTGCGTTGCCGGCACTCGGTGCTGTTGTTGCTTGGTGGTTGACTGCGTGGTCCCGAGGCCCCAGGCATGGAGCTCGTTGGCGTCGTTCGAATTCGGCTTGAAATAATTCGAATTGCCATCGACCTGAGCCACGCGATTTATGTCGCTAATGTATCTGCAAGAACGCAAAGGACAGCAAATAGATCAGACAGTGACAGTGATAGTGGCAGGCGAGAGAGAGCGAGCAACACATTGGAAATGGAAATGGAAGTGGAAGAAGGAAGGCAGGAAGAGAAGTGGAAATCAAATCAGAATCCCATCAGGATCCCATCGTAATTCTGTTTCTGCTCGTTTGTTTGCACGCCCGGTAATCACCAATGTAATCATCAGTCGCTGGAGATTATTTCGCATTCGAACTAATTGTGTATAGACGTCAATTAAATTAATTCAAAGCGAATGGGAGAAGGGTTCATTGGGGTTTTGTACGGTGTCGTTCCGAACGCCTTCGGGCAGTTGACGCCGAATCAAGCACCATCCTCCATGAGCCCGGATTAAATGCCACGCTTGTAGGGATTTCGCCCTCGCCCGTGGGCAGCCGTTGATCATCGAAAGAATCGCCGAAGTCCCCGGTGCTCTCTTCGAATTCGACAACCGACCGCCTTGGGCCTCAGTGGGGCGTGAATCGCTCCCAAACACTTGCATTCGCCCGACCGTCGGAGGCCCCTTTGCCAAGCCAGGTCCCACCCTGGGCAATCAGGAGGCGCGAACCGACCGATTGCACTGTAATCCGCCCATCAGAACCGTGGATCCCGACGCAAAACGACGGCGGCGACAGCAATGTCAGGGTCGCGAAGGTGCCTCAGCACCCCGGGCATCAGCAAGGCCTCGAGCGCGGGGCCGTGGGGCGGCTGACGTGGCGTATGAGCAACTTTCCAACGTCAATTAAGAACCCTGCACTCAGCCGGCCCCACCTCATCCGAACAAATCGAATCATTTTGGAAAATTCCAATTAAAAGTCCACGGAGTTGGGCGTGCGCAGACAACTTTGTTGGTGCTGTAATTGTAGTTGTTGTTGTTTTGTACTCACTCTGAACCAAGGCCGGGGCCGGAGCTCTCCCAGCCGGCGTCGAAGTGCTCGTGCGAGGGCGGGCCGTAGGTCTCGTGGATGGGGGCGCCGTGCAGATACGCCGAGGGGTGGCCCTTCGGGGGGTCCGTGTAGATGAGCTCGGGGCCCGGGTGGTGCTCGCCGTGGTGCCAGGCGGGGACGATCTGCGGGAGAAACGAGACGAGACGAGACGAAAAGAGAAGTTGAGAACCGGTGAAAACTCCAGTGGCGGAGAGCATGCAAGGGATGATGAGGGCGATGATAACATCGGGGCCCACAAGGGGGTGATGATGAGGGTGAGGATGGGAGCTGGTCGGTTGTTGGTTGTCGGTGCCTAATTAAAAGTTGTGCCTGCTCCTCATTCGCCCATAAATGTTTCAGTCGTTGGGGTTTCATCACTTTGTGCGGCCCTCGGTGGGAAGGATGGATTTCTTATGCCGAACTCGCACAACTTCTGGGCTCCTTTGGAGGTATCGCGGCGCCGGAATCCCGCCAGAATACGGCGCAGGGAAATTAATTTGATTTCGCGTTTTTAATACACATGCTGTCCTATGCCCTCCACCCTCTCCATCACTCTCCCTCTCTAGCTCTCTCGCTTCATCTGGCCGTCGTATGTTTTCGACATGGCGCACGACGAGCAATAAATATTTAAATTGAGCTCCTCGCATCCTTCTGCGCGTGAGTGTGAGTGCGCGTCTGAGTGTCGGTGTGGGAGAGCAGGAGCACGTGTGCGTCTGGGTGCCCGGCTCGGCGCGGCATCGAGCTGGCTTCTGAGCCCGTCCGTCGGAGCCTGGCGGAAGCCTGTGCCGAGTGACAGTGCCGAGCGTCGCTCTCTAACGAAATCGAAATACTTGAGCGCGTTTAGTGAACTCGCCGGTGTTCACTGCGCTGCACCAGCCCCTCCAGCGCTCAGTGCACCGGAACCCGGTCGAGCTTGTGGCCCTTCAATGGCTGAAATTCGATGCATCGGTTGAAACACATCGATTGCGGATTTTCTTCCCCCGATGAGTCCCAAGGCGAGGGATTGCCGGATTCCCGGAAAAGCGGAGGATTCAAATAACAGCCGATAACGAGCGAAAACAAAGAAATTGCTCGAACAACGACAACAACCGAGTTGGCTCCATGTCAACCATCCAGAAATAAGAATTTGAACCAGGTCGCCATCGACGACATCATCCGTGGCGACCCCGAGTGGGGGACATTGAATTGCAAATAATTTGGAGCGGCGACGCGTGGCAACAGCGCGCCTCGATAGACAAAAATGTCCATCCGCCCACCGACGCATGGGCGGAAAAATCCACGTCAATTGCAGGAAATTGACGAGTCCACTTTTCCTACATTCCAATTTTCTGCGTTTATCGGCCTCACTTTTGTTTTTTCATGTTTAATTTGTTTTCGCAGTGTTTTCCTCGTGTCAACAGATTGTGATTGCTGTGAGTTTTCTCTTCCCCCCACATCCGCGCCTTTGTAGTTTGTGTTGATTCGATTTAGTTTGTCTTTTTGCAGTTGTCATTGTCGAGTTTGGTCGTGAAGAACTTTCATTTGCTGCCAGCTCCTCAATTCCATCGAATCCATATTAATTATTTTTTCCTCAGTCGCACCGCCACCTCACTCACTTTTTCCCTCTACCTCCTTCCTCTCTCTTTCTCTTTACCGTTCGATTAAATCTCCCGCAATTTCACACCACGTCGCCGTCGCTGCGTGATTTCATCGTCGTGTTTTGTTTTGATCTGCTTTCGGTTTCGTTTCGAACGGCTTTTGGCTTATTTATGCCCCCGTCGCCTTTGTTTTCGCCACTCCATTCCCCGACCGAGCTCCTCTTATTTCTGCTCATTACTAAACCACCTCCCGTTCGCCCCAACGTCCTCGAGTCTCTTCCCGTTTCTTGGGCATTGTTTTTTCAATTGTTTTCCATCTGGTCGTTGTCCAGTTCCCTCCCATGTCCCTCCCTACCCCTGTCTCCCGCTTGGAACTCACCGTGTGGTGATGGTTGATCAGGTGGTGGTGATGGTGGTACTTGGTCGAGTGGTAGGTCTGCTGGTAGTACGAGCAGAGCTTGAAGAGGTGCGACAGGGCCGGGAAGAGGAACAGCAGGAACTTCAGCAGCAGCTTCTTGGCCGCGCCCACGCCGATGACCAGCGGCAGCAGCCAGAACAGCTTGATCTTGATGATCTTTATGATCAGCACCAGGGCCAGGAATGACAGCAACAGCTTGCTCCTCAAAAATTTCTCTGCAAGGGAACAAACCAGAAACAAATCAATTTAAAGCACTCACAACTAATGACGATGTTCCCTTCTCTCATCTCAATTTGACTCTCCTTAAAAATAATTAAACATAATTGGTTTTACAATATAATGTGAGTTTTTTCTCGGATATTTGTTTGTTCTTCGGCCCCGTTCCCAGTGTTTTCCCAACAAAGACAACGAAAACGAAAAACGTGTTTATTTGGGATCTCCTTCACTCGCTCCCTGCTTATGCGAATTTAATTGCTTCATTGGGAGCCGGTGTCTGGTGCTCGCACCATCGCAGCACTAACGAGAACGAGTGAAATTGATTTCTGCTTTGAAAGTTCATTCAGAGACCTTCAAAGCTGTCTGGGTCGCTTGACTTTTTCCCGACCTCCTGCTCTGCGGCAGCTGCCATTAAAGCCTATTACGTTCCTAAGCTCTCGCACAGAACTCTTAATAGAACTCTCTTCTGCTAATGATCGTCTGCAGTGCCGTCGATTTGTTCTCTTCCCACGTACGATTCGGTATTGGGGCCAAGAGGGTCGAGCTCACAATCTTCAGAACTACGTCTGCGGCAGGTGCGAGTCTCGAAACCCTCCACGTTTATTTTCGTCGATGTGGAGGCATTTCTGTGCCTCCCACAACCACGTGACCTGCCCCCGTGGCGCCCATACTCACGGATCTTCTTCATGATGATCTTGCCGGCGAGCCGCGCCTCGACCTCCTGCTTGGGAATCAGCTCCAGCTTGGCGATCACGCCGTTGCCCTCGACGGCGCGCGGCGAGATGCGGAACGTGGCGCCATCGAACATGACCTCGGGCAGCCGCACCTCTAGGTCGTGGGTCATGGCGAACTTGAGCGTCTTGCCGTACAGGGCGTTCGTCACCTCCTCGATGGGCGTCTCGGCGGCTGGGGGGAAGCAGAAACAGACCGTGATGAAAATGTTATAAAGTGCAAAACTTGTAATTCTGGGGGGAGAGGGGGCTGTGTATCACGTGGCTCAAAATGCTACAACAAAGGCAGCTCCAACAATCGCGAAGACTGCGAAAACAGCAAAGATGACTCAATCGAAATCGGCACAAACACAAGTTTATTGAATTTGTCGGAAATTTCTTCTGCTCGCAAGTGAAAGTTTAAATGAAATATCGACAGCAGCGCAGAAACAACAACAATGGCATCGTAAACAACAACGGCCCGATCTCGGGGAGAGCCCAAGAATCCCAACCTGACCTCGACGGTTCCTCAGCGAGGAGCAACAAAGACGGTAAGCGGCGAATAGAGTGCGGAAGAGAGGGAGAGGGAGAGGGAGGGGCGGTCCAGCGTGCTCACGTTGATTAACACTCAACTCAACGCGCCGTGGTCGTGAAGCAGACCCCGACGAGGCGGATCGGAATGAAAAAGAAATCCAACGAAATCGTAAAAGCAAACAATGAAAAGAAATGCGGCAACCACAAATCTGATTCACACCAACTAAATCGGGAGTGTAAAAATCTCAGATCGCTCGGCTCGAAATCGAATCGGGCCTCGATTGAAAACACCTCAAACGCCGACCGTTCTGAAAGCGAAAGTGTTTCTGGCGATATTTTATTTAATACTCGTGACTTGAGTTTGTCTTCAACTGCTTTATTATTCCACTTAATCGGCCGTTATTGTTGTGGTTTTTGTTCTGCGTTCGAATGAATGAACACTTTGTTGTTAGTGGCGCCAGCGTTATGAAGAGCGGAGGCCACGATCGATCGGTTTATTCTGGTGAATGAACACCGGCGATCGAGCGTTGATTCGGCTGCGGTGCGAATTGAAAAGCACCGATTATCCGCATTACAATGACGAGCTAATGATTTTAGGGGAATTTCACAGCTGGAACTCGGTAATCGACGTAGACGACCGGACTTTTGCCGGCGGCGCATCTGCCCGGGCATTCGATTTCTGGAGAAGTTCATCATAGACATTGGATCTTACTCTCTAACCATGGACAATTTACCACTCTGAGTATTTCACGCGGGGCGTTCAAGCCGTTGAATCGCAACCGCCACTTTCCGAATGACTCCATTCAGGTCGATACCCGGAATCAACCGAACTCTTTCGGGCTCACCCGGAGATGACATCGACTGAATGGGGTGCAATTACGGAGCAATTGGAGGTGTTCGAGAACAGGTTTAGTCTCGAATTCCACGCCCGCGCACGAAATGTGCGGAATCGGGGGGTTGAATGAATTACAGGGAATTCGAGTGAATTTCCAAGGTAGATCCTAATTGAATGCCTTTGTGGCATCTGGACTCACCTGCGCGGGCATCGTGTGGGATCTCGTTTCGCAGCAAGTGGACGTCGTCCCCGGCCGCCGCCGCCTCCTCGGCGTCGTCCTCGACGCTCTGGCCGTCCTGGGCCACGGCGGCCTCGGTCGGGCGGTGCTCGCTGAAGTCGACCTGGTTGCGGTAGAACCGCAGCCGCTGCGTCACGTTCACGTCGTTCGAGTCGAGGGCGTCGCTCAGGTACCCGTAGACGTTCTTCTGGAAGCACGAGAAGGTCGGCTCCTGGTAGCAGTCGCCGATCAGGCCGTCCCACAGCTCGTTGCCGGTCGAGAAGCGCCGCACGAAGCGGCTGAAGAACGACGTCACCGTCGCCGTCGCCATCCTCGGAATTGGTGTCGTCGGGGACGAATGCGGAGATGCTGCTGCCGATGATGATGACGATGATGGTGGCACCGTGGTCGATGTCGCCGATTGGGGCTCGTGGTAACCGCTTCCGTGTGTCGTGTTGTAATTTGTCGTCGCTGCGGCGGCTGCGGCAGTGGCGGAGTCGGTCGCATTCGCACTCGCTCCGTTTTCACTCAGCGGCGTCGTGTTTGCGTAGAAATCGCCCGCTTTTACCAGCGACGGCGCGGCGGCCACCAGCAGGAAGACGGCCAGCTGCAGTAGCAGCCGGCGACTGCACGTCGACGCCAGCGTCAGCGTCGGCGCAGACGTCGAAGGCGCTTCGGAGTGCGTCGCGGAGGCTGCCCCAGTGGACCAGTTGCGGCTTCTGCTTCTGTTTTGGGGGCTCCCCATTTGGTGTGGTTTTGTTATTGATCCTGTTCTGGTTGTGGCTGCTTGCGTTGCTGCTGCTGCTGCTGCTGCTGTCGTCGTGGCTCTGGCTGTGTCCGCGTTGTGGGCCGCCTGGCAGTCCATCATTAAATGAATTGGTTCGGTTTCTCAATGTCTCTGGTTGGACTTCGTCGATTTCTTCTTATATCACTTTCATTGCTTCGCGGACGCTGCCGAAACCTGTGGAGTGGTTGGGAAGGTACGAAGAGATTCCGATTACTAAATATTCATGAGTCGCGTGGACGCGGAGAAAATTCCACTGATCGGGAGACAAGTTAACCAAAACTGAAACTGGGGATGGGCTGAGCAGATGTCGCGAGCGATCGACTGGGTCTGTGAAAATGTTGGGAAAGAGCTACGAAGGGATCGTCGAGTGATCGCGACGGAGGCCAGCAGCGAGTGGCGGATCGGAGTCGGTCGGGGTGCCTCGAGACCCGGCGCGAGGGAGACGGGGAAATCGGCTTAAGGCGCGATCGCCGGCGGCGGAAATGGAAAGGACCGGTGAACCAGAAAGACGGAAAGAATGAAAGAAGGCGAAACGAGAACCAGGCGGGGCGAATTAGAAAAATGCGATCGCCTTTGAATGGCCATTGTGGCTCCTTTTGAGGCCAACAAATCGGTCCGCCGATAGGCTTACGAGCTGTCCGACTTGGTCAATCAATCGATCTGTCCGTCTGTCTGCGAATCGATCTCTTTGTGTTTGTCTCTTAATGCTCGGCCGTCTGTCCTTCGTTTCGTTCCGTCCGACTGGCCCACATTCGGCTAGTGCTCAACAAAGTTCTGGCACTGGGACGAGTTTCTCGGCCGGGCCGAATCTGAGGAATCTGAGCCAATCAGCGGGCGGTTTGGCCAGCGAACCCATTTGGCCGCAAGTCATTCAGCACCTGTTGAGCCCCGCACTTGCTCCTCGACGTCTTTGTCGCCGTTTCTTGAAATTGATAATTAAGTTCGTTTCTTAGTGCTGACTTTTCACGTAACTCGAGTCTTCCCATTGTGCATTGTGTCGTTATTCGATTTCTGTCAACTGTAATCACATTAAGCGCGAACTTTCCTTTCACTCCTCCGCCTCTGTCTCCTTTTCTCTCTCCTCCTCCTGCTCCGCTCCACACAAAGCCGGGTCTGTTGCCAGTGACGATCGACAGGCCGCGCTGTGTTTCGTCTGCTTTCGGTCCCCGTCCGCCGTCGGAATTCTTTTCGAAATATCACACCTCGTTTTCGATTTAAGCGGCCGCTGATGCGCTGTTCGTTTTATTTATTTATTTTTATCTCGATGTCGTCCCGGAGCTGGCGCGATGCGTGCGCGTGCGTGGTTCATTCGCGACTGATCGCGACCAGATCGCGCCCGACCGTCCACGGAGCCGTCGCGGATGCAGCCGCCCGGTCGATCGTAGATGCTGTTGATCGTAGGCCGCTCGTGCCCGCCGTCCCGACAACATTTGCACGCACGCAGCAGCGGCAGAAGCAGGAAAGAAAGTTCCTCGTTTTCTTTTCGCCCGATTCATTCAGCGATCGGCCCGTTTCTTTCCTCCACCATTCTTCCTACTCTGCCGCCGCTTCGAGAGAGCAACCGGCGAGAGAGGGAGAGAGAGACGGAGAGCGGGAGGGAGCGAGAGAGATGCATCGCACATGCGCGCACGTTCGACGAAAGCCTCGCGCGCTCAACAGCTGTTCGCGGGTCGCCGCGAGCCGAACTATTTGTTGTTTTGTTTTTTATTATTACGATTGTTATTCTGGGTTTGGTTTTACTTTTATCCACACCTTTGTTTGGAGCTCGTCTCTGCTTTGGCCAGGCAGTCGTTCCCTTGTGGTCCACGGCGACCTGCAAAGTAAAAGAGAGCGGGAGACAGGTGTTTACTAATTTTGTTTGCAGTGCGAAAATATTTTCTAAAACTACTCTGCGGACTCAAATTAGCATTCCTAGACGATTATTAACAAATTGAAACTGATTCGTGTAAACGGTTCGCTTTTAAGGTTCCATTAATGTGTCTACTTCGACACATTAATGTCGACGGCGTCCAGGCATCATTGCGAACAGGTTCATTGCTGGATTCCTCATGCAATTCGATGCCCCGGCCACTTGGCCCCGTTTCTCGCTTTGTGTTTTACTCGTTTACATCAGCCCAGCTTTCCCAGCTTTGTCCTTTCACATTTTTCCCCCTGATCAGAGATTGTTTTGGACTATACCGGGGTTGTTTTGGCATCAAATTGTAATCAAATTGCACACAAACTTGAGAGTAATTTTCACCAACTCTCCAACTATGCTCCCGAACCGTCCCCCCACACATTGTTCCATTCGCTCAAGACCCGTGGGACGGGCGAGAACTGACCAGACGCAATGAACCAGGTCGGGAGGCGGCGACCCGACGCCTTCTGGCCAGGTTCTGGTGTTGATGACCCGCCGCGAGCGACGCCGTCAAGTGATGTAACGCCGGGCCTTCGTGCGGGTTGCGTGGAAAAGTGTTTCAGCCGCAGGCGGTCGGCGGTCGGCGGTGGGACGCGAGGGCCACTAATTGCGATAGCAATGCATTCTACAGACAGCTCCATGTTCCAGAGACAATAACGACTTAGCGACAAAGTAACAACAAATCACGTCAAGAACAAGAAACCACGACAAGAACAACAAATAAAAACATCAACAATAAACCATGACAGCGTCACGAGTCGTGGTAAATGAATTAAGAGATTTCCACGTTACGGTAATTCAAAACCAAAGTGTTTTTAATGGCCTCTCTGGTCTTCTTCTTCTTCCTTGTCTTCGCCGTCGCCCCCCCTCGGCTTGGCCTGAGTGTGGGTCTGGGTCTTCCTCTGGCCTACCGGCGGCGACACCGCGCTTGAACTCAATTCTTGGACCTGTTCGTTATCTCATTCTTAAACTTGACTTTGTTTCTTGTTTCGGCGACTCTTGTGTTTTGTTTTTGTCTCTCACCCGTTGTTGTCTTCGCAGCGTTGTCTGCGCCGAACCCGTCCCCAGACGGCCGAACGGTTGTTTCGGATTAAAGTGGCGATTTTCTAATTCTTTCGTAACGATTCCCCTCTCTCTCCCCCTCTCTCTCGCTCTCTGTGTTTGATTTATTTATCATTGAATTGCATAACGAAGTCCACTTCGATCCCGCCACATGACGTTGCTAATCAGGTTATTCATCATGTCCATCCGATGTTGTTACGGCGATGTTGTTGCTGCTACTATCGTTGCAGGAAACTGTGTCACGAACTCGAGAATTCCTCCTGGTCAACATTCTATTCCGTTCACGGCAGGAACCCGATTTTCCTGCTGCGACTGTTTACCTCCCGAATTGGTCCATCTCTCCCGCTCGCTCGCTGTCGCCCTCGCTCTTCCACTGCCAGTGCAATCCACAGTGGGCAGCAGGAATTGCGTTTGCTCTCCATATACTCTCCGAATCTGGGTCGCCACAGGCTGATTCTGAATCGGAAAATATTCACTAAATGAAATTTCAACGAAAACACTTCAAATCTTCTCAGTCCCGATGCCGACAGACGATCTCGTGTCGATTTGATCTCGATGCACCGCCCAGCTTTCACTTCAGAGCGAAGCGTTTTGTCAAAAACAATTGCCCCGGTTTTCCCATCACGTCACGTGGCCATTATATAAGAGCCATTTATATTAGACATGTGGTTCTCTTTTAATGGCTCAATTCACGGCGGCCTCTTTCGTAATCCGCGACAAAGGCAAACCACACATTTTCCAAAATAAATTATTATCTCGTGCATAATCTCTGTTTAGCGACATCTACGCGGCCCGAAAGCCTTTCAATTCAGCGCAGGTGTGTGCGTCATGTACCGTAATTGTCGCCACTTAACACGACGGAGGTCGGGCTGCCATCGCTGGGGGTTTCCGGCCGGCAGCCTGGACGCTCGCTGCTGCGTTTCCTGTTTTATGACACCGGGTTTCGTGTTTCGCCGCTCGTACCTTTGCCCAGAATCACTTTTACTCTCGTGCCGGCGATTTTATTGGCCTTTTACGTGCTCATATGCACGATACATGATCGTCGTTTTCTCGTTGTCAACACGTCTCAAAGTTATGCAAGCGGTTGCTCTTTTTACGATGGCAGAAGTCAACCCTGCCACAATTAAATTAAGTACATGTAGCGGAATCCCGACATTAGTCCCTAAATGAGGACCATCAGCAATATTGTTTAAATTAATTTCTCCAATCCCTCAATTTCCCTCGACCCGACTTCGATGCGGCGAAACGCATCCGCAATGAAGTTATCAATAAGGCATTACCGAGTGGTGCGGATTCTCATCGAGCTCCGAACCACAAAGTGGAACGGTTACTAATTGAAACGAATTGGATCTTGTTTTTGCTACAGCCATCATCAGCATGAGGAAAATATAGGGAATTCAAGGCAGTTTTTTGCTCGTTTTGGTGATCAAAAAAGAAACAACGGACGGAGATCGAAACGGTCGTGATTGAAATGTCGTGGGAACAAAACTCCAGACGAAAGTGACTACTTTTTGAAGAAATCTCTGAACACTTTCGTTGGAGGTCAAATCGTTTCCAGTGGGTTTGAAACATCAAACTGCTGGAAACTGTCACGTGACGATTTCCCCTCCATCACTGATAATGGCAACGGTAACGGAAGAACGAAGTTAATTGTGTTTTAGGAACGCCAGCTGTCGGTGATAACGGATCAAGAACCCGGGGATGGCGGAAGAATTCGGCGGTGGCAACGATGTAGGAGTCGATGATAACTACGAGGGCGATTGTGACGATCTCGGAGACACGACGGTTGAGAGCCAGAGCACGCACGCTGGAGGGATTGAGCTTCGCAATGGCTGGCAACAAGTGTCACGAATTTCCCAAAACGGCCGAATTTGAACAAGTGGCGGCGGCAGACGAGCCACGGGTCGACGAGGGCGGCTGTGGGCGGGCGGAGAGCAAGGGGAACCGACTCGAGTTCGGCACGAAAGTACGAAACTGGAAGTCCTTCTACGGGATCGCGAGACGTCGTGACGGCCTACTCGACTCGACGGCTCGATCTTCACGCCCGGCCCGGTGGTCTTTTGAGAGGTTTCGTTTCTAATCTTCGCACCAATTCGTTGTTGTTTTGTTGTAATCAATGTGATGGAAAGTAAAAACTTTTGGAAACCAAAAAATGACCACATTTTTTGCTTCCCGAGGTATCGAGAAGCCTTCGGTTCTAGTTATCTCTCTTCTTGCTGTTGTCTCATGTGGCGAAGGTTTCTCTTTCCCCAGTCGTCTGCGAGGCATGGAAACAAATCCAAAAGCATTTAACCTTCCAATTTGCGCTTGAGTAAAAGTTCTGTTGTACCTGCCCGCGGCAGAATCGACGACAGGGGAAAACAAAAAACAAAACTCGAAATACACGGCGAGAAAAGCACTCGGAGGCCCGTCGAGGGGAGCGAAGTCGACAGCTTGAGCTGTTGACGGGTTTAGAATTCTTAATTATCCACAAAACCCCTTAATGGACAAAGGTTTCAAAGAAAGCGCAGCTAGCTAGGGTTTTCACAGCGAGGACGGAGAGAAGAACGTTCGGAGAGGAGATTGAATCTTTTTTACTTCTTCCTAATGGATGCGCGTCGAGTGACAGCTCGATAGACGTCAAAAGCACCTTAAGAGAATGGCGTTGATTAGGAATAGCTGAGCAGAAATCAAGGGGAATCGATGAATTAGAGAAAAGGTATTTTTAAATTATTCATTTTCTCCACGCGACCACTTGCATTCCGGTCGTCTTTTCGCCGAGTGTATCGCAGTAATTACCCGAAAATGTTCTGTTTCCAAGCGAAGCGATTTCCGAAGCCCCTCCCAGCGCTGGGCCGGGAGGGAGATGGAGGTTGAGTGTGGGCGGAGAGTTGGGGAGAGCTCGGAGGTGCAAAACGCGAGCTGCAGACGTATCAGAGCGCAAAAGATGTTGATTTACATCAGGCGAAAGGAGGAGACGAAGCTGGAGCAGAAGAAGCAGAGGCAGAGGCAGAGGCAGAAACAGAAACGAGAGCCCGGTGCGCATGCGCTAATTACGGAGGCCGAGCATGCGCAGTTGTTGTTGCTGCTGTTAGTGTGTCGCTATTAGTGTTGGTGTTGTTGTTGTTGTTGTCGTGTGCGTTGTTGGCCGGCGAATTATTAATTTTGAAAAGTACTCGCCACGCCATCGCCGGCAATAATGAAAACAATCAAAACTACAACAACAGTAACAACACTAGTAACATTAATAACATGACAATAACAACAATGGCAGCAGCAACAACAACGACAAAGTAACAGAAACTACAAATACGCCGAAGACACGAAAAAATGCAATAAAACTTTTCACTTTTCCCCCGAAAACGAGGAGAGGCAAGAAGTATGAAATAAGTTTACCTTTCGGACTCGGCCCGAGAGAAAGAGCTGCACTTGAAACCACAAGGCGAAAATCGAAAATCGAAAAAAGAACCGAAAATCTGACACGAACCGGTTTCAGTGCAATTTTACGGCCCCGATGCTTGCCAAAAACACCTTTCTCTCTCTCTCCGATCGATGGCGGGCGATTTGGTTTGACGTCACTTGGTTTGTGGGTCAGAGCGAGCGACGGTAGAGAGATTTGTCACTAACTTCCTTTCCGGGGTACTCGACGCACCTTCACGCCTGCGTCTTCGCGATCAGCACCGTCGCGTTCACCTTCATCAAGTTTAGTATTCGGCTCATTACGCGACGGGAAACCCGTGGAATTCTCGAAACACGGTCGCTCACTCGGCGCCTCTTTCACTTCGCACTCGACCCAGCGCTCGGTCTTCCTCGACTCCGCTGTCTGTTCGTTCTCCTGTTGTTCTCTCGCCTTCGTCGTCGACTTTCGAACCTCTCGAGCCTCCCGAGTCTCTTTGGCGCGCGATTCTCGTGCAACTGATCGCCGCACGGAGCCGCGAGGTGGTTTTAACCAACTTCGGGTTTCGCCTGCCGGTTGCATCGCGACGACCTCTCTCTTTCTCTGTCTCGCTCTCGTCTCGTCGCTTGCGCGTATCGTAAGCCGAGAGAGGCGAGCCTTGGGGTGGACCGGGAAGCGTACGAAAAACTCCTCACGGGGTTGTCAGGCGAACGAGCTGCTGATCACATGTTTATCAGGGTGCACTGTGCGAAATTCGAAAACAGGTGAAGATTTTAAATTTTACCGTTAATAGATATATTTGTTAGAGGTAACTCCTTATGAGAATAACATTTATATATCCTACGATACTAAGTTTTAACTCAAATATGTTCTTATATTACCTTGAAATTCCAGTATCAAAATAATATATATATGTAAATATAAAATAATAAAAAATTATATATGTTTACATATACGAGTTATTTCAGAAATGTATTTAACTTACTTTATTGGCTTTTCATCTAACAGTATTGGAAAAGATCGTAAGCGACAAATTTAAAAAAAAATATTTAGTACACAACTAATTTAGGTAAATATTGAAGTTTGCTTTGCGAATAACATGCGATCTCGCGACGAGTCCACGATAAAAAGAGTCTGTTAATTGCAGTCAGTCGTTAACAAACCAATGCCTGAAAGTATGCAACAAGTTCTACGGAGATCGGTGCAAAATCATACAGTACAGTGTAGACGAATAATTTTCGTACACACACGTGGAGATTTTTGACTCCAAAGATATTTGAGAATCTTTTTACCAATTGAATGGGGATATCAGTAGTTATAAAAGTAGACTAAAACATGTTGCTGAACAAATCTTATCATTGTATCGAGAATTTGTGATAAAGTGTCGAAACACTGAAAATACTGGTTATTGGTTATTGGTTACTGGACAGTGTTGTTTAAATAAAAGCGGAAAAACACCCAAGGGAATGAATAAAAAGTTTAACTTTTTTACACAACATGCATGTATTGTGCATGGAATTAGCTTTAAATCAAAGTAGGAACTGTGTCGTAATTGAGGAGCCTTTACATTCGGAGCCTATACATTGTTTCATAAAACTTTTCGTAAAAATAGGATGTTGTGAAGTTATAAAAATCAGTTTATGGAAATTATAATACTGACGAAATGCAGATGTGTAATGCGTTCAAAGGAATTACGTGAACACCTTTTGTGCACATATCAGTTCGACCTCATTATTCATTCCTGGAAACAGCTCGCTATGTATTCGCCCCAAAACACATTTCCTGTTGCTCGTGGTTCAATGAACACTCAATGAATTTTCGGAAACATAGTTTATTAAATAAATTCTTAATATAATAATAAATACACGGGGGTAGGCGACTGAATAAATAACTAAGCTATCGTCGGAAGAGGGAGGGGGGAAAGGGAATCACGTCCTTTTCGCTAGGGGCTCACGGGGCACGGGGCGTCTCCTGCAGGTGGTTCGGCAGCTCCAGCTGCAGGGAGCGCGCGTAGCCGCCGTAGCCGCTGCCGCTGTGGCCGCTGCCGCCGCCGTAGTGGCCGCCGTGGCCGTGGTCGTCGTGGCCGACGGAGTGCGTGTGGCTCGAGGTGTAGATGGGCTTGGCCACGATCTCGTAGGTGGTCGACTTGCTGCCGCCGCTGGCCAGGCCCTTCAGGCCCAGCACGCCGGACAGGGTGAGCGCCATCAGGGCCGTCATCAGGGCCTTGCCGGCCATCAGCGCGATGGCGCCCATTCCGAGGGCCATCAGCGTGCCTGCAACGAAACCAATGAGGTGTACTCAGAGAATGGGAGAGAGAGAGAGAGACAGGACGCACCCTTCATCATGAGGCCGGCCGCGATGATGGCCTCCAGGCCGCCCTTCTTGCCGAACTTGCCCTTGCGGCCCGTGGCGACGGCCGAGCGCGCCTCCGCCGCCGTCGTCGCGTCGATCAGTCGGAAGCGCAGCGTGTGCGACTGCAGGAAGCTGCCCAGCTTGGCGACGATGTACCCGTTCAGGCGGGAGCTCGGGTCGTTCGGGTAGCTGCGCGCGACCTCTGCAAGAGAACCAAATCGAGTCAAATCCAATCGAACCAAACAGAGCCGGTGTCGCCGAGTCGCGGCCACCCACCTGCCATCAGCTCGGCCGGCTTGGGCTCGGAGGCGTTCGCGTCGCGCACCAGGCTGACGCCGGGCATCAGGCTGAACTCCTCGCGCTCGGCCAGGCGCTCCATCAGCCGGACGAACTCCAGCTTGAGGCACATCCAGCTCAGCTCCGAGTCGCAGTCGCCGAAGGCACGGAGCCGCGCCCTCTCCTCGGTCGGTGTCGGTGTCGCCGCAGACGGGGCGGGGGGCGTGGCGGCGGTGCTGTCCTCGGCCGGGGGACCGAAGGAGGCGGCGTCCGAGCAGCGCAGCAGCACGATCAGCGCCGCCAGGTACAGCAGGTACTCCAAGGTCTTTAGCGGCGACATCCTGCAAGTGTTCGAGCGAGGAACGAGTGTGAGCGAGCGAGCGAAAGAGGAGAAGAAGAGCGCGAGCGAGCGATGGGGGACGATGATCCGGCGGCTGGGAGGTTGTGGTTGCAACTGTTGAACGAGATTAAAATCAACAACGTTTTATACCGGGCTCGTCGAAACCGCCGCCGGCCATTCATCCGGCGGCCAGGGAGCAAGAGAAAGGGGCAGGCGGGGCCGCCTTTCACCCGAGGCATCGGCGTCGACGTCGGCCAAGAAATCCAAACATAATTGTGGTCTGGAACCGAGTGGCCGCGCCGTGGTCGAGGTTCTCGCTTGAACTCCGGCAACCACAACTCACTACAGCAACAGTTACAATCGTAGGAAACCCCCACAGCCACAACAACAACAGCAACAACAGCAACAACAGCAACAACGACAGCAGCAGCAGCGAACTGTCGCCAAGAACGATCCCTCCTTCGGAAACGCACTCAACTGTTGCCGCAACCGAAAGCGAAATCCAGTGCCACGCCCCCGGCCGCGCCACTTTCCCCGTCTGGCGTCTGCGGCCCACTCGGGTGGTTCCGATCCCACCAGCGTCGGGCAGATGGCAACAACAACGGCCCGGCTACTGCCAGAACAACTACAGGCATCCACTAATTAAAGATTTTCTAAAACCAGAGAGCGCGCCCGACTTTAGAAGAGTCGGCCGAGCCGGGCCGGGCCAGGCCAGAAGCCGTTCGCGTGACTTTGACGCATGCATAAACGCTTCAATTGTCGTTGGTGCCCCTCGCCCCTCGCCCGGCCCGGCCGACGATTGTCACCAACTCCGCCGTGGGCCGCAATAAATTCTGCGGCTCTTCTTCTGCCCGCCGGTCATAGTTCAGCCGACTGTGACAGCCGGCCAAACGAAGTGGGCTTCTCGGGGCTACTGGCGTTGGCGCCACCGATGGGTGTGTAGTGGTGGTGGTGGTGGTGGTGGTGTCGCTGCGGCCGGTGGTCAGTTGCAAGTTGACTAATTGTGGCAACATTTTTCGTGTCTCTGCGTTTATTTTCTCTTCTAAGTTCGGCCTTTCTTTTGGTTTCGTGCTAAAATTTATTGTCCCTGCCCGCAAATACATCTATTTCGCTGTCAACGCCGGCTGTTTGTGCTTGAATTCTCTTGATTTTCTGATTTCTTGCTCTCGCGTTTGATGGGAATTTGTTTTGAATTTCACCGAGCACCACTTGAAAGTGAAATCCCCGTGAATTCAGGAACGCGGAGCCAGAGGGAGGCGATTAGTGATAGTGGTGGGCATGAAAATCGGAAATCCATGGTTCTACCATGAGGAGCAGTCGGAAACTTAATACGGCTCTAAATCGATAATCACTTGACTCCCAAAGGTGTCTCAGGGGTGTTGAAGACGCACTGGTCGAATCGAAAATGAATCAGTGATTTTTTGTCGATCTCTTTCGCTCTCTCGCACATTTCACTGCCTCATTTGCTCAAGATTTCCATCCATACCTGAATCGAATGACTTTCGAATGAAGTCATAGCGAATCGGAAAAGATGAATTGCTTCGTGTTACAGTCGAACCTCTGAGCTCCGGATGTGATCTACATTTGCTCTGCAGTTATATACAAATTGCCCAGAGGCAGAGAGAACGGGATCGAGGGAAGGTTCCTTGGAGACAACTGACGGACTCGCTGTCCTGCTGCCACATTCTTCCTCATATCGGCTGCAGAAGCCCCGCTCCCAGCCAATCGCCGTTCCTCAGTTGCCGACCGTGATTGACATCAATCGAAGATTCGTTCAGATGGAACTATTTTCACCATGCGACTACCTTTTTGCGCTCACTGTCACGCCTCAGCGAATCTCTGTGAGTGAAGAATTTAAATAAAATTTAATTGTTTTTCTTGCCGCTCGGTGCAATTAATTTCCATAGAAAAAACACCGAGAGTCGAAGCCCGGCTTCAAATTGTTTTCCTTTCCATTTCATGTTTCCCCTCCCCTCTTAACATTCAAATCGTGGTTTTCTTTCAGCTCCTCATCTTCGTCTTCGCCTGCTTAGCTTTTACCGCGAAATTACGATATTTCTCACCACTTCGGCCGGCCTTCGCTGACGACCACTGAGCACAGTAGAACCAGAAGTGCCCGCGAAGGAGCACGAAGGCGAAAATCTCCGAAGACGAGGAGTGGAGAAAGGAGAAAATTAAAAAATATAAGATAAACTCTCGCAATTAGAGCAGCAAATCGAGGCGCATTTTTCACTTCTTTCCCCGCTGTTCAAATGCCTCCTTCTCGCTCTTTCGACGGCATTTTTCGTTCTCGTTTTCTGTCGGCCTGCCTGTCTGTCTGTCTGCAGCCTGTTGATGGATCTCTCGATGTCTGGCGTCTTTACCAAATAACGACATGAGATTAATTCGTACTGCAATAAAATAAGGGTGCGCTCACAAATGTTCAGCAACGACACCAAAATTTAATTCACCTTGGAATCTTAAAGAGGAAATTTAATATTTAAAAGTTATTTTTGACATTTCCAATATTCATGCGGGTGTTTTTAAATTATATAAATATCCTGGTTATGAGTGATTTGTTCATGTTTTCGCCAGGAAAATCCTTGTTGTGTTGAAATACCTTAGAGGTTGTTTTACAAATTCTTCTGTTGCTTTTCGTGCCTGTAATTTTTAGAGTTAAATAAAAATCGATTGAATTCTTAAATTCATGAATTATTTTTATTCAATTGCTCTTGCAAATAAATACTTAAAAATTAAACAAATAAATATTATTTTAGTGGATGAAGTGCGATGTTTGTCCGTGAATATCTACACATAGATATCTACTTCATATGACACGGAGAACTTCCGTTTCCGATTGACCGAGACCTGAGAGCTCACCGACAATTGTTGTTTTTGCGCTTGTCTTGCTTCATTCGACCATTGGGTGCATGTTTTGTTCTTCTTCCTCGTCCTCGTCGTCATATTAATTAAATATTATGTAATAAATTGTCATCATGTGATTATTGCTGGTGTCTCTTGATCTCTATCTCTTGACGCTATATGTGATTCTAAGTATGAGTTTTTGGTATGATTCTGCTTGATTCTTTGATAGTTTGGGCATTAGATTATGAAATAAATTATTTACATAAAATAATCGAGTGTTTCGAATCGTCGTCCTGTTCGCGGTCGTCCTCGTGTCAGGGAGTTGGGTGCCGTGGTGAGGGGTGGGGATGGGTTCTAGTTGACGCTTAATATTAACTAGATCCTAATAAATAGTGGGGTCTCGTGGGGTCGCATTAAAAGTCTACTAGTTCAATTATTCCTAAGAGGGTGCGGCTTTAGTCTCTCTTCTGGGATGGGTGGGGCTGCGCGGCCGGCTTAGAAGGGCTGGGCGAGTCCGTAGTGGTTGTAGGCGAGGTCGGAGGCGGCGGCCTGTCCGTTGCGGTTCCAGTCGGAGTGCACGATCTCGGCGTTCAGGGGGCTGCCGGTGATGTAGGCGGTGGTGATGTGTTCCTTCTTCTTGCCCAACAGATCCTTGAAGAAGGTGGCACCTGGGGCGCGAAGGGATTAGGAATCGATTAGCAAACAGTTCGGTGGGAGGGCTCAAAGTCGTCAACTCACCGGCGAAGATCAGAGCCAAGAAGGAGATGGCCAAGCTCTTGAGGGAGATGAACTTGATGATGGTGAAGAGAACCTTGACGATCACGGCCTTCTTAATCTTCAGAGCCAACAGGAGGGGGACGAGCATCTTCTTCATTTTCTTGCTGCGGGATTCTGGAAAAGAAACAACTCACGTTCAGGCTCAGGTGCAAATGTGATCCTAGAAGTAGGCTAGGATTCGCTAGAGGTAGGTCGACACCAGGGCAATTGAGTTAAGCTTTGAACCAAGCTCAACATGCGAGCGTTGGTTTTCCCCATGCCTAGAAGCAGGCAACGATTTTCTGTGATGAAATCGGGTTTTTTGAAAGCAATCGAGTCGATCACCCGAGGGCGCCAGAAGACGTCTGTTTTCGACGTCTGGGCTTCGAAAACACGTACGCGATAAAAATGTCTGGTGACGAAGGAAAATTTCACTCAGGAGGGACGTCGGTTTCTCCGCGAGTGCTTTGGTTTTTGGGGCTGGCATGAAATCCGAGAGGTTCTCTGGAGCCTTAAGGGATAACCCTGCACAAGCCATCCAGGTCCTTTACTTTGTTGAAGTGTTGTTGCCCTCTGAGGGGTCGCCCTTCCAGCCGACCTCAGCGAGCGGAGACTTCGGGCGCCACTTGCAGCGAACGTACTCGATCTTGCCTTCGCACTAATCGCATAACATTCTCCACCAGCCAGGGCCACGGGGCAGGCGCGGTGGAAGAGGAATCGGTGGGTTGTCGAACTTATTCACACCTTGCTTAACCCGTTGCCTGCCGGAGCAAGTGGAAACTTACTGCCAAAACTTTTTAAACTCCGAGGAACATCGAGAACTTTCGGGGAAAGTCGGATAATTTATGTTTCCCGGAAAGTTTTATGGAGAGGAAAAGTTTCGCGGGGCCGAAGTGCTCGAAGGCCTCCTCGCGACGGTGGAGGGTTAAACGAGAGCACAGTGGCGGTCGTGGGGAAGGCTTGGCGAAGGCCGAGCCTGAAGGTTTGGAGCCGCCACTGCCTGAGCCGCGGCCCCTCGGACCCAGCAGAGAGCGGCTCGGTTTCCGTATTATTTGCTCTGCTGCTTAGCGAACAATTATGATTCTCTTCGTTCTCCTCTGTTCTGCGCGTTCAGCTGCGGCTCCTTCAGCTGCAATTGGACCTGGTGGTGTGCGAGTGTGTGTGTGTGTGGCAGAGACACCGTTACCTTGATTACTCGATCCGATTGAATTCAGATCCACTCGCGTTGTCCGAGGTCAAAAGTCGGAGCTGTGCAAGCATGAAATCGGATCCACAGCACAGCAGAGAACTTCTCGAAGACGAAGATCTTTCTATCTGTCCGTCCGTCTGTCTCCCTATTTGTGTGTCTATTTCGCGTCGATGCTATTGTTAATGTCGTTGGCAACGCGTACGGAGCCGTAGCCAGTCGTGGGCAAAATTGTCAACCAAAGGCTTTGGCTGGCTCCGGTCGAGCGGACGCTTTAAGTCGAGTTCCATTTCCATGAAGTACATGTCTAAAATAAAGTTATTTCTGTTTCTGTTTCTGTTGGGTTGTTGTTGGTTTTGTTCGTTAACTTCCTCCTCCTCCTCTTCTCAGTCTTCTTCTTCTCTGTCCGTGGCTGACGTGTTTTCTTCAGTGAGTCTTTTTGTACTTTATTTATTGTTTGCAGGAGAGAAAGTAGGAAAGTTTTCAGTTGCAAAACTTTAGGGTAAACAACACTCGGCCTTTTTGTAGGTTGTCGGCGAGTCGTTGTTGTTGCCGCAGTATTTAAGGTTCGCGCCGGCGACGTGTCGCGCCGCAGACGACACACGGATGGTGCGTGGTGCAGCACGTCCCGAGGGTTTTCGCCGAAAAGGGACGGCGGGACGGCGGGAAGACCCGGAAATGCTCTTCGCCCCTGGTCGGGGAGGGTTCATGGCTGCGGCTGGGCAGCCCCGACTACCGAGAGGAGTCCATGCTCAACAATCGATGATCAATGTCCCCAAATGCCCATGGATGCCAACCCTTGTTGACCCGGCAATGCCAGAAGCTCCTTCGCTTGATGGGGAAGTCGAAGTGATGGCTTCAGGTATTTCCGGACTCTCAATGGCGAGGAGGTGTCTATCCACGTGTCCACAACTAATGCACGATTCAATCGATTGGGTTGGTGGGCCCGTCGCTTGAAAATCACGGATCGGACAGTTGTATGGACCACGAAGTTACCGATAGGATTTCTAAATATAAAGTATCAATTGTTGAGGCGGTGGGTCTCTGGTCTTTCTCGGTCCCCCATTGCTGTCCCATTCCCATTTGCATCGAACTCGCGGTTGGTGTAATGGATTTGGTCACGTTTGTGCCCCAATTACCTTCCAGGCCGCGACCGGCGAACTCCTCCTCGGTCTCGTCCTCGTCGCCGGGGAAGGACAGGTTCAGCTCGTGGGTCTGGAGGTAGCGCTCGGCGCGGTCGGCGAAGGACTCGACGCCCGACTTGGCGGCGCCGAACGAGCGGCCGGTCTCGACGCGATCGATGCGTAATCCGCCGAACAATGGGACCGAGGGCTCGTTGTCGATCTTGTTGATCATGTTGATTAAATCCTTCTCGTTGTTATCCTGCGAGGGGAGGGCGGCAGCACTGCACACGAAGGTGGCGACGAGCACGACACAAACGAATTTCGAGCACATTTTGATTATTTTTGTTTGGTTTTTCGGTTTCTGTTGATAACAATTTATTAATTATTTAATTAATAGATCGGACGATTCGAACACACACCGCAAACACTGGGATATGTTTGGTTTGAAGGTAGGAGTTGTTTTGTGATTGATTAAGTGTTCGCCGCGGTATTTATATTGCTCGGCCTCCAAGAAGCCCGTGCTCCCCACCTGCCCGGCCCTCCCTCCGAGCGCCGTCCGTCCGAAACGCTTCTTCTGAATTTAGAGTTTTCAGTGCTTATGGCGCGTCCAACTTACACACCTCCGTTCCTCGGGCCCTCCATCGCATGATATTCAAATTTCGTGCATGCGTCGCGCCGGGCCGTGCGGGAGGCGGAGCTGGGCTGGCGGGGCGGCGGTGCGTCCGCGTCCGCTTCGATCGCAGTCGATCGCAATCGATCGGAGGCGCGACGAGTCGATTCGGTTCCGCATTGCGTTTCCAATGCGTCTGCTTTTGGCCATGGCCCGCGGTCAAACTTGGCCAGCACCGGCCGCTCCACGTGCTGGCTTCAGCTGCAACGCGCCAAACGAAAGGGAAGTCGTCAGCGCCGCCGACACCTACAACAACAACAACCATCGACGACAAGTGTCGATCGACGGCTTTCTTCCACCTCCCTTTCCACTCTCTTCATCGCCCTCCTTCGCTCCCCGCCCGCCTCCAGCAGCCGTTTCTGGTCCCTGATGTCCTCCTGCTCTGCTGCGTTGTCGTTGCCGTTGTTGTGGTTGTTGTTGTCCCTCCGTTCTGGCCGCCTCCCCGACTTCTGACACAAATATTAAGCATTCAGCCGTCGTCCGGCCGACCCGCTCATCGTCGTCGTCGTCATCCAACGTGACTTCACCGCCTCCCGCCCTCCGGCATGGGCCCGGTTCCGTCCCCAGCCCACAGAGCCCAGAGCCCAGTGTTCCGAATTCTCGTCGGCCGAGCGGCTCCGGCCGCCTAATAAAGACATATTAATAATAATTTCTTTGTCCTCGCCATTGTCATCGGCGTCGATGTCGATGTCGACGTCGACGTCATGCTGGCTGTTGGCGTTGTTGTTGCAGAAGCTGTTTAATTAAATATTTTTATTGGCCAAGTTGTAGTTATCGTGCTCGTTGTCGTTGCCGTTGCCGTTGTTTTGTTGTCGTCGTTTTTGTTGCCGCATTACGAATCGTTTTTGTTGCAACTGTCGTACGGTATTTCGTTGGCCAACAAACGCGATGCCCTCGGAATTCTTAAACTGACCCCATTCTTCACTGGCTGGCGGGCTGGCTTTCGTTTTCGTTTACAATTCGAGTGCAAGTTTCCTTCGGCAGGAAGTTTTTATGGCCACGGCAGAGAACCCGGAAGTGGAATTCGATACCCGACAGCTCCGCGGATGACGACCACCGACAGTGGGTGCCGCCGACCAGCACAGAGTCCAACTTCGATTGTAGGGTATGAGAATGGTTCTGCTTCATAGACAATCATCTTTTCTAAGTAAAGGACGAGGGTAGGGATCAGAATTTGTATGAGATCCTGCATCAAACTGGACTCTTGATAAGGCTATCAACACAAAATACCGATTGCCTTCGGTCATCGGCCACCAATCTTATGGCTCAAATCAAGTCCCATCATCTCGAGCTGGACTCGCTCTGGAATGCCTCGAACTCGTGCGAAAGTAAAGTGAAGAGCAGAGCAGTCAGTGTGTGGCATTCTAAGATTTCTCCTCGCCGCGGTTCCACTGTGTCGGCGAAGAGGAAGCCGAAGCGGGAGAGAAGGGCCAGCAGCAACAAGCAACAAGCGGGCAATTATAAAGTTTATGCACGTGCAGTAGAAAACGCCAGCATTAAAGTGGCAAATGAGACTCTCGGACTCGTGGAATAGAAATTCTATGCGGAATTTATGGGCAAGCAGACGGCTTTAACTGCGTACATAAATTGGCAGCATGTGTCGGAGTCGCTGCTATTGCTACTCCATTAGGGAATCGACCGGTCGGCGCGGGCAGGGGCGGGCGTAGTCGGCACAGAAGGACGGCATGTGGCGAGGGGGTGGGCGGCGACAACGACTGAGAATATGTGACACTCAATCAGTGCAAACGAAAGTTTACCAAAACTACTCGAGCGACAGTGGGTCAGGCGGGGTTTCTCGCGTTTATGGAAGTCGAAAATCATTAATTGAATTTCGGACAGCCGACACTCATTCACAAACTCTGATCCTTCGAGGTGCCGAAACATCTCTGATCTGATTCCTCGGCCGGCACCGCTCGACCCCCTGTCGCCGCGAGACCTGGCTCAAGGTGTGGTAGAAAGCAACACATTTCCAGTGATTTAGTGGCCAAGTGTCCGAGCGTCCGATTCAATTCGACTTCGAACGCGACTCCAGCCGCAGTGGAGTTGGCGACTTTCAATTGGAATTTCCTAATAGCGACTCGAAATGAGTTCGTCAACTGTAAAAGTTCGAGTCTTACCGTTCGTTCGTACGTCGTGCGTCGACGCCCAGACATTCAGAACCCTCGCCGGCAGGTGGCTTCGATCGGCGGTTGAAGCACTTTCTATGGCCGCAGTCGATCAGCGTACAATTTGGAGTTTGATCTAAATTTTTGCCGAGTGCGTGGACTGAATGAAAATCAATCGCGCCCGCTGATGACATTCGTTTCCCTACGAACCTTCGATTTCTTTTAGTGCCGGGTGGATTTCTGGTCTTGGGTCCGATCAGAGGTCCCGGGTCGAGCGCGCAGTCGGCTGTGGGCCCTCGGAGGGTCGCGAGGTTATTTTGAATACTTTTTCTATTTCATCCTAGTGAGGGGCAAAATGCAGGACAACGGACAAACTAATTCATGATATTAAAGACTACTTAAAAGTGCCGCAAGTTGGCCCAAGAAGCTGGTCGATGTGACGACTCTGAATAAAGTACGATATCTCTGCATTGAGAGATTTTTTAAATCAGTTCGCTGTTCATGTTGCGTGGCGATTTCATACCGTGCTGTCTCTGTCCACCTTCCTGGGGTGATGGGGAGATGAATAAGATCGATTGCTTGTGTATTTTTATAAATATAATAAATTAGTTTATTGATTTAAATGCTCGCGAATAAATTACTAACAACTAATTCGAATGAAGGCACATTTTTGGCATATTCCGCAACATGACGCCATGGCGCGACATGCTTCCTTCCTTCCATCCTTGGGTCCGATTCGTGCGCGGACGACGGTCCTACTGGGCGGGCGCCTGGCCGGCGTAGGCCAAGTCCTGGGCGTCGCCGCTCAGGCTGCGCGCATAGGGGTAGGCCGAGGAGGCGCCCGAGGACCAGCCGGCGGCGGCGGGGGCGGACCAGCCGGCGTTGGCGCTGTAGCCGCCGATGGAGCCGCCCAGCTTGCTGCCGAGTCCGGAGCCCAGGAGGCGCGAGCCGCCGACGATGATGGCCAGGATGAGGGCGATCTTGGCGACGATGAGGGCCTTGGTGGTCAGCAGGGCCAGGCCGCCGAGCAGCAGGGGCACCACGGCGAAGATCTTGGCGCCGATGGCCAGGGCGAGGGGTCCCATGACCTTCTTCAGCTTGCCGCGACCTGCGCAAAGGAGGAGCAGAGGAGAGAGTTACTTGCATTGTTCCGACCGGGTCGTCACGTCTTCCTACCTTCATCGATGGCACGGGCGACCTCCTGGGTGGCCTCGGCGGGGACCTTGACTTCGAGGTTGTGGGTGGAGAAGAAGTCGGCGGCCGACTGCATGGCCAGGTCGACCAGGCGTCCGTTGCGCTCCTCGGCGGACTCGGGCAGCTGGGCCACGATGTCGTTCTCGGTCAGGGCCTTGCCGCTGCGCTGCACGGGGCTGGCGGGGTCTCTGAAAGCGCAACAAAAACAACGACATTAGCCGCGTTACCAACCAAACCGCCGGCCGCTAACGAGTTATGAGCCAACTTGCTAGCGGGTGGGAAGGAGCAGAAGTCGTAGTAGTGATCGTAGTAGCGGTAGTAGTAGCGTGGTGGAAGTTGCAGAAGAAAATTTCATTCATTCAGTTCATTCCGATTGAGACGGTCGGACGCTGGTTTCAGTCAATGAAACGAGTTGGCGACTCTCTAGAGCAGAGGGCGGAGTCTGAGCTGAGCGGGGTGGTCGGCGCTCGTCTCAGTCTCGCGGATGAAGTGACTCAGCCGAGCCAGCGATGCCCGAGCTGCTGATGGATGCCTGCGGCGTGGATTCGCCACCTTTTCCCAGCACTTTTATGAATGGCCAGCAGCGGTGGGCTGACGGGGCTTCCGCCTGACCACGAGCCAGTGAATGAGTGGTGGACAAGAGCATGAAAAAGTGCCATGAATGGGAAGATGACTCGAAATAGGGCTCGTGGCGGCGAGGGTAAAATATGAAGTACTTGGAAAAAAACAGAAAACAACACAGAAGCCTTTGTTAATCCATTCGCAGCGGGCTCGCGGGAGTCGTTCGAGATTCGCACTAGTTTTCACTTTCCGTGGGAAACTTTTCACTTTTCACTGGTGTCGTAACTTTGCAACGCTAGCTTTGGTCTCTGTTTGTTCTCGAGTTGCGTAATTGGGTTGGCGTCGGGGAAGAAGAAGAAGGCGAAGCGAAGACACACCTCTTGAAGGTGACGCCGTTGACCAGCTCGATGTTGTTGCTCCTGGCGGCGCGGTTGAGGGCCGTGATGCCCTTGACGGCCAGGCAGGTGGCCATGTCGTCGGCCTCGAAGCAGGCGCCCAGGTAGCGGGCGGCGCGCGAGAACGTGCTGGTCTCCTCGACGCGGTTGTCGTTGACGCTGGGGGCGGCCCGAGCGCAGCTGGCGGCGGCCAGGAGGGCGACGGCGGCGATGGCGAACACTTTCATTTTCGACTGACTGGGTTTACTTGGTTTCGATCTGTTTGCGGATTGCGGAAGCCGACTGCGTGTCTCACGGAAGAGCTGCGAGATGAATTTGATGGACTCCTCGGCAGGCGGCCACCTTTTTATACCGGGCTCAGTTGCCAGACGCCGCCGCCGCCGCCGCCGCCGCAGCAGCAGCAGCAACAACAGTTAGCGCGCAGCGGCTGCGTCTCAGCTGCCAAAAAATCATTACAAAATAATTTAAACGAAAATTAAAAGCAACAACAGACAGCAGCGGCCGAAGTCGAAGTCGAAGCCGCAACGGAGCCCGGGCCGGAGCAGCAGCAACAGTAACAACAACGAGAGCAGCCACAGCAGCAACAACAACATCCACGACGAACACGACAAGAAGAGCACGACGTGAAAGAGACGTCCGAAACCCCAAAGAGCAGACCAAAAAGTCGCACTCAACGACGGCCACAACAACAGCAACCACAGCGTAAATGAGTGAATATTTTTGTTGAGCCAATTGTTGTTGTTGCTTCCGCCGCTGCCGCCGCCGTCGCGGCCGCAGCTGCTGCTGCTATTAAACATCAGTTAAGCATGCGCATGAGTCGCCGCTCAAACAGAGCCAGCCGGAGCCGGCAGGGCTGGGTTCAGCTGAGCTGAGCTGAGCTGAGCTGAGTCTTAGAAGAAAACGGCAATGACAGCGAAAACAATACACATTACAACAAAAACAATGGCAACAACAACTCCCATTAGCATCATCGGCGACTGTGGCGGACGCAACAACACGAAAGGAAGGTGTTCGCCCCACCGCCTCCCACTCGCACGTCTCCGCGAGTCCTCATGCGACCTGATTGGAATCGCGAACGAAGCGCGTGGACGCCTCTCTCTCGCCCTTTCTCTCTTTCTCTCTCTCTTTCCCTTGCTCCCCCGATCTGCCCTCGTCGATGCCTGCTCCAATCTCGCCTCATCGCATCTCGCGCTCGCTTCCGCACGCACGACGCTCACTCTCTCTTTCATCGCTGCCCGGTTCCAGGCCGGCGTCGGCAACACCTTTCGTCGAGCGCCGCCAGCGACAGTGACAGAGGCGGCGACGTCACGAGATGCCGATTGATGCTTGCGGCCCGGCGTTGTTGTAATGGTTGGGCCCGTTGTTGTTTTTGCATTTCTCGGCCGGGCCTACAAATAATTTTCGCTTTTTATTGCCACGGCCCAACTCAAAAAAGGCAGCAACAACAACAGCAGGTAGAGAAAGATGTGACTAATTGTGATGTAAGCCGTGGAATTTCTACCCTAAACTCTGCTTCTTCCTCTTCCCCTTCCCCTTCGCCAACCTCTGCCGCCTTCGCCTCACGGAGCTTCGGCCCGCCGTGCTAATGTGCCAAAATGACCCAAATTCGATGACTGTTTTCAGCCGCGATCGGTTGTTGTTACCCACGAAGTTGTTGTCTTTGTTTCCGCCGGGGCTTCCTCGACACTCTCGGTTCCTCCTCGTCGTGTTTGCCTGCTAAGTATTAAGCAAATAACGATGCGAAGGAGGGCCGTGGACCGCCTTGTGGGAAACGGCGAAACGTGTTTTTTCCGAACCTGCGGATGTGGAAAACGTTGTTTGCATTTTGCAAGTGCGGCTCTTGGAAAAGCCAGCGGTTGCCTCATCCTTGGCCACGGCCGGATGGGGCAACCGTCGGTGTGAATCGAGCCAAGAGATTTCTATTGATCCACCCGCAGCCGGCATGAGTCAAGGCAGCGCTCATTCATGAATCGATCCACTGACCAATCGCTTGTTTATCCACCGATTGCGCCTTCATTTGGCTACATTGCTCATGTGCTTTCGTATTTAACTGCCATATTTCTAAATGGTCTTTGAAACTATTTTTAATACATTTTGAAATTTTTTGTTATTTGCTTAAATTAGTCGAACTTACTTTGAAATTTCTTTTCGATACAATATCTGAATATAATACCAATCAACTGCTATTAAATCAGGATAAAACTCATTGAAGAAGGATTTAAGGATCAATATAAATAAAGAAGACATTTCATAAAAGATGTAAACATTTTGTATATTTATATTGTGTAATTTTTATTAAGTCATAACTTTTTCATAAATTCAAATTCAAAAAATGAGTGCAGAGTGCATGACTTCAGACGTCTTTAAAGCCATTTAGTTCCGCTTGATGTCCTGTGAAAGGTTTTCCTGGCGAAAACTGAATTTCTGTGAATTGAAGTGCGGCAAAATCGTGTTTCCTTAAATCTGCTCTAAGCTAGGATTAGGGGGGGGGGGGTTACTGCATATTAAAGTGCAAACACGACTTGCTCAAAAATTTGGGAAAGAGACACGCAAAGGCCACCAGTTGGAGGAAATGACAGACGGATGGACGGACTGATGGACGGACAGCTGTCACTCATATTCGGGCGTGAGCTGAAGCTGAAGTTGAGTCTGTTGAACGCTCGGACGTTTTATGGGTTGGCGTGTGGACAGAAGAAATGTCAAAGACAACAGCAGAAACTGAAACAAAAACAACAGCAACAACAACACCAGTGTCAGCGTAAACCATGTGTGCGTTCGTTTTGGCCCGAAACGGCTTTTTACGGCTGAGATGTGGCTGCTGAGTGGCGAGAGGAGGTCGTCGGTTGGGGCGCAGGGCGGGGCTCGGGTCGTGACAGTGGGCCGAGATGGAGTTCGTGTGACGCGCAGCATTGAAAGTGGCTAAACTCATTCCAATTGTTGTTGTTGTTGCTATTGCTGTTGTTGTTCCCCAAAACAAAGCAACCGAAACACTTTCATTTGTATGAGTTTCAGGAAAAGTATTTTGTCTTTTGTTTTCGCTGCTCTTGTTTCTGTGCCAGCAGTTGTTGTACTTGTTGTTGTTGTGTATATTATAGTTTCTAATATTGTTGTTGTAAGTGTCGGTACTCCTTGTTGTTGTTGCTTCATTGCCATTTGTTTCACTTGTCATTTGGTCAGCATTCGCTGTCAGTTTCCGCCGCAGCGCGCATGCATCAATCGCCACGATTATTCATTGCTGACGACGTCGTGGCTGCCGGTGCTGTGACTGTTGTTGCTGGTGCTGCTGCCGCCGCCGTGGCTGCGAAAGTCGCGTCCGGCCGCCCGGGCTGCTCCACCCACATCGCCGAGAACCCTCATCCGTCCCTCCGTCCTTCCGTCCGTCCGTCCGTCGTCATCGTCGAAATTTCTCGCCGAATTCCGCGGCCAAAATTGTTCCAGGCTTCCTGCATTGTTGCTGCAGTCGCTGCTCGGCTGCCGAAGTGAAAGTTATGTAATTTCTCGGAATTCGCATGCATCGGCCGATCGTCGTCCGTCCGTCCGGCGGCGCTCGACCGGTCTGTGGAGCGCGAAACCGGATCCTCGGTCGACTCAAGTGCAAGTGCAGCGTCTGACGAGGCGGCGCCGCCCAGCCAACCGGCCAACAACGGAGACACTCGGCCGACTTCGTGCAGCCCGATCGCCGTTGTTGCCGGTTTCGTTCCCAGAGCCGGTCGGCCAGCGGCGCTCGTTTGTCGTTGAGAGCCACCCATGACGATCGCTGGCTCCGCGCATGGGTTGCCACGCCCCTCATTAAAACCTCCCTCCCTCCAGCGATCAATCGCTCGGTTTGAAATTGTAACATCAACATTAAATAAACTACGTCGTTGTCTGCTGTATTAAATTCTTTTTAAAATTTCCCTTTTAAATAAATCACGTTCGATGTTTTCATGTATATATTATTGTATTTATACTTTTTGCTCATATTTATTTTTAAAATACTTATTTCTCTAAATATTTTCTCAAGTTTAATTTTCAATTTTACTCGAAATTGTTTGGACTATTTTTAACCTGTGTTATTTCATTTTCGCAAATGTGTTGTTGATTGGTTTTTATTTGGACTTTTTCTCACTTTCATTGACGAAATTTCAAACACTCGTTGGCCAAGAGGCGGCGGCAAATGTGGTCGGCGTCAATTGGCTCGGCTTAATTGGCCGCACAATTGGCCTGCTTTTCTAACCACACGCCCTGTCCGCACTCTCCCCTTCCTCATCTCTCTCCCCATCCGCCAGCACTTCCTCTTCCTTCCTCTTCCTTCCCCCGCAGTCCGCTCCTCCACTCGACTCGCCCGAAGATGTGCAAAAGTGTTCGGTGCCTCGTCGCCTGTTGAGGCCGTTCGGTTTTATTTTGTTTCTTTCTCGTTTCTTTATTTTGTGTGCTTTAGAACAACAACAATTTTGAGCATTGCACAACAACAAGCCCCAAAAACAAGCTCCAGCGCTCTGTGGAAATTGATGCGAATTTAATCAATGGCTAATTATTGCTATCAATGGACGTCTCTCTCCCCAACAGTGCCAACAACGCCACTTAACGGTTATTGTTGTTGGACGCTTTGGCTCATGCCAAGCAATGCGGCTTAAAATTACTGTGGTGGTTGTTGTTGCAGAGCTCGCTGCCGATCAAATGACACCCGAAATGGAATTTGTTTGTATCGGCAACAACAACAACAACGACGACGAGGCCCATCGCTTCCATCTCAGCAATTCGTCAATTCGTTGGACTTGTTTTTTTGTCGTTAGTGTTGTTGCTTTTGCTGCTATTGTTGTTGTTCTTCGCCCCATTTGTAATCGTCAAATAATTTCTCTTTTTTCACTCGTTGCCGCCCTAATGTTAGTGTTGTTAGTACTGTTGTTGTTGTATTTGATTCCGTTTGAAATGGTTAACTATTTGGTTGTTCGCTGCTCGCCGCAATTGTTGCTGCTATTGTTGTTGGTTTTGTCCGTCCCATTGGACAATTACTTTTGAAAACAATCACAATACAAATTTGTAAATTTTGACAGCTGTCACATTATTATAGGACGACGAGCCATTTGTGTTAAATCGAGCCAGGCCACAGTGGGACGCATCAGAGAAACCAATGTGTGTTTTTCACAAATAAAAAGCGATGAGTAAGACAATATGAGTAAGACAATCAACACAGTTATTAATTAATCTATGCTTTAAATATGAAATAAACAAATAATGATTTTCAAATAAAATCATAAATACAATACAAATCGGTATCTTGTGTATTTGAGCATCTAATAATTACTTTTCCTTAGTCGAATTTTATATACCCCATATACATTTCGAAAATTTTATGACTTTAAGCCAGCCCTCTATGGTTTAGTTGCAATTATATTTTCAATCTGCTGAATTTCAAAAACAAATAGAGCAATATCTGCGACTGCGGCTCATTTGCAATTATTTGCCGACTCAGTCCACTGTGCGACTTGGGTGAAACAGAGACCTAGCCGAGTTGTAGGAGTCTAAGTTGCCAATTGGCCTTTGTTACCGGCGCAAAGGAGGCCAATCGAGTTCGGTATGGGTTTCTTCGCCATGCCAAATCGAGGTGTGGACTCCAGTCCCGAGGGCCCCAACCCGAGGGGTGGTTGTGGAGGTTCTCGCTTCATTCTGAGCGATTAACTGCCAAGTGGCCGCGTCTCTCGCGCGGAGCCCATGACGAGATTCACGGTATTCACTTCGGATTCTCAGCTTTCACCGACTTACGTAATACTCCAGCCTTATCGATTGTTGTTAGTGCGGAGTCGCGCCGATTAAATTATTTCTTTCTCGTTTCAACACGGCCCATGTGTTTGCTCCACGAGTTAAGAAATTTAGGCCAGGCCGTGGACCAGTGCTTGATTTTCGCGCTACTGGTCCGGAAGGAATAGGGAGAACGATGACGTCCTTGGGCGGCCAGTGGGTGAACCTCGATCCCTCCGCCGCCGTTGAGGCCCCACTTGGACACACTCCGCGACCCACTCGCAGACCTGTCAAGTGCCCATCCAGCCGTCAACTCGAGATACTGATCCCCAGATTCACTGAGCGGCGGCTCGACGGAGCCGCGCTTCGACGCTGCGAGCGACGTCTCGACGCCGACGACGGGCCCACGAATCGTCGACGGTCGTCGGTCGGCGCGTCGGCCCGACTTTAGCACTTTCTCATTCTGTCAATATTGACTGGCGTCCCTCATATTTGCGCAAATGAAAAGAAAATCAATTTCACCTGCTGGAATTTGTGCGTTTAACCCACATACACACGCACACGATGCGCGGCCGTTGTTGTTGTTGTTCTCGTTTTTTACCGCTGCTATTGGCGGCTTAAACCCGAGCCGTTCGGCGGATTGCGGTCGTCGTAGCCAAATGCGCCGCCCAACCACCAAAGACATCGAAAACACATCGGCCTCGTCACCTCGTGTCGTTTGCCGTGGGTTCGATTTGAACTCCTTTAATGCTTCGGCTGGAGGTACATATTTTAGGAATTCGAACTGTTTTCTTGTTAGGTGCTCTTTGGTTTATTTAATTTAACTTTTTATTTTCAAATTAATTCTTTGTTTTTAACTTAACTGTGTATTTTTGTTTTATTTTATTTTATGTTATTTTTTTAACTACTGGTGGATTTACTATACTGGTATAAACGCTTTTAAATTAGTTTGTCTAACATAAAATAATTTTAATTATTTTATTTTCTCTTAAGTTATTTCATTTATTTTTATTTTACACCATTTACTTTTATTTGCTTTCTTTCATTAATTGAATTCTCCGTCAGTCAAATTTTGTAATTTATCATTTCTCGTTTTTGGGTAGAAAATTTCACAAAATACTTGACAAGTGATTGTTTTCGGGGTGTTGCTAGCCGAAAATACTTCCACGCATATCTCTCCCAGAGCAGCAGCCATAAATACGAACCGAGCAACAACATGCCAACAACATTCGAGACGTGCACGAATGTCTGAATGTCTGAACAGAGATCCCACATACTTTTATTTTCAGTGAGGGTTTTAGTGCGCTCTGCACCCACTACTACAAATCGCTTAATGTGGGAAGGAAAGTTCTAAAAATAAGGCTTTGCAGGATTGGGTGAATACCGCCCATATATTTCTGCTAATTAATAAAGAAAGGATGTGACTTAATCACATTAGATGAACTTATTTCATTTAGAAACTGAGCAGAAAGAACATAGTAAAAAATTACTAGGTGGTATTTATAGCAAAAATGAACTCCAGAGTGTAATTTAATTGCACATCCTCTGCTTTTCTCCACACTATGGACATAAATCCATCGAAATTAAGTATCGTATAAACTCACTTTTCCTCCATCTAACTTTGGCGATGGCGGGAAACTTTGCTTTTCACTCAGAGCATAGTTTCCCCTAAGCGAGACTCGTAAAAAGCTCTTTGGAAACTATTTCTCTGTCCATTAAGCCTCAGCGCAGGCTCAATTAAAAATTCATGCCAGATGAACTGAGTTCATTAGGGGCCTTCAGAGGTACTAAACTGAAGCAATTGAATCGAAACGCGGTATGGACGCGGACAGTGTCGCTTTTCCTGGATTATAAAAGACCTAGGCCATCGAGAAATCGACCGCAAAGAAACCTCAACGAGGACAGCGCTGCGATGGCCGAGTCGATACGGATTCTGGAGGCCACCGGGCCTCGTCGGAGTCTTCGAGCTCTTCGAGATTCGCCGATGACCTACTGGACATTTCCATTTTACTGCTGGGCCTTTGTCAGATCGATTCGATCGATCGGGGACCGCTTGTTAGCCTGGCCAACCGCAACCGTCAAGCAGGCGGGCACGTGTCGACAACCGGACACAGATCGGAATTCAATTTACGACCCATTCGTTCTTCGCGTCCGCGGCCCGGGTTCTTTTCTGGGTCGACGCGTAGAGCTCTGGAGATGTCAGATTGCGTGGACGAAGTGGTTGCGACGTCTCCTTCGATCGGTCGAGTGAGGCAAGTGAGGTAACCCGATGCCGCGATCTGTGATGGCCAGGAGTGAGTGATCACGTGATGGACGGAATAGTGGACGTTTAACGGGCCAGATCATGATAACGCGCCCGAGCACAACAAAAACAACTCTCCTACTCCGCACAAAGGCGCACTGACGCCGCCTTTGTTGGACACGCGGCGCTCACGCAGTGAAAGTTGGCCCCACCGCAGTCGCCTCCACTCCCGCTGGAGCAGCGAGTACTCACGGGCTCGCAGGGCCCTGGGCCGCAATTACCACTGCCTGCCGCCCGTTCGCATATCAGTCGCCTCGCATCAGTCACGACGAGGGCCGCGGAAGACAAACACGCCTAAACGGCGGGCAAGCAGATCTTCTCGCAGCGCCGTGGCCCGGGGAGCCACGCACTGGGCGTCGCAGATGCTGACGGTGAAGGCACTGGTGGGCTGGGGATGGGCCTCGAACGCCGCACTGACGTCGAAACCGAAACTGAAACCGAAATTGTCATGCATTGGCAATTAACATCTACTGCGCAACCGCGGCCGCGCCGACGCCAGCAATGCGCCTCTGTCGATGTCGTTGTCGCTGGATTGTCGCCGTCTCTCTCCCTGGGTCGTCTGGGGCTCGATCCGGCGCGGTCTGGTCTGGCCAGGCCAGGCCCGGCCCGGTCTGGTCTGGCCTGGTTTTGTCTCCGGCATGGATTACTTAACTTCTTCGTCGTCTCCGTCTGCGCCGCCTCTGCTTTTCCCGCGAGGTTTTACGCCGTCTTTTCGCCTTTTCTCCACTTGGTCTTCGTGCGAGCAATTTCACTTTCTTTCGGACGAAATTGCCCATTGTTGGTGTTGCTGTTGCTGTTGCTGCGCCGCTGCCGACATGAGTCGCCGGCGGAGACGGAGGCACGACGGTGACGGCGCCGCGTCCTCCGACAATGAGTCTAGCACAGAGGTATAATTGTTCTCGCCCGAGGCTCCGGCTTCCGCCACACAGATGACTTAACCGCTGGCTGCGACGTACGTCGGAGTCGGCGGCGGCGATGCCGACTTCGACTTCGTCGTCGACGTCATTGTCGCGATTGCAATAACAATTGCGCACGACGCCCTGCACCCGTCTGGGCTCCTCCGTCCGCACGCTGGAGGTGGGTCCGCCGTGGCCACGGTTACGTGGAAACTCATCAAAAGAAAGGGCAGCCGTACAAGCAAGGCAAATAAATTAAGTGGTGAATTGAAAAAATAAACTCGCGATAAGATCGGGGAAATTTAATTGACTCAAATTACGGTAGGCCGTACGCAAAGAGGGAGATAAAATCGGGCGAGGGTCTGCAGCCGTCGCCGCGGGTTTCTCTGGCATCGACAGCCGAGCTCCACGTGAAACGCGTTCGGGTACCGGATCACTATTAAAGACGACGATGGAAGTCCTTTAGTAGCAGGTAATTGGCATTGCCTCGTCCTCTCAGTCTTGCGGCAGCAGACGCAGAGATTCATGGGAAACCACCAAGCAGAGATCAAATGACCAAAGGTCAACTAAGACATGAGCTCCCAACCGCACATGACCTGCTCATGGCATTTACGACATTTACGACTTATTAATAAGGCCGGCAGACTAAAATGCGTCACGCACAGCGACCCAACAACAAAAAGGAACCCTGGCGCGTCCGACGAACTCCTGGGTCAATTTCTGCCGGGAAGCAGATCGGTATCGGATCTGCGAAAAGAATACGAGGACACGATGAGCTCTTTAAGGGCTCCTACACGCCCGATTCCCGGTCCCCGAGAAGGAACGGGGGAGGATGGGGATGATTGGACTTCCAATAAAGAGCTCTTGATACACGTGCAGCGCAATCCGAAACAATAAATCTCCAAAATGCTCGAATTTCCAATAGACGAAAAACACTCACGACGAGACATGTGTGGCCTGACGTCGGTGACGTGCGGGTTGGGGAGCGATCAAGAGAGAGAAATAGAGGAAAAAAGGAAATCAGAGAGGTTGAAGGAGAATGAGAATGACGAGTGCGCCAGCATGAGTCAGTTCAGCACTTTTATTACGACGTTACAAAAGCCAATATCAGTGATAAAACATGAAACTCATAAAGCAAGAACAATTCACTTAAATCAGAATAAAACTACAAAGGAAAGCAATCAAAATGGGGGCCAACAGATTTCCGGCTGCACCAGATGGCGCCGCGATAAATAAATGCTTCCGGTGGCCACCCCGACGGCCCGCGCCTGGACTACAGGAACGGCTTGCCGTCGATGACGTCGTTGTAGGAGTGGTGCGGATGGCGCACGGCCGCGCTGTCGCTGTAGGGGCCGCCGTCGCTGTCGTCGCCGACCCCGCCACCTCCGACGGCGCCGCCTCCTGCTCCGACCGGTATGTACTTGTGGGGATACCGGTCCAGGTTGGCGACCACGTTGCTGTCGCTCCAGGCCAGGTCGTAGGCCAGGTTGCCGTGGCTGCCGCGATGGTTGCCGCCGCCGAACGTCTTCCCGGGCGGCAGGTGGTAGATCTCGAGCTTGGTCCGCTGCCTGGCCGGCTCGCCGCCGTTGCCGTCTGGTGGGCCCGAGAAAATCCACTTCAGGGCCAGGAGGCCCGACGTCGCCAGTGCGATTTTGCTCAGCACGAACGACGTCGAGCTGAGGGCCGTCAGCAGCTTCAGCACCAGGGGCACGACGACGCTCTTCGCAATCAGGACGCCCACTAGGAGCGGGTACAGGTACTTGAGCATCTTGCGCCGCTTGCGGAGCCGACCGCGTCCTGGGCGCGGGAAGCCGGAAGGAGGTCCACATGAAAAGAGACGGCGGGATTATAATTAAATGACTGGTTTCTGCTATAAATAGATGATTTTGCCCGGCTTTGACTGGCAACCGCCCTCCCAACCCCTGCGGTGCTGCTGTTGATTGACGGGGTTTAATGAAGCGAAATCCTTCGGTCAAAGCGCTTCGAGCCGAGCTGAGCCCAGCCGGAAGTCGCTCAACAGTCGCCAGGGTTGGGGAGGGGTGGCGATGACTCCCCCTCTGCCCATCCCTCTATTGTGAGCGGGGGCGGCCAACCGGCTCGTGGTGTTGCGTTAATTCGGGAGTTTGCCAAAGTTTTGTCAATTTTGTGTCAAAGTTTAATTGGAGGAGCTTCAGCAAATTAAATGGAATGTTCCGTGCATTGAAGGCTTGATTATTTTTGGAGCTGGGGTGGGGCAGAAGCCTTCGCAGGCTTCTCGATTCCCTGTCCTTGGTCTCGCGAAATTCATTATAAACGTTTCAAACATCGTCGGGTATAATTTTCAGAGAGATCGCGAGTTTCAAGGACGCAAAGTGGATGGGGAGCTCAAACACGAACGCTGTCGCCCACCGACCTCGACCCCACTCACCTTCGTCGACGGCCTTCAACAGTCGCTCGGCTCCCATTAAATCGCCGTCACTTGTCAGGGCTGTCAGCAGCTGCCGCGCCACCGCCTTCGCGCCCGGTTCCGGGTCCGGGTCCAGGGCGTCCTTTGGCGATGCATCCTCAGCCTCCGCCTGCGCGACTGCGACGACGGCGCCGCCCAGCTGCACCGCCCTCGGCAGGGAGGCCGCCATGGCTCCAAGCAGCTGGGAGCTGCAGCAAAGGCTAACGAGAACAAACATGATCCGCAAGAACATTTTCGAATGCTGCTGTTGTGGTGATTTTTCCGCAGCTCTCGAATCCCTCGCCGTTAATTCGGCGAACAACTTTGCAATTATTTTTCGCAACAAGACGAAACGAATCGCTGGCAACGGCTAACTCTCAACCTCGGCGCGTGGATCGTGTGCTGTGTAGGACCGAGGAGCAGCAACTGCGAGGTGCTTCCGAAACCTGAGCCCGGGAACGGCAGACTTCCGAAAGAAATTCTGGTCAGCTCCTGCCGCCTCCGTGCATCAAGATCTGCGTTCTCGCCGATGCACCCATGTGTGCTGGCTCTCTGTCTTGCTGTTGTGGAAGTATTAGGTTTGGTCTTTCTGCCTCGTTATTGCGATAATAAATTCACCTGGAGCATTGGATGCACTTCGTTGGCGGCGGTAACTGCTTCCACTTGCCCCAAGGAGAGCCGCGGGATGCGGAGTACGCTCGAGTGGAAGAGCGGGAGAGCGGGAGAGAAAGGCCATTGTGGCGGGCCGGATTGAATGAGACGAGGGTGGGAGACGGAGCGCAAAGAACGCTCTTCTTAGATACGGACTCCGCTCTCGTGCACGCTACAGTGGATCGATACGTGGGACGAAAGTCGGTGAACGATGGAAAATATATAAATTCCGCACTACTTGAAGAAAATGAAATACCAACGACGTTGTGCAAGTCTATGAATGATTTGCAACATTCTAGGAAAGGTTATTCTAGGAAAGGTCTACAGTGGGTCTCTGAGCTCAGGGACATGTAGGAATGATATCCTTCGACCTCTGTCAGTGTAGAGGTGTTCGTGGCACCACCTGGCCAGCTTGGCTCATCCCTCCTTAAGATGAGTTTTGTCCAATAACCATTGGAAACGCTCTTTTGAAGAAACCTAACTGAGCATAAATAGCTTGCACGCGTTCCAGTTTGAAAATTTCTGCCGGAGCTTCTTCATCCAGGCGCCCACACTCACAGGTGCTTCTGTGTGCACGTCAAATGGTATCGGCTCGAGCTGTCGGCGTCTACGTGAACTCTTAATTTGCGAGACTTTCTTCAGTTGAGCTCCGAGCCACAGACCGCGGTGTGCCGGTGGTGGGGCGAGGTTGTGGACCGATTTCACGGTTCGGCGGAGAAACAGAATCGAACTCACTTTGGCCCTGCCCACGGTAACGAAGGGCTGAGTCGATGGGGCGGGGAGCAGGATGGTGTGGAGGGTGTGGAGGGAAACGTGAGATGACAGGGCGAAGTCAGCCGAGGGCTGTGTAGGTGGAAATAGAGTGAAAAGTTGGAAATTGTAATTAAGACCAGCGGCGACTGTCAGCGGTTCATCAAAAACGCACATCCTGCACTTTAACATCAAAGGCTCCATTTCCGGACAGCAACAAATGCAAAGTAGGGTGTTAAGTTAAAACCCATTACAATTGGAGAGAAGAAAAAGTTTGGTGCCGAAAACTTGTCCCCACACAAGATACGAACAACTCCAATTAATGCCAGCCAGTGTGCGGCAAAGAGCCGTAAAAAATAAACGAAATTGAGGTGCCAGAGAATGGAGATGGACACAGGCAATATAAAATATATGGAAATGTTTCTATTGTTCGCAGGGCAATTTTTTAAAATTTTATTGCTATGACTTTGTTGCCGCGGAATTGGTGGCAGAGCAATAAAATTGAAATTTCCCGCGACGAGTCGTCGGAGGCAGCGACATTATTTACGACCACAGCGCCAACAATCGAGTGGATTATTTAGCGAATATGTGTCTAGTGGCTCGTCCCCGCGCCCGGTGCTCCTGACGAGCCCCCTCGCGCCTTGGCCCCGGCCTGGCGGAGCCCTTCCATGGCCGGCCGGAGCTTATGCGAAACGGCACGTGGTGCTCGTCGGTGGTTCCGAGTTGTTTAAACTTTAAACTTGTCGCCCACCGGTCGAGCTGCGCGCCTCTGCTGCTGATTCCGCTTTCATCACAATTATTCCTGTCACTGCTCAATTGCAAATGCTGCCGATCGCTGTTGGCTTCGTTGTTGTCGTGTGATGCAAAAACCTGTCCGAACGGATGTTGGACGCACGTGGCCGACATTCATGCAAATAACTGCGAACTAGTCGTTCATTAGTAAATAACGGCGCTTGTGTTTAGTTGTTGTGCACCGTGTTTGGCGGACAAACACAACAAAAACTACAACTACAGCCACATCGAGCACGAACTCAACCCGCAGCGTATTTGTAATTTATAATTCATGTTTCCATTCCCACAAAAACAAAGAAAACAATCAACTTGTCTGAAACAACATCGAGTGTAAGCGAATATTAACAACAAGAAGTTCGGTGAATAAATTTCGAAAAACATGAATGATTGTTGACCGCTCCCGGACGCAAAATGGCATGCCAGAGAGAGTGAGTGAGAGCGAGTGAGGGCCGTGAAAAGTTGATGAAAACTCATGAAAACGGAAATCGCTGTCAGCCATCGGGGCCTCCGGGGAGCGCGTGGTTTCGAGCTTTGTCTACTCCAGTCGCCGCATGGCCGCTCGTGCGGACCCGGTGCGGACGCAGAGACTCACAGTGGCCCAGGGCGAGCGAAAGTTTCCGCACTGCCAAAGGCATCTCTCGAGATCCCCCCTTGGAGGGAGGGCCGAGACTCCCTGACTTGGTAGCAAGGGCGTGATTTCATTACAAGTACTTAGATGTAATTTCTCGGCGTCAGGCTCGAACCAGGTCCACACTTCACCACGACCTCAAACGACCCTAGCAGCCAGTGGAAACTGATGGAAAATAAATCTCCCCGATTTCCATGAATTTCGCCGAAATTACCGAAACGCTCTGCGAATGACTATGATAATTTGATGGAGCATCCGATGGTCATTTGTAAAGCGTCAACTCGTCGTCCCCAAGGCCCCAGCGACGCCTCGCCTCGCCTCGCCTCGCTTCGACTGGAACCCTCGGGACTTGCATCACGTAGCAGGTCAAAGGCCTCGTGGAAGGAACGACTCGCGAATATTTCGGGCTGCAGCGATAAATTATTTGCATGCATACATCGTGTGCGATAGAAGCACACACTGCAAGAAGGCAAACAACACGAAAAGCACATCAAACACAAACACGTCGGAGTCACACAATGAGCTCGAAGGACTCTCTCGTCTCGCTACACGAGAGAGAGAGTGTGCCGAAAATAGAAACGTCGTCGCACGACGTCGCAGATTCGCATTGAAGAAGAAAACAACATGTGAAATTAAAACTCGCCGTCTGCCCCTCGGACGACGACCAGTTGCGACTCCTCCCGTCCAAAAGTCGTTCAACTCTGACTGAACTTGTCTAGCCTTTGTCCTCCGCCGTCGAGCGTTGTTGGGCGATAGTCTACGGCGACGCAGACTTCAGGCGGACGCGTGGCCAAGTTAATGGATTCGATGACATCTGTCCGGCGATGTCCAGCAAGAGCACAACAACGCCAAGCGGTGCCGAAGCCAACGTAGTGCACGTCGAGCTGGTTGCAAAAGAAATGACCGTTGCAGGGCAGAAAGAGAGGAGGGAAGTGGCCGCAGAGAATGAGAGACAGCGACAAGTGTGGCGGAGGCAGTGGGGAAGAAGCAGCTCATGAATGGACGGGGGCCCACGTCGCGCCCATCGCGACCGAGGGCGCCACGTCTCGTCCACGACTTTGAACGCTGGACGGCGGCGGATAAATGTGGATTTATTGCCGCTAACCCTCCGAATAAAGCATTTTAGACACGTCTGCGCGGTTATGTTTGAGTTGTGTTTGTCTTGGGCAAGTGCGAAAGGCTTGACGTAATGCATTTCCGACGACGATTTGGCCACAACCGGATCGAATCGCATTGCCGTGAGTAGAGCAGATGTACCGACTTGTATTGACTTGGAGGGAAACCTAATACGTAATGAAAGCCGGACGCGACTCCGCATAGGTCTGCATAAAAATACCTGCTCGACATGATGTGCCATAAATTTTGTGGACAGCATTTTGAGCATTTCGAACATTTGAATCAAATGCAAATTGGTTTTACAAGAAGACGTTCAGGTGGTTATGTCACTGGAGGTTGAGGGTCCGCCGACAGCGTTACTCTTTTATACCATTTTTGTACCACAGGCAATCAAAAAGTGCAGGGCCCTCGTATACGTCTTCTTTTTGGGTAATGATTTGGAAATAATTTCCCGACATCCTTTGGATGAAATGTGGATAAACACAATCTACAAACACAATCCTTTCACCCGTGCTCCTTGCCTCGCCCTTATGGCAACAACTTCGACTACAAACGAACAAAGCTAAACAAAACAAGGGCGAACTTTCAAGTTACGTCTGAACGGTGTTGTCGAACGAGAAGAATGAGTGAGTCTGAACATGGCATTATAAGGGACTTATATGGACTTATATTTGATTGGCAGACAACATGTCTGCCGACAACTTTCAAGCACCCTCCTCTGCCGCCTCGTCCACCGATAAAGAGAGAGCAAAACGTTCTTTACGGTAATTTGTACAAACTTCTCGACACTTACATTTATTCATAAATACGCTTAAGACTACAAATAGACTATGAGCATTGCAATAAATAAATAATTTACTCGAATAACAGAATGAAATAAAAACAAAGAAATTCTACTCGCTAGCTTATTCTATCGATAGGCATCCTGCGCTGAAAATACGAGTCCGCCCCTGCGAAACCCCGGCCCGGCCCGGCCCCTGGCAGCGGTCAGATGTTCTTTACCACGACGGACTTGGAGCCGCCGGACTTGAGGCTCATTACCGCGGTGAAGAGGGCGAAGAAGAAGCCCGCCAGGCCCGTGGTTCCCACCAGGAGGGTCAGACCCCCGATAAGCACGGGGATCAGCGTCAGGAACTTCAACTTGTACGCCAGCAGCAGGGGCAGCAGGAACTTTTTGAACTTCTTCTTCAGCTTCTTCACCTTCTTGCGCCCGGTGCCGACCGCCGCTTGGCTGGTGCGACCCTGCGTCTCACCGGAGTCCGGCGCTGCGTCGTCGTCATCTGTAAAGACGGGAAGGGCAGAGATGTGGATGAGGCCAGGATGGGGCAGGGGCTCAAGGCTGCTCACCTTCGTTGTTGCCGATGACATTCTTCACTACGTCGCAGAAGTCCTTCACCTTGTCGAGCGCCCGGTCCAAGGGCTCCAGCAACTCGTTCAGACGTTGTTCAGAGGACTCGTCCTCCTCAGCGGACTCCTGCAGCGCAGGGAGCACTGACGACAGCGAGAAGGACGAGGAGAACAAGGACGCCGCCGATTGCGATGGCGATGTCGCAGACGTTGGTCTACTCGCTGTCGGTGGCAGTTGCTCAGAAGACGAGGAGCCCGAGCCGTCGATGCGGTTGTCCACGTCCCGGGCAATTTCCGGCAGCCGGGAAGGTCGGGTTGGCTGGGAGCTGGCAGCGGAGCCAGCGTTGGCGCTGCCACGGCGCAATTGGACGCTGTGGCCGCCCCTCGTCAGCGGCAGCGATAGCTGGCGACGTGCGTAGAAGGCGTCCGGGGCCTTGGCGTCGGGCACCTGGCTGAAGGCCAGCACGAAGGGCTCGGCCCCGACGCCGGCGGTCGGCCCCGGGGGCGCGGTCGGTGCCGACGAGACGTCGCCGCGGCGATCGAGGCGGCGCTGGAGGAGCTGCTGATGGCGTTGTCGGAAGTGGTGCTGGCTGCGCACTTGCTGCTGGCGCGAGTAGTTGTTGCTGGTCCGGTTGTAGGCGAGGCTGGCGGCGGTCGACACCGCGGCGGTGGCCGATGGGGCCGTCGGGGCTGTTTGCAAAATGATCCAGTTGCTGTGCATGGGCTGCCACGCGTCCTGGTCCTCTAGGGCGGACGGCGGGGCCGCACCGGAACCGCCCGAAACGCCGGAAGTGGCGGAGGGACGGCGGCTGAAGAGCGCGTCCGCACGGGTCGCAAATGCGGAGCAACCGACGACTAGGACGACAATGACGTGGGCGATTGCGAGGCGCGCCATTTCATTCGAATTTTCTTGCTTCACTGGAAATCCTCGGTATTTGAATCTTGGTCACAGATCTAATATCATCTCAGTAAACAGAACACGAGTCCACAAAAGTTCGGCAGCAACATCTTCCGAAGACACCTCGTTCACAATTAAGTCTTTTTCACCAACTGATCGACATTTTATTATTCCCAGCAGCATTTATACTTGTTGTTGTTGGTGGCGATGGTGTAGATGGTGGTGATGGTGTTCTTATTGCACACCCAGTTCGAGCAGAGCAGAGGGTGAAGGGGTTGGCGGGAGGGAAGTAGAAAGCAGAGGTCGAAAATTACACTCTATGGAAAATTCAGTTGTAACAAACCGAAACCGGCCAGCCCATCAAAAGCTGTCCAGAAACAACAACAAGAAGGAACTGAGCCACTTCGAGCATGCTTCTGAGCCAAAAACACCCAAATAAAAAGCCGCAATGGCGATGGCGTCTCCAGTGATCATTGAAGCATCATCTCGAACGAAATGGAAGCCGAGGCGAGAGGAGACGGAAACAAAAGCGAAAACAAAAACAAAACTAGTTCGAACCGACTGTTTATAGGGCTATAATAGCAGTTGTCTTATACCGTTAAAGGGTCATTTGGTGTTGTTGTTGGCAGCCCCAATCGAAACAACGACAACAACCGCCGTTCAACTCATTACGGCCACCACTACGTCAATTCTTCAGTTAATCAGTGTAATCATCACTTCAGCCGAAGCAAATAAAATCATCGCCGACGTGGTGGGCGAACCGCCGGCACAGTCGGCTGGATCGACGATCGGGAAGAGTCTTTTTATGTCACCAATCTCTGTCAATTTCAATTTGTCGCTCGTTCTTTATTGCACATATTTCACTCGTGTTTCACATGAAAAATCTGTGTGTCGACCACTCGACCGCTCGTGACCAGTCAGGCGTTAAAACGAAACTCTGCACTTATTAAGTGCAGTCACCACGAAGTGGAATATCTTTCCCGAAATTATGCTCGAACATGGAAGGGAAATCTCGCACTGAGCTGATTTGGCCAGAACGCAGCACTATTTAAAGTGGTGCCTTGGAAAGCGCTGCGCCCGATCATGACGTTACTTGGAATTAAGACCGTCATCATGCAGTTGCCGGCCGACTTGCAACTAGTTGTGCAGAATTGCTAATTGCGGTCCAAATTCGAGATAAAAGAAATTTGTTTGCGTCCGCTTTCCTCGCTCGGACGGTTTAATCTGCCTCTCGGGCCGTACGAAGCAAATGCTCCGGTATTTGTCCTACCACTCGTCTGCAGGTGCCGCCCAACTTCAGACTGGGACCCACTTTTGCCCAGTGTACTTCAGTTCAGTTGAGATGTTCGCACTCAGCCTCTCGCAAATGGAGCCACTAACGACGTTGTCCCAGATGTTGCCACTGGTGCCGCGAACTGCGTCAATGGCCATGGGCCTTTGAGCGATTTACACTCGTTCGGCTTTGTCTTCCCATAAACACGCAGAGACACGCCAATGAATTTTGCGTTCGTAATTGGATAAGTAATTTCTAGAGGAGTAATGTGTTTCCCAGAAGTGTCAAGAGCTCGTCGCAGGGATACGGCTAGGTTCAACAATGGAGGAGGATCTGGCTCCATCTATGCTCGAAGTAGTCAACGATTTGAAGGACCAGTGTTGCTAGCCGCAAATATTGCTGGCACTTGGTACGGAAACTCGAGACCGCCCCGGCTCCACGTCACGACCAGACCGACCAGAGCCGAGCGTCCACATGGTGACCACTGTCGTCACTCTGCGAATGACGGCGAATGATGCGGACCGATGGATGGATCGGTGCATCGGTTCCAGACAAGGGGCGGGGAATGGTGGTTATGGTAATGATTAATAACTGTGCATGGACCAGAGTCGAGTACGCGCTCAGACGTGTTATATAATGCTGTGGTGGCCAGCTGTTTGGCTCGTCCGGCACCTCGCTGGAAACCGTTTGGCTTGGCCATTGCCTGGCCGAGTCCGCGAGTCGGCCGAAATGTTATGCTTTAATTTAATCAAACGATTGGCCATGCTTCTGAAGCCCCATCGCCAACTACGTTGGTTTTGTACGCATGCGTATGTTTTATTTAGTTCGCGGCATTTACACTTTTTTCCTATTAACATCAGGGGCTCGCTGAACGCGTAGACACGACTTGTCCGCATTTGTTCGCGTGCCACAAAGCCGAAATATTTTTATTCAAGCATCGGTTTCACAAATCAGACGTCTTCGTTGAAATCGGTTTCGGTGAAGGTTGTAAAGAAAGTCCACTAATGCCGTAGTATACCTCCAGGGGTTACTTTCTCTCTCTCCCACAACTCTGGGAAGCAGCGTCAACCGAACTGTTGCTAACAGTCGAAGATTGCACTGCATATTCCCGGGGTGAAACTAACAGTTGACGAGGTAGATCAGCGCACAAAAAGTGTCGAATCTGATGCTGAAAACACCACCCGATGGCTGTCATTCGAAGTCCTTTCTGGCCAAGGTAGCATTTGGAAGCTTTCAAATTCTTAAGATACATTCAAAATCAAAATAGTTGATTTTATACATAAGATATTTTTATAATTTTAACACTTTACCACCAGTATCTCTGAGAACTTCTTCAAAAGCTTCAATGTTGTTCGAGCAGTATAGTTTGAATTGAACGTTATAATTTGAAATGATTTAAAATGTCACAAGACGTTATTTTGAGATAATCGATGTATCAAATAAAACGCACAAGTCTCGAAAGTTCCCACTATTTAAAGTTGTTTAAGTGGAATATGTTTTTGGACTTAAATCCACGCCTGAAAAGATTTTATGAATACGTTGTAGGTAATCTACGTTGAATCAACGTAATAACGTCAAGTCCAGGTATCCTCCAAACTTATTTGATACCATAAGAACCTGAAAAAATACAGTAGTTGTAGCTTATTCAATGCTATTTATTTACCTTCTTAATAATTTCTTGAAGATTATTTATGAAAAATAGAAAGAATCTGATGTCATAGTAAAGATAGTAAAGAAGCTTAAACATTATTTGTAAAATCATTTAATTTAACAAATATATGAAAAAAAAGCCTGATTTTGTCAAATGTAATAAATTAGAAATTATAGTTTCCGTGCCACACCCTCTTTTATAGTCGATTGTGTTGCACACAGTCTTCGTTTGTCGTCCATTTTCATAATGGACAATTAATTAACAAATTGTATAGTTCAATGTTCAAATGCTATAGTTCAATTATACTAGTTCAAGGTCCGAACAATTACTACAAGCTACCCAGTTGACACATTGGATTCCCAATATTTAATAGGTTAATTAATGTTCTCATAGTGCGGGTTGTCAGTCATCGCCACTCATCTGTCGTCATCTGCCACCATTGATAAAGCAATGTTGCCGTGTTCGCAATATTGCAGTATTTGTTGTTGTCGCGATTTTCATACTCGAATTTATATCGAAATATCGGAAATATCGAAACTGAAAATATAAAATAAAGCAACCAGTCTTCAAATGTATCAGTCCGAAGGATTCTCGCCAATAGCTAACATCGACAATGAAATTCAATTCACTGTTTTCTGCACTGTTGGCACTAGTGGTTTTGTGCATGCCCGAGGGCTTCTCATCTATAAGTACTTCGCTTACGACGGTTAGTAGAAGTTGTGAACAAACTTTGATTCCAGTTGTAACTACGCCATGTTTTGTGAACTTTCTGCAGCCCTTTCTGGTTAAAAGACACGGGTATCCATTGGAGGAGCACACAGTGCAAACGACCGACGGCTACATTCTGACCATGTACCGAATCCCCTCACCCGATCCCGATGCCGTCCGTGCGAAACAGCGTCCAGTAGCCTTCTTGATGCACGGCTTACTCTCCACTTCGAGTGCTTGGGTTCTGGGCGACCCACTCAACGGCCTCGCCTTCCTGCTGTCCGACCAGGGCTTCGACGTGTGGATGGGCAACGCTCGTGGCAACACCTACTCGAAGAACCACGTCGGCAAGAGCCCTCTGTTGCGGGATTTCTGGAACTTCGATTGGCATGAAATTGCCATCTACGATCTCACAGCAATGATTGACTTTGTCCTGAGGATGACTGGCGCGGACGATCTCCACTACTTCGGGCACTCGCAGGGTACCACGGTCTTCTTCGTGCTGAACTCCATGTTTCCGAGCTACCAGAGCCGCATCAGATCCGCGCACTTGTTGGCTCCGGTCGCCTTTATGGATCACATGACGCACCCGGCGGCGAGAGCAACTGGGAACTTGCTTGGGCAGCCAGCGGTATTTGCTGAACTGTTCGGAAGTTTTGAGTTCCTCCCGAACTTCAAGGCCCTGGAACATTTGAGTAACATAATTTGCAAGGAGGAAGAGTTCCCTGCCGATGTGTGTTCCAGCATTACTTTCTTGTTTGGAGATGACGACAGTCCACATTTAAATAAGGTTTGCGATTTTCTATTGACGAATTATAATATGGTGCGAATTCTGTTCCTAGACTATGCTGCCCGAAATAATAGCCACATTGCCAGGTGGTTCTTCCACCAATCAAGTTCTGCATTACCTCCAGGAATACAACTCCGGTCACTTTCGGCAGTTCGATTACGGCCCCTTCCGCAACCGAATTAGATACGGTAGCGCGCAGCCACCAGATTACGACATCGGGAGCACGCTTGTCGCCACCTACCTGTACTACAGCGACAACGACAACCTCGCGAACGTGGTGGATGTAGAGAGGCTGATTTCGAGCCTTGATCCCAGCTCCTTGAAGGAGGCTTACAGGTTGCCCTTCCCGAAGTGGAACCACCTTGACTTCTTGTTTGCTTTGGATGTCGGTGAACTTCTGTACAAGAAAGTAATTGAGAACGCCAAGAGCACTATCTCCGTGCATTCAATTGAGTAATTTTCACTCATTTTCTTCAATATTTATATCACTCGTTCATTTAGGTGAATGTACATTTCTTTGTCGACAGCATTTAGAATGTGGGATTAATAGTAATGCAATTTTATACAGCAAATAAGAAAGTACATTCATTTGATCAGTGCCTGATGAAGGCCATCAAGTCCTCTCACAGTACAATTCAATACTATCCACCCCATTCATAAACGAAAATACTATAGATATATTTTGGTTTTTTTAAAAACTTCGAAAATCAATTTTATTGATACATAGAATAAAATAAATACAATAAATTAGCACATTGCGTTCTTGTTGGTATTTTCGTAAAAAGTATTCATTAAAAATAAATTTATTAGAGAGTCTTATCCTACAAATGTGGGCTTAAAGCAAAAAATTATCTTAAGGATGTAATGCCGGAAGCGAAAGCGACTAAGGAAAGGAGAAGTCAATTATAGAGTAGATCGAGACCATTAGAAGCAGAAAATAAAGATTAGATTTGACGGTTACTTAAGAAACCCTGGCGAATTAACTAAACAAGAAGAGCAAAAGAGATGCAAGAAGAGCAAAAGAGATGAAAGAATGCAAAGGAGTTCATAGAAGTTCAAGCAATCAAAAGCAGATGCTCGAGCAGATCTAGAAGAATTAGACTTTGGTAGCGTGACTGCAGAGTGTTGCTTTCGAGGCGAGGATAGAGAAATGAATGAGAAGAAATAGAAGAGAGAGAGAAGAAGGGTACCAGGGAGGAAGAAACCGTAATTGCAATCGATATGAAAAACTCTAAGTTGTAAATAAATATAACTTAATACAATACTAAAGAGAGACGGAGAAATAGCTCATAGTCGCATTCGAAAAAAGACAGAGTCTTGTATAGAGGGGAGGGAAGAAAGAGCAAGCACTACCGCTGAGAGGTCTAATTACTGATTGGTTGTATCAGTTCTTCTCTCCTCCCCGCCGCCTCAGTGGAAACATCATCTATAAGACAATTTTCCCCACTTATTCGTTTGTCTCTCTCTCTGCGTTTTATTGTCTTGGTTTTGAGTCAGTGTCGTATTTTCTACTTGTTTTTGTGATTGCTTAGTGGATTTTCTTAAGATGACCTCCATTATGACTTTTGAACTTGTTGCTGCTGTGCCTTCTGCAGCGGTAGCTTTTGTTGTTGCTGCTGTTTCTGCTGCTGCTGCTGCTGCCTACTGTAGCCGCGATACGCCATCTCTTGTGCCTCGTTCAGCGACCGCCGATCCCAGCCGCCGCCGCCGCCACCGCCGCCCGAGGACCAGCCGCCGCCGCCGCCGCCACCACCCGAGGACCAGCCACCGCCGCCGCTGCCTCCTTTGCTCGACATCAGCTTCTTCAGACCCATGATGCCGGCCAGCAGGAGCGCGATCTTCGAGATGATCAGAGCCTTGCCGGCAAGGATGTAGAGCATGCCCATGGCGATGGGGATCATGCCCATCATCTTCATGGCCATGCCCATCACCATCATGCCCATCATCTTCTTCATCTTGCCTCGACCTGCAAGTAGAACGTAGACCAAGGGTCAGCAAAATGCTCTGGTACGGTGCAAAATCTTTACAGATAATATTGTAATATAATTCATGGTAAATATTTCTTATCTGACCACACGAGAGGGAGGATTTTCTCATGAACCCAAAAGATTTCTTCACCGTATCGATTTGTTTTCCAAGAAGGCCGCGCGTGGTTGACAAAGACGATCGCGATCCAGATGCCTGGGTGGCAGTGCCTGAAGGCCACACATGTCATGGCCAAACCGATCTGGCCATAACTCACTGCGAGCAAAGAAAGTAATTTGGCCACTGATGATTTTTTCCATTGATTGCCCCGCGGCTCAATGGGTCGCCGTTGTCCACTCGTCCAGGCGACGCTCAGGCAGTTTACGAGATAACGATGACTGCGAGTTGACAGCCAACTGGGTGAATGCATTAGCCATGTCCATGTGCATTAGCCAACAACTGCAACCATAAAAACAACATCACACCGGCGACAACATACCAAATCGACAACGTTTGAAAGTGTTTTCGACCGACATGCGGTTTTTTGTTGCAGGCATTTTCTGCCGTCGTTGTTGGTGTTGTCCAATCCGTACGTCTGGGGATTCGAGGAACGAGCCGTCATCAATGTTGCAGTCATGGCCAAAATCAGTGCGTGTCTTGGCCGTGGTTATGGTCAGGAGGTCTAGAGCATGCCCGGGAATGCTGACAGCAGCGATTGCTTTGCCGCTGCCGTCGCAGTTGACACTGATCTGTCCACCGGAGGAAAGTGAAACACCTGGGGATGTCTTCCACCGCACCGCAAATGATCCGCCGAATGATTCCCCCCGTTCGACTTCGCTCGGGGCGAATCCCTTCGGCGCCCGCTTACCGCAAATGCCAACAAACCTCAGGTTGGTTTCAGGTTTTTGGGTCAGGCCGGCAAAGGCTTTTGTGAGCTCCGTGATGGGACTAGTTTTTAATAAAAATAAAAATGTCTACATGTCGGTCGCAAAGACAATGCCCGAAGCGAGTAAATAGGGGCAAACAATTGCGAGCAATTTCTCAGGCATTTAGAATCTGCTGGCTTCGCTTCCTCCACTCCCCGCATTGCCCGCAGATGATGGTAAGGTTTTTGTTGTCGTTGTGGCTGCTCGTGGTGGGAGCTTCTGTTATGACAGTGGGAGTCGCATGCGCTGAATATGCAGTCGCAGGCAGCTCTAGGGAACACAATTCAAGGCACGGCAATTATTAATGTCAGCCAGAGAGAGGCGATATCTCGAGATCGAGATCGGGGTGGGGAAGGAGACGACTTGTGTTTGTGGAGCTCGATGGAGTTGTAAACACTGGCCCATAATTTTGTGCTCGTCAGCCAATAATCACGGTCCCCAACAGCCACGAGAACCACGCGAACCGAGCGACAAGTTGTCGCATTGCTATTAGTTAGTGCTCCAAAGACGCCTCTCTCGTGGTGCTCTCGTGGTGTTGTTGGTACATGAACATAGACAGACGCACAGTGGAGAGAATGGTTGTAATCGCAGCCGCGGCTAAACAACGTCAACGTTATGGCTTAATTACCACGCGAACGGGAACGGTACTGCGCCGTCGATCGATGGGTGGAGAGCAGGAACGACGGCCGTGGAGGCGGACAAAGAAACAGACAGGTGCACGAGAGACGCAGCGACGCATTGGAAGTATTCCCCAATGGCATTACCGTTGGGAGAAGAGAATATTTTTAGGGACACGAATTTTGAGACCAGAACTTCGGTTTCTGCAGCTGCCAACCTGTCAGATGCCAAACAATTCAAAATTATAGAAATGCCCCTAAGTACTCGATTCCTGGAGCTACCAAACCCTTTCAACCCCTCTTCCCAAGGATGCCGTATCTGTGGAGCTAGATTGACAATGTCGTGACCGTACCTTCCTCGAGTCCGCGGCCGATCTCGTCGGAGGTCAGCTTGGGAAAGCTGACCTGCAGGGAGTGGCCGTTGAAGAAGTAGCTCAGGCGCTCGATCAGCATGTTCGTCAGCTTGGCGTCGCGGTCCTCGCCGGAGCGCGACGACGCCGCCCCGGCGGACTCGAGCTCGTTCTCGCTGAAGGGCCGCAGCGGGGGCGTCTGGTCGGCCGAGTCGCCGCCGGCGCCGTGGGGCAGACGCACCAGTCGGATGCCCTCGGCCACGGTTATGGCATCGATGTGCGAGATGCGATCGATGAACGAGATCGCCTTCTTCTTCAGGCATGGCACAAAACCAACATCCGAGCGGCTGCACTCGTCGTAGACCCGCAGAACGGTGCGTGTTCCGGCACTTTGGGATCCATTCGGTGACGACGAGGACTGGGACGATGGCGATGTGGACGACGGCGGGGAGCCCGAGGGGGCCGGTGCAGCGGGAAAGGACGAGCCGGGCGAGCCGTAGACGCCGTGCGAGGAGGAGGCGGCGCCGCTAGAGGCGACCAGACAGCAGCCGATCGCCAGCACTAGCAGGACTCGTTGGTCGCGTTTTCGCACACTGTTCTGCGGACGCATCACTATTGTCTTTCTTTGATTCAGCAACATTTTCACCGAGCACTGCACTTGTTGGTGATGGGTTTTGTTCTTTGGCGAGTTCCTTTTCACAATAGCGTTTTGGTTTCGAATCGGTTTAGCAATAAATTATTTCACTCAAGTCTTTCTTAATCCACTGGGGTCCTGCGAGCGCCGTGGTCGTCGCTGCTGCTGCTGCGCTGTGGCTTCTGACAGTCCTCGAAGCAAACTGTTGCCGCCACCAGGCGAGCGTAATTCTTTTATAGACCTTTCTTCAAATTTGATAAACATTTTCTTCTGCTTCTCCGCAGCCGCTGCCTCGTCGGCCCCAACCTGCGCCTCGGCAGCCGCTCGTCGAGCTGTGTTGTTTCTGCAGTCGTTGTTGCTGCTTCTCCAGCATTTCTTTCGGCGTCGTGCTCGCTTCTTCGTCTGCTGTCTATCGCCTTCTCCGTCTATGTCGTCGCCGTCGTCTTCTTCTTCTGCGGCATTGCCAAGCCAAGCCAAGTTTAAGTTTATGCGAACAACATCAACAACAGTTGGCTATTGTTGGTGTTGTTGCCGTTGTTATTGTTGAGGTGTTGCTGCCGAGTTTTACCATTGTTTTCTGTTTTCCCCGCCGCTGATGATCATTAGCCGAGGAAACACTTTTGCTCTCGCGCCGTCTCGCCGTCTTCTCCTCTCTCACACTCTCTCTGCGGTTCTCTTTTTCAGTTCCGCTCCTCTGTCCCCGCGATGCCCTGCTGATCTGCGGGAGATTCGGCTCCTCGGGCTGTTTCGAGGATCGAAGTTTAGACTTTCGTTAACCTTGATCCGGCTGTCTGTCTGCCGCAGCATCCGTCGGTCTGTCCGTCTGTCCGTCTGTCCGTCTGTGCGCCTGTCCGATCGGCGCAATGAGTGGCCGTGCGTGGTGTCCGCGGGCCAATGGACCGGCGTAGCCTCGGAATTCGATTCCCGCGTCGGTGGCAGGTGCGACAGCGGATATATGACAACCGCACCGAGCTCTCTCCCACCCCCCGAGCGTCCTCGGCCCGCCGCCTGGCCGCCGGCTCCCGGCCCGCCATGAGTCGGGCGATTTTCCAATCAAGCGAGCATTTTCCACCTCGGGCCAACAGTTTTTGATGGAATGACTTCGTCTGCAGCTGCTCCACAGCGCGGTGGCGCGGCCCGGGTCGAATTCTCCTGCATTTCAAGAGTGCCGAACTCTGGGGGCAGTGGGGAGTGCGCGAGAGAGAAACCGAACCGGCAGCGACTCGACTCGACTGACAGAAATCGATGAATGGATTTTTCGAAGATAGGGGAAGACAGTTGGGGGGGTGGCGAGAGGTGAAGGGAAGGGACGAGTGGTGCAAGGTGCTTATCGAAAATCGCAGTTTGATGGTGATTAAAAATGCATGTTCGCCAGGAGGGGAAAACACAAGTCGATGAAATTGCAATTCGATCGGCACCTGTCGAGACGGGCGATGGGGGTCGAAGGCCAGCGGCGTCGACTGAGGGCCGTTCGAGGTCGGATTATAAACTCGTTATAATCCGAGGTTATGGCCCGAGGCCCCGCACTGGCGGCTGAGTTGGGGAATCCTTAGGGGAGCCGACCCCTCTCCGAACCAGAGCAGCGTCCTTTGTGCTCGTCCGGAATGTTTTGTTTGCTTTTGTTTTTATTCTCAACACCAATCCTCACAAGGCGTTTTCATCTCCATTGTGAGGCGAAGTGAAAACCCTCGCGCGCCCATGGAAGACCGGGAGAAATTTATTGTGCGTATCCCACACCTTGCCTTCTGCCACCACCCCCTCCCTCGGCCCATTCTCGTTCTCTGACCTTCCGTCGGCACGTGGAGGCCGCACTAATTATGCCATTTTAAGAGCCTTTTCTCATTCTTCCCTCATAATGGCTCCGTCCTATCAGAGATGAAATCTCTGAAGTTCACACCGACAGTAAACAATACAGCGAATAAATTGTGTGTGCTGACGACAGCCGGTGTGAGTACAACAAAGAGTGAAGATATTTACAGTTAATTAGTAAGTTTTTGGCATTCCTACTGTGTTCATGTAAATCGCATGAGTCCGAGAGAAAACGAATAACGAACGAAGGAGCCGGTGATGGATCGCGGCTTCTGCGTGGCAGCCCCTCCACCACCACCATCGTCACCGTCGTCGTCTCGTCTCCACCTCTGCCTGTCTGAGTGGCTCTCGTGTATCATATTTTATTCATCATTAATTTTCCGCGGTTGTTGTTGCCGATGTTGTAGGGGTTTTGTATCCATTTCCCAGTGACATCCGCTGGGTCTTTTCGACACGCATTATTACCTTGTTTTTTCTCGCCTCCTCTCGTGCTTCAAATAAATAACAACAATTATCTTTCCTAAGGAAAGTGAAAACTTGTGCCTGGCAGAAGAAGCAGCTCGCCTTTGTTTTCGCCAATTCGATCCGATTTGACGAGGTCGAGGGTCAGTGAAAGTGACACAGTCGCGCTGGCTGGCGGCCCTCGCTCACGCCCCCACCGGATCCAGTCCCAACGCGATTACGATGGATCATTTCAGCCAGTCCGCTTCTCCGTCCACTGATGCCGCGCCTCCCTCTTGACCACCCTGGTCTTCTGGGGTGTGTCGTGCGGGCGACTCCCCTCGAGTACCTTGACATTCAACTCCCACAGCCGACCAGTCCGCAAAGTCCCTGTTGAAATGCCGGCCTTTCCGACACGAGACGAGTTGTTGCGATGTTTTCCACTTGCCAGTTGTTGCTGCCTCCATGCTGCCTACGCCGACGCCATATCGGACCGTGATCATGACGTCGATGACGATGACGATGACGATGATGACGATGGCGTTGGTTTTCTCAGGACTTAATTGGCGATACGTTGCAGGTGAGTTTCAATTATAATGATTTTTATTATTCCACTTGTTCATCTTGTTTTCTCTTTCCCCGAATCGGCCACACACACTCGCTCAGCCCACGATCCCGTGGCCCAGAGGCCGGCAGCAGCCTCCGAGGAGGCCGAGGTGCACCACGAGGCGTCTGTTGGGTCTGTGCGAGTTGGGAGTGTTCGGGGCATCCGACTAATTATATCCGACATTTGTGGTTGTCTTTCATCTGTCTCTCTCTGTCTCTCTTTCTCTGTGTTGTTCCTTTGGCAACGCCGGCCGGAGGTCAGCCGACCTCTCTCGGTTTGCCGGCCAGAACAAGAACCTGCCCGGCTTAATTGCCCTCGAAATGCGCATTGTTGGCCTGGTTCTGGTTCTCGGTCCTCGTTGCGTCGCCGCCATCGCCAACGTCGATTTCCTGTCTTTTATGGGGGAAAGTAAGTGAATTCATCGTGTTATGGTCATTTCTTGGCTGTGGTCTAAAGCAACCATTTTTTTATTGCCCTCCCCGCCCCTGCCGCGGCTCCCTTCAGCCGTTTGTGTGGGGTACATCGGGCTTAATCGACTTAATAAGTTGAGGCCCAGTTAAGCGCGGCGTGAGTTGTGTGAACTTTCCTTTTCCACATTCTCGAGAATATCACGACTCTTGTTTACTTTCTTTTCTTTCTTTCCCAAGAGGGGAGGCGGACAAACGGACCCACGGACGGACGGACGGACGGAATCCACGTTCTAGTTGGGGCTCGTTTTGGTGGCTATTGGCTGGCTCGGCTTCCGGGCAACCCCAGGTTCACTTTTCGTGTCCAGCGTAATTCGTGTAACGATGTATGTTTTCCCGTTCTACGTCTCCCTCTATCTCTGGTTATTTATGTCCACAATTATTTGCTTTGTCTCGAATTCATTGTCACGATGTGCTCCATTGGCGTGTTGCTGTGGCAGCCGGCGAGCGGAGCCGTTCATGGGTCCGTGCCCTGGGAAGAGCGGGCTCGAGAAGGAAATCCACGATCCCATACGGCGGACTGCATCGAATCGATTGAACGAAATAAAGTGGAAGCCCTTCGTCCCCTCGTCTCCCCGCCTGCTCTGCGCCTCGCGGCCCCTCGGCCAGATCTAGACAGAGCCGCGCACAGTTGCTGCGGTACTCCGAGGGCATCGAACACGGGTTCCTCCGACGGACGGACGGACGGACGGTCGACGGAGGAGCGACCACTGGGAAGGGAGCCGACCAACGTCGCCATCGTCGGAGCCGCCACCGGATTCCACGGAACCGAGCGGTCGAGCTAACGACCTGCGCTCGCTCGCTCGCGTTCAACGGACTCTTCGCGCCCTATGTTTCCAGATGCCTGCGTTGCCAACAGAAGCGGAATCGGTAAAAGCATCGGACTCAGCAGAGGCAGCAACCGACGTCGGACCGGAATTCGCAGCTGGCGACGAGCCGAGGGTCGCGAATTCCGGGACTCTTGAGCCCACATTTCGGGCCCACTACACTAAGTAAATGAAGCGGGCGAAATAATGCTAATGAAGCGCCTCGGAGCGCCTCGATTCCCGCCGGAGGTTTCGATTTCCGCAAATTTTCGCCCACACGGCGCTCCGTCGCCGCCACCCAGTATCGGGCGCTTTGGAGCGGTTCCGCTTGACTGAAGGACCCCAGTGGCGACAGCGACATGCAGGAGAGATCACGGAGGGAGGGAAAAAACGGTGAAAGAGAGAACGGGAGAGAGAGAGGGCGAGAGAGATTCTTTACCGATACCCGAGGTGATAAATGAAATTTTAATTTTCTTTTCTTCGCTTTGGATAGATTTTCCTCGCGGAGACCCCGCGATTGAATGCTTGTAAAAGCTGAAATTCACAGCAACTTAATGTTGCCCTCTCCTTCTCACTCTCTCTCCCTCTCACCTTGTAAGGGGAGGCTTTCTCCTTCGGCGAATGGGAAAAGTTTCCTCAAAGGGTTTAGACTTGGGCAGACTTCAAGTTCACTCAGCCACTCCCGCTGATTGGGACGTCACTGGGTCCGTGCAACCTGTCAATACCAATAACAGAGAGAGAGAGAGAGAGAGAGAGAGAGAGAGGGGTGGGGGAGGGTGAGGTCGACGCCCAGCGGGAGACGGCAAGGCCCACAAAGCGATTGAAGGTAGCTCCTGGCGAGATCTCATTTAATAATGAAGGCGATTAAATACAACAACCTTGGCCTTGGGGATCTCGCGCTGCTCCGACGTCTCCCACAAACAACTCGGGCCCCACCAACGCCTGTTACGGACAGGTCGCGGCCTCAAGTAAAAAGGGAACCTTTCAAAGGCGCAGCTCTTCGGCATGGGCAGGTGGTGTGTGGGCAAAAGGTGACATCCCATAATTGCTTGGCACTTGGGGGCGACGTCGAGAGATTTAGTTGTTCCCATAAATTTTGCTGATCCATTTCAGGCGTAGAGGAGCAAACGGCTTTGCGTTGCAATTAATGCGGCGATGGAGGTTTTGCGGCCAGGGTCGAAGACGACGTCCTTCTCAAGGGCATTCGAGAGACAGCCAAGATGACCTCCGCCCTCACAGGGCCTGGACAACGGCCGGCGCAATCACCCCTAGGTCCGCGATTAATCAAAAGGCCATCCGCGTGTCCGACGGGCCTGCAGGGTTCGTGGGTGGCTCGAGACTCGACCACGTCGATGGGTCGGGAGTTTGCAGGTCAGTGGGGCGTCTGAGCCCGGGCCCCTCTGGCGCCTCTGGCCACCCGTGCGGCAACCCAGCCAGATCCGGTCATGTTTACAAACATCGCATCGCAATTCGGAGCCAATTAGAGGGCAAGCGATGCTTGTGGGAAACGCGAGTCCACTCAGCTTCCATTCGCCATCATTTCAACAACAGTAACAACAACAATAGCACAATCAGAATAACAATGATTACTCCCATTGCAACAACAGCCGCAACAGCAACTGCGTGGTCTGCGGTTTCAACTCGACTTGTCAAATCGAGAACGGAGAAAACTTTTACCTTCCGAAAACCAGCGGAAACTCGGAAAATATTGCGGCGTGTGGGGGAGAGGGCGAGGGAGGGAAAGAAGACTGTGAAAAGGAACAAAAACGAGGCAAGGAGGGGGTCCAATAGCGGTAGACGTGGTCGGAAGAGCGGGATCGGGGGCGGCAGATGCAATGAGTAGTGAAATTTATGTAGTAGCGAGCGATTGGCGAACAAAACACACAAAAAGCGCTTCGAAACCGGCGAGAGTGAAAATCGCGGAGGAGGCGGAGGGTGAAAGAGCGATGGGGCTGAAGAAACTGCTCCGAATCTCGGAACCTCGTTAGACACGCACATCCGATGTCCCCACGAGTTGGCGGTCGTGCTCGTATTCGTGTTCGTGGTCGAGGCCCTGGCCCGGGGTCGAGCAACCGGCACCAACAACAACCGAGCTGGGGTCATCACTCCCATCACGAACGAGCGCCGGACGACGACGATGGCGTGAAGAACGAAAGCGCGCGCCAACCGGACGGCGGGCGTTGGTGACTGTTGAAAAGACCAGCAATTTCTACTTGTGCGACTCGGTGACACTGGTCAGCGAATGGAACGCGAATGAAAATTAACCGAGTTCCCCCCGGCTGCTGACCTGACCACATGCATCGCACTGGAGATTTCTCTTTCGTTCATCGTCCATTGTCGCGCCTCCCTCGCCGCTCGTTTCGGTGTCGTCGGAGGCTCAGAATGAGATGGGACTTCAATTGGAAGGCCTTCGTGGTACCCAGAAGGGCCGGGTCGATGAAGGTCCATAGGCTCGTTATGAAGGCAAGTCCAAACGACTTCAAACGACACAGCATGGGTCGAAGGGTTTTCTTCTCTTCTCTATCGTGTGCCTGTGAGTTGCTCAAATTCGCAAATCAATCTCCCTACCTCGATGTGTGTTTTGTTCCTTCTTATTCCAGCCTTCCAGCTTTATTGATGCCTGATTGTGCCGACAGCGCAGTTGGTGAAAGTCGCTCCCGGAGATGACACCAGGAGCTGGGTCTAGCTGGAGAAATTCCAAATCTCTCACTTTCTACCTTGAGGTTTCCATCGCCCCACCGTGGACATCAAACGATTCCCCACCAAGTGCATCGCTTATTCACCGACCGCGAAAACCTTTGCAAGTGAAATGGGCAGTTTTCTGTTTACGTCCACAGTTCGTTCACTTCGGGCTGTCTGACCGGATCAATTTGGCGAATAATGTCTGCAAGGAGCGGAATTTCCAATAGACAATTTCATTAATTTCATTTTGAATTCTCCGGCGGGGAGAACCACGCGACACCGAGCCCAAGCCAAAGTCGAAGTCGGAGTCGAACTCTTTGGCTCTCACACTCACGCACACTCAGGCGACTTGCTGGAAAGCCATAAACACCCGTCGGCAGCCAGGGAAACAACGACAACGACCCAGAGGTGCAGAGCAACAGGAACAACTTTGACCAACATCTGCACTTGTTCGTCTTCCATTCAAATTAAATCGACGACGAGGACGTCGGATTCCGATGAATACAACGACGACGACGATGATGACGGCGACAATGAAGTCAATATTCATGTTAATTTGGATGCTGATGATCGGTGTGGAAAATTGCAGCGAGTGCATCCGACGCGGTTCGCTTTGAAGCGAGCAAATTGACTTTATAGCTTTTGGGGCTTCTCTTCGCTCCGTCCCCAGCAGACAATTCAATAAATTCGGCAGAGATGGAACCGGTCGCGCGGCGAGGAGCGCGAGGGTCGGTCGGCCATGACCGTGGAAACCCGCAGTCTGTGGCTTATCGACTATTCTCAGGTGTTCGTAGCGACTCCCGACTCCTCCGCCGTCTTCTTCCTCTTCGTTTGCCTTTTCACCGTCTGCGCTTTGGCCAAACACACCTTCGTGTTGGCTGTTGTTATTGCTGTGGCCCACGAGGACCCGCCAAATGGCATGAAAGGCGGTGAGGGCGCCGAAAGGCGAGGCGAGGCGGGACGGGCAGGGGACGATGTTGTTGTCGTTGGCGGGAGTTGCTTTCACTTTTCTTGACATGTCACGTTTTCCGCTCCTCCGTCCCTCGCACACCCCTCCGGAGCAGCCACGGCGGATGCTGCTGGCTGGCTGTCCTGGCTCCTGGCCAAAGTGCAACTGGATGATAAATCACTCGGCAGAGAACTGACTTTTTGTTGTAGCTCGGCATGAGGGCTCTGTTGTCGGTGGACGGGACGCGGCGCCGCAGCTGCACCCTGGAGCACGATTAGTTGGCTCGCAGCCTCCCGCGCCGGACCCGGTCGGTGCAAGTCGTTCGTTGCCTCCGACCTGGCCGTCGAAAGGTTCGGGTTGAGGCCCCCGATCCAGGTCAGCCATGAAAATTCACCGTTTCCCACTCGCCCTCGTCGCCGCGTCCCCATCCTCCGTCCTCCGATCGATTCCGCCCCACTCGATTGTGTTTCGATCGAGGCGAATCGAGTCGACTTGGAGAAGACGAAACGGCGCCAACTGGAGCCAATCGGGCCGGTGGAGTGGTGGGCTGGAGGGAAGAGGAGTGGGGGGCGACGTCACTGGGGACAACGCAATGATTGTCGCCGCAAATGGTGGCGGCGTTGCCGGCGACTAATGAAGAGAAGCGGCGAACGTAATCTCGAGCAAATGGATCCCGGCGGGCGATGCCGGCGGACGGGTCCCTGGAGCGCTGCCTGTTGCTGTTCGCGACTGCAAACGGGCAGGCGGCGCATCTGCAACAGCGACATCCACTCTAACAGGGGTCTTTTGCAGCCGGAGTGGAGGAGAAGAAGAATTCACTTAAGCGCGCGACCGAAGAGAGGTGGGAACGAGGGGAGGTCGAGTTGGGAAACAGAAAACGACGGAGAGTGGTAGAGGGAGAAGAACAGCGCGAAGAGGAGGATGAAAGAGGGATAGAGAGAGAGAGAGAGAGAGAGAGAGAGAGAGAGAGAGAGCGAGATTAATGGCTGTGCAGAGAACGAAGATGGTGTCGGCGTTGCCAGCTAGTGGAATGGATTGTCGAATGGTGATGGGATCCTCGATGAGGTGAAACCGTAATTTAATTTAATTTTCCAACAACAACCACGTACTAACAACAATAATATTACCAACAAACGACAACGCAGACAGCAGCAACCATAACAACAACAACATCAATAATAATAACAACAACAAGTAGGACAGAGACAAATGGAAAATAATGACAACCGTAGCTCAAACAACGAAACGAAAAATAGCGAAAATTTCACCGCGATTCTCGAGCGCATCAACGCGCACAGTGGGCCAAGCGGGCAGACCCCATGACCAACTGGCCGTTGTTCCACAGTGCCGAAACTGCACAAAATCTGTCGCAGAAAAGAAGAGCAACAACTCCTAGAGCGTCTGCGTCCCACGGTGCACGCGTGCCTCTCGCAGATGATCGACAGAGACAGGGAGGGGAGGGCGGCGAGCAGGCGCCTCGACTGCGACTGCCATGAGATCCGGCGAGACGCGTGACGTCTCCAGCATTTAATTAAACCCAGCACAGCCTCGCTCGCCCTCCTCCCGCCCGATCGGCGACTAAGCAGCTCGCCGTGAATCCGCTTCAGGAGGAGTCTTTCGGAACACGCCAGGACCTCGGCACGGCCCCCCATCCTCGCCCCACGCCCCTCGTCGGTGTCGCCACTGATTGATGGATGCCGGGCGGAACGAGTCGTCGCCGGTGCTGGCGGAATCGGTGTCGATGCTGCCGCTGGCGTCGTTGAATTCCTGATGTTGCTCACCTTCCTCCAGTTGTTGCTGTCGTTGATGCACTCGCGCGCTGCCCCTAATTTTCCAGCGCCGACCGTCCGGAGCATCGCCACCTTTTGACCGCGTCGTCGTCGTAGTCGTCATCGTGGCCAGATGGCACACTGCACTCACACATACACGTTCAGGAACGTCTAAATGCGGCATCACGTGCGAGCGGTGAAACGATTTCGTCCGCCGAATTCACTGTCGCCGATGCTGGCGAGTTTCACCTCGACGCGAGTCTCCTCGGAATCTCACACCAGACGACGGCGGCGGCGACGAACGAGCAACGAGCACCGGTGAATCCCTCGAGGCGCCGCCGTGCCCAAGGGTCGACGTCTCTCTCTCTGTCGCGCTCCCTCCCTGCAGCGCCAATCAAGAGCATGAGCAACTCAATCATCGCTCGGTGATGGTGAGAAAGTCGCGCTCGCCGGCGAAGGAGTTCCCTGGGTGTGCGGCGCAAGGGGCCGGCGGTGGAGCGGGCGCGGCGTTGCCGTACAGAGCGGTCCAGGCCAGGCGGCAGGTGAATGCGTGGCCGGGGGAGGGCGCGAGGGAGGCGCCTTAGGACGCATTGTTTGCCTCTCCATTTCCGACTGCGCGCATCGCACGTCGAAGTCCCGACATTTGGGTTAATATTTGCATATGTTGGCGGCCGGCTGTTGTCGCTGCAGCGCTGCCACCCTTTGCGGCGCGTGCTCCTCGGCGAACCACACGCGGCGCTGCATAGGATTCGCCTCAAGTGCAGCGTGATTGGAGATGTGTCGCCTCGAGATGGTGCGCAGAGCCGTGGAAATGGGGGCGAGATCCCGGAGAAGCCGAAGCATTCACTCGCGATAAGGGCTTTCATTTGGTTGCCCAGAGAAGTTGTTGCTGGAAACTCACAATCGCCATTCTGGCGAATTTCATATGCACGTCTTGCCCCTTCTGCCGTGGTTTGTCTGCACCCAACGCGAGATGAAAGCTCCACCTGCTCGTGATTGCAGTCGGCGCTCTCGCCGACCTGAAGTCCGCAGCTGACAACCCTAGGCCCAAATTAGCAATTCGTTGGAGAGTCACGGTCAGTTGGCTCCGACGTCCGCCGTCCCTCCTTCGATGCGCTGTCTTCTCCACCTCTTCCTCTTCCCCTTCCCCTTCCACTGCGGGTCAAGTCGTCTCGATTTCGTTGGTTTCTCGCTTTCCGCGGTGCCTTGGCCCAAAGAGGCCACGATCGCTGTCCGCCCGTCCGTTTGTCGGTCTGTCGGTCTGTCTTCGTCTATCTGTCCGCTCGTTCGCGAGGCTTCCCGGTCTCTCGGCGGTGGATCACTGGATCTCGGCGCTGAATTTGTTGGAAAATTAAGTGAAAGTGAAAAGGAAGAAAGTTAATGCCAGGCAATCAGGGATCGGATCGACCGGAGATCGGCTGTGCCCAAGTACTTTCAGTCTCCGGAAGGCATCGGGTCAAATGGGCGGTGAGAGGAGGAGAGGAAAGACTTTCGACAGGTTGTTTTCAACAGTCTATCGTCGACTTCTGTGGGCCGACGACAATCGAACCAAAGTCAACGAGGCCCTGTAGCTTTCATTCATCGCAGTCTTTGTCTCGTTCTTATCGGCCATCGATCCAACACGAGGAAAACTAGTTGGAGTCCACGACGATTCAGAGAGCCGAGAGCGTCCTCGTCGCGGGGGGCGCGGATCCCGATTTCTTGGTAATCGGATCGGAGCCACTGTCGCTCCAGAAACCTCCATTTTGCCCATGCCTAACTTCCTACCAACTGGACGATGGGTGTATTTGTTTGCATTTATCGCCGGCTAATTAAGTGCTGCCGGTGCCAGTGCGAAGACGTGCGAGAAAGTTATATGTTATGGCTAGAAACCAGCACCGCATCGCACCAAGGCCGAAATACCGACGAAGTAGCACATGGAAAACCATGGCTGAAAAATGTAGTCCACTGTGGGTCCACCCATACACCCTCACACACTGCGAGCTGTGTGAGTGTATCCGAAATCACTCTCCCGTAAAGTTGACTAAATGCAAGATATTAAGATAGGCTGTAATGAAAACACCGACTGTTTCGTGCCAATGAAGCAATTACCATTTGTGTTTTTTAATTGAAATCGACTGCAGCCGTCGACGGTACATCGAGAGAATGGAACGGGTAATTCTGGGGTCGTGGCAACCATCGCCGACTCCATGCTGGGGATACTAAGTGGCAATGAACCCAGTAGGAAGTGGGACCACGGAACATTTCCAACACTAGTTAGGAACTGCTCCAACGAACGAGATATTTGTGTGTTATTTTGAAGGTTTCATTATTGACCTATTTCTTTATAGATCAAATTGAAATCACTCGCTCGTCCAATCGCTCGAACATGATCTGCGAATCGAATTAAGTGACCTTACATTAACACTATCATCCAAAATCATCTTTCTCCCAGTGTACTTCCGTCAAGTATACGTCTTCACACTAAGCAGATCGTCGCCAAAGAGCAAAACAAAAAATGATAACAAGAAATCCAACGCGTTCGTGTGCGAGGAAAAACTCGCTATCAAAAACACAGTCGAAGAAAAGTCGAGCGGCGGAGGTAAATAAGTAGAAATACAATAGTAAAACCAAAACCGAAAGAAAGTTTCGTATCGATCCGAGACCCGATAAAATCGCGAGCGAAACTGCTCGACGATACGGACTTCCACAGCATTCGACCAATTAGCTCCGAGAAGACGAGGGCGCCGGGACTGCGGTGGGGCGGCGGACGGGCTGCGGAGGGGGCGTGGTGCGACGATTAATCGGGAGAAGACGCGATGGAGATGCGCCAAATTAGCAACGAAGCTTGCAATTTTTATGCATCCACGCGCGGATCGCGAGGCTGTCGGCGCACCGCGAATGCACTACTGGCATGAACATTACGCTCTAAATAGCCACACACACACACACACGTCCCCGTCCCCGTCCAGCGCGGCGATGCTGGCCCAACGGGAGTCGGCGAGAAAGAGGCAGAATCGATCTGGTCCAGAAGACGCCGGCAGCCGGCAGGTAAAGTGTATAAATTTGATTGGCAACCGGGCGCAGAGGATCAGTTCACGCCATCCGTCCAGAGCTTCGAGAGGTCTGCGAGCTTCCCAGGAGTACGAGAACGCGCACGCGAACGCACAGCCACACACACAGAGACCACAGAGACCCACTCACCGAGTCCCGCATACGCAGGATACGCGCCCAGCACTGCGCAGACCAAGGACCGCGACAGCCCCAGACAGACAGATCTCGGACACCAGACGGACAGACATCATGGATACCCGGCCGAAGATGTTCATCGCGCTGCTCTTCGTGGCCCTCGCCCTCGCCGTCGCCCGTGCGCAGCAGACGCCGGCAGCGCAGGAGTCCTCGACAGCCTCCTCGACCACGAAATCGGCGTCGGCGTCGGTCGGCCGCGGGGCGACGCTGCTGGACAACGGCATCTCGCGCACCCTGCGCCACATCTACACGCACTGCGTCGACAGCCCGGGCGGCAGCAGCGGCGGCGACATCTTCTGGTGCCTCAAGGTCCAGGGGGCCAAGTTGCTGGGCCGCGCCCTCAAGGTGCAGAACATCAACGTCTTCGACGGGCTGTCGATCGTGCGGAAGGCGGGCGAGAACGAGCGGGAGACGCGCACGGGCCGGGCCGGCGGCGGGCACGACCTGAACCTGAGCAACCGGGACCTCGACCAGCTGTCGACGAAGAGCCTGGACTCGCTGCTGTACGAGCGCTTCGTGCGCTTCGTCCAGAGCCGCCAGCTGCAGGTGAACCTGCCGCGCCTCCTCGTCTTCGGGCAGCGCAACAGCGAGACGCTGTGGCAGCAGCTGCTCGGCTGGTTCAGCGGCGCGTGGGACACGTCGTCCTCGTCGTCGGACGGCGGCGCCTCTGAGGGCAGAGACAAGAAGAAGGACGACAAGAAGTACCTGGGGCCCTTCATCGCGGCCGTGCTCCTGAAGGCGGGCATCCTCAAGATGGCCTACCACTCGATCGCCATCGTCGCCGGCAAGGCCCTGATCGTCGGCAAGATCGCGCTGATCATCAGCGCCATCATCGGACTGAAGAAGCTGGTCTCGCAGGAGGGCGGCGAGAAGACCACCTACGAAATCGTGAAGCACCCGCAGGTCCAGCAGAGCCACACCTACTCCTCGAGCCACGCGGGCGAGTACGAGGGCGGCCACGAGGGCGGCGGCGGCGGGGGCGGCTCCTACCACCGCAGCATGGACGACGAGATGATGATGCAGGACAAGGCCTACCACGCCTGGGTCCCCACGAAGGTCTCGTAAGAGGCGATCGACCGGAGGACCGAGCCCAATAGCGATGGAGCGAGCGGTTGACGAGCGCGCGAGAGAGAGAGACAGATAGTAATGGGAGAGGCGCCGAGCCCTTGCCGTGCCCTTGTCCAGCACCAGAGATCTTCACCAAAGAGTTTCGTTTCAATCGTTTATTTAAGTCTACATTTAAGTGTGTAATAATTATTTACAGGAACTATCGGCGAGTTTGCATAACACTAAACCTAAAGAACTCTCTAATAAATAATTATAAATTAAACTGTTACAAATGCACTCTTTCATTCCATCGAATTCGACTACAGGAATCCCGAGGTCGGCGTCTGGCGCCGCCGGAAGTCGTGGCCCCCGGGACTCTTGTACGAGTAGCCACCGTGCGCGCCGGGCGGGGGGGCAGCGTCGTCTCCCTCGTCCCCGGCTGGCGGCTCCGACACGTCGTGGCTGTCGTGTGCGTCGTGGACGACATCGACATCGTGGTCGTGGTCGTGGCCGTCCTCCTCGACCACCTCGAGCTTGGTGTAGTCGTACGGCATGCTGCGATGCCAGCCCGAGCTGCTGCCGTGGTCGTGTCCGTGCCCGCCTCCGCCTCCTCCGCCGCTGGTGACGATGACGTGGTCGGTGCCTCCGCCGCCGCCGCCGCCGCCCTGGCTCTTCTTGAGACTTCCCTGAAAGTAAACTCGTGAGAAGAGGACGTCCTGTCCGAGGTGCAGAGCGAGAAGGGCGGGGTTCGTGGAGGGGCTGGAGTCGGCAGAGGACACTTCCGTTCGCTTCATTCTCTCATTCTATGGCTCGTTCTCTGACCTACGGTCTGACTAGTCTTGTTCCGAGGCGCTCTGATCGACAAATATCGCATCGTGCTCGCTCCACTGACAGTGATCGAATCGAATCTCGCCGAGAATCCACCTGAGAGTCTCTCTGAGAGCAAAGGTCTTCGCCGACCCCAAACATTCCAAGCCAGAAACCCAGTACTTCTTGCTCCGACGCTTCTGGCGTCGCTTCGCTCGGCAGAGACTGTGAGCCGGCTCGGAGGTCACGTCTCTTTACTTACGAGGACCGAAATCAGCAACGCGATCTTCGCCATCACAAAGGCCGCTCCCGCGATCAGAATCACCTTCCCGAGGAACATTTGCGCCAGCATTGCCATCAGAGTCATGCCACCCATCATGGCCATGTGCTTATCTTTGTCCTTCTTTTTGCGTCCTTTAAGGGGAGTTTTTTTATGTGAATTATGTAAGTACCAGATTTTTTGTTTTTGCTTTTTTTTGTACTTAGAACTATATTTCTTTATACTCTTGCGACCTGAATTAATTTGCGCAATTTTATCATCTACTATGCCATTGAATATACGAAGCGTACCTTCATCCCCAGCTGCCCCCGTGTCGGGGGTCGGGAGCGACGGCGACGGTGCCGGCGCCACGTGCGTGACCAACGTCTGGACGTCGTCCAGGGCGTCCGAGATGCCGGACCCGATGGTCTGCAGGTCGGGCGTGGGCAACTTGAGGCGGATCGAGCGCGCCCGGGCCAGCAGCAGCAGCTTGTCGCCGATGCGATCGCTCAGCGACCGTTGCTGCCGCGTCTGCGCGGGGCTCCTCCAGCCGGCGGCGTCGACGTCCGCCGGCTCCGCGCTCCGCTCCACCGCCATGAAGTCGCCGTAGTGCCAGGTGGAGTTGTCGTGCAGCGCCTGGTCCAGCGTGTCCAGCAGCTTCGCCTCGAGGCACGCCCACCGCTGGCTCTGGCCCAGGCAGTGGGCCAGGGTGCGGCCGAGTGCCCGGGCCGAAAACTGCGGGTAATCCTTGGGCACCGTGATGCAGAGGCTCGTCGGAGGCCAGAGCGCGGCGAGCAGGAGCAGCCGGACGAGCGCCGATCTCTTCCAGAAGTACGAGGAGGCGGCCATGGTGCGTTGATGGGATGGAGTTCGGTTCGATTCGAGGTAGGGCGAGTTTCGCGCGAGACTAAAGTGGTTCGCATGGGGGCCTGGGTATTTATAAGCGGCTCCAATTCGATCGATGCTAATGACAGACGGCTGCCAGCTGCCGGTAAGAACTCTCCGGCTCAGCTCTCATGCCGTCTGCGGCTCCACCTGCCGCTATTAGCGTGCTTGCAAACCAAGGAGCCTCCGATTCATATCTAATCATGATGAAAAACCCATTCTCGACCCTCGCGCAGTGGGAGTGAACTGAACCTTGAAAGTGGAGAACGGAGATTCGGGGAAAAGCCGACGTCGCCGGAGCCGGCAGTCGGTTTTACTTTCTTCGACGTCTCCGTGACTAAGAGGTCTTCATTATGTATTAATTGCAGCCACTCAGACCGGGGCTTCTGGATCCGCCTGGCTGCCGGCGTCAACTTTTGTTTTCTGTTTACATTACACGACCTGCGGCCGGCTGAAAGAGGGGCGAGGGCGGCCCAGCCCTGATCGATGCCTAGACATGCCCTTCAGAACCTCTGAGGGCCACCTGGGCCTCTTACGTAACGTCGCTTAATTCGCAGCATCTCGACTCCCATTGAAAAGCATTGCCCGAATCCCTTCCATGGCTTTATTTTACGCTATCATTCGGTTCTTATGTCTAGTGGACCCGCCCGAGCGACGAGCGGCCGTCACTTCACCTCGACCACCTTCCAGCCCAGCCGGTCGCTGGCCATGAACTTGTACGGCTCGTCGTCCTCCTCGTCGTAGGCGCTGGGCCCGAACTTGCCCGAGGGCGCCGCGCGCAGCTTCCCGCTGCGGTCCTGCATCGTCACCTGCTTCTCGTAGTCGTAGAAGCGGTCGACGGACGGACCCGTCGGCGTCGCCGGCACCGGCCGCGAGACGAACTCGCGCGGCTTCTCGTAGTTGATCTTGCGATCCGTGCGCTTGTACGGCGAGCTGTTGTGGTGGAACTCGTCCTCGTCGTAGTGGTTGTAGACGGTGGTCTTGCCGGGGAAGTAACCGCCGCCCCCGCCCCCGCCGGGGCTCAGCGGGTAGCCGTGGACGTGCGCATGTGCGCCGGGAAACCCGCCTCCGAAGCCGCCCAGGCCGCCGAGTACGCCCAGACCACCGCCGGCGGTCAGGGCTCCGCCGACGCCCAAAAGGCTGCTCACGTAGATGGCCAGCTTGGCGAGGAAGAGCGACTTCTTCAGCAGCAGGCAGATGCCGGCGAAGAGCAGCGGCACCAGTGCTACCAAGTTGAACTTCAGGCCGAGGAGGAACGGCACCAGGTACTGCTTGGCCAAGACGCGGGCTGCAACGGAGCGAACGTGGTCGACGGATTAGTCTGAGCCTAAAAGCGAGCCGCTCTTTGGCTCTTCTGCTGCACGCAGGCCTTCGCTACCCACCTGTAGAGGGCTCGTCGAAGCCGAAACCCCGCTCGGCCACAGCAGGGTCGAGCACGAATTCGGCGAGACTCTTCGCGTCAGCCGAGGGCCCGATCTTCAACATCAGGCCGGGGTACAGCGAGTCCATGTGGAACTCCAGACTGCGCTGGCTGAAGACGGCTCCGGCGTTCTCCAAGATGCCCCTGGCGAGATGAAGAGAACAGCACAACATGAGTCGGGGTGCACGGAGGCAGCGCGGTCGCCCACTGACCTGAAGTCCACGGGATCGGTGTCGAGGAAGTTCACCAGCGACCTGGCGGCCACACTGTCGTCCCGGGCAGCCACGAATCCCTGGGCCAGCGTGAAGTTGTCCTTCTCCTCGATGCTCTGGAGCATCGTCAACGCCGTCCGGCCGATGCACTCCCGGAGACTGGGGTGCTTCGACTGGCGGATGCAGTACTTGAACTGATCGAGGTTCTGCTCCGCCTCGGAGCGGACGACCCCGAGAACGACGGCGAGGGGCACCACCGACGACACCAGCAACAGCAGCCGCATGGCGAGCCGACCAGGATATCGGGACATGTGGAGAGCGGGAAGGCGCGCAGGAGATCTCGGAGGCGATTTGCGATGAAGGAACGAGGGAGGTCGGGCGCCGAGTGGACCGGGAAGACGCGTGCGAACAACTGAAACGGTGGGCCCGAAGCACCAACGGCTTTATAAGATCCACGGTGGCTGCGTGGCCTGAAGAGACGTAACTTTCGGCCCGGGCCACTTGCGGCGGACGGGGTCAGTGGAGCTCGTAATTACCGCTGCAGCCCCGAGTCCGCGGCGATTCGCGAACCGCGGTGGACAACGGAAGAGATCTCGCTTAGGCCGGTCGCAGTTTCCGCTTCTTGTGCCTGTCTGGGTCTCAGGCCAGCGCTAGCGCCAGCTCAACGCCATTGCCATGGTCGGTGGCTCCGTTGTCCGGTTTTCGCATGTGGTTCGCGAATCGTTATGCAAGTGGCACTTCTGCACTTCCATCTCTTTCAACTCTGGGTGGATTATGAAATCTGCGTCGGGCGTCCGACGCCCGCACCGAAGTGTGACCGGCCACCAGTGGAAGGCTGGAAATGGCTTCGTATTCGTATGATTGAAACTAATTTCCAGAGCCGAGGGCTTCCACACTTGCCTCACGAGGTCGACGGCGGCGCTAATGGAGGGTGATCACGTTTGGTGACATGTGAGGTAATTGACTTGTTGTTGTGTTGGTGCCGTCGCAATGTTCCTCACGAAGGGCATCTGCTGATGGGAGCAAACTGAGGCCGAAAGGTGGAAAATCTGAACATTAAACCATCAACTTTTACTAAATGTCCCACTCCAGACGTATCTGAAAATTAAGCTGCCTTCTTCTGGGACACTTCTGTAAAATTTTATGACATCGTTGAATACACCACAATTGTCCCATCGCCCCGACTCTTCCACGGCCAGCGCGCTCTAGTGTTCACGGAAATTTCAGATTCAAATACATTCGGGGACGCCGAGTTAACTTTCGTCCCTAATGAATTGGGCATTATTTTTCATTTCGCTCCGCTCCCCCTCGTCTCGCCCCGCTCGGTGTCGTCATTGGGAGACTTCGGACAATTTTCGAATAAATTTGAAGCAAACTCCTGAGGTCGATGGCAAGGAGCAGGGGCCGAGACTGACCCGCCACCAGCCGCCGTTTCGAAGGGTCATAAATCGCATATTGCGGACTTGAGGAGCCCCACGAGCCCCATAGAGTCGAGAGCACCGGAGACTCAACACTCGGTTTGATGGATCAGAATTCTTGATTACCGGCGAAATGCCCTTTCTACCGTTCCCAACAACGAACAACATCGACGGCAACTGCCTCTTCCGTTTGCTCCGCGGTCTCCCGGGGAGCTCGCGATGGAGTGGACTTCTCGAAAGGGCGATGGAAGGAGGGGAGACAGAGGCGATTTTGCGCTTGAGCGGGCCAAGTCGAACCGAGCTCGCCTCGCCGAAGTCCCCTCGCCAATGGAAACGAAACACAGGCGCGCATCGGCTCGGGAGGGAGAGCGAACAAGTCGAGCGGCGGTGCCTACTTTCGGGCTGATTGTGTTCGGTGTGGCGGCGTTGCCACCTCGCGACAAAGAGCGCCCGGTGGGGCGCCTCGAGACGAGAGCCCTTGAAGTTGCGATGAGTTTTTGTTGGGCTTCAGGGAGCGTCTTCCAAAGCCCTGATGAAAAAATGTATGTCGAGCGAAAGTTCGCAGACGCCGAGGACGAAATTAATGTGAAATGGAAATTATTTCGCCAGATTTGGTGGAGACTCCTCCGGTGGCGGACAGGGTGACATCTGCGAGCGATGAGTGTCGCGTGACAACAATTGCGACAATGACGGGGCCAGTGGCCACAACAACAACATCGCCATCGCGGCGAACACAAATATTGGGCTTTGGAGTTTCGCCAACTATTGCTGCCCTCGCCTATGCATGCTCTCTCTCTCTCTGTCCCATACTGTCTGCCGTTCGCTGTCAGTTGCTCTCGCATTGATCTGTCTATCGGTCTCGCAGGCTCCTCGCGTCCTCTCCCGGGGCTTCATTAGTGCCAGTCGGCGCCCTGTCCGTCTGTCTGTGGGCCTTGGTATCTACGTCCGTCCGCTGTCTGCCGTCATCACTTGTCGCCCGTCGCCCGTCGCTGAAATTACGAATCGAAAATCGATGTCACCCAGAATGAAAGCCGCCTTCGCTCGAGCCGCCGACGGCGCTGCCCTGGCCCGCTCGCATGGGTGTGTCCCATGTGTGTCATTGACATTGGCAGCACTGGCGGGCATTGCAATGCGTACTCAGTGGCCCGACTCCGCGGCCCTCTCGGCGAGCGCGTGTGTGTGCGGCCTGCATTGAAATATTGTATCGAATTCACTTTGTTCCAGTTATCGGCACGCCGCAGACCTCGGCGCGCACGGGGGGCGGGGAAATTGTTTCCATTCACGCCGCTCTGGCGCTGCTGCCACTGCGAGTACACGGCGAGAAATTCGGGGACGTCTTCCGCTGCTCCTCAATGGGTTCCATCAGCGAGGAGTGTCTATTCATTGCTCGCTTTGCTCTTGAAAATGGATTCGCCGTAACTCCTATTTTGCCTTGGTTGCCTATTATTCTGTTATTACATATTTTCCATTGACTCCTGGACCAGCCAGACCAGGGTGTCGTAATTCAATGTCGATGTTTTCCCATTAATTCTCCAATCTTTGGCGGTCTCGTGCCAGATCCCCGTCCCCGTCCCCGGCTTCCCTTCGGAACTGTTTTAGTAATTGCATGTGGGGAAAGGGATTCATCGTACTTCACGCTTCGCCATTCACCGTTAGCTTCAGTCCCCTCTTTGGGTGGATTATTTCAATGCTCGGCCCTGCTGCCACTTGAATTATCATCACAATGCCCGGTAATATTTTTTCATTTATTGCCCGACCCGCCGCTTGCGAATCCCTTCGCGCGCCCTTCGTTCGATTTCAATCTTCTCATATTTACTTTACTTTACTTTATTTTATTTTATCATGCACGTTAAGCTCCCTTGTCTTTCCGGAGGAATGTCGCTACCTCCTTCGTGCCTTCACCCGACCAAGGGGATCTCGTCCGTCCCTCGAGAAACGTCTTCCACATTGCTGTTTGATCTCCAGCAATCCGTCTCCCCCTTTTTTAGTCCCCTTTAATTGTTGATCGCACGTCTTTCTCGTCTCCTTCTCGCTGGCTTCTCGCTCTCCTCCGGGCCTCGTGGCTTCGCCGGCCCTCCTCCTCCCGGTTGGCTCACATTCGCCGCCGTGTGGCGGATCCGAAGGCGATCGCGATCGCAGCGCTTGGTGAAAGTGTTTCTCCGAGTCTCTCTCTTATTTATTTATTTAATCACATATTTTTCCCACTCGGCCGGCGGAGCTCTACAAGGCAACGGCAGTTGGCAACATTGGTGATTGGCTGTCTTAGTGGTTTGGCGGTTTGTCGTCGTCGTCGTCGGTGCTGTTGCCGTTCCCGTTGCCATTGCCGTTGTTCGCCTCTACAGCCGCGTTGCATGCCGACCGTTTAAAGGATGCAACGCTCGACCACAATTGAAAATGAAACTTTTCTCCGCCATCCGCCAACCACCGTCGTTCGACGCAAGTCAAGGTGAAAGTTAAAAGGTGAAGCGGCCGACCGACCGATCGACCGACGCTCGTGAGGAATTTCTTGGGATGCCATCGGATCCGCGGAGGAGCCGCCTCGCCGACGCTGCGACCCCCTGAACTGACCGACGCACTTTGGCGCCGATTTCAATATTTCATCCGACCTCCAGATCTCATCCGATTTCACAGAGACCCGTGGAGAAACTGTGGGAAACCGCAGCGAGGAAGGGAGTCCGCATCGCTTCTGGGGGGTGTGAATCCGTGCCGTGTTTGCTTTCTGCTGTTTTACTATAATTTCTATATAAAGAGATTGCCTGGATGAACAGGAGCGGGGTGAAAGAAAATCGTAACTAAACTGGCCCAAACACGAGATAATCCTTAATTGGTCAGGCATATAGTCGATGAGATCGGAGCTTATCTTAAGAGAAGCTATTGTGGAAAATATCTCAAGGATGTCGAACTGTAACTGATCGTTAGAATATAATCCCAAAATAATGAAATGTCCTGATAATGTGTTTAACAATTAGCTTTGCAAATAACGTGGTAATGCATGAATTTCAGTAGATCGAAACTGACACCTTTCACGGCTCGCGAAACAATTGTTATTACTATCTACTGGAACTAAATGCTTTATTTTTCCTCTGCACCCCACCTAGCTAATGAAATAAAAATGATCTACAAAGAAAAAAAATCAGCAATTGGTTTAACAAAAACTTTGATTTAATGTTCAAATGCTTTGATATCGATGAAAAATACAATTTTCTACTGCTTACAATTCTATTCGGGGCATAGACTTTGACATGTGATAACTGCGATAATGAACTGAAGTGTTTTTAAAGCTAATGGTGATGAAAGTAACAGAAAAGTTAAAGCAAGTGGAAAATATAAATGAAAGTAAAGCTTAGAGAGAACTTAGTGTAGACTTATATAGATGGAACAAGGTTGGTTCAAAAATGAACCAATTGCATTTGTACAAAGTGAAAACTACATACAAGTGTTTAGTAGAATAACTTATTGCTGGTATTAGAGTAGTCATGGTAGCTGTTGTCACGGACGGTTTGTACTTGGACATGCATTCAAAGAAAAATATGTGAGAAAAGTAGATGAAATGATAAAAGTTCGCAATGAGTACAGTTCAGTTGAGTTTCGGATTGAGCTTGAGTTTAGTCGAGATGAGTCAAGTTGAGGTAAAACGTAATAAAGCTCTGAGTTGATAGTGTTGCCACCTTGAGTAAGCGCTAAGTGTATGAGTAAAAATTGAATAAAGCTATGAGAGATAGAGACATGTTACAAGAGAGTGGGAAAGAGAGATACCGGTTAGATTGAAGAATGAAGCGGAATATGAAAAGAAGTCTTAAAATAGAAATTGAACGAGTGAGAGAAAACAGAATCAAGTGCTTTTCGCGGACTTAAAGATAGCGGAAAGTGGGGAATTTAAGTAGGAGTGGGTTGTGTTTAGTGGTTTTGTATTTTTCTGCACATTTGCTTGTTTGTTTGTTGTTTAGTTGCTCAATAAATAAATAATTTAAATAAATAATATATTAATTATGTTAAAACGAAGATGGCGACGTTCTTTGAATTTGAATTTGATGGTGTTGTGGTTGTTGCTGTCCGATGGATTCCGATTCGGCCTCCATTTCCGTTTCCACCCAGGGTCACAGACGGAACGCGATCTTCCTCCGTAGCTCGGACCTCAAATTTCTTTCGGGATCAGGATCTGAGGATATATTGCACACACTTCTCGTCTCCTCCGTCTCCGCCTCCCGCGTCTGCGCCTACTGCTGGTACGCGGAGTAGGCCAGGTCCTGGGCCTCGCGCAGCGAGCGGCCGTAGCTGTGCTCGTCGTGCACGTGTGGGTGGGAGACGACCTCGTAGCTCTCCTTCTTCGACTCGAGCAGCTTCTTCAGGCCGATGATGCCGGAGAGCAGGAGCGCGATCTTGCCGATGACGAGCGCCTTGAAGGAGATCAGGGCCAGGAAGCCGATGGCCAGGGGCAGGAGGGCGGCCATCTTCAGCTTGAAGAGCATCAGCAGGGGCAGCAGGTACTTCTTCTTCTCCTTCTTCTTGCCGCGGGCTGCACGTGCATGGGGACGGGAAGAAAGAGAAAGTTGCGGTGAGTTTCGCCCAACCTTGATGTTATGTTATGAAATAGCGAGCGAGCCTTTAATTTGCAATAATAATCCGTTCCCGGAGCCGGGCAGGATGTGGCCGCGAGGCGATGTCGAGAATCCGGCCTCGATGGGCTCGAAAGACGAGAGCCGAGAGGGAGCGGATCAGGGGAACCTCAGCGATTATGGGAGAAAAAGAAAGCACTCGGTGCAGCGGCGGGAGGGCGAAGAAGAAACACCGAATGCGTGACCGAAGCGTGCGGAAGGAGGAGGGGAAGCAGAAGGAGAAAAGAAACTGCGAGGCGGCGAATGTATCAATTAAAAGCCAACAACAATGGCAAAGCACCACCAACAACCCAACCACAACAGTAACAACGGCGAGCAATGGGGGCGAGGGACGGAAAAAGTTGCTTGGAATTCACAATGTGGAACGGATCATGTTTGTATTTATGCTGCTGTTGTTCTTGTTGTTGCGCTGTGCAGTCGGCGGCGGTGGTGGTGCTGGTGCGGCTGCCGCTAATCGTGAAATTAAAACTTGGTCAAAGCATCCGCAGCCGCGGCGCAGTGGACAGCGGCGGCAACAACAACGGCCACAGCCCCCACCACCACACCACCAGCACATCCTACGTGCAACGGAGCGGCCGCGCGGCGCCGGGACGCGGGCAGGAATTTCTCATCTTGACCCACTTCCGAGCCGTTCTACTTGCACGGCCGCGTCGACTCACGTCTCCACCAGACTCGGCCAGCCGGGCCGGGCGCATCGGGCCTTGTCTCGGCTCGTCTTGCCTTGGCTTGCACTGGTCGGGCTCGGTCGATTTGGGCCGCAGGCGCCCAACTTGGCTTGCACTTTTCTTCCCGGGCCCGGTTGTGGCTGTGGCTTCTGCGATTCGCGGAAAGCCGCACCTACCCGACGACCGATCCGTCTGTGCGACTCGGCGTGCGAATTTTGGCTCTCGGTTCGCAGCCCGTTTTCGGTCGCCGCCGTCGCCACCGCAGTCGGCGTCGGCGAGCCCGCACCGCTTATTAACCGCTCTTTATGGCCATAAATAATTAACGCCTATTTAATGGCTTGAGCAATGAGAAAGTTCCCTGCGATCGCGCGCCGCCCCAGCCCTCTTGGCGAAGATAAGTGGCCTAGATAAGTCGGACGGCTAATTCCAGCAAATTGCTTCGAAACGCTTAAAGGGAATTCATGAAAGGGAAGACTTTGATAAAACTTCGGATCAGACATGCAGACAGTCTGGTCTTCAAACGAAATCGGGGAAGAAAAGGCAAATTCGCTCCTTCTCACACTAAATCTCAATTCGAAAAACTATGGTAGGACCGCCCCGCCTCCCCCTTTCCTGCTGTCTCGCTCATTCCGCCCGTCGAGTTCACGCAATTTCGGATGCCCCGACACACGACGTCAATTCGAATTCATTCGCCTCAAGTTTTCCCCTTAAAAGTTTTCCTTCCACCCATTGCGATTCACTCGCAGTTCGCACACGTGAGCCCCGGCACTTATGCGAGCGTTGGCAGCGCGTGCCGCGCCATGGCGATGCTGCCAGACTCATTTAATGATTGGGTAATTGCTCGAGAAGCCGCGCGAGGCGAGGCGAGGCGAGGCGAGAAGGCCGCGAGAAATCTGGCACGGAGTGTTCGGCGAATCGTTGTCGAAACGCAGATCCTCGTAAATTATTTCATTATTTCCCTCCTGCTCTGCACTGCTTCTCCCTCGCTCCTTTAATACCTCTCACTCTCTGTCTCTCACTCGCTCCATTTCCTTGCCCCGCGCTGCACTTCATCCCTCGTTTGTTAACTATTCCTATCGCGATTGTGCACTTGCTGCCTAGAGTAGTTCTTGCTGGCGAATGGATTTCACGGATTCCCGCTGCACGGAGGCTCCCCACTTGTCAACCTGCCGCTCCATGGACTCCGCCTCCTCCCTCGGCTCCCTCCCGCCCAGCTCGCCGCCATCCCCTGCTCGCTTCCAGCCGCCAAGGAGGCCGCGTATTGACAGCTGAGACCAGGACGGACGGCGACGACCTCAATAAGGCGAAGCGCGCGTTTAACCGTAAAAACAGGATCTGACGGATTCCCAGGCCGCTCGCATCGGCGATAACCCACATAGGCGAGCACGAGCATTCACCGCCAGTCGACCTCCTTCGACCCGCCTCCTCCTCGTCGTCCTCTCCCGCCACCCAGTCGCGCTTCCCAGTGCCAGCTGCAGCTTTCCTTGCAGCCGCAGGCCTCGTCGCCGTCGATCGCCGTCCGTCACCGGCGCGAGCGGGCTGCCAGCACCGTCTACCACACCGCATCGTGAACCAACCGCCTCCCCGGCCATCATGTGTGCGACTTACATTCTTCCAGGGCGCGCTGCATGTCCTGGATGGAGTCCTTGGGCACCTTGAACTGCAGCGTGTGCGTGCCGAAGAAGCGCGCTATGCGCTCCATCAGCAGGGCGTCGACCTCGTTTTCGCGCGCCTCCGCCTCGTTTGGCAGCGCGATCTCGCTCAGGGAGCGCCCGACCGGGATGTCGTCGGTCTTGATCAGCTGGATGCCCTCGGTCAGCTTCACGTCGCCGTTCTCCGTGTCGAAGTAGTGCAGGGCGCGTTCCTATGGAGAGGGAGAGAGAGAGATGTGTGAGGAGTTGGCATTGACAGGAGGGAGGGAGTGCTAGAGGCGGTCAGATTGGGATGGGTGGAGTTCAAGAGCCCTCAGTAGACGTCGCCGTAATTCCTTGTATGATGCAGAGCCTTCGATATTCGCAATGCACAAGTTCTTTACGGGCAAGTTATTTATAGACAAGCTATTTATAGACACATTATCTAGACGAGTTGCGATTAATGACGGAGAGTACTGAATTAGTTTCTGCACTTCACAGCACTCAAGGCGATTAAGTGCTGTCCTCGACATGCCCGGCTTGCACTGGGCGAGGCAGTGAACAATTGAAAGTCACTCATACGCTCCACAACACAAGGCGATTGATTATCCTTTATTGCGTCGCACTCTTCGGCCGGAGTCTCCTCCGCCTGTCCGCCAACCCTCGCCTTCCCTGCCGTGGACGGGTGGGGGGGCACCGGCTTCGCTTACCTTCATGCAGAGGACCATCGACTTGTCGCCGCAGTCCTTGACCATGCGGAGGGCGCTGCTGAGCAGGTTGTCGGTGTCGGAGGAGGCGCCGCCGGCTGCGGCGGAGGCGGTGGCCACCAGGGCGAACAAACACACGAACTTGAACATCGTTTTGCTGTTGGTCTCTCTTGGCTAGGGCTCGTTTGGCGCTGGGCTTCGGTTGGCTTGGCTGAAATCCACACGTTCGTCCTACTCGGGTATCCTGTGGCGGCGGCGGCGGCTGCTGAGGCTACGCTGGAGTCAGTGCAATGGACGGTCAGAAGGCAACCGGTAAACTGTGACTAGAAGACGGCTGTGGATCGAGTTTTATTCCCGGCTCAATGAGCGCGCGACACCAACAACAAACGGCAAAACAAACCGTACAGCGACAACAACCACAGCGTCGACAAGTTTTATGCAGGCAAAATGTTTTCTTCTTCGCTTCCTCTTCCTCCTCGTCTTCTTCTCCGCCTATCCCCAACACAGCTGCTGCTGCTGCTGCTGCTGCTAGTGGTCGGCGTCTGCCTCTTCTTCCTTTGCTACTCCAAGTGTCTCCTCGCACACATTTGTCTACGATCAGAGAGTAGTAACAACAACAGCAACAACAGCAACTGCTGCGATGTATGACTTCGTCCAACGGTCGCATTGAATGCGTGGAGCAACTGCGCCAACAACAACAATTACAGCAGCAATACCAAAGCGACGACGATGACGGCGACAACAACAACTACTTGGCTTCTCTCTCTCCAATAACAACCGCAACAACAACGACAACAGCACTTATATTGGCCAACGAGCTGAGCTTAGAATTTAAATAAGCTCCGTCGCACTCTTTCTTGCCCCGTCCCGCTCGCGCCTCGCCTCGCCCCGCCGCGGTCCCCGATCCGCCGTCGTCGTCGTCGGCGGCTTCGTGTCTTCCATTGACTCCGACTCCCGAGAGCACGACTCCAAGCAACGACGTCGTCGTCGCCGGCAGAAGCAGCAAAGGCGACAGGAGTTGTTGCTGTTGTTGTTGTGACGACTGGTGCCAGCATTTGTTTTGGTTCAGAAGCCAATTCCTGCTCTTGTTTATATTGCTATTGTTGTTGTCATCGTTAGCAGCAAAAGTTGTTGTTATTTGGACAACATATGCACGAGAAGAGTAACGGTGTGAAGCACAGTGGAGCAAGCATACAAATTCTTTTCGCATCACCCGGTAGTGGAAAATATAACGAGAGATGGCGCGGCTTCTTGTGAAAATTAATATCTGATATTGAATAATAGAAAAAAGAAATGGGAATCTGAATTAAAAAATTAAATTCCAACAATTTGGTTCTAGAACTTAAAAACTGTTTTTGCTTCAAATACTTCATGTTATTCTTTGGTATATTTAAATTCACAAATGCATCCACATTTTCCGATATGAGAAACTGGATGTAAGGTTTTAAGAAACGTCCTCGTCCTTTCAGCTTTGGAAGTTCTACTGCAGCACTCGTCGCTCACAGTACAGAACTCCAGAAACGACGCCGCACTTTATGGCGAGCGAGAAGACAGCGATTTATGGTTTGCGCTTCGTCTTCGTCCCACTGTGAGTTGCCGCTCGCACGCGCTCCGAACTCTCCACGGAGCTCTCGGGAGCCGACGGCTCCACTCGCAAGCCAGGCAAAGCTCGCGATCTCCCCCGTCCTCACCCTCTGCGATTGAGAGTGTGGAATTCCGCGTGAAACCGCGGCGCCCGGCGTTGGTCAAGGGCGGCCAGGGGGACGGACGCGGGCCGTCGACGCACTTGATTAGCGATGGCGGACACGTGATGGCGGGCGTGAGGGCTGGCGCGGGGAGGTCGGTCGTGGTGGGAGGGAGGTCGACATCTGGTTTAATCTCCGAGAAGGGTCGCCAAGTGGGCGAAGGATCGAATGCGACACTCGCAGGAGGGACGAACGGCTGAACCGAGGGCTGGATGCCGCCTCCCTCCCTGCGGCTAATAATTGCTTTTGTGTAAAATCATAGAAATACTGGGGGAACCGCGTTAGAGAGGGGGAAGGAGGAGGTGAAAATAACTCGTTTAAATTGAATAATAAAAAAGTTTCACTTTAATTTTCGCTCTTTTTCCTCTCCACTTACTTTTATATCACTTCATTTTATTTCATTTGATTAAATTTACTCTAGTAAAATTTTCTATTTTCTATTTTCATTTCGTTGCATTTTAATTCAATTGCCTTCCAAGTGTTTCTCTTCCGTTGCTCTAATTTCTGCCTTCATTCTTCTGGCCTCTTCTGCTCGTTTCTTTTTTAAGTGCCGTGATTTACCGGATCATTTGCCGTTGTTGTAGTTGTAATATTAGCATTGTTGTTGTGGCTTGAGTTCATTCGATTAGCATATCATAAATGTTGCCAACGACCACACGAACAGCCACAGCTGCAGCAACAACTAACACGGTTGCCACAGCACTTTCCTTCCTTTTGTTGTAATAATTTTCTAATTTTATGTTTTCCATGAGACCACGAGGAAAGTGAAAGACAAAGTTTCAATTGAATTTACTCGCAACATCCTGGCGCTCCCAACCTACCGACCTACGACCTATGACTAAGGACCACGCCCGCCCCGCCCCTCAAGATCCGGTGGTCTCATAGAAATTCCCTGGAAAGTACTTGTCTAACTGCAGTATCGTTCCTGTGGCCGGAAATGAGCTTCAGCGAACCGGAAATGGAATTTTATAATCGTATTACATCACTCGATTTTATCGCAGTCACATGAATGAGCAGACAGACGTCGGGACGGACGGACGGATGGCACAAGTATTGGAATCAATCAATCAATAAGAGTAACGATTTCCATTTAATTTCGAGTGTAAAGAAGCGATAAAAATAACAGTTGGCAGAGTCTTCTCTTCACGTTTATTTCTTTTCATTTTTATTTCCCGCTACTTTTATTTGCATTCGACGAATTTCATCGGTGTCGGTCGCCGTCGCTGTCGCTGTCGCCTTCGATGCGGATGTGGGTCTTTGGGTCTGCGCACACCGGCAGCCAGTCGCGGTAGGGCGGGGACGAGGTGTCGACGAGTTGTTTATGAATTGCTTAGCTGAGAATTTGAGTTGTTGTTGTTGTGGAAGGTACCTCCACACATTCAACAGCGCGTACGTCGCGCCCCCCCCGCGCCACTGTCGCTGTCCCGGCCGGTGGCAGCGGATTTCGCTTTCAACCGAAGTGAAGCCAGTGAAACCAGGGGCAAAGCCGCGGACGCGGGGACGCGGGGTGGGAACGTTAAATGGGTTAAACTGGAGTCGTCGCTGTGGGAACGCGGAGGCAATTAAACGAGTTAATGGGCCGCCGCCTGCGCCCGAGAACATGCGGGGCTTTGGTTTTCCATTTCAGTCCCGAAAACAGCCCGCCGCGAGAGATCCAGCATGCAGCTGGTGTGGCTGGAGTCAGTTATGGTGATGAGCTCCTCACTTTTATTTGTTGAGGAAATTGCCATAAATTAATTTTAACTCCGGCCCCCCTGGAGCAGGCCTGGAGACGGGGTGAGGACGAGTAGTCGCTAATGGGAGGAAAAAGCACATTAAAATTAAAAGTGCTCCCCAAAGGACTCTGAAGAGCATCTGCCGACTTCCGCACTTTGCGGCTTCCCCACGCGCACCTCGTGTGTCTGCTCGACCGCGGCGAGTGTCTCCGCTTACAGCGCGTTGCCAACCGGACGGACGGACGGACGGAGGGACGGAGGGGACGGGACGACACGCCGAGCCTCATTATTATGGTTGACAATGACTCAAAAGTGAAAATGTCAAATTCCGAAATGCGAGCCGGGCAGTGAAAAAACTCACGGCTAACGAAATAAAAAGCAGTTAACAACAACAAAGCGGCAGCACGAGTGAAAAAATGCAAGTCAAATAAAATGTAATTGCTTTACGTCTTACGTTTCTTACGTAGCCTGCGACGCCTCGCCCCGCTCCCGCCCCTTTCGCCGGCCGCCGCGCCCCGAGACAAATTACAAGTTCATTTCCATAGAAAGCGAATTTGGACTCGGACTCGAACTCGGATTCGGTTTCGGACGCGGCTTTGAATTTAGATTTTTAGTGCGCACGTTTTTCGAAATTGTAATAAATTCAATTTTCGCGCTTTTGTCCACCCCGCTCCCGCTACCCTTCCCGTCTCCCTCTTCTCTCAAACGTCTTCGCCTCCGAATTTCGTCGACGTTGCTTCTTCTCCTGCCGTCTCTGTTGCCCCTACTGGTATACTTTCGTTGTTGTAAGTATGTTGCTCTATTGTTTTTGCTGTTGATACTGTTTTTGTTGCTTCATGGACGTTAGAAAGTATTTATGGCCAAGAAGAAATTTCCATTGTCTTCTCGCACTCCGATTTCTCACTCAAAGAGACTGGATAAAAATCCAATATGTTCGCGAAGATGAACCTGCTCGAGTGACGTCAAGATTCCGTGACGACTCTCCGTCCATCCGACCATCCATCCATCTAGCCATGCGCCCGACCATCCATCCGTCGGCCAGCTTTCGCTAGTGCAGGCCAGAATTGTTCTTTCACTTCCGGGACGTCGAGCTTTGATGTCGCTGAGAGAGAGAGCTCTTCGAAACCACGTCCAACCACTCGTGCGACGTGAAGGCAATCGAGCTGAAGGACTGGCGGAGGATTTGCGTTTCCTGTCTCGTGTCTGCGAGCAATTGGAGACTTGAGACGATTGCGTTTCCATCCCGACAGCTGTCAACCAATTTAGAACAATCGTGGAATTCGTGGAATTCGCCTCGTCATTTGGCATTTCTGTAGAGCCCCAGCAATAGTCCAGTAGGTTCCGGAACTCACGTGTCTTCAACTCTCAGCAAGTGGGAATCAAGTTTCGCTCGGTGACTGCTGAATCAAAAGCGCAGATCCGGATATGATAACCGAAATTATCGTTTGCTCGAGCTGCAGCCTCTTAACTGTGATCCTGGACGAATCTGATTGTGGTGTTGCGAACAAAGTCGATCGAATGCCCGAGCAACAGGATGTCGCTGTTGTTAACGAAGAAAATGAATAATAATTATGAAGCTGCGTCGAAAAAATCCCATTAAATAAATTGCTGCCGGTAGAGACGTCCGTCAGAATAAAATGAAATAAAACAATGTAAACAAGAAGACCCAACATCAAAAGGGAATTTGTACAGGGGAGCGGCGAAAACTCCGATTGGGGGAATTCAATTTAAATAACTGTGCGAGTTTAAATGAGCCGTGACGAGAGATGCTGCCGATAGCTCGCATCGAATGATGTCGTCGATGTCCTTCAGCCGCCTCACGGGCATTAAAACCTTCGGTCGTCACGCCCCCCACCCATTCGTCACGGCTGGCGTTGCTTCCCACGCTTTCCGCAGAACTCTCTCGAATCCCGGGGGCAGGGACGTGACCAAGGGGAGAGGCTCATTGCGTATGTGTGTGTGTGTGTGATTTGCATACACAAACGAGCGTCTCTCGGGGCCTTTCGTTTATTTTTCATCTCATGATTTCTGTTGTTTGCTGGTGATTATTTTCGTTTTAGAAAAACCTTTTCTAGTCCTCAAGTCCGACCCGCCCCCACACTTCCCCCTTTCACCTGCTCTCCATTCCCATTCCCTCTTCCTCTCCAGCTCCTCTCCAATTGACTCTCTCGCTCTCTCTCTCTCTCTCTATCCGTGTTTATTCGGTGTTTAGTATGCAGTGCCAGCGACTCCCGGATGGCTTCTATTGCTGTTGTTGTTGTTGTTCTCGACACTTCGCAGACAATCGCAAATGGCACCTCACACTCATGCACACGCACTCGTACACGCACACGCTCGCACCCACACATATGTACTGGCTCGAATGCATGTAAATCACCTGGCGAAAAGGGAAATTTCGTTACACACACGTCGAGGAAGACGAAACCTTGTTAGAGTAAAAACGTGGCGACGACATCATCGCGCTCTTGTTGCTGTGCTCGTTGTTGTTGGTTTCCCCAGAGTTGTTGGTGTTGTTGAAATTGTAACAAACAACATGTTGTGCCCAAAGGGGAAGACGATGAAGATGAAGATGAAGCAGAAACCCATGTCTAGCCCGGTGGAAACGTGCAAAGTTTACCAACGCCGAGCAGACTCACAAGAACCAAAGTCACATCAACAATTACAAGAACGTCCCCTCAATCGTGATCTTCCCTTCTGGGCAGACCAAACACAAAACAACCTGCAACACCAACAGCAACAATGGCAATAATGATAACAATACGACACCATATTTTATGTGTCCTCACTTGTGGCTGCAGCACCACGCTCAGCATGCGGAGCCCATTCCAGACGGAGTCATTTACTTCCCATTGCCGAGCGGAGACCGGGACCTGGGCGAGGCGAAGTGCTCGGCGGGGTGCTCGTGCGCCTCCAGGGCAGGCGGTCGGTCTTCAGGCAGGTTCGTGGGGCAGCGAGAGGGCTCGTGTTTAAAGAGAAGCAACGAGGGTCTCGAGGATCTCCTTTAAACTCAGTGCCCTTCGGTTACCCAGGCCAAGCGGGGTGGGTGGCGGCAAATAAACATTTAAATTGACGCTCCCTCGGGGCCAAGGAATAATTCTGAGCATCCAACTTTATGGGACCACCCGCCCGATGTCAAGTGGCTTCTTACGAAGCTCAGCGATTAGCGAGATTCGTGTAAACGTAAGGCATTAAATAATTTATTTATTAATAATTACAGAGTTCCCTCCTTCGCAGAGAGTCGTCTCCAGCTAACAAGAATTTTCTACTGACTCAAGATCTTCGCGACACCGATGTCGATCTCCTGTAAAAGTACTGCTTAACCTTAGATGGGGTCGAGGGCGAGGGTCTGGGTGAACGATAAGTTAGGGGACCTCTTGGTTCTCTGCGCCGTCGACTGCTCTGTTCTCTGGTCGCTCGCTCATTACAATTTACCCTAAGTGCCAGTCCTCGGCCTACATCACCTTCGCTGCGTCCTTGGCCGGCTTCCAGCCGCTGTACGCGAGGTCGAAGTCGCGGCCCCAGCCCGAGTGTCCGCCGGAGACGACGACCTCGTGTTGGGACTCCTTGGCGCCGCCGCCGCCGATCAGCTTCTTGATGCCGATGATGGACGCCAGGACGAGGGCCAGCTTCGAGACGATCAGCGCCTTGCCGGCCAGCATGGCCAGGGCTCCGTAGGCGATCGGGATGAAGGTGCCGCCCAGGAGCAGCGGGATCATGATGTACGCCCCGCCGCCCTTCTTGTCCTTTTTGCCGCGGCCGTCGGACGCGCCGTGGTCCAACGCGCGGAGGTCGGGGAACCGGACCTGTGGGGAGAATCGGCGAATCAGTCGAACTGGGGACGGGGGAGCGAAGGGAAGGGACGGAACCCACCTGTAGCGTGTGGTCCTGCAGGAAGGCGGCCAGCTTCTTGATGATCATGTTGTTCAGGACGTGCTCCTTGGCGTCCAGGCCCCGCGGCAGCACCGCCTCGATGTCCTTCTCGCTCAGCACCGGCCTCTCCTGGTCCGCCGTCGCGGCCCTGGCCGTCTCCTCGCCCTTCACGAACTGCACGCCCTCGACGAGCTTCAGGGCCTTCGAGGTGCGGAAGGCCTTCTCGAGGCCCGTCAGCAGCTTCACCTTCAGGCACACCGAGAGGTTCTCGCTCGAGCACTGCTGGTAGATGCGGAACATCAGCGAGAGGTCCTTCCAGACGGTCGGCGAGCTGGCGGACCCCGCGCTGTGGCTGCTGCCGCCGGCCTCCGCCTGGTACGAGGGCGCGGCCTGTGTGGGGTCCTTGCGCTGGGCCGTCAGCTCCTGCCCCGCGGCCAGGCCGTTCGCGTGCTGGTAGGAGGTCGAGGCACTGCGCGCGCGGGCCGTGCCCAGCAGGCAGCAGACGAGCACCAGCGTCCGCAGGGCGGTCCACACGTGTCTGGTCATGGCGCTGTCGGGTGTCGTCGTCGTTGTTGGCGTGGCGGGCGTCCTGTCGATGGACGCGCGGTGTCGGACGAGCTGTGGCGACCTGTGGCGATCCGTGCGGAGATCCCAGAGGGCGTCGGCGTATCCTGTGCGAGCTGCTGCTGAGTGGTGACAAGTCCTAGTCCGGGGCTTGCGCTGGGCTCGAGATTTGGTCGTCCGGAGGAGGATCTGGGATGCGGGTTCTTAAAAGCCGACGTGGGCAACGTGAGGAGATCAACTGATTTGCTTTAATGATCGCGGTACTATTTTATACTCGGCTCTCACTCCTCCGTGGCATCGGTGCATTTCAGCTGGATTGGCTGCACTTGCACTATTTTCCGATGCGGTTTTAATTAATCTCCCTCTGCTGCTGAGGCGATTTCATTAATTGCCCAAATGGCTCCTGCTGATGGAAGACAAGAAAACGTGCTAAAAATCACTTTTCCAGAGCACGAAGTCTGTTTAGCGTTTTGTTGTTCTTGTTTCATTGTTTGTGTAATTTTGTGGTTCGATATTTTCATTGTTATTAAAGTTGCTGGCAAAAGCGTTCGCATTGTGTTCGGTTTTAGTCTGAATCACGCAAATTATCGATGCACTCAGAGAAAATTCGCGCAATATCGCAGGATCTGGGCCACGGCCCGAAGTCCTTTGAGCCGAACAGTCGAGGGAGCACCAGTGAGAATGGTCTCATTGGTCTTCACGGACATCTTCATTGGTCAAATTGCAGCAGGTGAAGTGATCCAAGTTTTCCCTGTTCCCGCTCACCACTCAACTTATCTCAATTTTTTCCAGTGCAACTCACACTGGTTCGACATCAACAAATTAGTGCAAAATAAAGCCATCTGCCCCCTCCCCCCCCAACGCCTGCAGCCATCGATGCCGCCAGCAAAAACATTTTCCTCTCGCGCATTTCGTTCTAAGCTGTTGATTTTTCATGTCTCGCACCGCCGCAACTCCCTCCGCCAACGAGGCCGCTCGCATTCGTGCATGCGGAGAGAGTGCAGGAGGCAAGCGCGAAGTCCACGGCCACAGAGAGATATCGGGTTTGTTTGGGTCTCGGGCGAATTTTTCGAATTCATTGCAGTCGTTTCGTTTCGAGTGAGAAAAAGTAGGAGTTTATATTGATGCTGCTGTTGAGGGCGCATCGGGGAGTTTAGTAGACCGCAAAACCTGCAACAGATTCACTCACTGCCATCCATCCGCGCGTCCCTCCCTCCGGCAGCCGCTCCCTGTCTCTGTGTGTGCCTGTCTGTCCGTCCGCCTATCTATCAGACCGTCGAGGCGCGCAAAATGAGTCCCACAGCCAAATGTGCGCAGAAATCGAAGTGTGTCAGAGACTCAACGGCGACGGCGGAGGTGGTGGTGGAGGTGGATTCGTCGTCATCATCTCCAAATCGTCATCATTATCACCTTGTTGTGTTCAGCTCCTCCATCATCGTCGTCGAGGTCGACATCACCATCATCATCATCGTGAGTGGAGAAGAAAATGAAAAGTTTCTTCGGAAACCTAAATCACTGACACAGCAGCAAACGGTAGAATTCAAGAGTTGATTTGTGCCAGCTTTTATTGTCTTGCTCCTTCCCTTTTCTTTCGCAAGTGATCTCATTTCATCATGTGTGTTTCATAAATTACTCGACTCGACTCCGATTATAATAAACACTTTATTTATGTGTACTTAGCTTCAGAGATTGCTCTTGTTTAGTTTACGATGCAGTTCTGTGTGTCATGACATGATGTAGAACTTAAGCCATGGCAATTTCCTAACGCAAGTTATCTCCGGCGCCGACTTTCTCCGCATTAATTCAACAAATGGTTCCGTGCTTTAGATAACTCAGAAAAGATGGAGAAATCTAAGTACATTTCGCTACTAGTAGAGGTTGAAGGACAAATATGTGTAGTATTTGTTCTCGACTGATCGTCAAAGAGAACATGGCAAAATTCAGTCAGCTTCGAAATTCTATGCATTTGGTTTAATACAAGTCTAGTGCGATGTGGTATGTTTTGATCTTGCACATGGAACTTCAGAAAGACTCGTTTGACTATAGTATTTGATTTCCTTGTGCAATTCACTTGTTCGCCAATTTTGCAGATATTTAATAAAAAAGATTTTCTCTCATCCAGCATATTCGGACTATGATTTACGGGTCCGTTTGGCCCAACGGTTCACGGCATGCTGTGGACAGACACCTGGGGATGCAAAGTGCAAAAATTATTAGAGGCTCCCGGTGCTAATTCCACAATCAACAGAAACTCATTAATTAACATCCATCTGCATGGCGTCTCGCAGCGATAGCACGACGCGCAGACAGAGAGACAGACGCGAGACAGACACGCGGACGGACAGAAGTTTGCATACGTTTCCATTGCAAGCATGAATGAAAACGAAAGTTCCATCAAGGCTGCATTAAAAATTTGTTTGGGGTATATATTACTTATTCGAGCACTCTCTCTTCTTTCTCTCTCTCTCCCTCTCTCTCTCTCTCTCTCTGTCTATTCCACCTTTCTTTCTCATTTCTGATTTTCAGTAGTCAATGGCCTTGAACACTCTGCACGCTTCAAACACTAATGTGTTTTTAGGTGTTTGTTTTCCAATTCCAATCTGTTGCTTGGCTGCAGCCGAAGAAAGTGGGGAAAACTTTCTTTGGAAAGCTTTCATCTGCGCACATTGCGTTGCATACTTTTCGGCCGAAAAGAAAAAAGTTTTCTATTAGAGAACGGTTGAGATTTTCCTACTTCCTCTCCATACTGTACGAACCACACGAACTGTGGACGGTTCACGACTCTGCAAGGCCAATTAGTCAAAGTTTGGAGTGGCCGTTGGAGAGCATACTTCGAAATTATATCAGATTTGAAAATATTCACATTAATATGGTGCATATCTGGTATAATATAGGGTAGTATTAAAGTTAGTAGAGTAATAGTCTTTTGTAGTCTTACTAAGTGTGGTATGGTACTGCATAGAGCGATGAGATAAAGCGGTGATGCATTACTAAACCGATAGTTTGTTGTCACTGTAGAACAGTTGATGCCTATTGTGAGATGGTGCTTGGAACGCAGTCGCCACGAACGATCGCTACAAATTTGGTTAAACACATTCATTGCGACCCAAGAACTTCTGTCAGTCGATTGATCGGCCGGAAGCTTTCCCACAGTGCCTTCCGGAGACATTCCGCTCCAGACAGCACAACCGTCCGGCGCCGGAGCAATTGAATTAACGAGCTGAGAATTGCCGTCAGTAGAGCCGCACACACACATACTCAGTGGCACACATGCGCTTTCGGCCACGCTCTACTAAAACAATAAGACCTCTCAGCCAAACCGCGACTCCTCGACCAAATAGAACAAATTGCAGCAAACTACGTGGGCGGCAAGAACGAACCAAAAAGGTAGAAACAGGCATCAGGGAAGCAGAGGAAGGCAGAGTAATGAGAAGAAGACAGAGAAAACAATGAAGAGCGAGGCAGAAGGAGCTCCGCGACACCGACAGCAATTGAAGCGTAGCCTCCAGAGTGATTTCACTGTCACTGCCATGGATGCGGCGGCACTGAGATACAACTGCATGCGGGCCGGCGAGTGAGCGCCAACAACGCAACGGCAACAACAACAACACCAACAACAGCAAAACAAAAACCAGTTCAGGCCAAATAAAATGCGAAGCGCATACAGAGATTGCTGTTGTGAACAACAAGACCGAAAGTGTGTCAGGAGAACGAAATCCACGGGGCGATCGACGGCCGGATCGACAGCGGGAAACCGAGAAGACGACGGCAACGGGTGCTGGGAGATGAGCTGGAGCGGGTCTGGCGACGAATCGTAGCACTCGATGCACCTGCTCCACTGCGGAGTGTTGTTGCAATTGCTGTTGTCGGCGGGCAGTTGTTGTCGTAGACTGTGGGTTTTGCGCATATGGCTAGAGTTGCCGGCGTTGTTGGTAGCTGGATGTTGTCTTCGACGCATCGTTGCGCTTCCCCAATTTCGTGGGAAGGGATCGCATGAGAAGCTCAACTCGATCGTCGAACTCATGCCGAGAAATTTATGGAGTTATCAAGTGTCAAACGATCGCCAAATGAGCCCGTTTCTCTTAATTGCCAACGACTCGAGTTTATGGCATCGTGCAGCGACCCGTCAGGCGTCTTGCTCGTTAATGTCAGCGTTTAATGGCGGTTGAGGAAATTGTAAAATCCAAAACTTTGTTGCCGGTTTTCTGATTGAGCCATTTCGCACTGGGTGGCCGCAACCAATCATTGCTTGTCAAAGGCTCCTGCGGCGCATGAGAAGAATTAAACTCGACAATTTTCCCATCGAAGACTGTTGGAAATGGGACCACGAGCGATTTCTGGGCGAAGTGAGAGGGAACAACTGCCTGCACAATCGAATCATGAAGTCTTGAAAATATACGATAACAATTCAGTGCATTCCTAACAAGAGACTCGAGCATCGAACGTCGACCTCTGAGAAAACTTTTTAAATCAAAAACCGCCGGAGGTGAATTTGAAACCGTAACGAAAGACTCCAGAAACGAACTCGACTTCTGAGTCGATGAGATTCTTGTAGAGAGAACATGATATTGTGTTTATTTAAATATTAGAAAGTGTTTTTGATGGAGACCAAAACAAGTTAACACATGCTCGAGATCTCTTTTCCCTCGCCGTGGAGAGAAACCACTGCCTGCGGAGACTCCCGCAGACACGGCGGTGCCTTAGAACTCAGCCAGCATTTTCCCCAGACATCCTATCCAAAGAAAATCTGAAAAGCTCTTTGTCTGACGACCAGAACCGAAGTAATTCAAAGAGGTTTTATAATTAATGACTTAATCGCTGCAACGGGAACATGTCCTCAATACATGTGCACAATCGATCATTCCTTCCATCGCTCATTGTTCACTTAATTCTGGAATTATTGTTCTCCACACCGAACAACAACAGCGAACGAATGAATCAAACGATAGTAAACACTAAATGCCAAGATGGCAAGAGAATGAATGATAGGCGGAACAGCGTGTAAACAAAACAGAAGGCGAAGTGCAGAGTACAAAAAATGTCACGATTGTCGCCTCCTCCGTTTGCTGATATTTGGTAACACATTTTTGAAATATCTGCAAATTGTCGGGTGAGTCAGCGCAAGAAACGTCGGTGTTAACTGTTGATGGCCGGGTTGTTAAAAAACTGTTAATGACCCATCCGACCGCCGCCGTCGTCGTCGCCATGGTGCTGGTGCTGGTGCTGCTGGACTTCTCTCGTCCCATGCCTCGCATGTTTTTGTTTCGTAGTCTTCCATGTCGATCCGACGTCTGCCCAGTTCATTTTCTCTTGTTTTTATTTCTTAATTCGATTTACCTAAATTCCTACCGAGACTCGTCGTTCTTCTTGGCTGTTGTTGCACACGGCATTTCTCCTCCTCTCGTTATTGATTGTGAGATTTACTATTCATTCGGTGCCATCTCTTCTATGATTTATTTCACTGCGACTTTCACTAAGCCGAAGACGTAGACGAGGCCGAAGCCGAAGTAGTATTGAAAACCTATTGATGGATGAGTGGAAGAAAGTTTCCACTGGCCACTCTTCGATAATTCATTTATTGGCGTTAATGGGGTTTTCTTGAATTTAATTTTCATGTTCCTTTTAACTTCGGAAATATTGATGACTGAAATTTTGTTTCGTTCCTATTTCATCGCATATGAGAGGATGAGATGTTGTAGTCTTTTCCAACTTTTTGAACATTTCAAGCACTTCCTCAATCCAGATAGTGATCAAAATGTCGAACTCAATTCTTCAATTCTTGGGAGGTGGGCCCGGATATGCCCCCAAATTAAAATTAAAACAGAGCCTCTGGTTTTTTATAATAAATTACTTTATTTTGTATTTTCGTTGATTTTTTTGTAGATTTTTTTCATATGTTAATGAAATGCATGAATGACAAAGAATTATTACAATTACAATACATTAAAAATATACAATGATTTATATTGTATCGTTTGTTTTAACGTTTTCATATATGTATAGGTGTGTGTTTGCTGGACGTAGCAGTGACAGATTCGTCTATTGCGTTTGTGTTTGTGTTTGTGTCGATGGCCGGCGGGCAGGAAAATCTACCCCCGACCACCGGAGTAATTCGCGTTTTCGCTGCTGCCTCTGGCGTGGCGCAGCAGCAGCGACCGCGTTGGACATGTGTGTGGAACAAATATTCATGTAAAAAACTATAGTAAAAATACAACAATTTCGTGCTATTGTTTAAGAGTAAATAGAAGTAGAAGTAAAAATAAATAAAATAAATTATGTTTGTGTTTTGTGGTTTTCAGTCATGGAAACGAAGGAAAACAGTTCAGAGGTGGATAGAGGAGACTAGAGATTGAGGCTTGGAGAGCTAAGAGAGCCAAGAGCCAGACAGATGGGGTGAGAAGAAGAGCTGGAGAGCACTAGAATGGAAGCGTTCGATGTGAAGGAGTGAATGAGAAATGCAGATGGAGACTTGCGTGAAAGAGAAAGTGACAGGAGAAAGTTGTCGTCGGAAAAGAGCGGAGAAGAGAAAGCCGCCTGATGAAAGAGCTTTAAGAGAAAGTGTGAAAGTTCTTCAGGCAGTCGAGGAGCCGTGCAGAGCCTTGCGCGAGCCGCCCAGACCCTGGCCGAGGCCGGGTCGAGGTCGAGGCCCGGGGAGGTCGCAGTGATGTGTGATGGAACCACGCGATCCTATCGAGCGATCGCGTGGAAAACTATGGCAAGTTATGGCGTTTGAGAACCCAAAACTGCGACTCCTTCCTCGGCTGCGGCGACGGCATGAGAGTGAGAGAGTTAGAGATGAGAGCTCTAGTGGGAAATGAGAATGAACGCAGATGTCCGCAGATGAGCGTGAAGTGAGAGCGAGAAGAGGCGAGAGGTGTGTAAGAGATAGAAACAGAGCAATAGAGAGATGTAGTTACTGAAATGAAGGATGAAACGCAGATGACAGCTGTGTTTAGACGATGTGGTATACTGTATTACTTAAGACTAGAATTATGTGTGAAGTAGTAGACAGTGATAGAGCAAGAGAGACACAGACATAGACATAGAGAGATAGAGAGAGAGGGAAAAATAGTGAGTAAAGCAGAGCGAGAGTGCTGGAAGCGGAATGAAGAGAGGCAGATTGAAGTTATTTATACAAGATGTAGCAGGAGGAGGCGAAACCAGCAGAGATAGACAGAGACATTAGAATAGAGAGAAATGAGAATATTTGGTTCAGAGCTTAGAGTAAAACAGAAGAGAATCAGACAGATGTGAAGCTAGTGAAGAGAAGAGAAGGAAGAAGAGGAGAGCAAGTGAAGAGTAGATCAGTGAAGAGTAAAGAAAAGAGTTAAAGCTCAGAGAGTCAGTGAGGACAGAGCAGAAGCTGAAAATGTATTACTATAGTGGAAGGAAGAAGTTGGCGCCCGTCTGGAAGGGTCCCGCGATCGGGCCCCAGCGGCTGCGGCAACTTCCTTTGCGCATTGAGTATTTTTTGTTTCTGTGCAAAAAGGTACCGACTTCGTCTCTCATTGTTAAATAGTTTCTTTACATAAACTTAAGGTTACGATTCGCTTAACGGTTATTAGATAATAATAAATAATTTAAATTATGTAATATCGTTACCGCGTTATACAATGTAAATGCACACACATTTTACTTATTCATCTTCTCTTCTGCATCTTCTGAATCTTCTCTTTCGTCACATCACCAAACCTTAGCCTTGACTCGCATCGCCCATGCTCTGTGTCTTTGCTTGGTCGTGGCCATCGGCGATGGTGGTCGCGGTCGCGGAGTGTGTGGCGAAGCGATGATGGGTTAAATCGTATAATTTTACTCGAAAATAAATTAATAAGTTAATTAAATTAAATAGAACTGCAAATAAATTAATGAAGGTCCGTGCTGCCGCCTACAAGTGTGCGATGCATCCCCTGAGGACGGCCTCCAGCTGTCCGCAGTCGAGGTTCCGTCCCGTTTTGTTCCCGTTCTCGTATCCGTTCTCGTTCTGGTCGTCAGTGTGGGTGCTGTTGGCGTTGTTGGTGTGTGGTGCGGGGCCCGCGAAGTCGTAGTGCTCTGCAGCGGCGCCGCCGCCACGTCCTCCTCCCGGCTCTCGTTCTCCGCCTCGTCGTTGTTGGTGTTGCTGTTGTCGTTGTAGTTGTAGTTGTGTTTGTCTGTGCCGTCCGCGTCCTCGTCCTCGTGGTCGAACTCCTCTCGTCCGCTCGTCGCCGTCCCCGTCGCCGTCGCTGCCGGTGGGGCGCGGGCGCTTATGCCGAGCCCGCGGGCTTCTGGGCGCCGTAGGCCAGGTCCTGGGCGTCGATGGAGCGTCCCCAGCCGCCGTGGCCGGAGCTGCCGTACGAGCCGGAGGAGCCGGCGTCGGCGCTGTAGCCGCTGCCGTACGAGTCGTGGCTGACCGAGTGGCTGGAGCTGTGGTGGGGGTGGGCGACGACCTCGTAGGTCACGTGCTTCTCCTGGGACAGGAGCTTCTTCAGCCCGATGACGGCGGACAGGACGAGGGCGATCTTACCGATGAGCAGGGCCTTGCCGGCGATCAGGGCGATGGCGCCCAACAGCAGGGGCAGCAGGGCGGCGGCCTTGAGGGCGACCAGGGCGAGGATGGGGCCGAGGATCTTGGCGGCCTTCTTCTTCTTGCCGCGGCTCTCCTCGGGCGCGTTGGGGTCGTCGGAGCCGCCGAAGAGCGACTCGGAGACGTCCTCGAGGGCGCGGCCGGTGGAGCTCACGGCCTGGACGATGTCGGCGCCCTTCAGCTCGACCTTGATCGTGTGGGTGTTCAGGAAGCCGGAGATGCGGTTCAGGGCCAGCGACTCGAACGACTCGTCCCCGGAGATGGCGCGGGCCGCCTCCGACCCGGCTGGCGGGGCGTCGGGCGAGCGCACCACGGTGACGCCCTCGGTCAGGGCGAACTGGTCGCGGACGGCCAGCACCTTGTCGACGAAGTTGAACAGCTTGTACTTGACGCACGAGACCGAATCCTTGCGCAGGCAGTCGCTGTAGATGCTATCCATAATGTCGTTGTCGCTGCCGACGGCATTGCGGGCGTGGCCGCGCGTCTCCTCGGCGGGCAGCGCAGCGCAGAGTGTGGCCAGACACAAGACACCGAAAATGACTTTTTTGTGAGACATGTTTATGGTTTGTTCTTTTGGTTTGGTTTCGTTTCGTTAGATTTTGGAATTGGTATTTGTATTGTTATTGCACTGATTTGTTTGTTGCAACTATAGTCCTTTGTTGTTGCTGTCGTAACACAAACACACTTTCTCTCTCCTCTGGCTGGGCGTGAAGCGGGAAGCACGACTCTGTTCACTGCGACGCTGAGCGGAAACTGGGCTGTGTTGCCGTTCGAACGTGGAAGGATGAAATGATACGCTTTCGGTGGCGCTCCGACAATTTATATAGCGAGTTCGCTCTCACCGGCCGCCCGGCCACTGCTTCTTCTTCGCGATGCGATCGCGCTTCTTCGACGGCGGCGGCGGCAGCGGCGGCAGCGACGCGTTTCTTTTCCTCAGCCGTCGAGCCGTGGAGCGGAGACCAGTTGAGCAGGTTTGTCGCTGAAGTCTTTCGTTTTGCGCTCATTTCTCCGATGGCGGCTGCTGCTGCTGCTGCCGCTGCGGCCCGACGCTGCTCTGCGTCGCTGCGGAGACCGAGTTCGGCTGCGCGGCCGTTGCAGAGCCGGTTGAAGAAGAACCGGCAACAACAACAACGCCAGTAATCACAGCAACAACAACAGCGAGAACAACAATGCGAACGGTGTTTTATGTAAAAGCTCATAAAAATGTAAAGTTTTCATAAACGCTTACAAGAAATTAACATTTACGCACACACACACACAGGCGGATTGATAGACCGCAGACGGACGGACGGACGCACGGACGGCGCTCGGACGCTGGAGAGTTGGCTGAAACCGGCCGCCGCGCCGCGCTTACGTTTTCTTTCGCCGCACTCTCGCTGGCAGAGCGAGGCCCGTCCGTGTGTGTGTGTGTGTTTGCGCATCGCGCCGTGTGGCCCTGTGTGCGTGGTCTCGGGAGAAATGCTTTCTCTGGCTCTAAATTTAAATTATAAAGCGACGCGCTGGGGCGGAGACGGAGGTGGCGACGGCGACGGCGGCGACGGCGGCGACAGAGATGCTGCAGCCGAGGCAGATCTTGACCGGCATTGTCAACAACGGCAGCAGCAGGAGGAAGAGGAGAAGCTGGAGAGGGTGGAGCTGCGCGCAACAACAACAAGAACAACGCAACACGACAGCAACAAGTTCATGTAACAGTGACAACAATTGCGGACTCTCGACACTTAATAGCATTCGGACCAATTGTGGTTGGCACTCTGAGGACGTCCGTTGTCGCTGTCGCTGTCGGCCGAAATCCAGCGACAGCACCTCGCGTTGACTTGAGTGATTGAAAAGTGGCCCCCGAAACTTCGAATTTGCCGAAAACCCAACCGCAACGAAAGGTAGAGACTTGGCATCGGACAGGGGAACTGGACACGAATTTGCGGGAACTTTTAATTTCTCCGCCCGGCTTTTCCTCATTTTCATTTCGCAGCTCTCACGCCCAATTGCGCCGCCAATGAAGTGGCTGCGGTCTGGTTCAGTGGTGACTTTGGTCTCGGTTTCGGTTCGGTCTTTGGTCTGGCGAACAATGCAGTGGTGGTTGTTGGTGGCGTTGCACGTGCTGGCGATCCAGCAATTGTGGCCGTCGTTGCTTCTGTGAAGGTTGCGCTGCTGCCTCCGGGTGCTGTTTTCCCTTTAACTTTGCCGGCGAGCAACGTCAACCTTACCTGCACTTGGCTCGTTTAATTGCAAGCCGTAAAATCGGGGCAGAAATTAAAGAAAGAAAACGAAAACCTCGCCGCAACGCGCTCCATTGTCGTCGGCTTCCCATCGACCAGGATCCGGCCGGCGCGCGGTCCCTCGGTTCAGTTCGCAAGTGAGCGGAGTTTCGTAAAGAGTGGCGGAGTTGCGGACGCCTTGAAGCTGTTGTTGCTGTTGTCATGGTGTACGTGAAGGCACCGGCCGAAGAATAAACCGCCGGGTTTCTTCGTGCCAAATCCACTCTTGCTTTCCACATGTGCTTGAGAATTGTCTTCGCCGCGAAACTCTCGCAGTGTCGGACAAATTTATTGTTTTACGAACTAATTCACTTTCGTACCACTTTGTGAAAGCCCCCGAAGACCTACTGCTTGGAGTTGAAAGGACAAGGAATTAAGACAAGAAATCATTTCCGCAATAAAAGCAACAAACAACGAACAAAGCCTGCGGGTTTCGTGGGGATTCAGAGACACTGGCTGAAAACTGAAGTAAACAGAGGCTCCTCCAATCGTCTTCGAAACCCCTACGAATGGCCTGCTGCTAAAGGAATTCACTCAATCTCAAACATATCAGCAAGCATATCATTGCTCTAGTTCCCTGATCTCCGAGCTACGGATTCTGCCCTGCACGCGAATTCGACTTGACTCCAATTCAACTCGACTTCCAGCAGTCGACGGGCACGCCCCGCGTGGATGGGTTGATTAAGATCTGATGGAATTTTATAGCATGCCGAGAATCGGAGAAGGCAGGCGTCTAAATCGCGTCTAGATGCGTGCGGGTCATAGTCGATGACTTTCTAAATCCGCACCAGGCCGCCGCGTTGAGTCGCGTCGACATCCGTGGAATGGTAACGCCGTGGCGTGGAAAACTCTTAATTGAAAGAGCGCGAATTTCGAAATCTCCTATCGAGCAGCTGCAGACGACACTCGCCGCTGACACCGGCGGGCTGGCGGCGAGAGGAGGAGAGCTGGAGGGGACGGAGGGTCGATGGAGTTCGTGTGCAAGAGAGTGAGCAGCGCTGGCAAAAACTTGACAAAGCTTTTAATTACAAAATGTGAAATTAATCCCGAGATCTGAGCTGCGAGCACCAGTGGAAGTAAAATGTTCGAAATGTAAAAACAGAAATAGAAAAACGACAGGCAAAATTATAATAAATAGAAAAGAAAACGAGAGAAAATAAAAATAAGAGTAGTGGATGGCTGGGGTTTTCACTTCGGCGATGGCGAGCAAATGGGAATGAACCAATTTCCATTGAATGTCGGATTTTCAATTGAAAACTTTTTACTCTTCTGCGCAGCCGTGGCAATGGCAATGGCCACACCAGCTACAACTACAACAACCGCACCGGTGACAGCGAGATCGATGACAATAACAACAGCCAAAGCAACAGCAATAACGAGTAAATGAACTGCTGCAAACAAGTGGACATGCAGTGAATCGATTGGTATGGCATGGCACACCGAGAAATGAGTGAAATATTGGTCGGCCACATGGAATCAATGAACGATCCGAGCTGAACCGCGTCGCGTCGCGTCGAGTCGGGCAGCGACGAGCCGACAGCAGATGTGGAGAAAACAACAGTCGCAGCAACAGCAACTGCAATAGCAACAACATGGAGCTGTCGACTTCGACACCGAGAGGAGGGACCCCGAGCGTCGTCGTCTGTGGCCGCCCCGGATCAGCACCTGATTCACTGACTGCCTGACACACTCGGCCGACGATTGATCACAGCCGGACGATCACGCTGATGCCGCCGGAGGACGGTGGACGGAGGCAGCGATGGGGACGACGGTGGAGATGGAGATGAAGATCACGGTGGATGCGTGTCGTGGCCGTGGCCGTGGCCGGTGTCGCGTCCGGCGCTGGATTTGAAGCCTCGCGCTAATGCGATTTCCCAAATGTCAGCTGGAGCTCCGCCTCGGCCAGAGCCAGCCCGGCGTAGAAATCGCGCCAACTCCATTCATAAAACTATCTATCGAGCTGAATTTCATTTCATCGCGACTTGGTCAACAGCACTTCGACCAGGGGTCGAGTTGGCTTGGAGCGTGGCTGGCAATGAGACCGCCTTTTTCCATCGCATTCCGATCCGTTGCACCGTGGAGCAAATAGCTGGATTTGCCCGAACGAAGGGTTTCGCGGTCACCTCATTGAACTGGTCAGAAAGCAGTGTGTCAGAAGTTCCTTCTCCCCACGTTCTCCCCCTTTCCTTAACAAGACTTAAAGGTCGTCCGATCCAGAGCCGTACAAATTTGTCACTTTCTATCTGCTGACCCCCAATCAGATTAAAATCCTTAACCCTAATAACGAATGTTATCTGAGGAAATTCTCCCTCTCACAATTTCAATGGCAACATATCTTCTCGTGCTCGCCTCTTCCCCCAAGTCGACTTCAGCTTTCATTTTCCACCTGACACGCATATTCTATCCGAACCGTAATCATCATAAATTAATGCTCGGCTGGCTGATAATTCAGTGCGCTCATAAATTGCTTCCACTCCCATGTGCTGTCGGCTGCGCTGCCCACACGGTCTTCTGTGCGGAGCCCGGTGCCGCCTTCCTGCGGCTCGCTCCCACAGCACCGAGAGCGACTCCAACCGGGTCGGCGTTTTTGTAACGCATGGACCCCACCTCCGACGGCGATTGTCCTCAATACCGATAGCGAACAACCTGTAAACATTTGCGACAAATTAATGCCGAGCCGAGCCGAGCCGAGCCAAGTCAATGTCAGGCCGGGGGTGCGGCGCGGAGGGGCGGAGGATGTGCCCGATGCAGCACCAGCACCAGCACCAGCAGAAGACGGAAGATCTTCCGAGCCGAAGAGGGCTTCGCACTTGCTTCTATTTTCGTTGCGGTAAAAGTAAAAATTTCGATATGATTTTTGACACAATGAAGCACGGCGATGGTCAGAAATGGTTTTTGTTGTCCCCATCTGGTTTGTGTAGTTTTATATCAGTCTTTCTACTTTTATTATTATTATTTTTCGGACAAAATGGAATTAAGAAAAGGGAAAGTTTTGTCGTCGCCGTTGTCGTTGTCGATGCCGATGTCGTCGCCGTGGTCTTTGTCATTTATGTCGTTTATTTTTACATTTCATTTTTTCCTCTCTTTCTCGGAGTGGCTGCTGTTGTTGGACATATTTTCTTAATATCATTATTTCTGATTTGAGACGTGCTGCCCGCTCTGCTCCAGTGTGATCGCCTGAACCCGACTCGACGCGACTCGCGTATCGCGGGCATTTCTCTTCCTCCTCCGGCCCCGGCCCCGCGGCCGATCACCGAGTGCGTCTGGACGTTGGACCGTCAGACGCTGAGGCGGCTGCCCGACCATCTCTCCATGTGTCTGTCTGTCGGCCGGTGTGGCCAACTCTCTCGGATCACTTCGACTACCAAGAGACAAAGCGAGAACGAGAGTGAGGCAGAAGAAGCTGCTTTTCTTTGAATGGTATCGATTTCAAAAATTTCTTTTCCAAATCCCATCCGCCTCCCCGCCTAACTGTTAACGGCGAGCCGGCGAGCGGCCCAGTCGAGCGAGCAGGACGGACGGCCAGGGGGTCCATCGACAGCCGTCATCGCCACCACCGGTCGATGTCTATAAATGTTGTTATTTAATCATTGTTGTAAACCTTTCGTGGGTTTTTTCGCCGACCGTCGACCATCGACCATCGGGTTGGTTGTTGTTGTTGTTCTTGTCTTTGGTGTGATTTTTTTTGTTATTATTATTGGTTCCGAGAGAAAATGCTGCCATTGCCATTGTTGCTGATCTTTCTAAGTGAACACCACATGCTCGTTTCTCGCCCTCGCCTCTCCTGGCCCTCCATCGTCGGACGAAATACTTTCGTTGCCGGAATCGTGCGCTCAGGCCGATACTGGCTGTGATAACTTAATTAATGCAAGGTATTTGGGACAACGGAAATCGAAGCGGTCTGATGATCACTCCCTATGATGCAGGTGCTGGACGGCGAATCGCATCAGCAGGAATTGGGAACAGCGGAAGTGGGCCCGACTTAGGACAGGGTAATATTGAGAGAGAAAGAAACCCCTATAGATCATTCAAATCAATGAGCCAATTGTGTGAACCGAGCAAACCACAAGAGCTGGCAAATTCGAAATTTCATTATCCCAATGTCACCACACGAACCCCAGTGGCAAATTATATAAATAATCTTCTTCAAAGGAAGCATTCAATTTCAGTTTAATTCAAAGGTCGAGAGACGAACAGAAACCACAACCGCATCACGAAACGAGTTGTCGAGAACGATCTAAATTACCTTCTTATCGTCGAAAGTCCTTCGAGTCTAATACTGAAAGGACCATAATTGGATTTCTCAAAACAGGCTCTGATTTAATTGCGAATACAACAATGCAAAGCCGGCATTCGAGCCTGTGGCCCGTGTGTCTGGCACTTTGCACTGCCGACACATGTTAAATTTTCAGTAAGCTTCGATAAAAGCCATCGAACATCCATTCGCAGCGGGTTCAATGTGAACTCAACAAATTGAAAACGTGCCTCATGCCTCATATTTCCGTTGTACGTCGTTGGCTTTTCCATTGTCTTTGTTGTTCTTCTAGATGTTATTGTGGTTTTTATTGTTGCAGTTGTTCAATGCTCGTTGCCAAAACAATGAATTATGAATCAGCCGCAACAAATTCCCGCTCAAGCCTTCCCTCCCCCGCATAGCCGCCGCTATTTACTACATTCACTACATTCCCACATTCGGTGGTTCTTCATTCCTGTGTTGTCAATGGCTTTCAACTGGCTCTGCTCGAGTGTGTGGCGGTGAGCTGCACGTACGTCGAGACCATCGCGTTGCCATCGATAATCGCGTCGCGTGGCCGACACGGCTGTTTGTGCTGGCACGACCTTTGGTGGCTTTTCGAAAGGATCCAATGACACCAACTCCATGCTGCCGATAACTAGACATCCACCATACTTGGTGCAGTGCTAATTGTGTGGTTGGCGCGATTTATGGCCGGAGTTCATGTCGGTTTCATAGCAGACATTTTGCTGAGCTGTTTTTCCTTGGATTTGTCGTACACGAAGTCACATTGTAAAGGCAGGCAATTTTGTAATTGATTTCTCTATTAAATCATAACTTCACCAATATACTACTATCGTCATCAAATCTAAATTTAGAGCATACAATAATTTTGTTGCTTTGATTACTGTTTTCTAATCCACAATAAATGAATATTTGAGATAAATTTATAATGAGTAAAGTAAAACAAAGGTGACTTTGCAATTTACTATCGTAGTTTTATTCTGGGCACCGTATTCTATTTCGGTGTTTATAAGACCATTTTTGGCCAAAGCCATCGAACAGCCCGAGGGCTCTCATCGACCGGAAGTCGAATCTCCGAATCACCCATGCCTCTTTCTCCGTCCCCCGATTGCCCAGTGCGCTCCACCGCCTTCCGAACTCTCACACATTGTGCGAAGATCGTACTTTCGGCCCCGTGGCTGGGTGGACCAGTTCCTCGGGCTTTTAATTAACTCGATCGAATTAAAGCTCGTTCGGAAAGAGGCAATTTCAACAGCAGCAACAGCCACAGCCACAGCAGCGCTAATGACAATGGCAACGACAACAACAGCAACAGCAACAGCAACAGCAGTGGTAACAACAACATCACGTGTTCATCTCGGTCGAAACGAATTTCACCTCGATCGCTGCGAGTCATCGCTTATCGCGACTCTTGGATCGGTGGGAAAATTCGGATTCGATTGAAAATCGAAAGGTGGAATTTGCTGCGTACAACAAGAACAAGAACAACAACAAAGGCAACGGCACCACAGCACACGCCCTCCGCGAAACCCCGACCGGGATGGAAGAAAGTGCGACCAACTCCAACGGCGATGAGAATCGAATCAGATCGGATGTCGCTACAATAACAACACCAAGACGAAGCC